>OY728155.1:238876523-240076523 GCA_963277665.1 Viscum album | reverse complement strand
TTTACTCAGATATTATTGACGCACTAGGGTCAGCTCACCAATTTTACATGATTCCCACACCAACACCCTAATTGAGCGCCTCACTATAGATTTACATAACATACTATAATAAAGAAATTCAAATAACCACACTCTTGGAAGCCTTTAACATGTTGATCATATATCCCAGACATTATGCATGAGATGCCTCATTCCCCTATATCCCTAGAGTCAAAACCATATCACATGCCTCTTTCTAATGATACATCATAAAAAAATCCATCATAAACCATCAAATCTCAAAATTTGTAGCATCGATCGAAGTGAAAATCATATTCAACCATAACATCCCAAATCTAGAAAACCAATCCCAACCCTTGGTAATCTATACTTATTACCAAAACATGCATTTATGAAATACCATATATTATCTATCATAGACTCTGATATATTCGTATATATCCATTCAACCAATCCAAAAAGAGTGAAATAATAGGAAAGTATCTACTCTAATATCAGTTTATAATGCCTCAACCAAGTTTCCGCTAAACTAAATCCTCGATCTTATTCAAAAAAATTCCTCAATAATAATCCCTCATACACCAGAGGATACTAAACAGTAGTGGGGCTCCAGGGTGGAACTGTGAGGAGACATTATAATAATATCATAGTACATACAAAAACGTAAATAACTGAACATCATACAAATCAGAGGACCCAAAAGAATAAATAAACTCAAATGGAAACATGATTAAATAAAATGAAATATTGTAAAGGCCCAAAAATACATTCCATACATACCACATCAATAAACCTCCGAGCTAAACACATAATAAAAAATAAAAAATTGAAAAATAAATACATCAGGACATACTACCAACTTTGGTGCATATCACATAACCGGACCCCAGTACCCTTCCAAGCAACTCTAGCATGAACATTCTACTCCACACGATCATCCCACTCGACCATGAATTTTTCGGCATTTTCCCTATCCATCATACATCCTTGATCAACCTAAAAGTATACATAAGTTTTGAATACACACTAAGGTTCAACTACATGTGGTGTGAAATAAATCTTAGTAGGAGACCCCAAATGGTGAACATACAAACTTATGTCATAAGTGTATGCTCATGTCGTATTCTAAACCTAGATAGAACTTAACTGAAATTGAATAAAAATAAAACAAATGTTGGCCCATATGTCCAAGACGTTGATCAACCATACTTGCTTTGACCAATGCCATGGTGTCTCTAAGAAGGTTTCAATTACCATGCATTCCAAAAAGCTTGCATGCTCCATTTTCATGACCACCACCACCAAACCTAATATTTCTAGAGAACTATCCTAGGATAGTATTATCGGTAGGATACCAATCTTAGTCATTCCTTATTGTATTCTCATAACCGAAAAGTTATCTCAAACATAGAACCTCTCCCCATATATCCTAATTACCACAAAATTTTACAACTAGGCCTAGACCATTGGTCTGAAATCAATCTCATATATCATAAAAAATAGTGCTTGGATAATTAATCCAATTCATTCACCATATCAAATTAAATCATGCTCAGAGTATTAGTTCAATATTTCGACCAGAACCCAAATCAATCAATCATGGAGCATTAGTCTAGAATATAGACCACATATCAAATCAATAAAGCCTAGAGATTCAGTCAGGAATCTAAACCATGGATGTATAACATCAATCCACCATCCTTTTGAGCTGATATACAATGATTTACTAGAGAACATTCTTTCATACTAATAATATGTATAAATTGTGTGCTTGGAGCCTCAAGCTGACACCTAATCTATATGGAATAATATCACTTCCTAGGAAATCAGTCCAACATCAAACCCCATACATGTGACATTACATCCACTATACTCAAAAATACTACTCAACATGGCCAGAAAATTAGTCCATCACTCAACCCATAAACATTCAATCGATACAGATATGAGGTGTCTTTTCAAACATTATCAATTATTGATATCTAAAACCATACTTACGGATTATATATCCATTAATCCTATACATCTAAGTATTTACTAGTGAATCAGATCCAAAACATGGTATCCCAATCATATAATAACATCTTCATATGTGCAAACCAAGTCTCAACATCCATAACCAAGTGAAAATTTAATAAATCCTGACTAACCACCGTTTGTGATAAAAATATCCTCATATATCCCATAGCTACCAACACACATAAAACACCATATGTGGGGTTCATCTATCTTATTCTATGACTCAAGAAAATCCCATCACATGAAATATCGTCATGTAGAAATTGAAGTCCTCCAACAATCCTTTCTCAACAATGCACCAACAAGGCACCCATGATAACTAGATCAAAAACCATCCAACTAGGTGAAACCTCAAGAGTCCCTCAAACTCAACTAAAAAATAAAATGGAACAAAACTATAATCACCATCCTATGATGTCGACAAAGGTTGAAGGCTCCAACCACTCTAATCCTCAACGATTGGATCTAAACCTCATCTTCTCTAATGTTGAGAAACTGGTCCTGATGTGTTGGGATAAACCAAGATCTCCTATGAGATACTAATCAGTATTTACTTTTGGGATCCATCCAAAAAACCTAAAAAATAACTCCATGGAATGATCAGGCCAATATGATTACTGATCTTACAAATCCTGACCTGACTACATAGTTCACAACCCATCCCAATAGAGGATTTTGAATTCAGATATCGAGGAAATTCTCTTACAAAACTATCATACTCCAAAACTCCGTCAAGAAAAACATTATATCGAAAACATTCCACCATCATAATTTATGTGGGAAATACTCATAATGGAAAACTCACAAGTCCAATTCTGACTTCAAGAAAAAAAACCAAAACATCCAAGATGAAAAAATAAAATTCTTGAACTTATATGTTCATGGTATGTACTGTCAAATCTCTATTAGGTCATGTAATTATCATTTCCCAGAGAAACATTTGGTCTTACTATGTCCAACTACATGTACATGGCATACTTGGTGACTTTCTGTGTAATAAAACACGTCCATGTACAACTCACATGAGGTGTCTTCTCATGTACATGGTCGTGTAAAACTATATGGCGTGTACCTAAAGTAAATGATGTGCACTTTCCAGAATTTTTCTTCCCATGTACTCTAGAACTTGTCTATTAACATTCCAATGTAAAAATACAATGACTGTACTTAAATTAAATAAAATTTTATTCCATAATGTAATTATTCTTGGAATAAAAACAATACACAGAATGTGTTCTTATAACCACATGACGTGTAGTCAGGGTTTCCAAATAGAAAACCCCTATAAACATCCTGAAACCCCTATTTTACCCAATTTTATGTGCATTAACTCACATGTGGTCTAAAAATATAATAATATGGCTATAAAACATAAATATTGTTGATCTATATGAATTGTGGCCTAAAACTCAAAATCTGGGCTACCACATCGTGTAATCGCCAATGCTTTGGGTCCAAATCCACTCTTGGAAGTGGTAACACCTCGATCATGTCCCAGTATCCACCATAGATGATGTCTATCAACATCTACCTCCTCATTACCTCATGTTTATACCATCATGAATATGGGAATCCCCCCTTTCCTACTATTCTTGGGAATTAAAATGGGGGGGGGACTCAATTAATTAATTTAATTTAATAATTAATTACCCTTTTTTACACGTCCAGAGTCTGAGAACCTGAAGAAATTTTATTCATTGTGTAGGAAAAACCTTTCATTTCAATGTTAACCATGGACTATAAATATAAATCTGACACTTTATTTAAAATATATATCCACCCAAACCTGCACAAATAATTTAATATGAAATTAATTAAATATTTAATATTATTCCAAAACATGAACTGCATGGAATTCTATGAAACTCATATCTGGGGGTAAAAATCATTTTTCAAGACCAATGGAGTGGTGATAATAATTATCTGAGACCATTTTATAAAAAAGTGGCAATTTTACCCCTCAGAAACAACTGAAAAAAAGTCAAAATTCTGCTTAATTTCAGAATCTAGGGAAAAGACGGGTCTTTAACACCATACACACATTTGAAGGTGTTGGTATCCCATTTGACAGAAGGGGAGATGGATATAAATTATTACTTTAACATAATAAATTCCCACTATATGAAATATAATGCATTTATTATTTTATCACGTGTCACTAATTTTTGAAAGAGATGTAAGCAGAAATAAAACAAAAAATCATGTTTAATAATTATAACTCTTATTTAGACAACCTACTTTTCATTAAACCTTAATACCATTAAAGTTGATATAATGAATAAAATATGGAATTTATAATTTCAATACTGATTCTAGAAAGTTATTTTTTGTGATTGGATGAAAAAGGCTTCTTGAAGTGTGAAGAAATGAAAATAAGAGGGGGCCATTTATAAGAGAGTAAATGGAAACTCTTTGAATTTCTTTAAATATTAAATTTTTTAAAAATTAAATATAATATCAAAATGGATTAAATGTTATTAGATTCAATGATATGATTTTAATGAGTCAAAATACTATCATATAATAAAATTTGAAGATGTTTAAGAGACATTGGAACCCATATCGTTTTATTTTAATGTATTTTAATCCTTATTGACAATTATCACAATAACAATTTTTTTACTTTTTTGGGGAAAATATTTTTACTATAAAACTAAATTTACACTAAAATGAACCATGGATTATATTTTAAACCTTATATAAATAAATTTTATGAATATATGATTTTCAATAATTTTATATCATTTAATAAAATATTATTTATTATAAAATATCATTAATACAAAATTTAGAACTATTTATTTACATTGAATTTAATAACATAAAGACAAGAAAGGAATTATAATATAATAAATTCCTAATACCCTATCATGATATATGTATCCACAAAAATTACGTATCATAATAATTATTTCATATTATATAAATTTTATTATTTTTAATATCATTTATTTAATTTTTTTATTAACTAAATAATTACCGTGTTCGTGTTGCCCAAGATTTTTATGTAATTATATACTCAATAAAATTTAAATATAAATTACCACGATATGAAACTAATTTACCTTCCATATGATTATTTATATCCCATTTTTTCTTCTATTTATCCCTTTTTAAAAAGATATAATTAAACAAATAGAATGGCACTTTTTACTTATTTATAATATAAAGTTCAAAAACCATGAGAAATTTGAATAAAAAGAAATATATTATAAATTTATAATTTTATTGAATATTTATACTCATAAAATAAATGTTATTAAATGGTCAAGGTCATTTTTGTGTCCTTATAGAGTTATTTCGAAACATAATTGTCTGATTTATCCTTTACCATTGTAACAAAACTAACAAAAGTTACTAGTCATAATTTTCAAAAATAAAAGGGACATATTTAAAAAATTTAAACCTCTTGATTCCAAGTTTATATTAAATTTTTCATGATTAAATTCCCAAAAGTGGTTTAATTTAATTGAAAATTGAACTAGTAAAACACGACGATGTACAAATATTTTTGTATGATACCTTTCTAAAGTATATTTTTTTATAATAAATTCAATTATGAAATTCTTTCAAAAGAATGTAATTATCTTGTTTTAGAAATTTATCTAATAAAATTTTATAGCTAATAAATAATATAATTTTACTTTATAAATAAATTATATAAAATATAGTTGTGTATAAAAATTAGTATTATCACTTATTCATTGAAAAAGGATTTTTTTTGTAAAATCATACAATTTCACCAAAAGATAATTTTTTATAAATTGATTTAAAAAATGATAAAAATTTTATTAAATATATATTTTTATGTGTTTCTGAAAATAATTCTAATATTCACAAACAAAAATAAATATATACCATTTTTTAAGAAAGTATATTTTGGAAGAATAAAATGACTTTGTAAAAAATTTTGTTCTTATTTCCTAAGAATTAATCAATAAATTTTTATTAATTTAGACCTTTATATTTATTTTATAATCATGTTTATCATATTTATACACAAAAATTCAATGGATATTATAGAAAAGTAATATTTAAATATTAATATTTCTTAGTTTTTTTAAGATCGGTGTTGCATATCATATGTGTTATCAAACATAATGTCCTTATTTTAAAATCAATGGGTAATACAATTGTATATATAGAATAGAATAAAATAAAAAAAAATTGATTTACCACATGATTAATGATTTCCACTTCTCCCATAGTGGGGTTGAGCCTAGGAAGGAACCTTATAATCGATCTATGGTATGCAATTTGAAATCATGAGAAGTTCCACCTAAAACTATATAGATTCTAGCATTTGGATGTGACTACCAATGCATCATGTAACATTCCTTTACAATTCTTAGACAAGCCCAAGACATACCGTTTCTTATGGGTCTATGATCCTTCTCTCATGATGATCTCTATTAATTCATAGATTTGTCCCTCCAAGCGTGTCTATTTTTCTTCGATTGATGATTTATGGTAGGGAAATTTTCAGAAGGCCTTAAGATATATTGTTTCCATGGTACCCCTTCATTGACCTATTAAATAATGAAAAATAAAATTCTTGTCCTCTATATGCTAAATACATTATTATAAATTAATCATAAATAATAGTAATTTTAGGTAACATTAACTAATGTCAAAATTATTCTGAAGTACAAAATATATTGTAGTTACCATAGTTAAGTAAAATTAGAGAACAATTATCATCGATCAATTATAATGTTAAAATTATAAACTTTCATTCATTTTCTCATCCATTCTATGAAAATTTAGTAATATTCTTCTTTCATTTGGGGAACTATAATTATTAATAAAAACATCATTGATAAATTTAGGAGTTGAGTTAGGTACATTATGTGGGAAGTGGAGTAAATTTTGTGTGACTATGTCATAAATATCATTATATGATGCATACATGATCTTAAGATTGTTTATCTTAAACATTTATTCCATACACATGAATATAGTGAAATATGTTTCCCATAAAGGGTGGCTAGAAAATCTTTTGACATTGTATTATATAATGTTAAATTTTTCCAGGTCTCCCATGTATTTTAATGTCATATTTACATTACCAACACATTGTTAATATTGTTTAAAGATGCGAAATGCATCAATAGCCCTTATTACTCTATGAAATTTTATATATATGGGGAATTGATTTTATTTGATCATTTTCTTGATAATCTTGTTTCATATAATTTCTCATTTATACTAGTTATTTTAGTATATATTTTGAGTATAAGGAAAATATGATGAATGATTCAAATGTTGTTGTTTATTTTTTTAGGGTTTGATTTTTTTTTTATTTTAGAGTACTAAAGGAGCATCAAAAATCATGGTTCACAATTTCAAAATCCGAATTTGTTTTAACTATTCAAAATAATTTGGGTGACATACAAGATGCATAATCCTTACCATTAAAAAAAATTTACTATAATGAAGTTTTAAATCGACTATTGAAGTAGATATTAAGGAAATTATTGGCCCCAAAATGGACTCAACCATAGAATGTATTGTATAATGCAGTTTAGTCTTATGTTATTTCATTAATAACTATCATAAACATGCCCCACTAATTTTTTTTTCTTAAATAATTTCATCTTTTAATTGATTTTGAGAAATATGTTTTTTGGTAAATACTAAAACTAAATAATGATTTTTTTCGAAGAAGGGGAACATAGGAAGCTGTAAAATCAACTGAATGCAGAGATTTAATTTTATTCATATGAAAACATTGAGAACTATAAATGATGACTAAAATAAAGTCATTATTAGATGATTCTGAAAATGTAGTTTCACGCAGTTAATGAAGACATTCTTTAAATTTAATAGTACAATATAATAAAATTACATTATATGACATCATCATCACTTAATAACAATAGGTTATCCATTACCCATTCAATTTTAGGTTATGTTTTTCAATTTAAATTATACACATTTTTTGCAAATTTCCAATCATTATGTTAACATTAAGGATATAGTAACATTTTATTTGTGATGGGGATGACAGTTTCAATAGATTCTATAGAATTTTCAGTTGCATGAAGTGTATTTGTTATCAAAATAAAAATGAAACATAAATAGATCATGTAAAATTCTCATTATATTATTGGAAAATGTTAAAAATGCATGTTTAAAATAATTAATCTCATTAGTATCATTTGAATTAGGAGGAAGACGTTTTCCATAACTATTTAATTTAGTAATATTAGATGTTATTAAATGATATGATTAATTTCATCCTTATAAAACATTTGATATCTTAACACCATTATTTTTGATATTTTTTGTAAATAATTATTTCATTTAATATCTTCATACAACTATAAACACAATCAGGACTTCGGTGAATCTTACAAACTTAATTAATGGATAATAATGTTAAATAAATTTGAATATGATTATAAAAATGGGGTTTTAATATGTTTATTTCTCATTTTCTCCATTTCATTACTATAATTTAGTAACATATACATTTTCACCTATTTTCTTTTTTTGTAGCCCTATAATAAATTTTAAAAATATTTTTAAATAACTAATTACGAGAGTTATGAAATCTATAAGATATATTTATATCTATTTTATAAGAATAATGTTTAACTTTTAATAATTCTCATGTGGGAAAGTATTCAAATTTGATTGAAAAGATTTTGAAAATTTTAGATAAATTTTCAAAAAAAATGTACTGAAGTTTTTCAGAACCTAAATATAATAAATAATTATTGAAGATTCATTCTTGAAATGATTTACAAACACAAAAATTGGGAATTGTATACTTAGTAGACTCGTAAACTTTTTCACTGTGATTAGTTCCATATATCACGGAAGTGTTTTTCCATACTATTTATGAGGAAATTTATTTAAAATTTATTAATTATCACTCTTTAACATTTTCATAACTTATATAATATTAATTCCATGTATTGGTAAATTTCAATATATTTATCATGTCATTATAAATGAAATATATGTTTTCAACATAGCACTAAGGGTTATATGTGGGGGAGTTAATAAAAAAACTTTTAAATAATTTTTTACTATTAATAAGTTATATAATTTTTCCACTATGGGTAAAATATGTTAATTTATTGAATTGTGTTTATTATAACATGTATTTGAATACTTACGGAACAATTTAGTTTTAACCCATTAATTTGTTTTCTGGAATTTTTTTTAGATAAAATGTTTTATGGACCTTAATTTTTTATGATTCTTTAACAAGATCATAAATCATTTGGATTTGATTATAATTTTTTAAACTTTAAATGGATAATATATTTGATTGTGGAAACTGGAAAATGATTTCATAGTGGGGCTGGTGCCATTAACATGGAAATCCTCTTATAATTTATTTATAAACATAATTATATTTGATTAGACTGGGTTGTAAATTTTCAAATAATATAGTTGAATTATTTTAAAATTGATATTTATTTAAAATGGCAGTTTGTACATTTGTTTTGGAGGTCGAAATAATAGGGAAAATTGCTGAAAAATATTTTTCAAAATTTCCCCATTCACATTTTAACCACTTTTAACAATAGCCACTATACCATCTATAAGTTTCTAAAATTAACCATTGGAGTTGGTTATATGTGTATAATAGTGTTTGTATTATAGGGTAAGTGTTTCTATTCCATTTCACTACACCATTTGTATATGAGAACTCCCATGGAAGGATCTCCATTATAATTCTCTCATCTTCCTCCCTAATGTTGTAATTATATTTTTATTATAATAAAAGTCTACATTTTTATAATATTTATTTTAATTTATTCAATTTTCATATACTATAATTTATTTGTTTTTTGGAATTAATAAGAATAAAAATGTGATTCGGTATATTCCTTTTTAATATGTTTTCTATATAGATTGTTTATATGATAAACCATCAACATGTGGAAGCGTAGTTCCTTAGAAATTTATATAATTTTATCCTTCATTAATTTAATAGTTTGAATATTTATTTATTAATATGTGATATTCAATATTTTTTTCATTGATCAATACATAAAATAAAAATTACATAACATGTATGGTGAAGAAACATGTTAACTTTAAGAAAACGATCTTAATTAATAAAACAAAGAAACTTGGGTATGATTTATAGAGGTAAAATACAATCCAAAAACATAGAAACATCTCATTTACTATTTATATGTGTTTTTTAATTTTCCATTGAAAATAACATTACATTGTAATGATATTCAAATTTGGGGGCTGTTATTTCTCATCTTAATGTTAGTCATGGGTTTAAAGGGTATCCTATTTTGTGGTCACTTGTATTTTTATATTTTAAAAAATATATGGAATTATGGTATCTAAATTAAATGGAATAATAATTTTAAGGATAATGATAGATATTTAATTTATGTGGTGGGTTATATAGGTTATTTTTAAAAAACAATTGCTAAAAATTATTCTTCGTAATAACATAATCTCATTCAATGAAATCACTACAGAAATATACACTATTATTTTAATTCTCATTTAATTATTCTTTTATATATAATAGTAAAAAAAATTGATTTTTGAACATCCTCCAAAATATATTTTCCAAGTTCAAACATTATACTAATCATTTTGAAATTCATATATATTTTGAGAGAGGTTGTGTCATCACTTATCATTTTACAAAAACATTTCCAAGATTCAGTCTACCCCAAAAAAGTATTATGAAAAAATTGATCCTAGATTTTAAAATGGAGAGATATTTAGTCATTCTTGTATTATTTGAAGTTGATCAACCAAAAAAATACTGAAAACCCTTAAAATTAGGGTTTTTTTAGATATATAAAATAAATAAATAAATAATTATATATTAAATAGAGTTTAATAGGGAGTTACAAAGGATGTTTTAGAAGCAATCTATATGAATTTGACTATAGAATATAATAACATTTGATATAGAAGAATATAAGGATTTAAATAATCGATGAGTATTAATCATTAACATTAATAAAGGAATGTTTATATTACCTTTATATATAACTACATGATTTTATATATTTTAAAATAATGTATTAATATGATATCTCATTCAATTTGACATATCAATATTTGAAGAGATCCATCCAAAATAGTAATTATTTAGAGAGAAGTATTTTTATGAAATATATTTAGTATAAGAAATAAAAAGGGTGAACACTATCATTCACCCTTATAAAAGTTTATCATTGATCTTATTCCCTTTTATTAAAACTTTCATACTTGTATAAGTTTGTTAGTCTAAGATGAAAGATTCGTGACCATTATGCGAGAGAGAATCAATGATCTATGTGAAATAAAAAGTTTTTAACCATTAAAAGGATCATTTCCCATTTTTTAGTTATTGAATTGGTAAAGTGGTGATTAAAACAATAATGAAGATGAAGGAGATATGAGGAGATATATTAAAAATGTAAACCACATGGTAAATTCATTACAGAAATCATTTTTGTTATTCCATTGTGTTGTTATGTCCTTAAATTCCAAAAATTTTCATTGAACTATCCTTATAAATGTATTTTTATCAATGAGTAATGAATCACAATTTAGTGTAGGAATATATACCTAATCTAGCATAATAATTTAAATAATAATACAAGGAAAATAAATTGGAAATAAGAATCTCTATTATTTGAGATTATTCTACCACCGCCCTCAACTGGATCTATGCTAATAAGTTTTTTTCATTATTAAACTCCCAATCATGTCTAGGTTCAGTGGCCCCAAACTTCCATAGTTATCATAATCGGAATGACTTCTATCCTATTTGATAATTTCACTTTTCACATCATCATGGATGATTTATGTATAAAGAGTTTTTAAATTAATATAAAATTATATATATTGTAGTGTGATCCTAGGGTCTCTGATAACCTCTTAGTCCTCCATGTTTTCTATATAATAACTCATAATACAAAATTATATTTTGTAATGGTGAGTTTTTTTCTAATTTATTTCCTTTTTTCAATCCTTAATTATTTTTTATATGGTATTTATAAATTCATGAAATTATGTTGTCATGTCATGATTCTCCTTATTGTTGTGAAATGGAAAACATCGTATAATAATTATACTTATCATGTATGAATCCCTAGATATACATTCCCTACAAAATATTTTTGTTCCTCAATATAGTTATTCAACCAATTCCTTCATAGGGAAATCATGATTTGACCGAAGACATTGCATAAAGGTATCCTCAAACATGGTTTTCCATTTTATTTATTTATCTCCAATACTCTTATTATTCAATAGTTTTCTCAAGAATCCATAATATGTTCCAAACATTAATATGAATCCCTGAGAAAAATTAACCCCCCAATTGTGATCTTCATTCTTCATTTTGTTTTCAATAAATTGTGAATAACTATTATTTCTTACTCTTTGAATCATCCTTAATTTAATATAATATGTATTTTGATGTTATAGGATATCCATAAGCTCTTTTATTCAAATTTGAGATTATATATCATCATATTTCTTCAATATCTTGGTTATTATTTATGGTATATACCAATATCCTTGTCAATCACAATGAAATATCCTTAATAGTACATATAAGGGAAAATAATATTTTATGTGTATATGAAATATGTTTGTGTCTCATGAATTCCTCAATTATGGTAGAATCTATAACAAACTAACCCAAGTAAACTAGAAAAGCCACCCGAGTCAGACCATCATAATGTCCAGTGGTAAAAAGATAATGAAAACAAGTCTCATATGAAATAAAACAAGATGTAAAACTAGGGTACAAAGTAAAATAAAGGGAAACATAATAGATCCATACAATCCAATCCCGAATGGATATTTAAGAAATTATTTCATGATAATAAAATAAAGTATCCAGGTCACCAAAATTTCACCTCTGAACCATCCTGAAATGATGTAAACAAATTAAAAGAGAGGCCTACATGATACATGATACCCTTCCCATTACATAGGTCCTTCAAAAAAAGGTGTACAACATCCCAAGGTAAAAAATAGTGTGTGAGAAAAATACACAGTAGGATACCAAAAAAAATCATGTATAATGTATAATATCATTAATTAATCAATTATATCATTAAAAATAATAAAGTTAAAAAATTAATATTCATTAATTAAAAGTGTCTATAAATCAATCCTTGGGTTTTAATACAACCCTTTCATATTCTCAAAACATGGAATATGAAATGCATAAAATATAAAGAATAAGGTAATAATAAATACAATCCATGAATACACCATATGATATACATGTAAGAAAATATCCATAACCAATCCATCATGTGAAAACAATTGATAAAATATCCATGATTGATCCATCATGTGAAATCATGTGAGAAAATATCCATGAACTATCCATCTTTTGAAAAGAAGTGATAAAATATACATGAAAAATTCATCATGTGTAAAATTCAATTATAAATGAAAATGAACAACATGTTGGTTGTAGCAAATGGGTAAACTTACTAGAAATAAAAATAAAGCCCCAAATCTATTCCTATAGTAGATCCAATTAGTGAAACATCTAGTGGAGTTATACAAAATAATATTAAAGAAAACATCATGTGGGATTTCACACACAATGAGTTCTATGTCTATTTCTAATTCACCCATGGTTCCCATTTTGATAAGATTACCAAAAATCCATTTAATAACAATATAAAAACATTATAAAACATTTTTAATGCCAAAATAATCCACTTTAGTGTCTGAAAACCCATTTTTGAACCCAAAACCACTAATCAAGAATTTAATGGAACCCATGGTGTGAAAATATCATTTTTAAATAAAAATACTATTTAATACATGATTTATTTGAAAAAAATACATTATAATCACAAATAAAATATATTCAATGAATAAACCAAAAGTAACTTACAAGAAAAATAAGATAGTCATGGAATTATCCCTTTTTATGGAAACACCTACAACATTATTGGGGGTAGAACTATGTACTTCTGAAAAGGGTGATCGATGAACAATAGATTGGGTCCTCAGAATCCTTAATCCGTAATAAATACATCTATCCTCTATCTAACCCATTATATCTATCATCCAAAGACATCATTGTGTTCCACAATATAAGAGGAGAATATATATGATGAGGATCTAAGAAGAAAATGTTAAACTGAATAAAAACACAATATATATTGAGATGATGCATCAAGAAAAAAGTATATAAACCATGTATCCCAATAGATAAGCCTCCAAACCACTGGGGAAGAATAATTTCAATTCAATATGAGTTTTGAGGGTCATTAGAGGTAAAATAATGGTCATGGATAATTTTAATGAAAACTTTAGTGCATTAAAAACTCAGATGCATGGATTACTGGATAGGTTGCATAATTAAGAGTGACCATGAACAATAACGATTCTCCCTATAGAGATATCATATTTAGAGTGCATGTTTTGTACAAATGGTTACATTAATCATATACCAATCATGCATAAACCCTCTACCTAGGGGTGTACAGTTTGAAGTGGTGGCTGTATGGTTT
The DNA here is from genome assembly GCA_963277665.1 of Viscum album. NCBI lineage: Eukaryota > Viridiplantae > Streptophyta > Magnoliopsida > Santalales > Viscaceae > Viscum > Viscum album. The sequence goes on along the minus strand of OY728155.1, from coordinate 240,062,028 downwards.
GGACAAATTGTGAACCCCCTTTCAGTGGCTCAACATAGGCCACAATGTTTTATGGACCAAACCGAATTGTTTTTACTAACCATTCACTAACCATGTATATATCCATGGGCCTATAAAATTTTGAGAAACTCCGGAAATAACCCAAAATTAAGAGACAACCATTTCATGATCAAAACCATAGTAAATAAGTACTTGAGAGAATGTAATAGAATGTTATAATATACCCACTATAAAGTCTTTATTTCCCTATAAGGTTCTCAAGAATTCAAAAAATTAGGGCCCCTATTGAATAATCAATGATCATTTCACCCATGTCTTATGGTTATCCAGTTTGCACTGCCACATTAGCTGGACCATAAGAATCATTTTACACCACAACACCATATTTAGTTTATCTGTAATCTAAGATGGTTTACAAAAATAGTGTTATTGAGATTGATAGGAACATTATACCATTAAAAAAATTGGATGTATCATGTCGATACCTTCTCATCTGGGAAATAATGAGTACATCATTTATCATGTTCAAAAAAGTCATTAAGTCCAACCGATATTGTAAAGACCTAATATTTATTAGTAAGATTTTTTCTGAATAAATTTGTATTATATTATATTATATTTAATAATACACATAAAAAATATAGATAAAGAAACAAATAAATTATTTCATTACTAAATAATGTTACATTAATCAATAATGAAACTGATTATAATTCAAATCGTTATAACAAAATAAAAGAAATAAAGTAGAAAACCTAAAATGGAAAAATATGGATCACCCCAATCTACCAGAATCATCTCCCCCACAACCAATACTATATAAAATAAACAAAATATTAATAAAATAATAAAAATAATAGAAAATGGGAATATAAAATGTTAAGAGAAATTGATTTACTATTCAAGTGAAGGGATGAAGTTGTATATATATGAGGTAAAGTGACAGTGGTAATTGTAATATGATCATTGTAATAGAAACCTCATCATTGGGAATATTAACCTCACAATTGGGTATTTTAACTTGATCGTTGAAATAATAATTTTTCCTCAAAATAATAAATAATATTTATATCGATTAATTTATGAAAATATAAATTATTTATTCCAAAAAATAAATATCCTGAATAAGATATTCAATGAAAATATAAGAATATTTTAATTAAACTAAATTTTAATTTATTTTTTAAAAATCATTATTTTTATATTACAAATTATAGTTACTGATTTTACAATTTTATTTTGATAAAACTAATATCATTTTGGAAATAATAAGTGATGTTTTTAGATATTTTTTGAAATAATTCAATTTTTAATTGAATAATAAAAATATATTTGTTCACATAACCGGTGTATCACAATTTATATAATTCATGAAATAATAATTATAAAACCATTTATAACACATGAGGTTCATCCATGATATATTTTATTTCATAAATTCATGTCATTAAAATATAATAAACTTAATTTCTAAGCCTAAAAATAACATTACAAGATGTAAATTTAAAAAGTGTTTACTTAAAATTCTAATTTTTATTTCCATCAAATTTAATTTTTAATAAACTCGTGATTTTGAATTATATAGGGAATTTAATTTTTTAAATCCAATATATTATATTGATATATTAATTATACTGTAAAAAATTAATTGTTACAATGTATACCTTGGATATATGTTTTTCAATATTTTCTTCTTAGAATACCTCTCTCCTAAAGTAAAAATAACCCATCTACCTCCCCTTATAAATGCACTCTTTAAATTATATTCAAATCCAAATATATGCCCATATATTATATATAAAACCTATTATAATACATATGGGTGTTTTAGAACAATCCAACTCTAACCACCATGGAGTTATAATGTTGAACATGAGAATCATCGTTGAGGATTAAGTAAGTTCTGATCCACTTATCTCCCTTATTATTTCTTCTTCCTCTTCTATTTATTTTTCCACCAATCCTTTCACAAAGAAACCTTTAAAAAATTAATTATCTAGTAACACATCATTATAGTAATGATGTTAGCCTATGGTAAGTATCATACTACTATATATATAAATTTTAAACTCGTTCTTTCCACTCTCCCAATAATATCTCGTCAAAGGTTGGTTGAACACCTTTGAATAAATTACCATGTCAACACATATTACCATCATAATGGATACATATTATATTATATAATATATAAAAATTTATTCATATGTGCTACAAGCTTCTATAATTAATTATACTAGTGACTAAATTATATTTATGAAACTAATGAAATCAATGCGAAATGAGAAATTGTACAAAAAATATGATATCGGAACAATTAAATTTCATAAAAATAAACTAATACATACATTCCAATGATTATAATTTATAAATAGTTATATAAATTATTATAATACACTCCTATATAATTGTTTTAATTAATATAAATTTATTATTCAGGAGGCACAAATGTGATGAAATTAAGTGAGAATAAGGGTCAGGTGATTCTTGAACCCAAAACATTTCATTCTAATATTCTCTATTCCATAGTATAAATGTTCATATTAACTCATTTAATTTTCTTTTAAATATTATTTTGTTGATAAACATTTTCCTACTATGTCAAAAAAATTCTAAGAATGACCGCTTTTTTAAAAGTGTCTTCAAAACATCTTATTTTACTCCTGTTGAAATGCTTCTTGCCCACTCAAGAATAATGATTTTTCATCCGCAAGTATGATTGACCATTTTCATTTTGGAACCAAAATATTTATTCATGAAAGTATCCAATGTGAAATTCTATGTAACACATTATTTTCCTTGGGTTTATTTAATGATTGGGATTGTCATATGTTCTATGTGGGATGAAAGATTACGTAAATATTTTGATGTGATATGTGGGCCTAGAATTATATATCCCTCCAATGAAATGGAAAATTTGATGTATTTGATAATATAATGTGAAATATGAGTGAACATGTTTCTATAATTTTTCACAATGAAATTTTTAGTATTATGAACATGTGTTACGCATGAACAACATGCATGATTTGTTCAAAACTACGTGAGGTTTTTGAACACCAAGACATGGTGTTACATTTTTATGAATTTCCACATTCCATGACTTTATGAATTGTTTCACTCATTATGTTGATGATAATACTATTCTTATTTTATGGTGATAATGATTATTCTTACTCATGATATATTTATTCATGTCCCATATTCATCCTTTTACTTGGATTTTAGCTCACCCCTTTTATTGATTCATATCCTCAGGTGATTACTTATACTAAGGAGAAGATGAGGACCACTATAGAGATTTAGAATAAGGGATTAAATAATATTTCTATTTTATTATATAAAATTAATTTAGGAGCCTACTTTTCCCAGCAAACATAACCTTTGTATAATATATTTGTAATGTTATTTTGTTGTTTATATTGAAAATCTTGTAATACTTAAGAAAGAAAATGTATGATCTATATAATTGGTATTAGAGAATGGATTAGTTAATTTGGTAGTTATGATTTGAAAAAATATCAAAAAATAAATTTATAAGTATATATATATAGGAACAACATCCTCGGAGAATCTTTTTAGAAAGTGAAAAACATAGTGATCCCATAATAAAAGACTTTAGAGTTAACTAAAAATAATAATAAATTATTTATTCAATATCTATTGGCTTCTATTTTGTAAATAAATTTTCTATTTTACAAAATAATGAGAACCATGAGACATCAGGACAACAACCCATGTGAGGTAAAACCCAATGATTGCTCAAACAGCATCCCCAATGCCATGGGTGGTGAAGTTCAAAACATTATGGAAATTCATACCCAATTTTCTCAGGATATTAATAATAACCTAAACCATGAAGAAAGTCCTCATTCACCCAATAAGTATCAACATTCCATTATTTCTTCATGCGGCAACGACCACAACCATTTAGTGGAATTCTAATCCACTTTTCATAGAATGGTCAGCTAACTCAATAGAGAAGTTCTTTTCTATGGTCCATTTACCTAGAAAGAAGAAGGTGAAACTAAAAATATATCATTTAGATATAGAAACCTATGAATTTTTTGTTTTGATAAATAACACAAAGCCAAAGGATGAAATAGAAGAGATGGAGTGGGAAGAGGGCAATAAAATATTTATTCCTAGGTATTTCCCTCGAAATCTTTGAAAACATATGGAGAGATAATTAATAGAGATGAATAAAAAGGAAGGTGAATCTATCATGGATTATGAGGAAACATTCACAGGTATTTCATGATACTCCTCAGGGTGTTTTTATCAACAATTATTGAAAATAGATAGATTCTCTAGTGGTTTAATCCACATCTTTTAAAGGATCTAGAAATATGAGACATTCAGAGTTGTAATGAAGTGGGTTGATGTGATATCAATGTAGAGATAGAGTTAGGATAATTTCCCCATGGTTATGGAGATAATAAGAGAATAATAGAGTTTCAAGATGGTGGGTCATATGAAAAAATAAGAAAGAGTATCCAACTAGCCACATATAAAAAAATGTGGGAAGAAGCATTATGGGAATTGTCACAAATGGATGGTAAAATTCATAATGTGTGGGAGAGAATAAAAAAAGATTATAAATGTTTAATATAGATAAACAATATTTCCAACATGATAGAAGAATGTGGGAACCTCCTAAAGAACCACCCATGGTTCAATGAATCAATTTTAGTGAGAAAGGGTACTATGTAAGCTAGTGCACTAAACCATGAGTCTTCGAGGGTAATCAACATCAACAAACACCAACGAAAAAAGAAAAGTTAAAGGTTATGCTATCACTATTGCTGAAGTGGAGCATGAAAAATAATTCATACAAGGTATACTTACTATTAACTCATAAAAGGAAAAATTCATATTTTATTTTGGTTCAATGCATTCATTTATATCATGAAGGATTTATAAAACTATTGAATCAAAGCCTTGATAATGTTAAGTAGAGATATATATAAAGACACCTTGTGGGGAAGTTTTTGTAATCCAATTTCTGGAATCATCTCCTCTTTGTCTTTAAGGGATGATTATTCCAATGAATTTAATAATAATTACCTTGGTGGAATTCAACGCTATACATATCATGGATTTTATCTCATTAAATAGAGAACACATAAACAATCAGAGAATGGAAATTTCTTTTCATATCCAAAACCATCCAACGATCCTCTATAAATGCAAGGAAGATCATGGTTCTCCTTTAAAAAATCCTTCTATGTTGTGGGAGTTAATACCCTGCAAAGAAGCATACCTTTCCCAAATGGTTGAGTCAAAGGAAGGTTTCAACATGAAGGAAATTCCTATTGTAAGGGAATATATTGATGTATTTATTAAAGAGTTACCATGTCTTCTTCTAGATTGTGAGGCAGATTTCTCAATTGAGCTCATACCTGGATCCACTCTAATATCTAAATTCCCCAATTGATTGGCCTCGGTCAAACTAAAAGTGTTAATAAAGTAGCTACAAGATCATTTGTTAAAAGGGTTCATATTCCCCAAGTGCATCCCCTTGGGGTGTACCAGTGCTCTTTTTCAAGGTAAAGTATTGATAAATGTGGTTGTGCATCGATTACTGGGATCTCCAAAAGATCAACATAAATATCAAGTATCATATACCAAGGATTGATGACTTGTTCCATATAATATGAAGTTCAAAATAAATCTCAATGGTGATTATTCATTATAGATATCATTAACTGAAGGTGATGAAGGAATATATTCATAAGAATCTTTTCTGTATATGTTATGGGCACTATGAGTTCATAGTGATGGCCTTCAAACTTACTAATTCCCCTAAAATTAATGGGAATTTGATGAATAAATTATTTTGGGACTACCTCGATAATTGTTTTGTAGTTTTTATCAATGATATTCCAATTTAATCTTGGTGAAAGGAGGAACATGAAGAGAATATAAGGGTAGTGATTAAAACATTAAGGAAGGAGAAACATTATGCAATGTTTAGCATGTGCGACTTTTGGATGCATCAAGTCATATTATTGGGGCATGTGATCAAAAGTGAAGGAATTTATATGGAACCTTAAAAAGGGAAATTGAGGAATAGAATAAGCCAACTTATGTCACAAAAATCCATATATTTCGTGAATTGTATGGGTATTACTATTTTTTTGTAATGGATTTACCTTGATTGTATAGATCTCTAACATTATTTACTTGGAAATGGCTAAAGTATGTCTGAAAAAATGCAAGAAAAGATTTAGGAATATTAAGAAGTGGCAACTCACTACAACTGTACTCACACTACTAATAGGTGGAGAAGGTTTTGTGATATATAGTGATTCTTGAAATAATGGATTGGGTTATGTACTCATGTTTAATGTTAATGTGATTTATTATGCCTCACAACAGTTAAATATCCTTGATTGGAAGTACCCGAAGCATGATTTGGACCTAGAAACTTTGATTTTCTTGAAAATCATGCATCACTAACTCTATAATAAGAAGAATGAAATGTATATTGATCAGAAGAGACTAAAGTATAAATTCACCCAAAAGGAGATCAACATGAATCTAAGGATATGGTTAGAGATAATAAAATACTAAAGTTTCCCTATTAACTTCCATTTGGGAAAGGCGAACATGGTAGCTAATTCTCTTTTTAGAAAAGAACCAACCACATTATCCATGATGCGGATTGAGAAATACCCTATCTTAATTGAAAAGAAAAGTATGGATCTAGAAATCACAATTATAGTGAATAAATATTACCTTTACCAAATTAATTACAAACTAAACATCCTAGAAAAGATGAAAGATGCACAAAGGGATGACCTACATCTACAAAATAACATGAAATCACTAAAGGAAGGGATACAACTCAACTTCCACATCGATGATAATGGCTCGATTCAATTTGTAATGAGGCTTTGTGTGACTGTATCAGAAATTATAAAAAATTAGATATTTAATAATGAATGTATATTACTATTCACTATCCATACTAGAAGTACCATGAAATACCAGGATCTTCGATAACACTTATGGTGGAAAAAATGAAAAAGGAGATAATGCATTATATCTCAAGGGGAATTGTATGTCATCAAGCTAATCTAGTGCAACATAAGTCTAAAGGGATGATGAATCCATTTCTATACCCACATGTAAATTATAGAATTTAACTATGGAATTTGTCACCAGTCTCCCAAAAAAAATTTAATGGAAAGAATGTGATATGGGTTGTGGTGGATCGGCTCGCAAATACTACCCACTTTATCGTTATTTTGGAATATTTCTTGCTTTTAAAAATTTCGAAGATATATGTGAAGGATGTGGTGAGAATGAATGGGGCAGAACATTATATTATCTCTAATCATGATCCAAGTTTCACAGCTTAATTGTTTGAGAATTAATCAACATGCTTTGAGTACTAAATTAAATTTCAGTATAACCTACCACCCCAAACTGATGGTCAATATGAAAGGACTATTCATATGCTCGAGGAAATCTTAAAATCCTACTTGATGAAATTCAAAGTTGTATAAGATCAAGATATCCCATTTTTTGAGTTCTCATATAATAATATATTTCACTCAAGTATTGAAATTGATCTATATAAAGCTCTATATGGGAAGAGATGTGGAACTCCAACTTGTTGGGATGAAGTCGGTGAACGAAAGCTAATTGAACATGAACTTGTGAAAGAGATGAAAGATAAGGTTCAATCCATCCAATAACATATAAAATCTTCTTGTATTTGAACATAGAGCTACAATGACAACCATATAAGGTACTTGTAGCTTGATGTTCGAGACAATGTTCTCCTTATAATATCACTATGGAAGATAGTCATGCAGCTTGGAACAAAATGGATGCTTAACCCAAGGTACATTAGACCATTTGAGATCCTTATTTTCATATGAGAAGAGACCTATCATCTTTCACTTCCACCATGTATGGATGATGTTCATGGATCGATCCATGTATCTCTCCTATGAAATTACATAACTGATCCCTCACATGTACCAAATCTAGATGTGATACAATAGAAGAATGACATATTAAACGAATAATAATACGTTATGATCTTGGAATGTAAAGTTCAATGAAATAATATAACTCACTTTGTCAAAGTATTTTGGAGGAACCTTAATTGTTAAGAGGTGACTTGGGAACCAGATGAAACAGAGAAACAAAATTACCATCACCTATTCTCAAATGAAAATATGAGTTGAAATTTTGTAGAAATTGTTTTTAAATGGTGTAAGAATGTAACAACACAATATTTATTAGTAATATTAATCTCATAAATAATTTTTTTCTTTTATTATATTGTATAATATTATACTCATAAAATAAATATAGAAACCAAAAAAAATTTTTTATTAAAAAATACTTTTACATTAATCTGTAATGAAGACAATTAAAATTCTTCACATTACAACTGGAAAACAAATATAAATTAAAAAAATATAAAATGGAAAAATATGAATTTCCCCAATCTACTAGAATCTATATAGCCACTAACAACACTACAGAAATGAAAAATTATTACTAAACCAATAAAAATTGAAGAAAATGGAAACATAGATCCCTAAGAGGGATTGAGTTGAAAATTGAGTAAAATAATGAAGTAGTATTTAATGAGGTAAAGTGACTATTTGAATAGTAATGTAACCATTGCAATAGTAACCTAATTGTTTGGAATAATAACATGATGGTCGGGAATAGTAACCTACCCATTGAAATAATAATTATTTCCTTAAAATAATAAATAATATTATCATGGATAACTTCTGTAAATATAAATTTTATAATTCAAGAAAATAAATAGCATGGTTAAGAAACTCAAAGAAAATATATACACAATTTTAGTTTACTGTGCAATAATGTATTTTGTAAAAAACATTATTCTTATATTAAAATTATAAATTACATATTTTAGAAATTTATTTTGATAAAATGAATATAATTTTTAAATAATCATGTTGAAATTATCCAAGGGTGTCTTTTTGGTAATTTTTTGAAATACCTCAATTTTATTGTGAATAGTAAAAATACAGGTTTTCACTAACCAGTGTATCTTAAATTACATATATCATGATGTAATAATGGCATAATATTTCCTAGAACTTGAGGTTAAGAGATGATATATTTTATTTCATAAATGAGTCATTAAAATATATTAAACATAATTTCCAAACCTAATAAAAACTTTTCCAAACCTAATGTTAAAAGTGATTCCTTAAAAATAATTCCTTTCTTTCCACTTTCTATTTTAATAAAATAAATAATTTAAAATTTAAAGAGGTTTTAAAGTATTAAATACATTATATTATATTTATATATGATTTTTATTACAAGTTTTACCTTTGATATATTATTTTATTCATAATTTTATTCTAAATATACCCATCTCCTCATGTATAAAGAACCTCTATCCCTCCTCTTATAAAAAAATCATCCCAATGATTAAAATTCCAAATATCTACCCATATATTTAATCTTAAGCCTACTTGAATTCATATCGACATTCTGGAGCAGTCTGACTCTAATGACCAAGGATTTATATTATCGTACATGAGAAGCTTCACCTAGGATTAAGTAAGTTTCGATCAACATATCCCTCTTTTTATCTCTTATTCCTCTTATATTTCTTTTAATGGAAAAAATTTCACAATTTTTTTCTAAAATTATTAATTAATTAATAATTTAACATTATATTAATTATTATAACCTACTATAAGTATCATATGACTATATATATAAATTTTAAACATATTCATCTTAGTCAATTTACAATGTCATGTCAAAGGTCAGTTAACAACCTATGAATAAGTTTCCCCGAAAACACATATAATCAACATCATGGATGAATATTATAACAATAATATAGAAAAATTTAATTATATGCATTATAAGATTCAATTATTAATTTTACTAATGTATAATTCACATTAAATAAAATAGATAAATCAAAGGAAACTATAAAATTTTAAAAAAACATGAGATCAAAAGGATTCAATTTCTTCAACAAAAGTTAATAAATATAATATTATGATTATAATTGATAATTATTTCTACAAATGACTATAATAAACTTCTGTATAAATGTTTTAATAAATATAAATTTATTATTCAGGAGGCACAAAAGTGAAGAAATTAAGGACAAATAAAGGTACGCGGATTCTCAAACCCAAAACACTTATTTGGGTTATTATCTATTCCATGGTTTTAATACTCATATTGTAGCCTTAAAATTTCCATTAAAATTTTCTTTTGGTATATAAATTTTCCTACCATGTCAAATTAATTTCTATGAAAGGCCTATTTTAGTCAATGTGAATTGAAAACATTGCATTTTACTCCTCTCAAAATGCTTCTTGTCCGCTCAAGAATAATAATTTTTATGTCAAGTATTATTGAACCTATTTATTTGGGAGCTAGAAAGTTTATTCATGAATGTACCATTTATGAAATTATTTTGAAACCCATTATTTTCTTTTGGATTATTTCTTGACTATGATTATAATATGTTCTATATAGAATGAATGATTATGTAAATGATTTTATGTGATAGGTTGTAAATAATTATATAGACCTCCAATGCATTGGTTAATGTGATGTATCTCAAGATATTATGTAAAATATGCAATAACATGATACTATATTTGTTCACAGTGATGATGTTATCATTTCTCACATTTGTTATACATGAACATGACATTGTCTTTGTTCATAATTATATGTGGTATTTTTCCACTAATACATAAAGTTTAATTTTATACATTTCCACATTATATTCCTTGATCCCATGTTTATATCTTGATGTTTATGAAAATAAAATTCTCATGTTATTATAATGACAATTATGCTCACTCCGATTATAATGACTCATATCCCGTATTCATCCTCTAGCTATGATTTTATCTTACCCATTTTATAGATGTATATCTTCTAGTGATTACTTGTACTAGGGGAAGTCGAGGGCCACGTAGAAGATAATTAATAATGAATTAAAATGATGTAATAGTTATGGAAGAAAAATAAAGGTCACTATAGATATTCCTCCATTTTGAGACAACCAGTGATATCAACAGGGCCAAAAAACCATTGTGCCTACTTACCCTACTTGTCCAACAGTAAATGTCCAATGTGAGGTTAAACTATGGGAAAAATAGGACCAGCTACATGAAATAGTAGTGGACCATGATAATGATACACATAATTTTTTTGATGTCTCTAGATTGTTACCAACCTCTTCTAGATAAACTGAACCATTTTAATCATCACATAAATTAGAGTTGACCTAAACAAGGACCGATTTCCCATTTCTTCTTAGCATAAGGTAGAACTCACTAGCCTCCAAAAAATTATTCAATGGGCCTCATATTTGTTTAAGATAAATAAGTATTTTTATAATAAAATTTGACTGAAGAAAAATAATTTTCCCAAGTTCCACTAAAACCATACACATATGTTTAAACTATCTCCTCAAGATCCTGGATATCTCTCTGTATTTTTTCATAAATCTGTGGATGATAAACCATGATCAATTTCAATTGGTAACCCAACACTTCTTGAAAACCATTACACAACTTAGATGCTAACCATGGATATTTTTTATAAATAACCATAGAGGGAACCCCTTGAAGTATCATAGTATTTTGGACATTGAAGTCTTTGAGATGTACCACATTAGCCATCTCCCTAATAATTAATAAATGATCCAATTTAGTAAGCTAATCAATGATAACTCTAATCACATAATTCCTTATTTGAGTCCATGTAAACCAATGATGATGTATATAAAAATATCATACCACATTCATACTATAATGGGGAACGTTTTCAACAAACGAGAAGGTTTCTGGGGTTCCACCTTAATTTTATAAAAAATAAGAAATCGTGAAACAAAACCTACAACCAAATGCCACATTCCTTGCCACCAAAACTGATTCATTATGTCATGATACATCTTGATATCCCCAAGGTTTATGATAATACATTTCCTCTGTCCACTATATATAAAATTCTTCCTTAAATAAATTGGAACAACCAACCTTCTATGAAAGCACAATGCCTCACTGGGAGATAGTGGCAAGTCACCTAAGGTATCCCCAACAAAATGGATTATACTAAATCATTTGAAATTAGTTCCTATCACCTGCTTATGACTAACTCACTCATTAAAATATGATTCATATTTCATCAAATCCAAGAACAACTATCCAAAAATCTCTTTCACTCCAATGATCATATTAGTATACAAACTCATCAGATACCAATACAGAACCGATTACTTTATGACTTGTGACAAAAACATTTATCAGCACATAATTAACCCGATTCAATATACAATGAGGTTATTCAATATCAATATAAAAAATGTATAAAGATACTCCACACAATATCTATATTATAAATTTAGATACCTCCAAGTAAAAAATATATCGGAGGATCTTATTATTAGAATATGCTCTAAACTAATACCCAAATAGATAGTGACACTACATTTTGAGTGAATTTATAATTGAAACTAACTCAAGATCATGGTTAGTGTAATTATTCTCATGAAGGCGTATCTAGAGAGGGAAATTGGTGACAATCTATTTTTTTCATGTATTAAGACACATGGACATCCAAAATATGTGTAGGTAATTACATTCCCATGTTTTAAAGGGAGTACACACACTGCATGACCATATATACATGCTATGTTCTATTCTATGAAAATTCCACCGTGTGCATCACCTTCATTGGGACTCATATTTGGTCTTTCAAGTAGCCTATCATGAGTAGTGTTTCATGTAGAATGTGATAGTATCCTTCACTTTTTCATAAGAGGTATTACATGATCCGTTAGAAGAGGGAAGCATCATTTAGTGATTCATTGTCGATCACTGAAATCTGGTGTGAGCATCTGAGTGTTATAGGACCAGACACCCCACTATTGCACCATAACGTGGGTCCTCCATACTCTATTCATAGAAAGAGACTTCACCCCCGTACTAATGAGGGTGTGGGTGTAAATACCATAAACATAGTATCCCATAGGTAGTGGTTACTTTATTACGTTATCCCAATATATAAGGAGTCATATCCCAAATGATTGAATAGTTTAATAGTATTTGTAAACTAGATTAATACATCAATCTATCATTAAATTTAAAAAAATAAAATTAAATACATAGTGAATGTAAATATTCTATATCACATAACTCTTTCAGTGATCCTATCCTCATATCATGGGGAATGGAAAAAAATATTGGTGGCCTCAAATGCTTATAAAGGGTTACATGCAATAGAATTTATCATGAATCAATAACACATAAAAAATTATGATTGGTAAATAACTACAAACACATGATATTTATCCAATAACATGTAAATGAAATGAATCAATGGATAATATAAATGTAATAATCTCATGGATAATAATTAAAATAAATTCAATAATGGAAATTCATAATATTGGATAACATGCACTTAGACATTATGATATCTACACAATCAAGACCTTACATTCGAAAATATAATTGATTGGATGGTAACCACCAAAAACCCATTTAATTAAAATTTACCATTTTATCTAATGATACCCATCGATGAATCAAGGGCCTGTCTATAATGGATCCCCACCTATAACTACATTCCTAATAAATTCCACATATATTGAATGATCAATTTAGTTCATAAACAAAATTCTTTATCAAGAAATATCTATATTGAGTAATAAGGTGTCAAATACAACTATTTTTTATTCTATATGTGAAATGTATTCCACTAATGAGGTGAAAGACCCAGCTTCAAATTTCATTGGAACTCTAGAAACACACAATGGGATATTGAACATTGATGGTGACTCTAATGCTGGCATTGAGAACCTAAATGATAAGAACCAGACTTCCATGGAGAAGGATGCATATGATTTAGATAGAGAAGAACTAGAAGGTACTTGGAAACATGTTATATCATCAAAATAGTTTTTTTCATCCAAAATAGCATGGTCAAGAGCATGACCGATCTGATTGGACTACTAGGAAGGAGGAAATGCAATCAGAGGTTAATTTTGACTCAGAGGAAATTTACATTGAAATCCGCATCCATCAAGTATAAATTTTGAGAGAAAATTATTCCAAGTCCATATTCAGGGTTATGGGAGAGGAAGAATTGGTTAGAACACATTGCATGATGAAGAACATGGGATATGGATAAGGATTAGAAAAAACTTGGTCTTTGGCTATTTTTGATGATGTAAGCTATGCCTTGTCTGAACCCATCTTATTATTTATCTATTTTCTTGATTTTTTATTATAATAAAGGATAAATATTCATTCTTTTATAAAAATTAAGAATATCTATTATAAATAATATGATTATTTATAGGAAATTTAATAACAAATTATCACAAGAATGTCAATGTATCAAAGTAAGGTTAATGACTGAGAAAATAATCAAGAAAATGAATTTAAAAATTTTATTTGGTCAATTTAATCATAACCCATCCAAAAAATGAATAAAAATTATATCGTTACATAAATTCCCAAGTTTAGCATATGTAAAATAAGGGATTTTTGTATTTGAAGAATATAAATACAATTAAAATATCCTTACAAACATTTTGGGAAAAACATTAATTTCACATTCAAATCAAATATAAAATAAAATAATTCCTAGAATATTACGGAAAATATTTTCATTTAATATTAACATATAATAATGTAAAAGAATGTTCGATTCGATGACTAGTCGTGATAGTGGAAAATTTTGTTCACGCTGAGTATATTAGAAAAAACATTCCATTCCCATATTTAGTAAAAATCCAAAATGTACATTATTCAAATAATGATAATAAGAAACCATTTAATCGATTATATAAAAATTATATAATCATTAAAAATTTCATAAATAAATCATTAGATAAAATTAAAAATATTTTTTAAAATATTTTAAAGAAAATATGGATATAGAAGAATAAGACCCCCAATAGAGTAGAAAAAAGTACATTTTCCTGAAAAAAAATAATTAAATATATTGAGTACTTAATGAGTAAAAAATGAAAGGAAAATATATACTTTCAAGAAATAAACATCAGAGTATATTATAGTTTGTGTTTAATATACAAATATAAAATAACTTCTCTATCAGACAGATAAACATATATTATCCTGAATAACATTGAGAATGTGAAATGAATTCTTAAAACATTGGTACCATTTTAATTTTAACCCCCATGAATGAAATATCTTCAAATGAAACCTTACATGCCGTAAATATAATGATATTTATGATATAAAATATCTAATGGAAATTATATACACCTCAGAAAAACAAAAAGGTGTGTAATATTCAATATGTCCCAATAGATTTGAAATGTAGACCATATATCTTACAAAGATCCTACTATTGATGTGATAATGAATCGATGAATTGATTATGTGTATCAAATTAAAATCTAAATAATAAAAGGGAATATAAAACATAAAATAATGAAAATTCATTGATCTCGTAATTTTAGAATACCAAAGATAATGAAGAAGTAATATTTTAATGACCAAAAATTTTATTCATGTATATTATATATTTGTAAATGAATATTCAATGCATAATATTAAGATCCATTCTGAAACTATAATGGTTTAGTTTTTTATGAGGAATGAAACTTAATTATTATTCATGAAATCTTGAACTTATCCCAAAAATATCTTCATTTCTAGTACTCTTCTTATACACCCTTACTTAAAACCATTATTTATAACATAAGGAAAGGAATAATAAGAATGTGTGAACTCATATGATTAGTAAGGGTAAACACCAGAGAAAAACATGATCAGATAAGAATAAAATGAGCATTATTTTAAGAGAAAAAGAGCTTAAAATTTTAAAATCATACCAGTATATCATTTATTATAATAATGAGTAATGGAATAAAGCATGGAAGTTAATAATACATAAAACATAAAGGAATAAAATAACATGAGAAATGATAACACAACATTTCCATAAGATAATAATTTAGTGTAGAAATATAGTATTATAACTTTGTGAACATCTATATATAGGAATAGGTTCAAACAATATGATAAGGATGTGAAATATTTCCCTCACATAATCTCATAGACATGAAACCAAGAGCATACATAATCTTATGGAATATTTTTTTATCAAAATAAACACCTAAAAGTATAATAAATTAATATAAATATAAATTCAAATGATGTGATAGAAACATGTTTTTATAAATATAAATTTTTAAATATAAAAGTAGGTTTATTCTTATTTAATGCCTATATTTTTTGAAATTAATGTTAAAATTTTTGATTAATTATATAATATATAAATTTAATTAAAATAATTCTATTAAAGATATTAATTTAATTTATTATTATAAAAATACATTGTGTGCATAAATTTTCAT
This sequence comes from Viscum album, assembly GCA_963277665.1. NCBI lineage: Eukaryota > Viridiplantae > Streptophyta > Magnoliopsida > Santalales > Viscaceae > Viscum > Viscum album. The sequence continues at coordinate 240,045,641 of OY728155.1, read as the reverse complement.
CAGATAACATCCTATATATTTTCAAATGATTTTTTAAATTTCTAAATAATTGATAATTAATGATTCAATTTTATGCCTATGTATCCATAAATTTTCAAGAGTTTATTAGTACAATTCATACACACTAATCTAACGTCATGGTTTAATTGTTCATAATTAAATAATTATATTGTGTTGTTCATTTATGCTTATTTTTACATGTCTTATAAGAAATTAAATACATTATTATTTTAAAATCTAAGGGTTTTATAGTTTTCCCTCAATAAATAAATTTTATCCTCAAAATATTTCTTTGAAATTAATGTTTTTATTTTTGAAAATCACTTCATCAAAAAACACATCATAAAATGGAATAATAAAACATCCCATAAAAAGAGAAAGTTGGAATCATAAATTGAGCATGAAATAAAATAAAATCAGGTTCCGATATAAAGATAAAATTGGTAACAAGATAAAATATTGGCCCAAAATAGAAAAAAGACTCCTAATGACTAATAGAGCGGGTAGATATCACGGTCAAGATAATTTTAACAACAAAAAATCCATAAATATGTGATAAGTAAAAAAGGAAATCAACTAGTTATAAATGATTGTAAAAGTATAACATTTTTATTTCACGATCCTTTTTATAATATTGATAAATTATTTTACAATAAAGAATGATAACATAACAAAATATACCTATCTGATTTTATTTTATTTTAGAATCAAAATTTACTCATTTTTTCTTTGATCAAATTTCACTTTATCTCTTACCCTAAAAAATTAATAATCAGGTTGGATTTTTCATGCGTGAAGACTAAAATTGAGATTTAATAGATCATATTATCTATAAAATAATTAAAACTCAATAACTTTATCTCTAGTTTTGTTTACCAAAACCAATATGATTTTCATAAGTTATACAAGATGGGAAAAATCATATGTTAATATCTAAAACATCATCTAAAGATCCTATTAAATAATTAGGTGAATAGTAAACCTTAAAACCATTAATTGATATGTTTGGATGAAATAAAAATCAAAATATTTATATAGAAAGATGTTGGATTTACTAAATCAACATAACATTAATCTGATGAACAATATAATGTATATTTTGGCATCAAATTCTAGATATTTGAATACTTTGATCATATATTCTCATGAAACATGGAAGTAACCTAAATTGATATAATATAATAATAAAAAACATTCATCCATTAAAAATTAAATCTCTAATCCCTCCTTAAAAAATCATATATTATTGAAAATATTTCATAAATTAAAAAATACTGTAAAATCATTCATAAATAACATAAACTACTTTGACATCAAATCAATAACCAGTTATAATTTCATTAATAATATCACATTTACTTTATCATAGTTAATCTTCTATCTATCTAAATAGTATCTCAACATCATGCACATATTAAGGGAACAAGTTATATTTCCCTTACTCGTGTACTCTATAAATATATATTCTTATCATATAATCATTTTTCTAGTTCATTATTACTATTCCACTGGTTATTGAAAATCCTTTATGAATAACCTCTTCCAGACAATCATCAGATGTTTCTTGGAACTTATTACTATAATATCATTAAAAAAACTCTACTCCGCAATAACTCTTGGATTCCAATACATAAATACATCATTCATTTCAATTCTACAATAAGTGTAACATTAAACATTACATAGTCTAGAATGATTATCTTGGATTAGGGAATTGAATAAAAAATTATCATATACCCCACACATAAGACCTTGAACAATAACCTATACCATAGGAAGAAATTCATATCCCCCATTCGAATCATCATTTTTTAGTTGAAATTTTATTCTCTATTCCATTATTCTCCATAAATAAGACATATTCTCACTCATTTTTAATATTTCCATGATTGTTTCTTTCTATATTTTATACATGTAAGAAACTGATTCATAATTCTCCCATGGTTTCCACTAACAGAGCTCTCAGTGAACTCCATATTTATCTTCTATATTTAGTCTATGATTTGGTTAGGGTGTAATTTTTTAATCATGATAAATAATTAGGAATTATCATAATATAGTTCAGTCTACTCATTATCACATTTGGTTTCCCATCAAATTTTTTTTATCACATTTAATCTTAACCCTATTCTTTTTAGTTCATTCAATTGAATAAAACCAATTACCATTGTTTGATAAAAAATAAATATTTAGGAAAACCACGTAATCCTGAAAAATAATTAATAGGATGTTGAAATCATTCCAACTTATTTTCAATATAAAATACATTAGTTTTAACATTCTTCATCCATAATCATCATCTATTCAAATCCATCATAATGGTTTGTAAAGGAAATATTAATTTACCAATGAATATATACTGAGAGTGTCATATTATGTGTATTGTAGGGGAACATGGAACATGAAGTATAATTATGGTCATGATTTAATTGACAAACTCTTTTTAGGGTATTACCCATAGATGAATATAATAAAAAAATATGTGCACAAGGACTATCTATATAACTATTTATTATTAGGAAAACAACATAATATCTTTATTACTAAGACTTTAGGATGATATCTAATATATAGACATATACTGAGGGTTCTATCTAGAGTTATCTAATCCACATACCTAATGATTATCTAAACCCTGCTCTAATAAAAACTAAATAAACCTCAACCTTTTATACATAGATATCACTTTTTTTAGAAAAATATTCAATACATAACATTATGATCCACATTTGAACCAAAATGATAAGTTTATTAGGATACCAGATACATGAACCTCAAATTAATTTGTGATCATCAAAAAATTACATAAATATTAGCCCACACAGTACTATTTATATTCACCTCTACATAAATATATTATTCATAACCTGGAGAATGGAATCCCATAAATTGGTGAGATTAAACTCTACGTAAGGTAAAAATACACGATACAATATTTACCAAATCATAAAGGAGAATAATGGTACGAGTACTAATGATTAACATTGGAAATTGATATGTAAAACATTATAGATTAGACACATGACTCTTGGAGAAAATAATGGATGTTCATAAGACATGAAACATAATGGAATCAAGGAAAATAATCCATGAGGGCATATCATTATTGCAAGATATAGATTTATTTAATACACCAAATCTTACAACTATTTTAAAATGTAAAAATAGAAACAAGTTCACACATTATGTTAAGGACATGAAATTAGGTCCTCGCCTAAACTTATAGACATGAAGCCAAGTCCATGAATAAACATAAAATAAGAAAACCAGGTCCACATAAAAGTTATTGATGTGAAACCATGCCCATACATAATCATATGGAAGTGAATGATAGGTTTACACATAAACATAAGAGATTGAAACTAGGTATATGAATAAAAGTTTGAACATAAAATCGTGTACACATAACAAACATTACTCATGAGTTATCTATATTTACCAAATTCATTGGAGATATTTAATGGGAGAAAACATAATGTAATCATAATTCATTCATATGTATTTCACAAGATCATAATTCACAACATTATAAAACAACCCAAGGAAAATAAATAGATTTTATAAAAACCGCATTATCAAAATAATAATACCCACATAGAAATAATATAGATAGAATCATTGAATCATATCATCAATAAATAATAATTAACAAAAATCATTTTATCATATTTGAAAAATTACTCCAGAGGGTCACTAGAATGTTTTGAGGTAAATATCTTTTCCAATTAGAAATATCATTTTTAATACATAAAAAGTAATCAGATATTATGGTAATTGTTTTATTTAAATATATACTTTGATATATGTAATGGATTATTCAAATAATTGACCATTCATTATAGTGATAAATTCCATTGATATATATATATATATATATATATTAAATTTTAACATTCCTTTCATAATTGTTTTTAGAAATGACAAAAATACTTCCTTTCAAAAATGGAAAGAAGATTCATTTTAAAATAGTTTAAAAAAAATCAAATATGGGTAAAAATCAAATTTAAAAAACATAGATGAATTTTGAAAATGTAATTTGAAACATTTTTCAAAAAAATATATATGTTATAAAGTGATTTTTCAACTGAATAGTGAAATACAATCAATATTCTATAAAACAACATTTTTTATTTCTCGACTACATAATGTGAGGAAAATTATAAGAAAAATTTATTATCAATAAATAAATAGATTAAATGATATTATATAAGTTTTATGAGATTTATATCTTAATAATTCATCATTATAATCATAATCAAAATTAATCTAAATAAAAATGATATTATATAATGAAACACTTACCAATTTGGTAAAATTAGAAAACTATGACCCATGAAAGAATGAACCTTACATGGATATGTAAATCCCCATAAAAATCCTAATAATAATAATATTAAAAGGAATTATTGGGTATTATATACATTACATAAATGAAACAAGTGGTGAATATGACATGTGTTTCGTATAAATGAAATTGAGAAAAAAATCCATTACCCATAGTCTGACTTCCATCATACGTTTTCAAACCTCATATATAATAAATATGTATTTATTATAAATATATATAAAAACAATTAAAAAATATGTAATACAACATATTATTTACTTATAACCTTTTATCACTAATTTATTTTCAATTCTTTATTAAAATAACTGTTTTAGATTACGTATGTTTTGTTTTTCATGTTCGTTTTGGTTCAATAGTTTTGAGAATTTATTTACTTTGATCATTGTACAAAAACATACATAATATTAATCATGTTATAAATTTAATTTACATATTTAGAGATATCAAAAATATTTATTGATATATAATTGAATTACCTTGTTCATGGAGATAGAATGTTGTATGTACATGGGAACATTGTTTTTACTTTTAGATGGATAAAATGATAGAAATGACAATAATAATTAAAAAATAAAAAATTATTATTATATAATATATATTATATATTTTCATTATTATTATCCTTATTACAATACATTTTAACTAGAAATGAAAAACTAATCACATCGCCACATGGAGGTGTTAGTCCACATGTGTGCATGGTGACATTATTGTTTTATAATGGAATGGAATGTTAGAATTCATAAATAAAATTTTCATACCCGAGGCATAATTTTTCCAAAAATATAAAATATAATCTTTAAACCCAACATAATAACAATCCATGAGAAATGGCGATGAAAAATTAATTGCATTACTATGTGGAGACAGTAAGTCGTACGTACAAATGAGTTATAAATTCAAGTTTCATTTGATGTAAATAAGGGTTTAGAATATTGGTTGATTAAAAATGAAATTTTAGTATATTTATAACATTTAAATTATTATTCTATAATAAATTCCATTATTATAGAGAATGTGAGAGAATAATGAAAAAATAACGCGATCGATCAAGGTGATTACTGCTTATTTGAAACAACTCCTTTGGATCCCCTCTTAAGGATCCAATGGTTGGTAATTTTGGTATAAAAGAATCTTTAGAGTTTGGATAAGGGAGTTTAGAAGGGATTATTTCCAGGTATGGGTGTAACACCCCAACCCGAGTGTTATATACATTTGCTCAAATCTGGTTGGTAACATGACTATAGGTATACCACCCCATATGCCAAAGGGTTATGACTATCAAGGGTGGTCTAATAAAAAATATGGGGATACTATTGCCTTTATATCAAAGTTGCACAAAAAAGGAATAAATACACAATAACCAGATGCCAATAACCAATAATTTGAATAAACACCATAAACAGTATTGACCAGTGTCACATGATGATCCATAACATGAAAAAGAATATCCAAACCAAAGAAGTCAATATGTATTGACATATATGTGTCAAGTTTCAATATTAAAAACAAAAAATAAAGTCACTCTAATAACTCCCATGTGGGTCCCGACACCATATCTAGTTCCCTCATACGTGCTCCATCCTAAATCATCCATCTAACATAGCGATATTTCCCTTATCATGTCTTGTGAATATGAAATCCATTTAGGTGATGATCATTTTGCTCGAGTGTGGTGTGATTAAAAATTAGCAGCCCACCACAAACATCATCTAAAAAAATATCAAGTTTATAATAGTGTGTGTAGGGTTATATATAAAAAATTACATAAAACACCTTGAGTTTTTATGAACCTTTTCACGAATAAATAAATTTTCCATAATTTATTTCATTGCATAATACACTAATTTAAGATTTCATTATACACTACAACAAGATAAGAATGCATTATATGCAATATCAACTTGGATTCTATTACATAAAACCCTGAGTTTCTATAAAACATAATTTTATTATTATAATTATTTAAATGAGATAATGATAACATAGCCATTAAAAATAGTAATATTTTGGGTAATAAAAAACTTTTTAAATATTATTTAAAATGTTTTTATAAAAATAAATGATATAGTTAATAAAAAAACTATTTTTTTGTAATGTATTTATATGTTTTAAAATACTATTTTCTCAAATAAACTACTTTTATGCCCTTCTGTGAAAAATAATACAATTAAGTTTTGATAGTTTTGTAAATTTAATTTGAAAAAACAAAATTTTTTAATTCATATTTCCAAATTTATCTTTTGGTGAATGTTTTAGAATTTTATGAAAAAAGTCATTTTTTGATGAATTGTATAAAAAACTGAATTTTAAATCAAATTTTATTTGTATTATAATTTATTTATATTTTTAAATTTTATTTAAAAAATTTAATGTATAATTATATCAATTTTAAATCAATTAATCTTATATAGGTCATTTGATCCCATTTTATATTTTAATTGGATATAAAAACATTTGGAACTTTTAATATTTTTTTCTTAAAAATTGATGTCACAAGACTTATTTGAGATTAATATTAGATGCGTTTCTTCCACGTAGGTTATTACTATATGGAAAAGATGATTACATATTTGGAATTGGAATAATTAATAATTTTTAATAAGTTAATTTTTTTACCAAAAATATTAGTGAATGTAATTAAAATTAATTACAACGATTAATGTAAAAAATGAGTTTACTAAATGGTTAAATAACAAATTAGGGGTGAAATAACCTAGAAATACATCCAAAATCTATTGGATAGAAATATTTTGAAAAGTCGCAATCTTTTATCCAATATAGAAAATTATTGGAGACACAAGATGAAAGGGATATCTCTCAATAATGTTTACCTTTTTATATTTACAAGAAAGCCACTCCCCCACTAAAAAATGGAACTCAACCCCTCAATTATTGACACCTATAATGACCATTGGAAATGAAAACTATGAGAATATCTCTAAAACATTACCTCCCTTCATCTGAGATTCCTCCCTTTGTTAAAAATATTAAACCAAGGAAGACCTTTGGTGCAAAACAAAAGGAGTTACCTAAAGAAGAGGTAACATACTACCATAAGATATTTTTGTTTTATTTTCATTACCCAGCCCCTAAAATATTTTTATTCCATGATTATATGTTAAAATTAGTATCCAAAATATACTGATATTTTTCATTTTATTGTTTCTACCTACACTGACACACACTTCCATCAAATGGGATACACAATTATCGTTAATGTGTATGGTGGACTGCCGCCTAGCGAACCTATGTTTCTCCTTCTTCCATTACCACCGTCCAAGGTTGGAAATAATGATGAAAATTATGTATTAATATGATATATATAGTATTCATGATTTATTTATACTTGTTTATTTATTATATAAAACATACCTTCATTCCTTACATTTTGTGGAAGTATCCTGAAAATGAAATTTTTATTATTCAAACACTTTTAAGGAAAAAGCGAGAAACCATGGTTCAACCACAACCTCCAAAGAGCACATTTCACATGAAAAAATTCAAATTAAAAAACATTTAACCAGAACCAACATCACCGCGCCAAAACCCTCATCACGCCACCTGTTACAGAATTTAAAAGACAGAGCATATCATAGAAAATCCCTAAAATCTCACAATACATGAGAGAGTAATGTACATATCCTGTTACCATTTTTTGGAAATATGAAAACATCACTTGTGGAAGTGTGGACAACTAACTCCACATAGCGATGTTATTCATTCACACTATTCATGGAATGTATTTTGGATGGGTTTATTGATAATATATAAAATATATGAAATATTAATGTCACTATATTGATAATATATATACATATACAAACAAATGTCATTTAATTCCTTTATTTCAATACAACAAGAAAAAGGAAATATTGTTCACGCATACGTATGACCTACCATCTCCATGAACTGTGTTTTTAATAATCTATTTATATATTTTATAGATTATATATTTATAATGAATATATATGATATTTATATCATGTTTTAAATTATTTAGATCAGTATATAATTATGATTAAAAAAATATAACAAATCAACCCACATGCGAAAAACAAATCAGTTATTACAAAAAGGGTACCATTGACATTAAATTGTTAATAAATGGGTTATGAAAGGTCATAAGAAAATCATATATGTTATTAAGTAAATTAAAATGGTTATGTTTTATATGTATAATAAACCAATATTATTTATATAGGAGTTTTTGTTGAGTAAGAAGAGAGTCCGGACATAAGGTAATGGGATTTCTAGCCTCACAATTATTTATGTGAGACTTATGACTTATTGACCACCTATTTCATTTGTGTGTTGTATATATTGACCATGAATGTTTTGAATTATTATTATACTAACATTTATGGGTATTTAAATATTTATTTTATGAACTCTATTTTATAGGGTTCTATGGTTCAAATGTTACCAAACTCGTAAGGTAATTTTGTCTCAATTGGCCTTCTTTGAGGTGAATGTTTTATTATGCACCTATATTCTTTTACAGGGTGTATACAATAACATTATAAATTTTGACTCATAAATATACTCATTTTAATGATGTTTTGAGCTTCATTTAATGTCATTTTCTTACATGGGTAGTTTAACTCAATGTTAGCATTGTGGTAGGAGTTTATTTCAACAATATCATCATTTTTCAGGATTTTTTATGATTATTATTCCTATCACAAACCAGCCCTGATACCTTGGTAACCCAATAAAAGATCCATCCCTAACATATCCCTAAGGGAATTCGAGATCCCCACAGGATGGTGACTAGCACCTTGAATCATTCGAATTGAAAGTGGGAATGATTTTTCCACTAACAATGTATAAAGAAATGAAAAAAAGAAAATATTCATATCAAAGGAAAACTCTAATACGAGTAATGTACCAGAAGTTAAACAGGAACAACCTCCAAATTACTACAACTGGATTACTAAAAAAGGTAAAATATTCCAATGTCCCTATGAACACTACTCACTAAGACCAATGTTCAGCAATAAGTTCCTCCTCCAAGAGAATCCTTTCCATTGCTCGAACCTGGAAGGAGATGATATGAAAACACCTGATGTCACAAGTATGGAGTTAGCCAAAGCCCAGTAAAATATCAACCAAATATTCCATAATAGATTCCAACATAAAATTAATTATAATTATCTTTCAATTTTAAAATTAACAGGTTTTCCATAACATGCATATTTAAACAAATCATGCTTTAAAGTCTAAAAGGTGGAAAAATATTTAGCAATTCATGATTTAGATATCAAATAACAGAAAAAATTTAAAATTATGGAATTAATCATTAAATAAAAGGATAATTATTCATAATAGTAGTTTTTTCACAAAAGGTGTCTTAAGTAATCACTTTATGTAAAAGAGTTTATAAAAATCCTCAAGGAATGTGAAAAATTTTATAACAATAGAATATAAATGAATTTTAAAATGAAAACAGGAGGGAAACATGATCATGCACCTAATGTGTATGATAGTTCTTTGATATATGGATACAACACTATGAATACAACTAAATATGTACATACACCCCTTTAGGGCTAAGTTAAGGGGATTAATCACCATCACATAAGGAATGGGATGTGTTGATATGATTTTTTAGAATGTTGTATACTCATAAAGTTCCACCCTATATAACTTACTAACTACCTAAGGAATTAATGTGCTCAAGTACAAAAATAATGATGGGAAATCCATTTTATAACAAAAAATTAAATTCATCCCCTTCACCATTTCAAATATTCCAATTTTCTCCTTGAAACCCATAAATGGATTTTAATCAAAAAATTACTTTTCACTAAGATGAGACCCTAAGATTTCCATAAACACATTTTAAGCCACTTTTTAAAAAATGGGGATATTAAACCAATTCATGTAATTTCATGATCCATTTTAGATTTAAATTCAACAATTCAATTTCCAAAACAATTCCATCAATTTCAATTTCTAGCCAAAACCCATTTTTCCTCTAAAACCCCAATTCCTCAGAGTTGGGTTTTTTCCAACAAAATAAATTGATATCCTATTTATATAAAAAACAAACAATTTAATTTATTCAAATGACTGAAATTTAAATAAATAAATTAGGTTTAAAAAAATGGAGCATTGTAATAGATCCACTTATCGAAAACAATTGATCTCACAATGCCAAACCCAAATCAGGATATCTCTATGAAGATTGAAGATCACACAAATAGGAATAAAATCTCAGTTTAAGATCCCAAACGGGGTATTTTATCCAAAAATAAGTACCAATATCTATGGAATATTAAGTAGAAAGAGGGAGAATATGGGAGGAAGAGAATGGGTGGAGGAAACTAAGCATATTGAGATCGATGGTCATTTCTAAATATTTGGATCAAATTCGGGAGGGGTTAAAGGAACCCAAAATCACCCTTGGGAGCTCCGAGGAAGGTAGAAAAAGATTAGGGTTTAATGAGGTCTCTTCAAGACCAAAAAGGTTTTCTTGTAAAATTTTAATAAAAAAATTGAATCTAGAAAATGTCGTCTGCGTGATTACCTAGGAAACTACTCACTGTTAGGGAAAACCATTCACTGGCCGTGTGGAGACTACTGTCCAAACATGGCCCTAGAGCATGGTTTTCCGTAACTGTGCATTGACTTTGCAAAAACTGTGCCCTTACCCAGAAACCTCCACAAGTCTCATAAATTCACCAAGAACAACCCCAAAAGAAACCCATACAGAGATCAAACAGGGGGTACTAAATACCTGAAAACAAAAACTAGATGCTACAACCTCCCCACCATTTAAAATTTTTATCCCTAGAAAGACTGCGAAGAATCATCCATGCCAAAAATATGAGGCCACTACTCTCACATCAGTTCCTCTCTCTCCCATATCTCATGATTTTCAGAATTGGGTTGCCATAACACACATACAAAATGTATTGTTATCTCAAGAATTTCCATGGTATTAGAATCAACTAGCATGAATGGTCGTTCAGTCATGGAGAAATTAGGTTCCACTTTAAGAGCTTTCCAACTCATAACATGATAATGATCAGATAAATACTTTTCATGTTGAGGTACACGAAACTCGTTATGTATCGACCTCAGCTGCAGTGGTAGAGAAAACTTGTATGAAACTTTCCCCACCAACTCAACAACCTGAAAAGGTCCCATAAATGGGGAAGCAAGATTCCCTTGGCTCCTAAGCCATTGATGACCCAACCATGAAGAAACCTTCAACAAAACCTAGTCACCAACAACGAACTCCAAATGTCTACGACGATGATCAACATAAGATTTATATCTTCTCTAATCTATCAATATTCTATGGAGAATCAAATAAATCTTTTATTTTATCTCTTGTACCATTCCCAGTCAAACCAAGGTACTCTCACCGATCTCCGAACAACATAGTAGAGATTTATTAGTCCATCCATACAAGGCCTCAAAAGGATCCATCGTGATCATAGACTGGTAACTATTGTTATAAGGAAACTCAACGAGCCCTAAATGATCATCCCATGATCTAGAAAAGTTGAGAATGAAGGATCAAAGCATATCCTAAAGAATCTGAATAGGTCCATATGTCTGGACATCTGACTACATATAGTTTTCCGTTCTCAAATGTTTGTGACATCCCAGTGCCTCTTGAAGGCCTCTCCCAAATAGAGAAGTAAAATGTGGTTCTATCTCTTTCACATAGATACTTCCCTAACTCCTTAACCATGGTTGTATCACATATGGGTATCATGTGAGCCAATTTCTCCAGCTTATCGATCACCACCCAAATTGAATTCTTCATATTCTAGGTACATATAAACCAAAAATAAATCTCAATAGAGATATCATCCCTCTACTATGTTGGGATTGGAAGTGGATAAAGAAACCCCAAATATTTCTGGTGTATAGCTTTCACTTACTTCCATTTATATCAATGAGAGACCAACTCAGTAATGCCTCGCCTCATACCTGACCACCATAACAACCACCTCATGTCGTAGAACATCTTTGTGAATCCTAGGTGCACAACCCACAAGGAATTATTGAAATCCCCCATCACAGCATTCCATACCGAATATGGTTCAAAAAAATTATTCTGATATCATATAATTATATTTTTGGAGAATGAACATAGGGAAACTGTCTCCCCGCCATTAATAAAGTATATAATTCTATAAAACTCTTCATTAAGTGATTGATCCCGATGAATAATTTCAAGAAGAGATGATGTCAACTAAACACTATCCAAGGAGACCTCGGCACCAGTCTCTGGAATACCAATGTGAAAATGTGAAAAGAGAGCCATCAAGTTCCACTCTTCTAAAGATTATTTCACTGTATGGTTGGAATATTACAGCTCAAAGCATATACAATGACATTATCATTCCCCGGGGTATAGGCAATGTCAAAGTCAAAATACTATAGGTATTACACCAAACACCTCCAGTGATGATTCAAATGTTTTCGATAGAAGATATAACTCTAGCTTGTGTGGGTTGAGAACACATTAAACCATTCACCACAATGGTAATGCATCCAAATCTTGAGGTCATGCATCACAATATCCAATTTAAGGTCATTTGATGGATAATTATTCTCATGAATCCTATGCTGAATAGATCTATATGAAACAACATGATCACCCTGCATAAAAACACATCCCATGCCTGAACTCGATGCATCGCAAAAGAGCACATAGCCTTGCCCGACCTCTGGAAGAGTCAGCACCGGTGTGATAGTCAAAATACATTTCATCTCACAAAAGGATCTATGAAATTACTCACTACAATGAATCTTCACACCCTTACACTTAAGGGAAGTTATCAGAGAATATAACCTTGATATTTCCTTCATGATCTGGTGACAATATCTAGCTAAGCCAAAGAAGCTCCGAATCTCGAAGACATTCTATGGTTCCTCCCATGTTATAACGAATTTTATCTTTTCAGGATCAACTGGTATCCCCTACTCTAACACCACATGTCCCAGGAACCTCACTTCCTGAATCTTGAATTCAATATTCAAATTCATAGCATAGAGTCGGTGATTTCTCCGCAAACTCATCACAATTCTAATATGATGCACATTATCTACCTTGGATTTAGAGTAGAAAATGATATCATCCACAAATACCGCCACAAAGGCATTGAGATAATCATGGAAATTCCATTTCAATATAGCCATGAAAGGTACCAGATCATTGGTTAGACCAAAGGGAATGAAAAGGTACTCATAATGTCCCTACATACTTCAAAAGGTTGTTTTCTGAATGTCTGATTATTTTATCCTCTACTGATGGTAACCTAAGAACATATCAATATGTGAGAACAACATCGCCTTCTTCAAATGATCAAACAGTTCATCAATTTGTGTCAATATATACATGTTTGTTACCATTACTCGATTGAGGTTTTAGTTATCCATAAAAAGGTGCATTGAACCATCAAAATTCTTGAAAAAGAGAGCTAATGCCACCAGGGGTGACATTCTTGGGTAGATAAAGCCATTATCAAGAATATTGTCCAATTGTAACTTTATCTATAACAATTAATCCGGTTCCATGTTGTAAAATGGTATAAAAAATGGTTGAGTACCAGGCATCAAGTCAATAGAAATCTCAACCTCTCTTATCGATGGAAAACTAGAGGTGTCAGAAGGAAACACATCATGAAACACAATGAAAGAGATCCCCACTCAAATATTCCTACTCCATGTCAATTGAAAAGACTAATATTACTTTCCCAAACTCCGTATAAGAATATTTTACTATGATCAACCTCAGGTTCCATTATCCTTGATACATAATAGACACACCACCAGGTGTAGTGAAGGAGACCCATCAAAGACAATAATCAATCTAAGATTTATTAGAAATTATTTAATCCACACCAAACATTATGTCAAATTATTTCATATAGAGAATGAAAAAGGTCCAAAGTATCTAAACATTCGATAGGTAGAAACACAATAGGTACTACAGAGACCCTACTCTCGGTTCATACCAAGGGGTGTAGTAATATCCATTGCACAAGATGAAATATCCATAGAAATATTAATAATATTAACAAAATGGGTTGAAATTAATGAATTATATGCATAGATATAAAATAAAGTTGTAAATAATGGTGAAGTTATAGTGATGGTAACTCTCATGGTCACTGGACTCGTATCTACTTCCACTAGTGACTCTTCCTCTGTGTGAAGAAGCCTCATTTAAGATACCTATGGTTGGAAACCTTTTACACATGAAGATTCTGATTGACCCACTGTTTTAGGAAGAGTTTATTATCTTGTCCTAGTCTGCAGAGTGGAATAAACATCAATGAACTTCTGTAAGTTCTATGAACATCTGTAAGAGCCAAAAATATTAGGTAACTTAGTGAAAAACCTCTTATAATACCCTCTCTTGAAACACTAGTAACAAACCAATGGACCTATACCTAGTCATGTCGGTTGTTTAGAAAAATCCTACCATCGTGAAATGCCATGAGAATCATCATGCTTATTTTTTCACTTGAAGGAACTCACACTACCACTAGGTGAAAAAGAAACTCCCAAAAACCCTGACCTACCAGCTCGGTCCATCTTGACCATTAGTTCTTTATTCAGAACATCTAAATAACTATGAAAATTTGGAATGAAAACCTAAGAAACAATATCCTCACAAAGTCCCAACTCGAACCTTCGAGCCTTTATCCAATCATTCGATATGATCTCATGTGCGAAGTTCACATGCCCAGTAAAACATTTTCCATACTCTCCCACATACATGTCAGCCTGCTCATGTCTGAAAATCTATGTAGACTTGGCTAGAAACATCAAATATGTGTAGAACGATTTTATGAAAATATATTTTAAGTCATTCCATTATAATCCCTCGTGATTCTTTACTATCACCATAGTGACCCAGTAACTTCTACTTTTTCCTTTGAGTAAGAAGGTAGAACACTTTTATTTGATCTCATCACGCTTTTCCAAAAACCCAAATAAGTGTTCCAAACATCTCAACTACTACTCATACAATTTAGGGTCATTGGATCCATTAAATGGTGCTAGTTTTAGGTGAAGTAACTGTTGAGAACTAATCTTGAGAATGTCCCTCTATGGTTCGACAACTGCAGCCTGAATGGGTAATAGAGGTGGTGCCTTTCCCAGAGCATGGACAGTGCGCAAGATCACCTTAATCAAATTCGGATCCCCAATAGTATTTTATCATTGAGGTTTAGTAGAAGATTCCTCTTGGGTCTAATTCTCACATATTCTTGGAGGCATGATGTGGAAAAACATTAGCAAACATCAAGGAAGACTTTAGGAAATGATCAAACTGAGTAACGAGGGAAATTAATCCCAACAGATAGGATGTACAAGATTAGGAATTCCAACTATCCAAGTCAAAATATTCAAAATACTAGAAATAAACCACTAGAAGTCTTTCCATTAGCACCCCTAGTGAAATATGGTTCATTGTGAATAGAGACGGATTGTAAATCAATCAGAACTACCACCCAAGTCAGGCCATGATTTCACAATGCATACCATCTTCATGAAAAAAACCAAAACATACATTTGATACCACTTTTTTATGAACCATCAAGGTTACCCTGGTAACTAGATAAATGAGCCAACCCTAACATAGCCATAAGGGTGTTCCTGACCCGCATGGGTCGACGACTAGCACCTGACATCATAAAAATTAAAAGTGGGAATGACTGTTCCACCAATAATGTGGAAAGAAAAGGAAAAAATATAGTATTCATATCAAAGTAAAACACCACTTGGAGTAAAGTAGAAGAAGTTAAAAAGGGCAACATGCCAATGTACTTCAACCGAAGTACTAAAAAGGAAAAAAACAACCCGAATTATTTAAGGAAACAACTCATCATGACCAAAGTTCAGCAACAGGATCGTCCTATAAGTGATCATTTTCCATTTCTCAAACATGTTAGGAGATAGTATATAATCACATGAAGGCATATGTAGGTCATGAACTAAATCCTAGTATGATTTCACCCAAAGATTCCATAACATATTCTAATATCAAATTAACCACAATGTTATTTATAGTTTTAATTAAATGGGGTTTTCCTAAAAAGAATACATAATCAAATCATGCTTTATAGTCTAAAAGTTGGAAATACTTTTAAAAATTTGTTCTCCAAATATAAAATGAAGTAAAACATTTCAAAGGATGAAATTAACCATTAAATCAAAGGATAATTTTTATAACAATAGTTTTTTACCAAAGGTGGATTAAATAAAAACGTTATATAAAATAGTTTATATAAATTCTCAAGGAATGTGAAACAGTTTATTAGGATGGAATATAAATGCATTCAAAAATGAAAACAATCCAGCAACATGGTCTTGTTCCTTAAAGGTATAATAGTTCAAGCCTATAGGGATCAAACACTGTGAATATGGAAAAGTATGTACATATTCCCCTTTATGCCTAAGGTAAAGGGATTCATCACCACTTCCTATGGAATAGGATGTGCTAAGATGATGTTTTAAAATGTTGTAGAATCATTAAGTGCCTCCCAAAAATAACCCACTAACTACGTAAGTCTTTCATGTTCTCAAGTACAAACACAATTATGTGAAATTAATTTTATAACATGAAATGAAATTCATCCCATTATCCATTTCAAATATGCAAATTTTCTACTTAAAAACATAACAGGTTTTTAATCAAAACATTCCATTTCTCCATGATGGGACCCAAAGGGTTCCATCAACATATTTTAAGCCACTTTTCACAAAATAAGGATTTGAAACCAGTTAATGAAATTTAAAAATCCATTTTACATTTTAATTCAACAATTATATTCTCAAAATAATTCCATCACATTCAATTTCCAACCGAAACCCATTTTCCTCAAAAACCCCAATTCATATGAATTGGTTTTTTTCATAACAAAATAAAATGGAATAATATTTATTAAAATAAATTAAACTAATTAAAATGATTTAAATTTAAACAAAATCAATTTTTTTTAACAAAAATAGAGCATCATAACATAACCACTTACCAAAAATAACATATCTTGGAACGCCAAACCCAAATAAGGATTTTTTTCCATGAAGAAAAAAGATCATAAAAACAGGAATCAAACCTAGGATTATGATCCCAAAACAAGGGGTATTATATCTACAAATCAATACCAATATCTATGGAACCGAAAATATAAAGAGTTAGATTGTAGGAGAAAGAGAATGAGAGGAGAAAACTAACTAGATTAAGATCGAAGGTCATTACTCAAGATTCATTTCACATCCGGGAGGGGTTCGAGGTTCAAATTTTTTCCCTTAGGATCTATGAGGAAGGGATAAATAAATTAGGGTTGAAGGTGGTCCGACCGAGACCAAAAAGGGGGCATTGATAAATTTTAATAAAAAAATTGGATATAGAAAACGCTATCTGCATGATTATCTAGTAAACTGGGAATAGTTAGGTCAAACGGTGCGTAGGCTGTGCAGAGCCTACTATCCAAACATTGACGTGACACTCAATTTTCACTAACTGTTCGTAGGCCATGCGCAAACCGTTACCCTTCACAAAAAACACAATAATTCTCAAAAAATCACGCAGGATAACCCCAAAAGAAACCCAACCAAAACTCAAATTAGAGGGGGGGGGGGGTTAAAAATACCTGAAAATAATAATGGGATGTTGCACTTCCATAAAAAAATGATTATAATAAATATCTCAAGAAAACTCATGAATTTACTTATTCCATAGTTATTAAAGATATCTTAATTTATTATTACTATTTTTTCAGTCATTAGTACTTAATATAATTTATAAAATGTTATTATTAAAATATGAACTTATTTTTCTCTTCGTTTGGATATCTATTTTATTCATAAAATGTTGTTTCAATAATTTTTTAAATTTTCCTAAAAAATATAACTCATGATCAATTTCAAGGAGAAATTATTTTAAAAAAATATTGTTTTTAAATATTTCTGTATGAGTTTTTAATGATATTTTTAAACAAAATGGTATTATGTTTTAAAAAAATTCATATAATAAAGGAATGTTTCCTCAAGAATGGTTTTTAGAGACCTTTTCAAATTATTTTCAATACATTATAACATCAAGTGGTGTTACTCAAGCCTTTCTAGTAAATGATCCAATGGTTCCATTCATATTTATTCTCTGAATGGTTTATGTCTTAATGGAATGATGTTTATGAAAGTCGTTTCTTTTTCATGGGTTATATTCTTAGGAATATCTCTTCTTTTCATGGTCAATTCCTTGATGAAATAAGTATGAAACCTATCTATTTTCCACAGGTAATGATATGATTAATTATTTATTATACCCATTTCATTTTATTGGTTATGATATGACGAAATTTTATGATCTCATCAAACACATATGAATGATTTAATTATGAGATGGGGAGGACCTATATCTCCCTCTAATTCATTGGTATGATTTATAACTCATGAGATAGATGTGTATGGAATTGGGAGTGAGAAATATTTAGTAAAGGACTATGTTTGATTAGATGGTCTTTGGAGTGAACCTCGACTACTAATATGGTTTTGGTTGTGAACTTATTCCACTATAATGGTCTTGGCATCGATTCCTTGACTACTAATGAAATAATTTTACATTCTTATGTGTCTTAGGAAAATTCTATGTGTAATTAATATGTTATGATTTCATGGATTATTATATTTATTACATTATGATTTATGTCTTATGAACAACCTATCTTTATTCCATGATTCATGTTTATGATATTTTATATGTTAGGTATGATATTATAATCTTAAGATCACATTCTCATTCTCTTATGTTCATGATTATTCTTACATGTCTCCCTTGTTTACCCTTACTGAGCATATGATCTTGCACCATTTTATTTATCCTTTCCATGGATATGAAGATATGACTTATGTTTGATACATATAAGAGGGTTCTAGTCAGAAGGAACCTATTGAGAGATAATGTAGCTCATTTATGTACCGGTGTTTATGTTTTTATTTTTCCGAAGTCACTATACTAATTGTATCATTGGGTATCTGTTTGTGTAATGTATTAAGTATTAAAATAAATGATGTAACATTAATGTGAGTTAAGATCGGTTCACTATAGTTGGTAGTATAGGAAACATATAGATAATATTTCAATACTAGGATGAGAAAATATTAGTTACTATCCCTAAGTATATGTCTAAGGATAAGTCTAAGGATGATTAAAAGTATATAAAATTTTACAGGAATTTTGGTATAGGTTATTGTGAGTGGTTTCTAAGAAACCCATCCTTTTCAAGATACTTCAATGGTACGTGTCTCTTAAATAGATATACATAGGGTTAAAAACCCCAATAATACCATATTAAGATAGACTCGATCGATATGTGGTGTACGACAATGGGCTATTATTCACACCAAGTTTTACACTCTCAAGGACATGCTTTGAAAATGTAAAAAAATTTATGAACCATCATAATGGATTTAAATAGAAGCTGGATATGAATAACTCAGGATAAACCTGAGGTTCCATGGATTAATTAAGTTGTCATAATTTAGACATCTTATAAGCGGTTTTTCAGGATTCTATGGCTCCATGCTATGATTATTGTTTCTTACTCTATAATTTTTGGTTTTATTCAATGGCTAGAACCCAAAAGAACTACGTCAATTATGATTTTAATGGGAAATGAAATGATTTTTATCATGAGAATCAAAATTATATAGGATATGGAATGAAAAATATCATTTCTATGATCACCCAACATTCTCAAGCTAGGAATCATGCTATGCTTACAAATGAGAAATGTAAGGTAAAAAATTCTACTAAGTCCTTTTTGAGGTACTGTTAACCTTATTTACTGGGTATTCTAATCCAATTATTTCTAAACAATAGATTAGTACCATTGAAAATATATTATTTGTTTTCATGTGTTCCAAATATAAGAAAGTAATTTTGGATATTTACTGGTTATAAGGAAAAGAAGACTAGTGGTGGAATCTAATCAATAATATGAGCTACAAAGAGAAAATTGAATACGTGGATTGGGATGAGTTGAAAAACTTATTTTTCAATAAGTAATTTATTCTCATTCTTCATAAAAAGATTTAGACATAGTTCCTTGAGGTATAGAAAAGGGATTATGAATCTATTGGAACCTATGAGGCTAATTTAACAAGTCTTATAAGGTATGATATTTGTATTATCAATTAACCAGAAAGTAAATTAGATAATTTCTTATGTGGATTAAATCTTAGTCTTAAAAGGGAATTGTATGTAAGATACTTTAGTAGCTACTAGGAGATTTGTTTTTTGAAATAAAGGTTATTGTTTAGGTTTTAGGTTCATATCAATCTCATGGTTTAGATAAGAAAATTAATTCATAGGTCAATGGAAAATCTGAAAACCGTAGAGAGAAAATGATTAGAATTCCATTATGCTCTATATATGGGAAGAAGTATGGAGGAAATTTACTTAAGGGGTATAATAATTGATTTAAGTGCATAAGGAAAGGTCACTAAGAATTTGATTGACAATGTTATGGGAATAATATATCGAGTAATAAAAATGGAGAAAAATATGTATATACTGAAACTCCCCCACTTCAGTGAATCCAGTGTTAAGGATAATGGTAATTATGATACCTAATGCCAAAACTAGAAGTTTAATGATGATGAACAATTTCATTGACCACTTATGCTGAGGTAAAAGTGGAAATATAATGTGATCCATGTTTTTGATGAGGTTGGTGATAATGATCTGGTGAAAGGTACACTTACCGTCTTTTCTAGAACTACTAATGTCATATTGGATTTTGGATCTACCCACTCTTTCACATCTAAAAAAATTCTAATATTATTATGATTCAAATAAAATGATAATATTTGAAATTGGTAGTACAAACCCTTAATGGTACAATTATTTCATCCCAAGTCTATTATTCCAATCTGATTGAAATTTTGGGAAGGTAATTCATGAAAATCTTGACATTATTCCTCTAGTTGAATTAGATATCATCTTAGGCATGAATATAATTTATTTACATTAAACCCACATTAATTTTTAAGGAAGGGAATTTTCATTTGATATTTCAAACAATCTTATGACTTTATAAAAAAGTGATAATAACTATTACATTTCAATGGAGATTACATCCCTTTTATGGGTCTTAATTCCCATTCAGAAGAGCTCTTTATCTCATATGGTTTGGGAGAAAATAAAAAACATTGATATTAATATTTTTTACAGTTTTTGGAGTTTTATCTATAAGAGTTTCCTAGGCTTACACCAAAATCTGATGTTGAGTTCTCAATATAACTCGTTCCTCATTCCACACAAATTTAAAAGACAACCTATAGAATGGCCCCAATTTAGTTACATTAATTGAAGATGAATCTCTAAGAAAACCATGATAAGTGATTCATTTGGACATGTGTGTGACCTTGGGATGAACCTATTATTTTTCTGAATAATAAATATGGATCAATGTGAACATGTATTAATTATAGGAGGTTTGACAAGATCACGATCAAGAACAAGTATCCGCTTCCAAATATTGATGAATATTTTGATCAATTCCTCAAAGAAAAATAATTTTAAAAGATTTACCTTTCATCTGGATATCATAAATTGAATCACAAGAATGAGGATGTAACCAAGATGAAATTCCATACAAGGTATGGACACTTTGAATATATAGTGATACCTTTTACTATTACTAATGACCCTTATATATTCAAAAAATTTACAAATATATTCTTTATATATTACCCTGATTAGAATGGTGTAGTATTTATAGATGATATTATTATCTATTGAAATAGAAAATAAGAGCATGAAGAACACTTGTGAATTGAACTACTGATCCTAGTGAAGGAGAACCCCTAAAAAAATTTCAATCTGTGAATTTGGGTTATAAAAGGATTCATTGTTTGGTCATATAATCTCAAGATAGGGTGTAACAGTAGATCCATTAATGATATAGGATATTGAATGTTGTCATAGACCAACCTTGATGTCAAAAATCTTTTATTTTTTGGATTTAAATAGATATTGTAGATGGTTTGTGGATAATTTCTCATGAATATCTAATCATTTGACCATATAAACTAATATGGGAGATAAGATTCTATAAAAGATGAATGTGGGGAAAATTTAATGGAATTGAAGAGAATGTTAGATAGTTCACCTATGCATACATTACCCTATAGTAATGAAGGGTCATAAATATATAGTAACGTTTCAATGAATGTATTGGGATGTGTTATTATGCATAATGACATGGTTATGCCCTTTGCCTCACAAAAATTGCCGATTCATGAGAAAAATAACCAAACCCATGGTTTGAAGTTAGCTATGATAATTATTTCATTAATGATAGGGGTACATTATCTTTATGATGAAAAGTGTGATATATATAATGATCATAAAAGTCTGAAAAATATATTCACATAAAAGGAGTTAAACATGAGCTAGATAAGTTGATTAAAGTATGTAAAGGATTATGAATACAGAATATATTTTCACCCTATGAAAGAAAAAAAGATGGATGGTTCTTTGATTCTAATAGATCATTATAGATTATCCATGATGAGGATTTGAAAAGATCCATTCTTTATGGATTTATAATCGATTGAACTAGAAGTCTTAATTGTAGGGGTAAAAAATTATCTAGCTCAATTAAATATTCAACCTTATATCCGGGTGAAGATTAAATGCTTTTTTAAGGAAGATGTAGAACTACATAAGAAGGTTAGAGATGTTCATTTGTTTAATGTTAATAATTATGGAAGGATAATTTTCAGGAAATATTTATGTGTTTCATCCATACCATATTTAGAGAAGGAGATATTAGAGGATGCTCATAGTTCTTCATTCTCTATTCATCCTAGAAGAATAAACATGTATAGAGACTCAAAAGAATACTTCTGGTGGCTTGGTATGAAGAGGTATATCATAGAGTCTGTATCTTGATGCTTGTTGTGGAAGGAAGTGATGTTGAAAGAAACATGTATAAGGGGATGTTTCATCCATTACCCATACAAGAATGGAAATGTGAGAAAAGAACTATATATTTTTTCATTGGAATCCCCAAAACATATAAATGGTTTAATACTATATGGGTGGTAGTTAATCACCATAATAATTTAGGACACTTTATTACTACCAAATAATACTTCTCTCTGGTTTATCTTACCATGATTTACATTATAAAAGTGGAAAGTCTTAATAGAGTTCCAAATTATATTGATCCTTATCAGAATTTTAGGTTACATTAACATTTTTTTCAATGTCTCTAGAAATATCTTATACATAACTATGTTTCAAAACTTCTTATCATCCTCATAAGTATCTTCAGTCTGAAAAACAATTTAAAATCTAGAGGATATGTTGATATCTTTTTCTTCATATTTCAAAGGTGGTTGGGATCAACACCATACTCTAGTCGAGTTTCCCTACAATAATAAAATTCACTCAAGTATTTAGATTGCTCTTTATTATTCTCTATATGGAAAACAATGTAGAGCTCTAATGTGCTGGAATGAAGTTGGAGAAAGGAAAAGATTGAGACATGAAATAGATGAGGAAATTTATGAGAAGGTTACAAGAATTAAACAACATACCAGAGAATCACAAAGTAAACATAAAATTTATGATGATAAACTTTATCATAGCCTAGAATATTAAATCGGAGAGAATGTGTTTTTATGATTCTCTCTAAAGAATAAGGTTATAAGATTCGAGATGAAAGGGGATCTAAGAACTAGGTATATTAGTCCCTTTGAAATTATTGATCATATTCGGATGGTATCATACACATGAAACTTCCTAAAAATATCATTCATGTACAAGATGTGATCCATGTATATATTATTAGGAATTACATACTAGAACCTCCATATGTACTGAACTCCAAGGTCATAATGCTAGAGCAGGATCTTTCTTATGAAGATCAACCAGTTGAAATTATTGATCATATATATAAATTTCTAAAAAACAAGAACACTAACCAGGTTAAAGTTCTGTGGATAAATCACTAGTTAAAGGAAGCTACATTGGATCTTGAGGATATTATGTGGTGGAAGTATCCTCATTTGTTTGTATTATAAAGAAAAATTTCAGGGCTAAATTCATTCTAAAGAGGTGGAATGTAATACCTTGAGATTTTATGAACCATTTTTTGGAAAAAAATCAATTTTATTTGATGTGTTTTATTTCATTCTAGAACAAGTTAATCATTAATTTTATCCTACACTAATATAAGTTTGCGCTACATGAAACACTGACTTCGATTGGGTTATACACAACAATAAGTTTATACAAAACAACATTTTCTTATTATAATTATTTAAATCATATAGTCATAACATAGTTGTTAAACATAGTAATATTAATATTAATATACACATTTTAAAAATTATTTATAATTATTTTTTAAAAAATATTTAGTTGATAATGAAAAATAAAATTTTGGTAATGTATTTATATGTTTGAATATGATATTTTCTAAAATGAACTGCATTTATGTATTTATTTTTAAAATAATATAACTTATTATTGAGAGTTATCAAAATATAATATGATAAAATAAACTTTATTTTTTGAATTAATAATTTCAAAATTATATTATTGCGAAAATTTGGGATTTTTCTTAAAAACTACATTTTTTGATGAATAAAAATAAACACTGATTTTTAATTCAAAATTTATTTTTAATATAATGTATTTATGTTGTTTAATTATATTTTAATTTTATTAAAAATTTTAATTATATCAATTTTACATCAATTAATCCAATTTAAGCCACTGTAACCAATTTCATATGAAATCGGATATAAAAACATTTCAAACATTTAAAAATCATCGCTTAAAAACCCATTGTCGCGACACATAAATAGGTTTTATTTTAAATTAATTTCTTTTACATCCATGATTCGAATTATGGAAAGTGGATTAAATAGTTACAATCAGAATAATTTATAATATATTATATGGTTAACTTAGTTTTTGATCAAAAATATTAGTGAATGTAATTAAAATTATTTACATTTATTAATGTAAAAATGAGTTTACATAATGGTTAAACATTAATTTAGGGGACAAAATAACATATAAATATTTAAAAATTGAGTTTTAGGACATATTTATACCATTTAAACTCTTTTATAGAAGTGTAAAAATTATTGGTGACACGTGATGTAAGGGAGACCTCTCAGTGGTGTTTACCTTTTATATTTATAATAATAACACTCCTCTCGCACTATAAAAGGAAACTAACCTCCTCCGTTATTCACACCATTGAAGACATTTTTATTTTTTAAAATTACTTAAATATCCTCCAAAATTATCTTCTTTAATAATATAATCCCGCCAATTTTATGAAATCCAACCATGGAATCTCTTTGTGGAAAACTAAAAAGAGTTACCAAAGGAAGACGTAGCATCCTTCCACAAGCTGTTTTGGTTTGTTTTCATTCACTACCACTCAAATATTCTTATAAAATTATTATATAATGAAATATGTATCCTCAATAAAATGGGATTTATTTTTTAAGGGTTGTACATACAATCACACACACTTCCATCATATGGGATAAAAAATCATTATTTGTGTGTACGGTGGACTACCTCCTCACGAAATGATGCTGCTCTTCCATCCATTACCACCTTTAAGAGATGGTAATAGTGAAGGATATTCTTTTTTATATGATATTTATGATTTATTTATACATATATAATTATTAAATAAAATATTACTTCACTCTTTCCATTTTTTGGAAATATAATAACATCATTTGTGGATGCGGGGAATACTGCCTCCTCAAAATGATGTGATTCATTCACACTTTACATGGAATGTATTAAGGATGGGTTTTTAAAATGTATATTATTTGTATAAAATAATAATTATTCTATAAGTATAATATATATATATATAAACTTATTTGTCATTTACTTTCATTCCTTCAATACGACATGAAAATGGAAATAATGTTCATGCATACGTATGACCTAACAGCTACATGACTGGTGTATTTAATTTTCTATTTATATGCTTCATAAATTATTATAAATATATATATTTAATATATATGATATTTATATAAATTTGAAGAATCTGGATACCATGATATTTCTATTAGGGCCAAACATATATCAATTCAAAACCCATGTGAAAAACAAAGCGGTTACTAACTGAAATGTAACATTAACATGGAATTGTTAATAAATGGGAAATAAAAGGCCATAATAAAATAATATATGGTATTATATAAATGAATAAGGATTTTTTATAGATTTATAATAAACATATATTTATGATATATGAGGTTTTAATTAGTTTGTAGTGGTTCAAAACATAAGGTAAGAGGATTTATAGTCTCACATTTATTTATGTAAGAATTTTGACTTATTCATCACATATTTCATTGGTGTGGTGTATAGAATTATGATAAAATTATTATATGATTATTATCCTTAAATTTATGTGTATTTACATATCAATTTTATGAACTATATTTTATTTGGTTCTATAACTCAAAAATTTACAAAATCAGTAATGTAATTTTCTCTCAATTTTCTTTCTTTGAGACGCATGATTTGTTATGAACTTATATTATTTTACAAGGTGTATATACTTAAATTTGATATGTTAAATCATTAGTATCCTATTTTTAAATATATTAAATTATTAATGTAATTATATTTTCTTATATGGGGATTTTAATTCCAATTTACCAATGTGATAATATTTTATTGCAACAATAGTTTCTCAGTATTGTTATGATTATGCTTCTATTAATGAAATATTGTGATCTATATTATTACGAAAAAACATGAATTTTATTCTCTCTAGGTTATTCAAGATATATTAATGTATTAGTACCATTTTCCACTATTTTTACTTAGGAAAATTATGAAACTGTTTTTAAGAAAATCATACATTATTTTTCATTACAGTCGGAAAAATGTTTCATTAAAAAAATAATGTTTTTAAAAATGTTTTTAAAAGTAATAAATTAATATAATTTTTAAGGAAAAACTATTTTTATAATTTTTTTGTGTCCTTCAAAGAATCCCTTATATTTTTTTCGTATATATATTCAATGAAAAATATTCTGACATTTTTTTATGCTTTAAAATAAATTTTTTAAAAAAATAGTTACTTTTCTCAAGAAATTGTTTTAAAAGATAATTCCATATTATTTTCAACCAATGATGATATCAATTGGTGTAACTCATTCCTCTCTGGGAAATTATCAAAATGTTCTATTCATATTTTTTCTCTGAATTGTTTATGTTTTGATGGTATGATATTCATGTAGCCCATTTCTATTTCAGATGTTATAATCTTATGAAGTACACTTATTTTCATTGGTAATGATTTGATGAAATGATTATGAATCCTATCTCTTTTTCACAAGTTATTATATTATTACATGTTTTTGATACCCTTTTCATTTCATGGGTTACGATATGATGAATTGTTATGATCTAGTGGAAATCATCTGTATGATTTCATTATGACATTGGTGTGACCTATATCCACCTACAATGTATTAGTTAAAGATTTATATCTAATGAGATGGAAATGGAATGAATAGGGATTTAACTCAATTTATTAAATGATAATGTCTTCTAATATGTTCTAGGGAGTGAACGTTGACTACATTGATGGTTTGGGGAGTGAACTCATTCCACAAAGATGGCCTGGGAAGCGAAGCCTTGAATACCATGGAAATCATTTTATATACTTTTGTGCCTATCACAAATTATATGTATTATTCCTATGTTATGATTTCAGGATTTATGCTCTTGATTCCCTTATTATTCATATCTTATGAGCATCCAGTCTTTATGACATGAATATATTTTTTATCTTTTATATTCAGGTTATGATCTTGTAATGCTATAATCATGTTATCATGATCTTATGCTCATGATTTTTCTTACACATCTCCATTGTTTACCCTTAATGATCATCTGAGCTTACCCATTTTTATGTTCCCTTTCCCAATTTTATGGAGATATATATTATTTTTTATGAGTCTAATAAGGGTGATACTAATGAGGAACGTAGTGGGACATAGTGTAGCTCACTTATGTACTAGTTTTTATGTGTCCATGATTCCAAGGACACAAATATGATCTTTGCGTGTCTTTTTTTAATTTACTATGTATTTTTAAAAAAATTATGTAATGTTAATCTATGTTAAGTAAGGGTCTCTATAGTACAAGTGCTAAAGTGAAAATTTTACCTAATCAAATTATTCTTTAGTTAACCAAATAAATTTCCAGGTTTATGAAGAACCATGAATAAAAAAATATATTCTTTGTACTATACCAACGTAAAAAACATATAATTTAGGGAATCAAAATTACTTATAACATGGGTTTCCATTATGCATTTAATAAAACATTCATATTATAGTAATTTGGAACGATAATTCAATGATAATATCTTGGGCATAAAACATATTGATTGGAACATTCTGGGTACTTATAGAATCCGTCTCTATCCTATGCCCCAAAGGTATTTCGAGAATTAGTCCATTTCCTATACAATAATTTTCACATGAATGCATGGGGGCCTTGAACACCTTGTATGGAACCTCGTTGGTATTTATAGGATCAGTCCTTATCCCCCACTCTATTTATCAATAAATAACACATATATCATCTTCATCAAGGTTAAAAAAATTATCCTTCTTATCAAACATTTTGATCATGGATCACTATTTCAATTTATCACAAAAAAATGATTCTTCATTTTAATTATGTGGAATTATATGAATAATTAACAGTCAACACATTTATCAACATTTAATCACATAAACCATTAATTGTTTTAGATTAAGATAAATTTCGCTTAATTACCATTATTCATCAATCCATAATCACATTAATCAATCAATTTTATAATCCCATTAATCATCCAATTTTACAATTCCATTAATTGAACAATTTCATAATCCCATTAATAGATTGATTAATCCAATTCCAAATTGAAGCTCACCAACATAGAAATTGAAATTGAAAAAAATCTAAGTACAATCATGATATGGAGAATTCCCATCTAGACTACCTACTTGAAGATTATTGATGGTTGTTCACTAAGATAGAAATCCCTAAACTTAAATATAATGATAAATATCACAACAATACTGAAGATCTAGGATAAAAACCTATGATCAAGATCCAATGGATTAACATCCATCATAAACTAGATCAAAACAAATTAATATTGAGGAAAAATAATTCATCTTCATTGGGAAGGAGGGATGAGAGGGGGATGAAACTGAAAGGGCAGAAAATCACTTAACCATGAAGAGATAATCCTTAGAATGGATTTTTGATTCATCAAGAACGGGGTTTGAGGAGCCTTTGAATCCTCTAAGAATATTCTAAATTCTAAGTAATAAGGTTAGGCCTAATTATAGGGTGTTTAGGGGCTAAATATGGGATGTTTTGGATTTTAATTAATATTTTTTGTGGAATAAAACCATTAGGATGAGTTTCTTGGGATCGGGCTCACGATTTAAAAAATTGTGCACCCTAATCATTTGCCTGAACTTAGGGGTGCAAGGATTCTATAAAGAGGGTGTAAAATTTCAAAAAAATGCCACTAACTATGAAATTATACTCTATCTTGGATTTCATAGTTTTGTAGGAGTAGTTACACAGTTTGGGAAAACATTGTGACAACTTTTAACTACCCCTTTTTCTTTAATGATTCTCCAATTTCACCCAAAATAACCCCTTAGTAAAACCTAATAACGACCTAAAAATAGTAAATGAGTGCCTTTAAATGGGAATGATACATCACTAGATAATTTTAGGATCATATTATCTCCCCACCATATAATATCTCATCCTCGAGTTATATTCCCAGTCAACTCTATGATTATGAGGTAAAAAGATTAGGTTATTGATCCCACATATCTGATTCTACCTCCCATGTTTACTCCTAAATACTACCATTTTTTCCAAGAATATAACTATTTCCACAATATTTCCCCTCAACACATTATCGTTGTGATCCATAAGATGTATAAGATTCTCCTTAAAGGACACAACAGTCTCAATCTTAATATCATCAACATTAACCACATGAGAAGGGTTGGGGTGATACCACAAAAGATATGAAACATGAAAAACGTTTTTAATTTCATTATACCTTTATGGAAGATCCATTCGGCATTCCACTGGCTAGATTATCTCTACATCTTCAACAGTTATGAAAAAACTATGTGCCATCTTTCCCTTTCTCGGAATCCTATGGTTACCCAATCTAAGAATCATCCAATGGAACACATGATCACCCACTGTAATCTCAAATTATCATCAAAATATATCAACATGAAACATTTTCATACTCTAATAAAAAGCCATACATTTCTAAATATGGTGAACTAGAATTGACATATTCTTTATGAAACTTGGTCCCATTAACTATGGATCACCCACATCCATAAAAGATAGATGTGATATTCATGGCCTACCATAAAGGCCCTCATATACCACCATCTGAATAGTTTCTTGAAAACTATTTTCATTGAAAGACTCAATATGTTTTAGGTGCTTCTACCAAGACCCACAAAATTTTAGGAATCATGGATGTATCATATCCTCAAGAACCTAAATACTATCCCATGAATACCCATCTATTTGTGGGTAGAAAAACTAATCAGTAATACCTCTATACAAATCTTATTCTACAAACCATTCTAGAAGAATTAATTGAAATGCGGGTCACATTGTGAAACTATACTCCATGGAAACACATAAATATTGATTATCTACTGAATGTACAAGTATCCCAACTTATCTATTTTGAAATTTTCCATGACTGGAATGAAATTTGATACTTTATTTCATCAGTCCACAATCACCTAGAGTTTATCATTCATTCGAGGAATCCATAGGAGACCAACTAAGAAGTACATTCTATCATTGTCCCACTTCTATTTAAAAATGGGAAAAATATGTATTAAACCATCAGGTCATTGGTGCTCGACCGTCACCATTTGACTGGTGTAGCATCATGTCATGAACCATGTAATCTTTGTTTTCATGCTCGGATCCCAATAATTAAGACCTAGATCTCGATACATTTGAGTCAAAACTAGATGCACTACCCACTTCAACTAAAAATATTCACACATAATCTCCTCATGAAGAAACGTAGTAATAAAAAATGGTTCCAAAAATTGTTTATCTCATCCTCATCTGTAGTTCAATCATAAGGTGAATACCCACCTTCAAGGATTTCCCTCAAGGGAAAACACTCCAGTTCCAGATACTACCCCTCTCTAATCCAGCTCAAAATTGTGGACTCCACTGATATTAATATGAGGGTAACATACTACTATACCACATGAACCCCTACATGAATCTCATCAAATAAATTCATATATTTCCACTTAGAACTAGACTCTTGATCTTCCTGAGTCTGATATTTCCTACTCAAAGTGTTAGTAATAATGTTTCCCTACCTAGTAATATATGATTGACAAAATCAAATGAATTCATATAATAAACCCAAATCCTCTTCTAGAGATTCAAATATAGTTTGAAATAGATACAATTAAAACCATTGTGATCGGTATAAACATCAAACTTT
This sequence comes from Viscum album, assembly GCA_963277665.1. Classification (NCBI taxonomy): domain Eukaryota; kingdom Viridiplantae; phylum Streptophyta; class Magnoliopsida; order Santalales; family Viscaceae; genus Viscum; species Viscum album. The sequence continues at coordinate 240,013,703 of OY728155.1, read as the reverse complement.
TCACAAAATAGATAATACTGCAAAAACATCAAGGCATAGACCACTGAAACTAACTAGAGGTTTTGTGTAGTGTAATTACATTCATGTGGCCTCAACATTTGGGACCCATATGCCACAACTCGACCCCCTTCATCAACACTACTCCATGTGTGATCCAGAATGCATCAGAAAACACCATATACCCCTCCCCGGACTTAAGTAGGATGAAAATTTTTGTAGTAGTCAAATTCTTATTGAACTCCTTGAGAAAATTATCACATGATCCAACAGTCCAAACTTATCTCCTTTCCTTTTGAATCCCAAAATTGGTGTTTCCAAGTGGTAAAATTCCACGAGGAACCTCTAATAATAAAACATACCAACCCAAAAAATATGGATATCAAAAACATTATTAGTCTTATCCTAAGAATCAACTGAATAAACCTTCCCTTGGTCCCATAACACACCTTCCTTTGAGATGATGTTACCTAAGAAATGTACCTGATCACTCCAGTATTAACACATAGATAGATAAGTGCAAATTTGATGCCCTCTTAGGTGTACTCAAGATGATGGGAAGATATTGGGAATGATCTACATGTGTCTTGGAGTAATCCAAGATGTCATCTAAAAAAATAACCATAACTGATCCAGGTAAGGGTGGATTATTTGGTTCAATAAGTCCATAAACACTAATAGAGCCTTTATCAACCTAAAAGACATCATAAAAAACACTTATAGTATATACCTAAATCTGAAAGCTATTCATGGTATATCATAAGGCCTAACCCTCAACCGATGACCCTGAATCTCAAGTAAATATTGGATAAAACACTACCTCCTCTAAACTGGTCAAATAGATTGTTGATGCATGGAAGAGGATACTGGTTCTTCACTATCATTTTTTTCAACTTCTACTAATCAACACGTAAATGAAAGGTTCCCTTATCATTGATTTTAAAAAATACTAGAGACACACATGGTGACGTACTTGGACAGATAAATCCCTTATCTATCAGCTCCTCTAGCCCATTTTTAATCCATTGAAGCTCTGTTGGTACCATTATATAGGGTAGAATAAAAACTTTCTCAACTACAATAATGAGGTCAATAATAAACTCTACATCTATCTCAGGTTGTATCCCCAATAAGTATTCATGAAAAATTTCATGTAATAGGTACACTATGGGTGTAAACAAATCATGCTTCATAGCCCTATCATATATAAAAATACTTGTTGGGAAGTGATATCTGCTAGTTTCTAATGGATGGGCCTCGTACTGATTGCATGGATACCCCACTCTCTAGGATGAATATAATTTTCACCATCAGGAGACATAAACATCACTCTCCTGCGATATCAATCAATATGGGATTAGTATCATACCAACTGGTCCATTCCCAGAATCAAGTCCAAACATAACATGTGAAGGATGTAGAGATCCCAATGAAAATGATACTCCCCAACCATTAGAGAACACCCCATTCATAAGTAGATGTCTCTTGACCATACTCTTGATGATTTTACATCATCATAATACCACTCAAAACTCCAATAATAGCCTAAATATATACACTAGTTGTACAGATGTAATGGAATGAGAGGCACACGTATAAAATAATTCACTAAAAACTATAGATGATATAAGAATATTACATATAACTATTGATGGCCTAGCCTTACTATCCACAAATGTAGGATGAACTACATGATATTTTCCTACTTGCCTTTCATGTGCTATAGTATGAGTCTCCTATGTTGCATCACCCAGCTGATATGCGCGCTCTTGCATAAAAGTACCATTTCAACTGACTCAACTATAATGACAAGTAGTACTCCAAATTCTACATTAATAAGGGGTATAAGAACCTTTCCCAGTGTTATGTCTTTACCAGGATCCTTCGTTAATACACATAGGACAAGGGATCCGGTATAATAGTTGTTTATGTCCCATCCTATGTAAATCATGACACTCTACCAGTGATTAGGAGAAATCTCTATGAGGGTGAAACGGAATACCACACTGGTAGCATTGCACTCAATTAATTTTTTGAGTAACTGATATATCCACCTATACAATCTATATTCTACTTCCATGGTTGAAATTATTATAGAGAAAATTTCTAACATCGAAATACATGTGTCCTTGTGGTCTAGTATAATCCACATGTCCTTCAATGGAATCCTTCTTCATGTTACCCTCAGATATGAGATCCTGATAACCACTTCAGAAAAATTATTCATAATAAAGATGTTAAAATGGGGCTTAATATCACATTAAAGCCAATTTTAATGTGATTTCATTATAGTAGCCTCATATCTTGAAAATAGTAGAACAAAACGTTGAAAATTAGTGATGTGACCTAAATAGTCTATCACATACAGACTCCACTAGACTAGCCTCATGGATTCTGCTGCCCTCTCTAGCCTGAGTGTCACAGGGTAAACGTTTTCCATGAAATTCTATTAAATTTATTTCCACTCCATATTTTTTAGCCATCCATCTCGATTCTAGATATCCCACCAACACTCAACTTTAACTTGTAACATATAAGATTCATGTTTGAATCTATTCTTAGAAAATGTCTCCATGTGATCAAGAATCATCTGGATAAACTCAATCGATAACTCAACTTACTCAATCCCACTCTCTCTAGTAAATGAAAAAGGTTTCTAGAATTTGAACTCCAAATCCATGTTTGACATACTCTTCAAAAACTTCTCTAGGTATCATTCTATAAACTAGATAAAGTGATCAATGTTCACATGAAACTTCTCTCCCATCATTTTACTCGGTACTATTCGGGCATTAGGTTCCATTGTTGGGGGATAATTTCTATCCATATCCTTCTTTCAACCTATCAATAGGTTTTATCACAGAGTAATATCTATACAATTCCAAAAAAAAAAATCTTAGGACACATAAAACACTATTAATATGATCACATAATAGGTATTAAAATAAATCCATAACAACTCATTACACATAAACTTCCACATGGTCAAAACCGAGGCATTATCACTACCCTCAACCATCCTTCACCTAGGTCAGGGCTAACATAGGGTAAAACATTTTCTTCCTTAAAATTACTTATGAGACACTAATTTATCCATTTCATTTTCCATATTTAAAATCATTTAAAACTATATATTTCATATTAGACACTTATTCATTTAAATTAAACATGTAATGACATAATCTTGATTTACACAACACACCTAATTCATTTTCCCATGCATGCCAAAAATGATGTGTTTTAAAATAATTACCAAGTTCGTAGAATGAAGAAGGTATACAAAAATTACATACCATACCGGAACACAAAGAAACATCTCAGAGAACGTTAATAATATTACACAACTATTGAATTAATCTAGGTGAAATAACATCCAAATATTACAACAAACATCGACAACCGCAATCCCACATAGGGTACTTGGGTTTTCCCTTGTACATTGGTTAGATACTCCCATACATGAGCCCATGTCCAATTCATGAAAATCCTAGTCTCTTGTATACCTTTTCCAAATTTTAATAAAAATGAAAAGAAAAGACAAACTACTTTGATACAACATTGTAAAATCCTGACCTCGGTGCCACATGACAGTGCCCTGATCTAGCTGGTTATGTGACCTGTGACACACCTCCCTATATTCCAGAGGATTCTAACTAGGAGTTAGGGTCTAATATATAACATGGCGATACTATAACCTATTTATCGAAGTTTCACAATAGAATAAATAATAAACAACAACCAAATGATAATGACCAATAACTAGAATAATACAATAACCAATGCAGATTAATATCACATGATAAACCAGAATAGAAAAATAATATCCAAACCAATGAGGTCGATATGACATGCCATATATGTGTCATGTATCAACATAAAAACCAAAAATAAAGACAAAATAACAACTCCAACTGGGTGCCATCACATTTTCTAGTTTCTTAATTCATGATCCAACCCAATTAATCCATCTAACATATACCTCTTTCCCTTATCCTAGCTTGAAAAAATTAAATCAATTCAGGTACTTATCAGGAAGCCCGAGTATGGTGTGAGTAAAACTAAGTAGGCCTCCACCAATGATGTCTAAAATAAAATACATTGTATAATAGTGTATGTAGTTTTATATATAATAACGTATAATAGATAATGTAAATAGATTCCAAAATTTAATTATCCTTTCATTAACCACAAAAATTCTAGGGTCGATGATTACACCAAAAACAACAAAACATACTTCAGTCTATGCCGGAGTCTGAAATATTGTACATATAGAAACATAATTCATTATAACATGGGATTTAATTATCCATTTAATTCCAATAGTATGTTATGGGTACATGGAATGCTAGTCCAATGCAAATATCACAGGCCTAGATTTTCATATCAAGCACCCCATGGGTATTTTGAGCATCATTCTCTATCCTACACCCCATGGGTATTCAGAGAATCAGTCCGTATCCAATACAATAATATTCACATGCATGCATTTGGGCCTAAAACATTATGTCAGGAACCCCATAGGTATTTGGAGAATAAGACCCTATCTCACACCCCATTTATCAACCAATCACACATATATCACATAAATCATATTCATTGGAGTTAATCAACATTAACCTTATTGATAAACATTCTCATCATGGTTCACCATTTCAATTTATCACAACAAACCTGATTCATAACATTAATTACTTGTAATAATTTTAAAAATTCACCATCAAACTATTTATCAACATTTAATCATTTAAAGCATTAACCCCTTAAGGATAAGACAACCATCCCTTAATTTCAATTCTTAATCAATTCATAATCACATTAAAAAACTAATTTAAAAATACCATTAATCAACCAATTTCAAAATTGTAATAATTTTCGAATATCATAATCCCATTAATTGATTGATTAATTCAATTATAAAATTCGATTACCCTATGTGGGAATTGATATTTCACAAAATATTACCTGCAAATATAATATGGACTTTGGGAATTGAAAATTATATCACCTACCTCATTATCTTTGTGGGACTTTCACCAAATTGGAAATCCCCAAATTGAAATAGAATGATCAAGATCACAATGAAATAGAATACCTATGATCAAAACCAAATAAAAATATCCAAAAGATTAACATCAATCTAATCCCATATCAAAACAAATGTCAATGGAGTAAAATTCATTCCTCTTCCTTCAGAAGGATAAACAGGAGAGAGAGGAAACCAATGAGGAAGAAATAACATACAAATTAATAGATGATACTTCAATAGGATCATTGATTTTTCAAGATCATGGATTAATGAGGCTTAGAACCCTGTTAGGAGCTTCAAATATAGAATGAATAGGTTTTAAGGGTGAGATAGGGTTTTAGGGGTTAAAATTTCGGGGGATGAAGATGTTGATTAAAAAATTTAGAGGAATTAAACCTGCATGCATGGTTTCCCAAGCTCGGCCACACAATTTGATAAATAGTTTTCCAACCATTAAATTCCACTCTGTCTAGGATTTCATGGCTTTCTGGGGGTAGGCGCGTGGTTTGGGAAAACTGTGTGCCAACAATGCACTACCCTATTTTAAATGAATATCACTATTTTATCCTCAAAACATCGCAAAAGTAATACAAAACCAAGACCTAAAAAAATATGGTAAATAGTTATCTCTAAACGAGAATGAGATATAAAAAAAGGTCTAGATCTTACAATGGGTGATCTAGATGACTCAAATTGGAGGGAAGGAAAGAATGTAGGGGAACCATTTTATAATCAAGGGGAAAAAATATTCTAGAATTTTCGGAAGGATTAAATTATAATAAATTCATTATCTAGCCAAATGATTCTAAATGGAAATGGATTCAAAGATAAAGTAGAGTGGGTTTAAATTCCCCTGAAAAAGAATATTTTGAATTTTTTTATTTTATTTTATACCTTACCATTTTCGTTAACCGATTGGTTAAACAATCTTTACCTTAACCACATTAACATCATTTTTACTCTTATAATGTTATAAATATTAACAATTGGTTCATTATTAGAAGTGGGATAAATCGTTTAACCAAATATTATCCTCCTTATTCTCATTCATCATTTTTAGGTTTTTTAATAATTTAATAAAATAATATTTTGATAAACTATCATTAATTTATTTTTTAATAAAATTAAATTAATTTGACATAAAACATATAAAGAAATAGTTAAATTTTGAATTTGGTCTTTTTCTAAATCTGTGATGTTTTATATCTATCTTTAAATTTCAGTGAACACTATAACTTAATAATATTATATTACTTTTTATATTTTTGAAATCATTTATTTTATTTATCTATTAAATGATTAAATATTTTATTAGCAATGTAGAATCATTTCTTGTAATTATTTAATCAATAAATATAATACATAAATTAACCTAATGAACATAATTTTATTATATAGATTATAGAAATGAATATCCGTTCATATCATGATTTTTTCCCTTTATGGAGACGTAATAGATATTGAAAATAAAGGGAGTGATGTTTTGTAACTTTATTTACAATAAATATTATATTGGTCACATTCATGGACAAGTATCCATTAAAAAACGTTCATACATAATATGATAAGGGTGGAAGGGAATTCATCCAATAAATATTAAAATGAATAATTATGTACTTATTAATTAATTTTATACACAATTAACCTAATTTACCCTTTACTACGGTGATACCATTAACGATGGTTACTATTCATAATACATAAATATAAATGAGTACTATTTACAAAATTTCTACCATATAATTGGAAATAAGGAATATAATTTATCAATTTCAATACCAATAAGGGTTACAAATTAATTAAAATATAAACACTCAAAACGTGATGAAAGAATTTTTTTTAAAAAAATAAATTTTATTTATAAAATTTAGTTTATCCTTAACCCGTGATGAAAAATATTTAGTGAATCATAAAAAAAAATTAATATATAATTTATACATTTCATTAAAATTATTCAGCAACATTGATTAATTTTATTTATTATGATAAAAATACTTTTCACGCATTAAAACTATTGTTTCCCCAAAAAAATCCTTTTAATTTTAATTTTTTTATTTTTAATTAACTTATAACTAATGAATTTATTTTTTAAATATGTAAACATACATTTTTCATTATTTAATTATACATATTCATACCTAATAACATATTTCCAGGTTATAACAAAAATATTTATATAATAATATTTATATGTTAATTTAAGTAAAGTTTTATATTTCTTGTACACTATCAAACATAGTCTTATTTTAAAATCCTAGGTGTTACAAATATAACCCTTGGAAAGAAGTTGAGTAATGAAACACCTTACCATAGGTCTGAATCATCACATATGTTATTTAACTTCATGAGTAATAAAAATAAGTTAATAATTTAATTTCTTTAGGATTATTTTTTATTATTCCATATATTTTCATAAATATATAATCTATTATGTTCACATTGGATGTTTGACGATATTCATTTCATATGTCAAAAATGAATATAATAGATACTTTTTAGTAAAAGAGTTCATTGTTTCCTAAAATATTGAATAAGAAAATGCCACAATTATAGTTTTTACATCAATTATAATTTTTAATCCTAATATGATGTATATATATGAAAAATTATCTACATTACAATCATGTAGATGATAAGTTGTTCGTACACATGGGTAATGTATCCATTTATAAAAACTCATGATAGATATAACATAATTATAATTTTAACACTAAAAATTTATTATTATAACATAAATGTCATATTATTTATTTAAATACACTTATATATAGTTTTCACAATACATGGTTTTGAGAAACGAATCACATTACATCATGGAGGTGGAAATCCACACATACACACAAACGATGTTATCATTTGTAAATGAATGGAAGGGTTGGAAATTATAGGATATATTATGTTTATAGAATGATAAATTTGTAATGAATAATATATATATATACACACATTCAAAAATTAAAACCATCGGTGATCATTGTTGATTATAAATGAATTACATCATATCACTAGGTGGCAGTCCTCCATACACACAAACTACAGTTTCATTTATCATTTTATGGATGTGGAGAAAAATACTGGGAATGAAAATAAAAAAAATCACTATATACAAGATAAAAAAATATATTAAGATAGTTGAAAAATATTTTATGTAAGTGGAAGAACAAAAAGCTAGGTTAAGAATGACCACTATTTTTCTAAAAACATCATCATGTTTATAGAAAAATATATCGTAAGAGGGTTTCCTAATCAAAATAAGGCATGTATAATGTTTTAATGTAAATAATAAACAGATTTTTCTAGGTCTTGTACAACCTAAAATTATATTTATGTCTTATGAATAGAAGAGAAAAGGATCCCTTTCTAATGTGGGTGTACTTTTTAAATTTCTTAAAAAATTAAATTAATATAAATTATATCTCAATGAAAAATGGAAAAAAATGATATATTTCTATTATAAAATATTTATGGGACTAAATCATATCATAAAAGAAAATATGGCCATGTTTTGATTAGTTTTTTTACCATAATCATTTTTTAACCTATGTTAACCATTTCTGAAAATTACCATAATAACAATGCTTTCACTAATTAGGGATCATGATATTTTCAATAAAAGTATTGTTAGAAAATAAATGGTACTTGTTTATTATTTTCAACCATATCCCAATCTCATGGTCAGTGATTATATTTTATTAAATTTTAAATCATCTATTAAAATATTAGTTAATACAAAATATCATTAATGTCATTTTTGAAAATATAAATTTACTTGAACCTTAATAACATCAAGATAGAAAGTGAATTTGAATGTAATAAACCAAAACATAACTAAAATGTTATATTTCTTTATCAAATTTATGTAACACAATAATTCATTCATATTTTATTACTTCTAATATTTTTAAAATAATTTATTTTATAATTAAACAAAATTAAACAAACACATTCTAGATGTGGCGTTAGGAATCAACGTAATTATTTCATCCCTAAAATTTAAAACTAAAATAGAATGATAAAAATAAGATATTTTTCAAATATGTAGTTAAAAGAGAACATTTTTTATCCTTATACCTTTCAAAAAATACCTTTGAAATTAAAATAAATAAAGTGACATTTTTATCTTTTCTTTATATAAAATAATATATAGTTCAAAATCATGAACAAATTAAAAAAAGTTCATATATTAGGTGATTGGATAGATATGGAAGAAATATACCCATAAAAGTAATTTAAGGAAAGTGTTATGATAATTGTTTTAAATTATCATATTATTTTAACCACAGTTACCCAATTTACCCTTACCATGGTGATAATTATTTACAATAGTTATTATTCATAATGATTAAATATAAAATGGGCATATTTACCACATTTATATATAAATATTAAAAATATTTAATCCATTTTTCAAGATTAAATTCACAAGATTTTAATTTAAAATCATACTCTCAGAGCGTGAAGAAATATATTTTCTAGGAAAGTATTTTTTATATTAGAAAAGATTGTTTTACGTTAACCCTATGACTAGTAATCATTATTATATGAATTTAAGTTAAAATATATGATTATAAAATAGGTATATATAATTGAAATCATTATTTACTATTATTTATTTTAATTAATTAAAATGTGAATTCATTATTCACTTAAAACTATTTTTAGAAGAATGTGTTTTAAGCATAAAAACATATTTATACAAAAAATAATTATAATTGTTGATTCAAATGAAATTAAAGAAATTATTATAAACAAAATTTTTCATATTTAACATTAACTCTAATCCCAAAAAGTACTCATATTATAAAATACATGATTTATGGGAATGAAATCACAGTTATAAAAAATTAATATTTTCACTATTCACAAAAACCCATTCTATTCCCAAAAATGTAAAATTTTCAAACTAGGATAATTTTTATCTGATTATTTAAAAAAAATATATCATTTAAATAGTTAACCATTAATAAAAATATGAATATATTTTTTATAATATCTATTCATAAAAATAAATAAAAATCATTATTGAAGAAAAAATCTTTTTGAAGCATAAAATGCCTTTACTAAAATTTGTTTAATTATTTGATAAAAATTAATGAATAAAAATTTTACAATTTGGAACATTATATAGATATATATTAAATAATTTAGTTATTCTTATTTTTATAGTAACGATCCAAAATTTTGTTAATGAAAATTCATGTTGACCAAATTAAATGTCTTATTATGTAAAATGGTTATATAAAATATACACTTTCTTTGTTTTATGTTTTTGGATTTCAAAATACCAATAATAATTGTGACCGTTGATAATATATTCATTCAATAGTGATCAAATGATTAATATAAATATAGGGATTTAACAAATCCAATTTACCCAGACAAAGGAAGTGATCAACTCATCTAGTAGAATTTCTACATGCGATGCCCATTTGTCGAAGATCAGAAAGGAGGTGGCATCATTGGGCATCTCCTTTGACCAAGGCCAAGACGAGATTGAACTCTTTAAGCTCAAACAGAACTTCCAATAGGAGAAGTTGAAATTGATAGATATTACCACCCAAGCGATGTTATTCGTTCCACCCCAAGATTCTGTCACCATCTCACACCCTAACCTTAAGTGATATGCATGTGTTATAAGGGGTTATGTAAATAGACCCTAGCACTTTGATTATGTAAATTATTTTATATAAATAATATACATTCATTTTATCATTGTTACTTTGTAAATAGTTTTTAAAGCACAAATATTATTTTTTATTTATATTCAATTAAGAAATCTATATTAATTAATTTACGGATTTTTGAATTAAATAATATTTTAATAAAATAGTATTACTAAATTATTATTTTTAAATATAAATGATCATATATTTTTTATGAATATAACAATAATTTTTAATAAGGTTTGAAAGCTGTTTTTTTTCAAAACTGATGAATTTTTGATAAATATCGGTTTTTATTTTAAAAGTAAAAATTCACATATTTATAAAATTATTTAAATAAAATATTTTTTTTTTTGGAATCAGGATTTTTAAATTATCCATTGATTAATTTTCATAATTTTCTGAGACAGTCGAATTTTTGGGTAAAAATTAAATATTGTTTAATTATATAAAGTGTTTTATAACATCACAATGTTCTAATACTGATGTAATAACAAACTATAAATTGGATGTTTGGCCAATATATGTTTTTACATTAAAATAATGTGATTTTAAGTTTATTTTATTAATTTTAAAAAGCAGAAATGGACCCTCCAAGACTTATAAAACATTTTTTCATTCTAAAATGATTTCTTTGAGAATGTGACTCACCTCTACATAATCAAGCCTAATATTTTAATAAATTCTCTCTTTGGCATTATAAAATATTTTTTTCCACTCCCCTTTGAAAAAAAACAATGGTAAAAATCATGAGATGGTCTGTGGTTTTGATTTGTTTAATGTGTAGGGTCCAAAACCTAAATAATAGATAATTCCCTCTCATTACATAACTAAAACCACCCAAGATCCCACTTACTAATCAGTATAAGCCTTTGTAGTTCGTCCAAGCTCTTCCCTTATCTATCTATGATCCTCCCAAGGCGCCCCAATCTCCCAAAAATCCTCTCTTAGTCCTCTCCCAAGCCTTTGGGATCACACTTCCAAGTAAGGGATTTCATCCTCTCTCATTTTTTCCAAGTTTCTTTATATTTCTATACCCTTGTATTTTCAGTTAAAAATGTTGGGGTATTATTTTTTCACCTCCCCCGTACTATCATACTTATGTTTTAATAATGGTATACCTATTTTTCTGTCATTAATTCTCCCATGCACACCCCTTACCAAGTCGAAATTCCAAAATGAATTTCTCTCTCTGCATTTACATTCAAGAAATTATTTTTCATTATGAATCTAAATTACATTAAATATGTTGGGACATGTATCTATATGACCCTATTACTATCTATTTAATGTATATATGATGATAAACCAGTTTCTCTCTCATTAACCTTTTTTATGAATTCTTATGTCATGTCGTTATGCTGCCAAAATTGCACCATGATTTTCCTAGCCAAAGTCATTGTGTAGTGAATACCATGCCCATTTCTCCATCAATGGTATTAACCTTTATGCACATTTATTTATTTATTATAGAGTTTGATGTATAATCCCACATTTCTTTATCATGGAATAAATAATGATGTTTAATTAATCCATGTTATAGGATCCATGTGGAAAACATATGCATGAAATGAAATCATTATGAAGGGTGTTCCCTAATAGCACTCCAATGCACTGGGTAAAGTTTAGTATCATGATACATCAAGTGAAATTAGGTTTTAGTCATTATAATTATTGTTTAATGAGGGTTTACTCAGGATCCATGTGCATTGATCTTTGTATTATGATAATATCATGTTAAATATTGTTGCCACATTTCCATTTATGTTACACATGCTATATCATTACATTATGTTCATGTTTCTCTTGTGCTCCACTGATATGTATGTTGCCTAACATGTCTAATATTCTTCATGTTATGAATTTTTTACTCCTTTACTGAGCTTTATAGCTCACCCTTTTAGGATTCATTTTTTCAAGGTACCCCATGAATTTCTAAGTACGAGGGAATGTTTTGGTCCTGTAAAGGAGGCTTTAAATAAAGATGTTGTGTTTTATGTTCAAAGTTGTTAGGTAATATTTCTAATTTCCCAAGACACTAGACCTATGAATCCTTAGAGTTGTTTTAAGTGCATGTTTATGTAGAAAATCATTTTTAAGTGTGTAATAAAGAGAAAGGTTGTTATAGTTGGTATCAAAGGATATGTTTAGTTATTTTAGGGATTAGTATTAGAAAACCCCTGTGAAATCTTTATAGATAAAAATAAGTATAATAAAAAATACCAATATTTTGGGGAGTATTAAGTAACTGGTTTATCATGAAAATACATCTCTGTCCTGATATGAGCAGGTAGAGGGTGCTCTAGCATAGATGTACCTTGGAGTGAAATCTCAGACAATGAGTTTCGAGCTTGACCTGGGGTATCCTGGTATATGAAAATGAGCCCTACTTCACTCTTGGTCATGACACTTCTAGGGGATATGATTTGGTAAATTCACAAGCTTAGTATGAACCATTGTTAAGGGAAAAAATTCCCCAAAGAATATATATTGGGAAATAGATCATGGATAATATAGATTGAAGCCTATAAATTCATAATTTAAGGAAATAGAAGTAATTTATAGGTCACCCATTTTTGTCTTTAGATTAACCATTATGTGTTACCCATAACATTCCTTTTATTCCATCCAATGGTTGGTAATAGGAGGACACATGCTAATAAACGATGTGATGATCAATGTGATGATTGTTCTAATGTGATGTGCAATCCAATGGGAGCAGGAATTGTGATCTTTTTCAGGATTATCCCTTAGTTATCTCAAGCATTGAATAGAAAATTGGGTCAAGAGGAACGTTAGACCCCTGCTAAGAAAGAACAAGTCATAATTTAGAGATTTATAAGACAAATACCTCGTACTTTTAATGGATCATCTGATCCCTCAATTGTCGAAAAATGGATCAAATCCATTGAAAGGATCTTCTCCATCATTCAATGTTACGAACAAGAGAAGGTTATTCTGGAAGATTATCATATGGATGGTGAATCAGATTAATGGTGGACAATGATAAAAAATATGAAGCCTGAGGATGAGATAGAGGCATTGGAATGGATGGGTTTTTGTAAAATGTTTATCGATAAATATTTTTTGTACCCCTTGACAAATGATGGAAAGGGACTTCCTTGACCACATGAAAAAAGACGATGAATCCATCAGAGCATACAAGGAAAAAATCACAAGGCATGAATGATATGCCTTGGGATTTGTTGCTACCCTCGAATGCAAGGTTGACCACTTCTTTGGTGGGATAAAACCTAAGCTACAGAATTCCCTAGTGATCCATGACTTCGATAGCTCTGAGGAAATTGTCTGATGTGCCCTCAAAGGAGAAATGGAGATCGACAAATCCTAGGGGTATCATGGGGATAAGAATCATAATGTGGACTTTAATTCTATTGATCCGATGGATAATTCCAATGGTGATATGAAAATCCAGGACCCCAATTTCCAATGGTGCCGAAAGAAACACCCCATAAATTTCCTGAAGGGGAATATGAAATGCTTTAGGTGTAGAAGATAAGGGAATCTAGCCATTAACTTCCAACAAGAAAAACCCACAACTACAACAGAGGATAAGAATGATCCATTCGAACCTCAACACATTGTTAATTGTTTCAAATTCAATGAATCAGGGAACCTTACAAATCAGTTCCCTAAGCCAAGGGTTTTAGAAGGCAACCAAAAAACTCCAAGGTATAAAGGGTGAGCTTTTTCTAACACTACCACGGAACTGTACCCCGAAAACAAAGTGGTAACCGGTACACTAGTAATTCATTCAATAATATCAAACATAATTTTTGATTCTAGTTCTACGCATTCTTTTATATCATGAATGTTTAGTTGAACAATCCCAACACCAAAACAATCATGGATGTAAGGATGTCGGTGAGTAAGAAAATCGGGTAATCATTGCATCCCATGAATATAACTCCTCCCTTGTCATAATTTAATTACTGGACTTCTTGAAAAACTTCTTCATACACTCTCTAGTGGAATTTGAACCAATTCTCTGCATGAAATGTCTTTCCTTATATAGATCCAACAGAAATTACAATGAGAGGGAAATTACTCTCCACATGGATAATCGACCCCCAATTCTGTACAATTGCAAGGAGGAGGATGAATCTTCTTTTTCACCATCATCTAAAGCATGGATATTATTACACTATGAGCATACATATCTAGATCATATGATTGTGTCTAGGGAAACAACCATCCTTGAATACATGCCTATTGTAAGGGAATTCGCTAAAGTGTTCCCCGAGGAAATTTCATGGTCTTCCTCCAGGAAGAGTTTTTGAATTCTCAATTGATATTATACTTGTGGAATTTCCAATATCCAAGAATCCATATAGAATATCTGTTTTGGAGTTTAAAGAGATGAATAATCAACTATAGAAGAATTTGATAAACTGTGTATATGCCCATGTGGTTCACCAAGGGGTACACCAGTCCTCTTTATCAAGAATAAGGATGGGTCAATGCGCCTTTTCATTTATTATCGTGAGCTCAACAAAATCATAATAAATAACAAGTATCCTTTTCACCGAATTGAGGACTTGTTCGATCATCTACATGGAGCACAATACTTCCTCAAGGTGTATTTTTAGTCTGGATATTACCAACTAAGGGTAAAGATGGAAGATATCCCCAAGACTACTTTTCATACAAGATACGAGCACTAAGAATTCCTAGTAATGCCTTTAGAACAAAATATCTCTCCATAATTCTTCATGGACATGATGAATAGAGTCCTTTAAAATTACATTGAAAATTTTTGGGTAGTATTTATAGTCAATATTCTAAAATACTCGAAAACCAAGGAGGATAATGTGCAGCATCATAAAACTATACTAGAGACCTTGTGAACAGAGAAGCTCTATGAAAAGTACATAAAGTGTGAGTTCAGTTGAAGGTGGTATCATTATTGGGTCATATGATCACAAGTAATGAAATATCTATGGATCAATCGAAGACAACTACAATAGAGGGATGGCCAAGGCCAACATCGGTAACAGATATCCATAGCTTCTTGGGGTTAGCTGGATATTATCACAGATTTGTGAGAAATTTCTCAGGATTGTCAAACCCTCCTACCAAGATAAATTGTAAGAGAGTCAAGTTTTCTTGGAGTGATGAATGTGAAGAGATCTTGAAAGAGTTGAAAAGAAGGCATATCACTACGCATGTTATCTCATTACCCACAAGTGGAGAATTTTTTGTGGTATTTAGCGACGCTTCGAAGAAGGGATTGAGTTGTTTATTGATGTAGAATGATAATGTAATTTCCTATGCTTCAAGGTAATTGAATTTTCATGAGAAGAACTATCCTGAAACTGATTTGGGGTTTCCTGAGGTGATCATTTCTTTAAAATTTGGTGGAATTATCTCTTTGGGGAGAAGTTTGAAATATATACAGATCACAAAAGACTCCAGTATATATTCACTTATAAAGTGTTCAATATGCGCAAACGAGGATGGATAGAGCTGATAAAATACTATGAATGGTCAATCCATTACCACCCTGGGAAAGCGAACAAGGTGGTTGATGCCCTATGTAAAAAGGACCCAGGGATTCTATCATTGATGAGAATTGAAAATGATACAGTCTTCTAATATTTGATGAAGTTGGAAATGTGAATCATAAATAAGGGAACATCATCAACACTTTCACAAATGAATGCTCAACCACCTCTTTTTGAAATGTTAATGGATGATCAAAAGGATGGTGTGGGATTTCAGACTAAGTTGGAAACTATTGGAAAAGGTAAATCCTTAGAGTTACCTATCAATGGAGAAGGAATTATAAGATTTGGGAAAATGGTATTTATTCAATCATGTCCAGATCTGATGAAATAACTTTTTTATGATGCATATAGTTCAAATTTTTCTATTCACACAGGAAACAAAAAGATGTATTGAGATCTCCAAGATCATTAATGGTGGGATAACATGAATAAAGATATCATTTATTATACATCAAAGTGCCATGCATGTCAGCATGTGAAGGCTGAGAGGCAGAAGTCTAAGGGGATGATGCAACCATTACCCATACAAGCATGGAAATAGGAGAACATCACCATGGACTTTGTCACCAGAATTTAAAAGTCTTCTAAAGGAAACAATGATATCTAGGTTATTGTGGATTTTCCAACAAATATTGCACACATCATTTCAATTCGGGTGGATTTCTCACTATGTCAAATGTTACATATATACAATAGAGATGTGGTAAGGCTGTATGGAGTTTCACTATCGATTGTATCCAATAGAGATACAAGATTCACCTCTATGTTTTGGAAGAGTCTTCATCATTCCCATGATATTGAACTGAATTTTAGAATGACACATCATCCTCAAACCGATGTCCAATCTAAGTAGACTATCCAATCACTTGAGGACATGTTAAGAGCCTGCACGATGGACTTCAAAGGTGGATGGTATCATCATCAATCTTTGTTTGAGTTCTCTTACAACAACGGTTTATACTCAAGCATCCAAATGGTTCCCTATGAAGCCCTATATGGGAAGAGGTGCAGAACCCTGGCATGTTGGGATGAAGTTTGGGAGAAAAAACTCCTAGGATTAGAAATGGTCGTAGAATTGGTGGAGAAGGTTAAGATAATCCATCAGTACATTAAATCTGCTCAGAGTAAAAAAAAGAGCTATGCTGATAATCATTGATGATACCTGGAGTTAGATGTTTGAGATATGGAATTCCTCCACATATCAATGTGTAAGAGAGTTATGATATTTTGGAATAATGGAAATCTTTGTCCAAGGAACATCGACCCTTTTGAGATCCTTGATTGCATAGGGGAAATTACCTATCGACTAGAACCCTAAATTAAACTATCTCAAGTACATGATGTATTCAATGTATCACTCATGAGTAAGTATATACCTGACCCATCATATGTACTCAATCTAGAGGTGGTACCATTGGAGAATGACCTCTCCTATGAGGAGACGCCAGTGGAGATCATAGATCATAGGAAAAAATCTATACAAAATAGGACAATGCCTCTCATCAAGGTGTTGTGGCACAACCACATGTTTGAAGAGGAAATGTGTGAACCATAGGAAGTGATGAGGTAGAGTTACCCACATCTGTTTTATTGTGGGAAAAGGAAACTTCAAGGGAAAAATTTCTTAAGCGGGGAAGATTGTAACGACCTAAAATTTTATTAATGAAAATTCCTCTGTCTCAAATTAGATGTCTTGTTATGTAAAATGGTTCTATAAAATATAAAATTCCATAATTTTAAGTTTCTGGATTTTAAAATACAGTTAAGAATTATGAACATTGATAATATAGCTGTCGAACAATGATCACGTGATTAGTACCATTAATAGTCTTTAATCAATACAATTTACTCAGAAAAAGTAAATAGTGACATCATCTAGTAGAATTTATCCATACAAAGCCCATTTTTCAGACCTCGGAAAAGAGGTAGCATAGTTTGGATTTTATCTTGACCAAGCCAAATCTAAGCTTCAATACGTTAATCTTGAATTGAACTACCTATGGGAGAAGTGGAAATTGATAGAGATTACCACCCGAGCGATGTTATCTAAGACACCCCAAGAGTTTGTCACCATCACACACCTTACCCATAGGTCATATTCATTTTTTATGTGGAGTTATGTTAAAATACCATAGCATTATGATTATGGACATTATTTTGTGTAAATAATATACATTCATTTTATCATTTTTACTTTGAAAATAGATTTTAAAACAGAAATAGTATTTTTAGATATTATTCATTTAAGATATCAAATTTGATGAATTAATGGATTTTTTAATTAAATAATATTTTAATAAATTATTATTAAAAAATTAATTTTTATTAAATATAAATGATCACATAATATATATGAATATAATTTTAATTTTTATTAATGGTTGAAATATGTTTTGTCAAAACCCATGAATTTTAGATAAATGTCGGTTTTTATTTTAAATGTAAAAATTCACTTATTTAGAAAATTATTTATATAAAATTAATATTTTTTTTGGAATCAGGACATCAAAATTATCCAACGATGACTTTTTCATAATTTTCTGAGAAGGTCGAATTTTTTGGTAAAAATTAAAAATCATTTAATTATATAATGTGTTTTATGACATCATAATGTGTTAATAGTGATGTAATTAAATAAAATAGAGGGGTTGTTCGGCCAATATATGTTTTTCAATTAAAATAATGGGATTTTAGGTTTATTTGATATATTTTACAAAGCCTTAGTGAACCATTCAATACTTAAATAACATTTTATCTTTCTAAAATGATTTCTTTGGGAGTGTGACTCACCTCCACATAATAAAGCCCAATATTTTAAGAATTTGCGACATTGTACCTATAAAATATTGTTTTCCACTCCCCTTTGGAATAAACATTGAGCAAAAACCATGGGATGGTTTGTCATTTTGATTAGTTTAATGTGTAGGGTCCAAAACCTAAATAATAAATAATTCCCTCTCATTTCCTATATAAACCCACCAAGCTCTCACTTCCTCTTCACTAAAAGAATTTGGAGTTTTTGCAATATCTACCCTAATCTCTCTATAATCCTACCAAGGTTCCCCAAGCTCCGAGAAATCCTCTCTCATTCCTCTCCCAAGCCTTTGGTATCACACTTCCATGTAAGGGATTTCATCCTCTCTCATTTTTGTCCAAGTTTCTTTATGTTGCTATACCATAATAATTTAAATTAAAAATGTTCAGGTATAATTTCACAACCCTCCCATACATCCCTTCTTATGTTTTAATTATTAGATAGCTATTTATCTCGCATTAATTCCTCCCATACACACCCATTAGCATGTCGAAATTCCATATGGAATTTCTCTCTCATCGTTTACATTTAAGAAAATATTTTGTATTATGAATCTTAATTCCATTACATATATTGGGAAATGTATCTATATGACACCAATAATATAAATTTCATATAAATATGATGATACACACCTTCTATTAGAATCCTTTTTTATGAATTCATATGTCATGTTGTTCCGTTGCGAAATTGCACCGTGATATTCCAGCCAATGTCATTATGTAGTGAATACCGTACCCATTTCCCCATAAAGGGTATTCACCATTATGAAAATTTACTTTGTGATTATATATCTTCATGTATGAATTCCACATTCTATTATGTTGGA
Organism: Viscum album; assembly: GCA_963277665.1. Classification (NCBI taxonomy): domain Eukaryota; kingdom Viridiplantae; phylum Streptophyta; class Magnoliopsida; order Santalales; family Viscaceae; genus Viscum; species Viscum album. The sequence continues at coordinate 239,993,845 of OY728155.1, read as the reverse complement.
ATAAATTATTTAGTTTAATGAATCCATGTTATATGATCCATGGGGCGCACTTATGTGTGAAATGAATTGATTATGAAGGGTGCGCCTTGATAGCAGTCCAATGCATTGGGTAATGTTTAGTATCATGATAAGTTAGGAAAAATGAGAGTATACTCATGATTATTATTTTGGAATGAGGGTTTACTCATGATCTATGAGAAATGATCCTTTTCTCATGCTAATATCATGTTAAATGTTGTTTCAACATTTCCATGTTATGATACTTATGCTATATCATGCCTTCATGTTCATGTTTTTCTTCACTCCATTGAAATGACTATTACAAAACATGTAATATATTATTCATTTTATTCCTTTTTTACTCCCCTACTAGTCTTTATATCTCACCCTTTTATGATGCATGTGTTCAAGTTATCCCATGCAATGAAATTTACAAGGGAATGTTGTGGTCATGTAACGAAAGATTTCAATAATGATGTTTTGTTTTATGTTCTATGTTGTTAGGTAACGTTCCTAATTTAAAAATACACAATACCAATCAATCCTCATAGTTTTATTAAGTGCATTTTTATGTAATAAATCATGTTTAAGTGTGTAAGAAAGATCAGGGATGTAATATTCACCTTCAAATTCAATGGATCAGTTATAACTAGTAAATTTAAATATTATATTTAGTGGGTCATTTAATCATGATCATTTATTTTATATATGATTTCGTATATAATTTTATTCTTTTAAAATATCATGGTATTACATTTTACTAACCTTAAATAAATTGAATCCTCTAAATTTTATATTTTTTTCCATAAATCGAGGGATTAAAATTTTAAAACAACTTAATGGAGAACCCACATCATAAAAGTGTTAATAAAACATTATCTTAAGAATCTGGAATGGAAAAAATAAAGGCTATCTAAAAAAATAACAATTTTTTTCAATAAGGATAACATTAATAAGAAGTCAGAATATGGATGTGGAATTCAAAAATAATTCCAGTTTACTAATAGAGAATGATCAAGAATATTTTTTGGAGAATGTTATCTACCTCAAGGCTATAAGTTAGGGATGCGTAAAAAACCATTCACTCATAAAAAATGAAGTTAAGTGGATAAGATTTTTATTTCAGGATCTTTTTCCTAATTTTGTGAAATTATTTTAATATCAAAATAAAGAAATATAAGAAATTATACTTGTATATATTTTTATTTTATAAGAAAAATATAATTATTTGATTTTTCTTTGATCAATTTTCACATTATATCTCACTCCATGAAATGAATAACTGAGATGATTTTTTTAAATCTTGAACCACAAAAATCAAATTTTAATGAATCATAAGATCCATAAAATAATTACCCAAATTTCCATCTGACCCAAAATATTTATCAAACAAATAAAAATTAGTAGAATTTTTAAAAGATAATAAATTAATCTCTAATTCCATAATAATTACACTCAAAGTTCAATTTAATCCTTTCTATAAGTTTTCTCTCAAAATCCATTCCAGAATACATTTGACTAACTTTTAAACTGGACTAATAAAATTATAAAATATTCATAACATTAATCCCATCAATCATTATAATATAATTCTTAAGGTTATATGCAAATTTTTGAATAATTGATCATCATAAAAACACAATTAAAAGATAATTTATTCAAAAATTATATATATCATTAATCTATAAATAATATTATATATTATAATATATATTTTATGTATCTAAATATTAACTAAACTCCATAATATATTAAATTATAACTAAATCACAAATCATTCTCAAGGACACCAATACTATTTGATTTAATTCATGAATGTAAATCATATCACTATCACAACTAAACATTATTACTCCATTATCAAGAAAATATTAAGGGTTATCATTCCCCCTAAAAACTTTTTCCATGAAATATAACGTTATATAGATAATTCTTCATGGTCATTAGTATAATTCAACATATTATATAAAACCATTAAAAACATTTATAGAATAATCCTTATATCTTTTATGATTTGTAGAAGACAAATATAATTTATATAATATTTCTATAAGAAATTACGATAGCACAATACATAAATAATTCAATCCTTCCATATCAATGATCCTAAAGGAGTATTTCCATCATTATTCTATAGTTAACCCTTCAATTTTGGAATTGATTTTGATAATTACCACGTTCAAAAGACATATTTCATTGATCTAATAGTAAATTATTATCACTATGTCCTTTATTTACACATAGAAACCATATTCCCAATCCATTAAGGAATTACCATTAGGGTCTCATTATATATTTTTCACATGAGAGAAATTATGTCTTCCATCATCAGTTGTTCTTAATAGTCGATCTCTCAAAAAACTCTACACTTCTTTCTATTGTGATCCTAAAAGATGAATATGGTGAAATTTGTTTATCATATACCATGATAAATGATTATGATCACTCAAAATATCTTTATCTCCCTTCAACATCCAATTTGGTTGATCATAATCACATAATTTCCCATTATATTTTATTCTAAAACTATTCTTCTAGGTTCATGTCATTGACTAAAACCATAAATAATTGATTGAGGAGAAATATCCATAGTGGGAAAGAATTTAATAATTTATAGGATGTGTAACTGATGAAACTATATTTTTAGTGTAAGAAAACTTATGAGTAACCCTGGTAATTAATTTCCATCATATATTCAAATCCTTCATAATGGTTCATAAATAAAAAAGTTAATTAACCCAAAAATATCCCCCAATACTATCAAACCAAGTACATTGTAGGGGAATACTAACCATACACTAGAATTAGGGTCAAGATATACTCTACCAAATAATTTTAGGGGTACTACACATAGATTCTTTTGTGGAAAATCTATAGCCACTTATAGATTCAAGACATGGATATATTAATATGAAACCCATATGATTACAAAATAATGAAAATTAGGATTTTGATCTATACATAGACAAATCCTCACAATTAGTCAAATAGTTATGTTCTTTAATATAACATTTCCAAAATCTAGTTCCCACAATTTCTACTAAACTTCATCGGATACCAACAATAAAGAACATGAACATAGTAGCCTAAAGACAGTGGAAACATTACTAAATTGGAAATGCATACAAGGAATCTTATCTTGATTGACAAGGATGTTTATTAATCTTAGTAAAATAGATATGTACATTAACCAATCATTATAATTGAAAATATAAAATATAAAACATTGTGAAATGAAATATTATGCACCCTTAATCCCATTCTATGATTCATCCTTCATATCATGGGGAAAGGAAACAAAAACCATGGCGATATTAGATTCTCAGTAAAGGTTGCATACAGTGGAAACTATCATATATCAATAAGTCATAGTCAATATTTATTTTTAAATAAATAAAAAACCATTTAATTTAATAAATAACTTTAGAATGAAATTCATCCATGTATAATATAATTTTATTAATCACATATAAAATAATATGTTATTATCAATGAATGAATTGGTTAATATTAGACATCATGACCACATACATCATGATATATATACCATTAATACCTTATTCCAAGAAAGTTTTATCAATTGCTATGTATACACTGGAAAAATATTTAATTCTGTCACACTAATTTTTCCCATGAGACATGTTGATACATTTTTGGGATATCTATAATAAGGGCCCACCCATTACTTATTATCTATTACATTCCTCATATATTGAATGATCAATTAAATTTCTAAACAATATGGCTTATCAACAAATATCCACATTTTGTAATGAAAATATATTTCCCATGGGTTTTCCCATATAATGAAATATAATTCAAAATAAAACAACATGTGTTAAAATGAAATAAAATTTAGAAAAAATACCTATGATAAATAATATTGTATTTAAGATAATTTTAATGTCCAATGATCACAAAAAATTGAAAGTTTGAAGGAAAAGTTAATGAGTAAAAATTATTCAAAATGTGAATGCAAATAGATTCCCTGGTAAAAATGTTAATTAACTATATAGAGGTTCATTAAGGATTATATAATTATGAAATATCCCTAGTGTAGTATAATTAATATAATGGGAAATTATAATTGATGAATATAAATACCATAAAAATTTCATTAAAATCATTTTAAGGAAAATACCATTTTCAATTTGAAAGTATATATTTTTAAAATAAAAATTTATATAATACATTGAAAACCATTAAATTTGAAAATAAACATGTAATATTGTAACTGAAGCATCAAAATTTATTATAAGTCATTATACTGGTAAAAATTCATTCTTGTTGTGTATGTTAAAATATTTATTCCTTTCAAATTTTTGGTAAAAACTCAAAAGGATCCTTTTTCAAATAATGAAAAAATATTATTCATAAAATATATTTTAACAGTTAAATCATTTGTAAATATTTATTTAACTAATCATTGGGTAATGATAAGCTTACTGTTCAAAGCATTATATGGAAAATAAGGTTATGGGAGAAAAAATCCCGATCTAGTAGAAAAATGAATATGTTTTCCTTAGAAACATTTTTTAGGTATCCTGAGTACGTAAAAAGTTGAAAATGAAATGAAAAATTATAATATATATAAAAAAAATATGAGAATAAAATATTTGGGTTCTATGATAGAAATATAAAATAATTCTCCCACCAGATTACTAAACATAAATAATCTTGATTAATAATGGGACTGCAAAAATGAACTAATAACCCTTTGGTAACATTTGTATTAAAAACCCAAATGAAATAAATAACATAAACTAAGTCCTTAAATGACATAAATATAAATGGATTTACGATATAACATATCAAATAATAATTATATAAACCTCCTATAAATAAATTTATGTATAATAACAAACATGTCTTAATGGAGTAAAAATTTAAATGAAATATCTTACAAAGATCGTACCATTGAATTGTGAATTAATAAATGAATTAATTGTGTGTATCTAGTGTAAATCTATATAAAACATTTATAAATAATACATATGATATTAAAATTTCATTAAATACAAAATACATGATTATTAATGATAATGAATATGTAATATAAAGTAATAAAAATAAATTGAGTTACGGAACCCCTTACCTCAGGTTAGACTCATCACATAAGTTATTTGTCATCCTAAATAATAAACATATATTAATTATTTTTATTCTTAAATTTTTTTTGAATGTTTATTATTAAATTTATTTTAATTAATACCATGTTATATTTAACTACATAATTAATTAAGTTCATGTCAGGCATTTTGATTAAATTCAATTTATACGTCCAAAAGAAATTAGTTATAACGACCCATATTTTACATACATGGTTAATACTTAAAAATTGAAGCATACTTATTACAACATATAACAAAACCATGAATGGACAGTATAGGTACAGTGTCTTTAGAAACTGGGAAACATAAACAACTGGTTCATAAAACATCTACACTGTCTCCCATTTATTTCATCATATCTATAGTCCCTTTTTGGCATATCGTACTTAATACACTTCTTCCTAACCTGGGGAAATAAAACATACAAAAGGGTGAGATCAAAATCTCAGTAAGGGTAAACAAAAAAAATATCAATTATATCAAATCCATAAGAACATAACATCTTGAAAATCTTACCCTGCAAAAGAGATCATAATTTCATAACATTGGATAAATCATGGTAGTGAAATGTAATCCCAATAATCATAACTTAAAACATGAATCATTATTTCATACACAAATAATCATAGATAATCATTTCTTATTTGTCAAGACTCATTGCAAAGACTATCTTAGTGGTCAAAGTCCATTTCTGAACCGAGTTCACTCCTCATCTCAGTCCTGTTTCACTGAACCGGTTTAACCTTCCGTTCCAGCCATGTCTATCTCATGAGATATAAAATCTTTACCCAATGAATTGGAGGTAGATATAGGTCCCACTCATCTCATAATGATACCATTATTATGTGTTCCACAAAATCATAAACCATACATCATAACATAACCCATGTAATAAAAAAGGGATTCTTAAACATCATGACATCATAAAACAATTCATATAAGATAAAAGAATTCATAAAACTAATTCCATCACAACATAATCAAATCAATGTAATAATATGGATAGAAACAGAACCCTATATTATCTTAGATGGAAAATAATTTTGATAAAACACTTGAAGTCCATTCTTGAGTAAAATATCCTTTTTACTTCAAAAACATTTTCCTTTCTTAACATGTCATACAATTTTAATCTAAAACAAGTTGATTAAAATAAAATTGAAAACATGTAAAGGAATCTTCTTGGAAATAATGTTTTAAAAATCCATTCATGCCGTATAAGTTTAAAAAAACATTCTTCTCGTACTTTTGTCGGAAAAGTCAAAAAGTACCTCGTACGAAAAACGAAAAAAGATTCCTTTCATATCTTTTACTAAAAACTCACCGATGGGTAAAATTGGATTTAAAAAATTGTAGGTGGATGGAAAAAATATTACATATTGAGGGAACATTGATGTGGATGATAAAATACACCCCAGTAAATACCAAAGTATAAACAATCCCGGATAAAAATGAGATTGTGATATTTTCCCTTACCTTAGGTCTGATTTGCTTCGTAAGTGTCCGAACCTCCTGTATAATGATTTAAATAATGTTATTGACATATTCCAGATTCATACATATTGTTATGATATCATATATGGTCATATTCTTAGCTTCTTATTAGTAATATTTCATTATTACTTGTTATTCGGGTGTTTATTACTTTTTGTACTTATGCGGGTTTTGTTGAATAAATTATTATTCTTCTCTTTAGGTTATAGATACCTCATTTCCAGAATGGTATTAGTGTACTATATATCATATTTATTCATTAAATTCATTTATATAATCATTACGCAATGAAGATCATGTAGAATGAATCGCATCACATCGTGGAGACGATATTCTGTACGTACGCACGAGCGATGATATAATTCCCCTGATCGTGGAATTGTATTGGAGTGTATGTATACTATTTCAGAATCAATAAAACTTTAAAATAATAATATATAGTTATTTATTTGCACCATTATACCCATCCAAATAAGGTGGTGATGGAAAATAGATTACACCACGGCGTGGAGACGGTATTTCGTACGTACGCACGCGCGGGGATTTCGTTTTCTGTAGGATGGATAGATGGTGAAATAGGGTTGTTTCATACATATAATAACATATCAGTATATGAGTGATAATGATGTTATTAATTCATAATTAAACAACTAAATAAGAAGAAGTGGAAGAATAAATAAAGTTGAATGAATCGGTAACAGACATTACCTCTTATTTGAAGCGCCTCTTTGAGACCTCCTATTAGGGCACTACAATTGGTCTTTGAAGAAGACCAGGACCTCTAAGATGTTTCTCGGGAAGTGGGGAAGTGAAATGGGCAGGTATTGTCTGAGCATTAAGTCTCAAATTGGTGTGAGGAGGAGAGGTAGGAGGTTCGTTTTTATAAGGGAGGAGAGAGGCACCTTTGGAAATATAAGAAATATTAGTTTATATTAAGTCCCAAACCCACATAAAAACTTACAAAATTACTCATATCCGAAGACTAGATGAGATATGGTTGTAATATAATCAACCAATAAAATTTAGACATGTTAGGAATTTATTGTAAACATTATTAACTTGATTTATCCTTATTTACCAATTTAATTTTATTTGTGATAAAAATATTCTTTATTTTAAACTATTATTAATCATTACACATGTGTTGTTAATATTCCATAATTTGACAGGTTATGACATTGTAGACCATATAAATTATAATTTATAATTTTTAAATATTTTTGTGATTTTTAAACAATTTTATAATATGTTATTTTTATAAAATAACAATAGTGTCAATTTTGACACTATTCATTTATTTGAATTGAAATAAAATATATAAAGAAGATATGTTTAGAATAAAAGCTTTAATAGATTCATAAAATGTCATATGTATCAATAAAATTAGTGGAGCACATTAAATAGTTCATGTAATATTTATTTTAATGTTTTTAAAACCATTTATTTGATATTTTAATTAATAAAATAATTTCAACATCACTATTGTGTCATAATTAATGATACTTATTTAATCCCTAAAAATTATAAATAAATTCCTATGATTTGGATAATTGTATTAGATTTCTAGAGACAATTAATGTTCGAAGTTTCATTCTGTTTATAACTAAATTAAAATTATTATACTTATAAGATATAAGAAAGTGACATGTTGTCACATTCTTTGGTTTTAATAATAATTAAATTATTTTTATGGAAAAAAGTCCATTAAATGAATCTAATCCGACCCTTAGGTGATATGGGTCAACTTGTACTCATCCAATAGGATTTTGGCAGGTGTTAGGGTAATTTTATAATCTTATATTTACGATTAATTACACGATTTACCCTTAACTATGGTAAATAAAATTTAGCGTAGTTACTATTCATAATGCCCTAAAATAAAAAGTATCCTATTAACATAATTTGGGCCCACTTATTCCAAATATGGAATCGATTTTTCCAAATTCAAAACATATAAGTTGTAGTAATTAATTTAAAATAAATCCCGTTGTTAAGAAAATGGGTTTTAAAAGTTAAAACATTGTCAAAGATTGAAATGTTTTTACCTATAAATTCAATGGGAAATTAATGATAATGACATACATTATATTAAATGGTAAAAATATATTCTATTTATACTTTAAAACCATTCAATATTATAATTTAACCATATAAATTATCTCAATGGAAAAATTTGTTTTTAATTAAAAATTGGCGTATTTTTACTATTCATCGAAATATGAAAGTTATCAGAAAAGTATCAAAAATTTATCCAACGTAAATTTTTATATCCTGATTCAAAAGAAGAATTTTATTTTGTCAAATTGAACTTATAAACATGTCAAAAACTATATTTAATGTGGGTGCGCCATCAAAAGGCGACAGAACTGTATTTTTTGAAAAATACTTATTTTACCTGAAAAATTTATTTTGTTCTCTTACCATGTTCTAGAAAATGTGTAAGATGAATAATACAATTCAAAATGTAGTTAATACTATTCATAAAGGCTAGTTCATAATAATATATTGTTGTTTAGTGAAACGTGGTATTGCGTACTACACACGCTATCGAGGAAGGTCGTGATTGCGTGTAATGCAAGCCAAGTCCATATTTTGTACTGTGAAAGATTCCTTTTGTGTTGCGTATAACATAACTCAAACAAAAAATTCTCATAAAATCTCAGGGTGTTACATTCTACCCCCCTTAAAATGAATTTCACCCTCGAAATTCGTCACATCATTACAAACAGATGAGGATACATCTCCCTCGTCATATCCTCAAGTCCCCATGTAGCTTATTCTAATTGGTGGTTCCTCCATAAAACTTTCACCAAGAGAGTGGTATTGTTCCGTATAAATTTTTCGCTACGATCCAGAATCTCTATCGGTTGTTATATATAAGAAAGTTCTTGCTCTAGTGGTATAAATTCTGATCTGAGTACATCTGAAGGATCAGGTATGTACTTTCTCAGGAGAGATACAAGGAACACATCGTGAACTTGAGAGAGATTCGGTGGAAGCGCCAATCGGTAAGCTACCTTCCCAACACGATCCAGAATTTCAAAAGGACCAATATATCTAGGGCTCAACTTTCCCTTCTTTACAAATCTCATGACCCTCTTCCAGGGAGAAATTCGTAAGAACACTTTATCACCCACTTCAAAATGTAGGTCCTTTCTTCGGTTGTCGGAATAACTTTTCTTTCGACTCTGAGCTGCACTTATGTGTTGTTGAATAGATCAGACCTTTTCTTCCATTTCATCAACGAGATCAGGTCCTAATAGCTTTCTTTCCCCAACTTCATCCCAGCATGTTGGAGTCCTGCATTTCTTTCCATAGAGAGCTTCATAAGGAGCCATCTGAATACTGGAGTGAAAGTTATTGTTATAAGAAAATTCCACCAAAGTTAGGTGTTGATCCCAAATACCTTTGAAATCTATAGAGCAAGCTCTCAAAATATCTTCTAGAGTTTGAATTTTCCTCTCAGACTGATCATCTGTCTGAGGATGATAAGCAGTGCTGAAACTGAACTCTGTATCCAGAGTATGCTGAAGACTTCGCCAGAACTTTGAGGTAAACCTCGGATCCCGATCAGATATAATAGAAAGTGGTACTCCATGCAATCTTACCACTTCCTTTACATATATCCTGGAAAGCTGATCTAGAGAGAAATCCTCTCTAATAGTAATGAAGTGTGCAGACTTTGTAAGATGATCAACTATAACCCAGATAGCATTATTGCCTTTGGATGTTTTAGAAAGTCCAGTGACAAAGTGCATAATGATTTTTTCCCATTTACATTCTGGTATGGGTAATGGTTGTAACATCCCCGTAGACTTCTATCTCTCAGCTTTAACTTGCTGACAAACCAAGCATCGAGAGACATATTCAGCAACATCTCGTTTAATTCCAACCCACCAGAAGTACTCTTTCAGGTCCCTATACATCTTTGTGCTTCTAGGATGAATAGATAATGAAGAACTATGAGACTCATCCAGCAGCTCCTTCATTAATTCGGGTATGTGAGGAACATAAACCCAATTCCTGAACATTATTATCCCATCATAATCAAGGTTGAATTCCGGAACATTTCTCAACTTATTTTGTAACTCGACATCTTCTTTTTGTGCCTCTTGAATCTTCACATGTATAGATGGTTGAACATTCATTTGAGAAAGATAAGATTTATCCCCTTCCATTAAAATTCCAAGATACATCCTTTGTAAATCCATAAATGTTGGATCTTTTGTGATCCTCATCATGGATAAGCTAGAATGGTCTTGTCGACTTAATGTGTCTACTACCTTGTTTGCTTTCCCAGGGTGGTAATGGATTGAGGAATCGTAATCCTTAATCAGCTCCAACCATCTTCTTTGACGCATATTCACCACCATTTGTGTGAAAATATACTTTAAACATTTATGATCAGTATAAATATCACACCTTTCACCATAAAGGTAAGGCCTCCAAATCTTTAATGAAAAGATTACCGCAACTAACTCCAAATCATGAGTTGGGTAATTTTTCTCATGGATTTTCAACTGTCGTGAGGAATAATTTATCACCATATCATTTTGCATGAGAACACATCCCAGTCCCTTCTAGGATGCATCATTGTAAATCACAAACCTTTCTCCACTGCAAGGTAGATTGAGCACATGTGCACTGGCTAACCTTATTTTTAGCTCTTTGAAATTTTCTTCACATTCCTCCGTCCAAACAAACTTAACTCCTTTCCGAGTCAACTTGGTGACTGGGTTAGATAACCTTGAAAAATCTTTTAGAAAACATCGGTAATATCCATACAAACTAATAAAACTTCAGATCTCAGTTACTATTGTTCGTCTCGACCATCTTTCGATAACCTCTGTTTTTGCTGAATCCACAGATATCCCCTCTTTTGAGATTATGTGACCCAAAAATGAACCTTTTTGAAGCCAAAATTCACACTTGGTAAATTTCGCATAAAGCTTCTCCTTTCTTAGTGTCTTTAATACAATTATCAAGTTATCTTCATGTTATTCCTTGCTCTTGTAATAGACAAGAATATCATCTATAACGACTACCACAAACTGATCAAGATAGACTCTAAAGACTCTATTAATCAGATCCATGAAGATATCAGAGGCATTAGTAAGACCAAATGGCATCACTATAATTTCATAGTGTCCGTACCTTGTACGGAAAGCCATCTTTGGTATATCCTCCCTTTTGACCCTTAATTGATGATACCCTGAACAAAGATCAATCTTGGAAAAGTATTGAGCTCCGCGTAGTTGGTCAAATAAGTCATCAATGCGTGGGAGAGGATATTTGTTCTTGATAGTGATCTTGTTAAGTTCTCGATAATCAATGTAGAGTCTCATTGATCCATCTTTCTTCGTAACAAACAGAATAGGTGCTCCCCAAGGTGACGCACTAGGGTGTATGAATCCTTTATCAAGATTCTCTTGGAGTTGCTTCTTCAATTCCTTTAACTCAATTGGGGCCATTCTATAAGGTGACTTTGAAATAGGCAAAGCACCCGGTACGAGTTCTATTGAAAACTCAACTTCACGATTTGGTGGAAGACCTGGAAATTCCTCCAGAATGACATCGTCAAACTCTCGTAAAATGGAAATATTCTTAATCATGAGTTTCTCACCAACCATTTGAGATAAATAACCTTCATTTAGTGGAATCAAGACCCATAATATGGAAGAAATTTCCACTGGAAGGTTATGTTCATCCTTACATCGATAGAAAATCATAGATTGATCTAGAATATGAAATGTGACTTCCCTCCTTTGGAAATTGATATGAGCTCCATATAAAGAAACCCAATCCATGCCAATAATCACATCAAATTCCACTATAGGAAGGAACACAAGATTTGTAGGAATCACATTCCCACAAACTTCAATCGGAGAAGAAATATAAACTTTTGATGCGACTTGTGTGCTATTAAGAGTTGTCATAGAGAACTCAACATCTATTTTTTGAGGTAATATAGTGATACCCTTAGAAAATTCTCCAGAAATAAAAGAGTGGGTGGATCCATAATCAAATAAAACATTTTCTACTTTAGAGTGGATGGTAAGTGTACCTCTCACCACTTCGTTGTCTTACTCCACATCACCGATAGTAATTGCATGTGACTTTAATTTGTCTTTGACCTTAAGAGTTTTTTGTTGTCGATCATCATCATCAACCCTTGGATTTGGGAATTGATAGGCACAATGCCCCATATCCTTGCACTTGAAACATTGAAATGTAGTAGGTTCATTCTGTGTATCCCTTCCTTTGTTTGCATCATTAGACATCTTCTTCCCATTATTTTGACATTCAATTGACCAATGAACTTCTTTTCCACGAATATAACATTTTCTTGTCCCCTTAAGACAATTTCCTCCATGTTTCTTTCCACACTTTGAGCATAAGGGAAAAATTAGCTTCTTTTTAGTGTGGTCTTTAGATTTTCCTTTGAATTCCATTTTCCTCTTCTTATCAAACCCATGTGATTGATGGGTTACACCAATCTCTATCTCAACCGTGAGAGAACATCGAACAATTTCCTCGTAGCTATTGATGTCCCTTATGGCTAACGCCCTTCGAAGACATGGTTTTAAGCCACTAAAGAATTGATCGATCTAACTCTCAGGTTGGATAATAATCCCGGAAACGTACCTTGCAAGTCTTGTAAAATTTTCTTCGTAGGTACCAACGGATTCATCATCCCTTGGCTTCAGTTCAAGAAACTCCTTCTCCATCTTTGTTCAAAGAATACGAGGGAAATACTTATTGAAAAATAAGTTATTGAAGTCGACCCATTCCATATACTCAATTTCATCCCTTTGTCGCGTATTCTTAATAAGATTCCACCATTGATCAGCATCACCTTCCAAACGATACACTGCTAAGATGACTTTATCATGTTTAGAACATTGAAGAACTGAAAATATCTTTTCAGTGGTAATGATCCATTGTTCAGCCACTAATGGATCAGAAGACCCGCTGAAGGAAGGTGGATGCTGCCTCATGAAGGATTCGACAGAATGTTGCTCCTCCCTTTTCTCATATGGAAGTCCATCATGATTCATTTCTTGAGAATGTTGTGTGGGCATGGCTACATGATTTTTCATTCCAACTCCCATAACGTTTGGTTGCTCAGGGGGACAATCATTTCATTGCCCGTCGCATTCCTCATTAACAAAGTTTCTTCAGGTTCCAGCCATTGACTTAAAACCAAGAAGAATAGAGTGAGCAACACTAATTTTAATAGGAAAAACACATAATCAAGAATAAAATTTCACACTTAAGGTCTTATCATAGGTTGTTCATGGATATTTCTAAAACACTAAGATTGTGTTCTATGCTTAGACATATCCTTAGGTTTCTTACTAAGGCTTTCACATCCTAGTTTCCAATGGCTGACTATACCTTTCCTCTGATACCAACTATAACGACCCATACATTACATACATGGATAATACTTCAAAATTGAAGCATACTTATTACAACATATAACAAAACCATGAAAGGACCGTTTAGGTATAGTGTCTTTAGAAACTGGGAAACATAAACAACTGGTTCATAAAGCATCTACACTGTCTCCCATTTATTTCATCATATCTATAGTTCCTTTTTGGCATTTCTTACTTAATACCATTCTTCCTGACCTGCGGAAAGAAAACATACAAAAGGGTGAGCTCAAATTCTCAGTAAGGGTAAACAAAAGAAATATCAATTACATCAAATTCATAAGAACATAACATTTTGAAAATCTTACCCTACAAAAGAGACCATAATTTCATAACATGGGATAAATCATGGTAGTGAAATGTAATCCCAATAATCATAACTTACAACATGAAACTTTGTGGAATACACACATAATCATAGAGAATGATTTCTTATTGGTCAAGACTCATTACCAAGACTATCTTAGTGGACAAAGTCCATTTCTGAACCGAGTTCACTCCTCGTTTCAGTCCTGTTTCACTGAACCGGTTTAACCTTCTGTTCCAGCCATGTCTATCTCATGAGATATAAAATCTTTACCCAATGCATTAGAGGGAGATATAGGTCCCACTCATCTCAAAATGATACCATTCTTATGTGTTCCAAAAAACCATAAACCATACATCATAGCATAACCCATGCAATAAAAATGGGATTCTTAAACATTGTGACATCATAAAACAATTGATATAAGATAAAGGAATTCCTAAAAATAATTCCATCACAACATAATCAAATTAATGTAATAATAGGGACAGAAACAAAACCCTATATTATCTTAGATGGAAAATAATTTTGGTAAAACACTGGAACTCCATTCTTGAGGAAAATATCCTTTCTACTTCAAAAACATTTTCCTTTCTTAACATGTCATACAATTTTAAACTAAAAGAAGTTGATTAAAAATAAAATTGAACACTAGTAAAGGAATATTCTTGGAAATAATGTTTTAAAAATCCATTCGTGCCGTATATGTTTAAAAAAATCATTCCTCTTGTACTTTTTTCGGAAAAGTCAAAAAGTACATCATACGAAAAACGAAAAAAGATTCCTTTCATATCTTATACTAAAAACTCACCGAAGGGTAAAATTGGATTTAAAAAATTTTAGGTGTTTGGAAACAATATTACATATTGAGGGAACATGGATGTGGATGATAAAATACACCCCAGTAAATACCAATGTATAAACAATCTCGGATAAAAATGAGATTGTGATATTTTCCCTTACCTTAGGTCCAATTTGCTTCGTAAGTGTCTAAACCTCCTGTATAATGATTTAAATAATTTTATTGACTTATTCCAGAATCATACTTATTTTTATGATATCATATATGGTCATATTATTAGCTTCTTATTAGTAATATTTCATTATTACTTGTTATTCGGTGTTTATTACTTTTTGTTCTTATGTGTGTTTTGTCGAATAAATTCTTATTCTTATCTTTAGGTTATAGATACCTCATTTCCAGAATGGTATTAGTGTACTATATATCATATTTATTCATTAAATTCATTTATATAATCATTATGTAATGACGATCATGTAGAATGAATCGCATCACATCGTGGAGACGGTATTCCGTACGTACGCACGAGCGATGATATCGTTCCCATGATCGTGGAATTGTATTGAAGTGTATGTATACTATTTTAGAATCAATAAAACTTTAAAATAATCATATATAGTTTTTTATTTTCACCATTATACCCATCCAAGTAAGGTTGTGATGGAAAATAGAGTACACCACGGCGTGGAGACTGTATTCCGTACGTACGCACGCGCGGTAATTTCATTTTCTCTAGAATGGATAGATAGTGAAATATGTTTGTTTCATACTTATAATACCATATTAGTATATGAGGGATACTTATGTTACTAATTCATAATGAAACAACTAAAGAAGAAGAAGTGGAAGAAGAAATAAAGTTGAAAGAATCGGTAACAGACATTGCCTCTTCTTTGAAGCGCCTCTTTGAGACCTCCTCTTAGGGCACTACAATTGGTCCTTGAAGAAGACCCGAGCCTCTATGATGTTTCTAGGGAGGTGGGGAAGTGAAACGAGCAGGGATTGGATGAGATTGAAGGCTCAAATTGGTGTGAGGAGGAGAGGGAGGAGGTGCCCTTTTATAACGGAGGAGAGGGGCACCTTTTGAAATATAAGAAATATTAGTTTATATTAAGTACCAAACCCACTTAAAAACTTCCCAAATGACTCATATCTGAAGATTATTTGAGATAGGGTTGTAATCCCATGATCCAATAAAATTTAGACATGATAGGAATTTATTTTAAACATTATCAAATTGATTTATCCTTATTTACCAATTTAATTTTATTTCTGGTAATAATATTCTATATTTTAAATTATTATAAGTAATTACATATGTGTTGTTAATTTTCCATAATTTGACCCTTTATGACATTGTAGACCGTATAAATTTTAATTTATAATTTTTAAATATTTTTGTGATTTTTAAACAATATTATAATATGTTATTTTAATAAAATAACAATAGTGTCAATTTTGACACTATTCATTTATTTGATTTTAAATAAAATATATACATAATATATGTTTGAACTAAAAGATTTAATAGATAGATAACATGTCATCTGTATCTATAAAGGTAGCGGAGCACATTAAATAGTTCATATAATATTTATTTTAATATTTTTAAAACCATTTATTTGATATTTTAATTAATAAAATAATTTCAACATCACTATTGTGTCATAATTAATGATAATTATTTACTCCCAAAAAATTATAAATAAATTCCTATGATGTAGATAATTGTATTATATTTCTGGATACTATTTAGGTTCGAAGTTACATTAGGTTTATCACTAAATTAAAATTATTATACTTATAAGATTTAAGAAAGTGACATGTTGTCACATTCTTTGGTTTTAATAATAATTAAATTATTTTCATGGAAAAATGTCCCTTAAATGAATCTAATCCGACCCTTAGGTGATATGGGTCTACTTTTATTCATCCAATATGATTTTGGCTGGTGTTAGGGTAATTGTTAATCTTATATTTACCCTTAATTACCCGATTTACCTTTAACTATGGTAAATAAAATTTACCGTAGTTACTATTCATAATGACCAAAATAAAAAAGTAACCTATTAACATTATTTGGAACCACTGATTCCAAATATGGAATCCATTTTCAAAAATAAAAAACATATATGTTGCAGTAATTAATTTAAAATAAATATCATTGTTAAGAAAATGGGTTTTAAAAGTTAAAACATTGCCAATGATTGAAATGTTTTTACCTATGAATTCAATGTGAAATTAATGATAATGACATAAATTATATTAAATGGTAAAAATATATTCTATTTATACTTTAAAACCATTCAATATTATAATTTAACCATATAAATTATCTCAATGGAAAAAGTTGTTTTTAATTAAAAATTAGCGTATTTTTACTATTCATCAAAATATGAAAGTTATCAGAAAAATATCAAAAATTTATCCAAAGTAAATTTTTATATCCTGATTCAGAATAAGAATTTTATTTTGTCAAATTGAACTTATAAAAGTTTCAAAAACTATATTTAATGTGGGTGCGCCATCAAAAGGCGGCAAAACTGCATTTTTTGAAAAATACTTATTTTACCCGAAAATTTTATTTTGTTCTCTTACCATGTTCTAGAAAATGTGTAAGATGAATAATAGAATTCAAAATGTAGTTAATACTATTAATAATGGTTAGTTCATAATAATATATCATTTTTTAGTGAAACCCGGTATTGCGTACTACACACGCTATCGAGGAAGGTCGTGATTGCATGTAATGCAAGCCAAGTCCGTATTGTGTGCTGTGAAAGATTCCTTTGGTGTTTCGTATAACATAAGACATAAACAAATTTCTCATAAAATCTCAGGGTGTTACAATAGTAGTTTGATTATTACAAAAGTGGTAATTGATACATAATCTCTAGAATAATAATAATGTAATAATTTTCATTTTTATATTTATTTTATACTTTTTATCCTATCAATTTTGTATGGTTAAGAAAAATTAACCATGTTACAATCATGAAGATATTAAGTCGTAAGTATGCTTGAGTAAAATTTCTATTTATCAATGATCATTCTAGAAATAAAATAATTATTTTGATAACCTTCCAGGAGGATAATAATAACATAAATATAATATTATTTATTTTAATATATTTATATATATTAGTCATGTGATAAGATTATGAAATATAAATCACATCATTTCGTAGTAGCGGTAATCCACACGAACAAACGAATAATGTTATAATTTTTAAATTAAAGGAAATGGAATAATTTATAAGGCACATTATATTTATAAACATATAAATATTTCATAAATATCATATATATATATATAGTAAATCCATAATTTTAACAAGTAGATATTGGTGGTGATGGGAAATGAATTACATCGCTTTGTGAGATTTTTTTCCATCATACACACAAATGACAGTTTCGTTTCCCGTTTGATGGATGAGCAGGTAAATATAGGGTATGAAATTATATAACATCATGTAAATATTTTTTTTATAGTTATTTTATCATATCATCATTGTTTACGAATATTTTTTGGGATGTGGAATAGTAAATAAAAAAATGATCAGTTAAGAACGATACCTCTTCTTCAGACAACCTCTTTATATTAACAAAAAATCATAACTGAGAGATTATTATAATAAAAAATGACTTGTTAGGTTTTGTTAAGGGATTTAAGGATTTTATTTGATATTTTATTGGATGAATCAAATGGAATTTAATGTGTGATGAAAATTGGAGAGAATGTGCCTTTTTATAAGTGATTGAAGGGGAAAATTTGAATTTCCATAAGTATCAAATTAATTTAAATTAATTGTAAAAGAAAAATTTCTCCAAAATCAAATATTTAGATGATAGGATGTGTGTGGGTCTAAATTATATCATCTTATAAAATTTTTATTTGTTTCATTATTTCACCATCATCATTTTTTAACACACATTAACCTTTTTTTACAATTACAATGATAATAATGTTTTTATTATTTATAGATCAAGATAGTTAATATAAATGTAAAATCAAATATTCTATAGGCCATTATTTATATTTTAAACTATAACACAATTTCATGGCCATTAATAGGTCTATAAATAATTAAAAATTAATTTAAAAAATATTATTTATTATACATATCATTAATGCCATTTTTTGAACTACTTATTTAATTGAACTTAATGACATCAAGACTGAAAGGTAATTAGAATATAATAAATTAAGAACTTCCAAAAATTTAATTTTGAACTATAAAATTTTTGGAACATATTGATTCCATATAATTAGGTTACTTTTTACATTCCTTTATATCATGCATTGTATATTTCTATTAATTGAATAAATATTTTTTCAGTGTTGCATAACAATTTAAGTTAATTATTTCTTCCATTAATATTAAAATTAAATAAACATGTTTAAAATTATCTATATATAATTAAATTATTTATAATTAAAAATAAGTTTTTTTTATTTATATCATAAAATATTATTAAATGTAATACTAAGAATGCAATTTTTAACTTTTAATTATATAAAATAAAGTAATGTTCAAAATCATAGCCAAATGAAAACAAAGTAACTAATTTTATTTTTGTTTGGTTATTAATATAATAAAATCATATAATTAAATTTAGGTATTTGTTATGGTCATTTTTAGGCCTTATCTGATTATTTTCAACCTTATTCACCTAATTTAATGTTGTCTTGGTGGAAATTATTTACCATAGTTAACATTCATGACTAATTAAAAAATGTTTCTATTTAAAGAACATAGACCACCTGATAAAATATATATAGTGAATTTCTAAAGATACAATGAACATAAAAGGATTAATTTAATTTGAAAATAATCTCAAAAAGCTGGTTGATAAACATTTTTTCAGGAAAATAATTTTTTAAGGAAATATGATTTTATATGAACTCTAAGACTAATAATACTCATTATATGAATTTAAATTAATAATAAAATATATATAACACATATATTTAAATTTAATAATTCCACTTTATTTTTTATTTTAATTTGTTAAAATGGAACAATATTATGCAATAAAAATCAATTTTCAGGAAAATGTGTTTTAAGCCTAAAAATAGATTTATACCAAAATCATGAATATTACTGATTAAAATGAAGTTAATTAGAATATGATATATAATATGATCACTTTTTTTAATAAAAAAAATTATTATAATTTAAATTACTTTATTTGATGAAATGAAATGATAGTTTTAGAAACAATTGATACTTTTCACTATTCCATGAAAAACTAGTCTTTTCAAAAATGTTTGGAAATTTCACCCTATGATAATGTTGATATGATGATTTAAATTTTTTTATTATTTTCATAATATAAAATTACTAATGTTTTTGAAATTAATTTTATTATACGCATGCAAAAAAATTAATAAAATTGATTCTTGGATAAAAAAATATTTATACATAAAATGAAATTATTGATAAATTGTGTACTAATTTTATTATAATTAATAAATAATTTTTTATTGATTAGTACCCTTATATATATCATAATGTTTTGAATCCTATTTGTACCGACCAATTCAACTGTTAGGTTATAATGGTTATACTAAAATTATACATTTAAAAGGTCTTTTATGATCAGTGTTTCATGTCTTATATGCTATAAAATATAACATTATTCTTTAAATATATTATGATGTTACAAAAAGTTATCTATAATTGTATTGGAAACCCCAATTTTCGATTTCCCAGGGGAAGTGGGGCCTATTTTTTAGATAGTACCAACTCAGATGTGGAGTGCATTACTGAGGTCCAGGCCGTCCACACAGATTCTTTTGTGGTTGTGCATTGTAATAGGAATCAGAGGGGGACCATTAAATATACGGTAACAATAAACATTCTTTGCTAGTATTTGGAGATAGAGATCCCTTTTAATTATACCATGGGTTTCTTTATAATATTTATCATTGGGTTTTCATTTCCATCTTTCTTATGGATACAACTGACTATTGTGTCATTATATTGCTCCCTTCCTAGTTTTCATGGTATTGTACTGGGTATGTATATTATCACTTATACATGAGACTCACTAAAATGTGTTGTTTCTTAGGTAGATTATAGATATATTAATGATGACTTTGGTGGATTTGGTTTTAGAAGATCAATTATGTACCTAGTAGAGAAGAATTTGTTCATTGGTCGACCATATAGATTTTGAGTTGGTCTCCATTCAGTCTCCATTTTTCAATTTTTCATTTGGTTGAATCCTCAATTTTGGTTGTGCTTGTATTTTTACCTTTTATAATATTTCAATTCATTTTTATTTTTTGATACTTTTTTAGATGTTGTTTATTGGAGTCTTTACGCTATAGATGTTCAGTCTATTATTATATCCTTATACTCTTTCTTGGAGATGGTTGTGTGTGTGTGCATATAGGAACATAAGTTATGTCCTCCCATCGTAATATTTTCTACTTGGAACCAGCCACCAACCCCTATCATTTTCAAATATGGATTGGAGAATCTCCCTCAACATACCATTATCTAGGTGGGCCTATATGAGATGAGTAATGACATATAGGAAAAATTGGAATAAGCTTATAAATATTTGGTTTTTACTTCAAATTGGAATCCTATGTATCATGATTTATAAGAATCAATACCCACATAGTTTTAGTTTTAGAGGAAAAGTTATTTCATTATAACATTACAATAAATTTAATTTTTTGCATTAATTACATTCTTAGGATATTTTATATTATATGACTAGGATATCTATGTTATTAATTGGAAAATAAATAACTAGTTGAGTGTGGATTATTCATGGATGGACATAAATGTCTAAAGAAAATAAATTCCTTTAAATAGTGTCCTCAAGGAAATTTGGTCCTCTAAGAAATCATTTAAGGATTAAACTGATGGAGAGGAGGTCCATTTTTTGGGCGTCCATCTCTGTCCGTTGGGTAAATAATTTTGGAAGTATGAGAGGTTTTAGAGGAATACATCCACATGAGAATGATATTAGTAATTATGGGTTTTTCACTCGACCAGTGCTCAGTTGTAGAAAACATGGATTATTCGTAATGGTTTTAAGAACCAGGATCTTCGTTTTAGGTATGTCTTTCCTTTTTCTGGAGTTTTTGAGGAAAAATAAAGTTTCTGGAAATTTTTGAAGTACTTGCCATGTACTTTCTGAGTACACATCGTGTACTCTTCTCCCACTCGAAGCCATGTACTGGATGTGTCTAGGCCACACACACGGTGTGTAGGGGTGACGTGGAGTCCGATTTTAGCGGAGTACGGAAAGACCTAGTATACATTGTGTACTCTAAAAGTACACGCCATGTACTTTATTTTTTTTCATTCAACGGATCGTGGTCACGCCTGACACACAAAAAGGTCTTTTTATAGGTTCTGTTCGTCTGAGAGTGCCGAGGATCCGAAAATCTTCGGCAAGCCCCCGCCTCTCCATCATTTTTCCGATTCGAGCACCGTTGATTGCGTTGTAATCACAGCGGTGAGTTCTCCCTTCTTCTTGAGCCTTGTTTTCCAATTCCTCCTCTTTCTCCAGTTATCGTGGTTTATGTGTTTCAGTTTTTTTCTCATATCTACGAAGTTCTAAGGAGAAACTGTAATCTTTTTTCACGTATATCGATCTCCTAGGATCGAGGTAGGTGGTTTGTGCCTTTCTGTAGAAATTATTTTAATATTTTGTGAAATTTTCCCAATTCCCTTGAACGAGAATTGTGAATTTTCCTATTTTTCCCTTGATTGTTTTCCTGTTTGATTGATTGTTATAGTAGAGGTTTACCTTTGTGAATAGAGTGGTTTTTGTTGTACTATGGATGTTTTCCATACTTGCTTTGCCTGATAGGTGTTATGCCAGTTTCCATGCATAGTTGTAGGATAGTGGATCTGTTGTGTTGTTTGCTGTTGAGCCTTATAATGATAGTTAAATAGTTCTTCAGGTTTACTAGGGCGATACACGCGTGTTATGCATGTTTATATCATATGGCTGAGCGAACCAAGTGGATCGACCAATGGGAGAATGCACGTAAGGGATTATCCAGAGTGTCTTTAATTTACATTGCGAGACCACATGGGGAATTGACATTGAGTGCTTCCTCAGAGAGTCTATAGTTCCTGGATGTGGGTCACAGGGGGAATTGACGTTGAGTGCTTCCCCAGTGAGCCTTTAGTATGATACGGGACTATATGGGGAATTGATGGTGAGTTCTTCCCAAGAGAGTCTATTCATTAGCTGAACTAGAGGGGTGAGACTGTTTTTGCCTCCCAAGGGGGTTGCTAGTACTTGTAGGATGAACCATAGGGGTTAGGCTGTGAGAGCTACCCAGAGGGTTACCTATTTTCTACTTGTTTTTGGTTGTTCACTTGTGTACATTATATGCTAGAACTGTTGATTGTAGCTGCTGTGTGATTTTCTGTTTACTGTTTCCTCCACTTTTACTTGTCTTGTATTCATTGGCTGTTAGGCACAGATCTTTGGGGGATTTCCTATTGGGATTGTATCTCACACCCTGTTTGGCCCATGCTTTTGGGATCAAGCAGATTATATTGTTGCAGGTATAGATAACGGCAAGCGCCCTTCAACTTCAGGTGTTTGACTTGTTGTGGAGATGGAGAGCATGGGACCAAGCTACGTCTTGACAACCTGATGGAGTTTCTATGCTATAGTACTTTGTGTTCAGTTGTATTTCAGCACGTTGTTGTGTTAGCTGCTTTCCTTAGATACTTGTACCTATTGCATCATTATCATCATTGCTATATATTTATTCTTTCGATGTTTAGTTACAGTTATGTATGTTGTTACTGCTTTCACTATTGACTGTTGTTCTGCTTACCTTGTATACCTTACCGAATGAGGGCATTGTTTCCCCAATAACATACTAAGGCCCTCGCTGCTAGTCGGTAGCCTCTGGCGTTTGGGGAAATGCGTTTGTGGTCATGTGGCGAACTGGGTACGGGGCACCAGTGGAGGGGATCCAGATTCGGGTCGTTACAATGTGGTATCAGAGGATGTTCTTTTCTCTTGACTTACTGTTTAGAGCCTTTATCCAGGGATATGATGGACTCGGTACTTGGTGTTAAGATGTTCCCTGTATTAGCTAACCCGTGAATAAAGAAAAGACATACTACTTCGTTTATTTCAGTTTTCTGGTTTTGAGATTTACGGTTGATATGATTTCACCTAGAGTAATTAACCTGCTTTGTGTTGTTATTGCCTTGACTATTGTGGTTCTATTTCTGTCACAACCTGATGAGATGAGGGTATGCCATCTCATGCACCATATAGGAACTTGTAGAAATCACATGCCATGCACTATTGCCATGCCATCTAGGGTGCAATAGCAATTTCATGCTGTTGTGATAGACTTTGTGTCGATTATTAATTCTATTGTGATATAGTATTGATAGAATCTACGCTGCCTTGTTAGAGGATTATATGTATTCTAGTTTTCTTAGATGAATGTCATGTTTTGAATCACGGGGAGTATGGGCCCTCACGAATCGGAATTTGGAACCTCTTTGACTTGTTTTCTGTGTTTCATGGGCTTATGTGTAGTTTTTGAGCAACTGCCCAGAAAAACCCAGAATACATGGTGTGTAATTTTTGAATACATGCTATATAGTTTTTAGACCGTGTCACTGACCATGCGAGCAGGGACACACTATTGTAGAAATAACTTCATGAACATGCAATGTATGGTTGGTACACGCCATGTAGTTTGGAGCCATGTACCTGGCCATGTCACTAACAACACGGGTCAGGGGAGATCGAGTATAACACGCCGTGTTGTAAAGGAACACATCGTGTAGTCCTTTCCAGGTACTCGGACATGTCACGAAAAACATGGGTCGGCGTTAATTTCTCTTAGACACATCATGTTGTTTTCGGAACACGCCGTGTAGTCTTGTTCATGTACCCAGTCGTGTCACGAACAACACGGGACGGTGTCACCTTCACCTATACACGTCGTGTTTTTTCGGAACACGCCGTGTAAGGTTTATCCGTGTAGAAGACCGTCTATTTAACAACATAGGACACTTAATCCTTTTCTAGTACATGACGTGTTTGTTCAGAACACACCGTGTAGTCTCGGGTTAAGTCGGACCGTGTGGGTTAGCTGTGTAAAGTGAATCGGGTAGGGGAATAGTTTTCAAGTACACGTCGTTTGTGGGGTCAACACACCATGTATTTTGATGTCTTACACGACCTGTAGGGCAATGGTATACACCTATGTCAGTGGCTTAAGAAGACACGCTGTGTAGTTTTTATACACGCCGTGTAGTCGTGTTTTGTAAACGTGTGTGTTTTCTTTCCCCTGTTCCTGTTTTGTACTCTTGTGTTCTCTGTATTTTCTAATTCTGATCCACAGTGTGATTTTGATCTTTCATAGCTATTCCTTAGAGATTTCCTCCGGTTTTATGTCAGTCTTCAGGCAGTGATCAGATGCCAAATATGGCTGATCAAGGACTTTCTTTCGATCGTCCAATCAGGCCAACCTTGGCACCGACAATCATACCAGTTGCAGGCACTGATGCGCAGTTCAGGGAAGATTTTATGAGGATGATACAGACCTTTCAGGGAGCACCACCTCTTTCCATGACTATGTCAGACTTGACATGGGTTTTCCAGCAGCAGCATCCTCCTACCTTCTCAGGGGAAGGAGTACCATAGGCTGCAGAGTCATGGCTGGAAGCCATGCTGACTATCTTTGAGCATCTGGAGATTCCTCCAGAGAGGCAGGTCGAACTCGCTACCTACATGCTCCGAGACTCCACCAAGAGGTGGTGGGACGTGATATCATAGGCGGGTCATCAGTATTTTATGTCTTGGGAGGAGTTCCAGTTCATTTTCTACAACTACTTCTACCCATAGACGCGGAGGGACGATCGATGCTGGAAGTTCATGAGTCTCGAGTAGGGTACACTATCTGTTATGGAGTATTCCTCCCGTTTTACCGAGCTGCACCATTTCACACCCCTCCGGGGTGGAGATGGGATGTTCCTAGCACAAAAGTTCGAGGTTGATCTCAGGCGAGAGATCCATTCGCGGGTGAATATCTTCCAGTTGACTTCTATATCTTCCATCGTTAACCAGACATTGTTTGCTGAGCATAATCTGAGAGACTCCAGAGCTGCGAGCTAGGGAAGTTCTGCTTCTAGAGATAGTGTTCCTCCAATTGATAGCACGAAACATCATAGGGATTCATCACGGGGTGACCCGAGGAGGCGATATACATTTTTTGGCAGCAAGGTTGTATGATACCAGTGCGGTATGAGTTGGAATACGAGGCCACGGTGTTAGAGGGAACTAGTGGAGTGCTGATCATGTGGAAAGATGGGTCACCTTGAGCATTTCTTCCAGGTTTTCTCACTAGTATATGGTGAAAGGAGTTATTCTATGACTCCTTGTTCTGGAGCAGCACCCCCAGTTTCTCACCAGTTGGAGAACTAGAGTTCTTTCGGCCATTCGGGACGAGGTGGAGCTGAAGGCCATGGCAGTCAGTCACCAGTCTTTCAGCGTCAGCAGGGAGGATCAACTCAGAGTTGTCAGGAAGGGTCACAGGGCTGCAGGGTAGGCCAATGTTTTTCGGTGGAGCAGACCTATTAAGTGTAGGATCCTAGACCTTCTACAGTTCGAGGTATGATTTTGGTAGCCTCAGTTTTATCTTCATCTCTTTTTGATACTGGTGATACGCATAGATTTATCTCTGTTGCTATTGTGGATAGCCTTGGGCTCTGTGTCTTTTCTTCTGCCGACTCATTGACACAAGACACACCTTTGGGGACGAGGAAATCTAGTGTACTCCAGTGAAGAGAGTTCCCTCTCGTGGTTGTAGGGTATCGTTTCATATGGGATCTCTATGTCCTAGAAATGACAGGCTATGATGTCATCCTCGGGATGGATTGGTTGGTTCCTTTTCATACAGTCATCGACTATTATTGCCACAGAGTGAGTTTCATTTCACCATAGGGTGAATCTTTTCTTCATATAGGTGAATGGGATGTTTAGGAGAGTCGAGTGGGACTTGAGAATCATGGGCTAAGAAGGGTGACAGCCCAGATTTCTAGTCTTTATCTCAATGATATGGGGAATTTTCATTTGGACATTCCTCCAGTGGTGGATCGTTTCAGGCACATCATTCCAGAGGACTTTTCGGGTTTGGCTCTAGAGTGTGAGGTAGACTTTTCTATTGAGCTCGTGCTAGGTGCAACACCGGTGTCCATTCCTCCTTATAGGATAGCTACACCTGAGTTGTAGGAGCTCAAGAAGCAGTATAAGGGGTTGTAGACAAAGGGTTTCATCCAACCCAGTACTTCTCCTTGGGGTTCATCTGTCCTGTTTGCGAAGAAGGCAGATGTTACCTTTCAGCTTTGTAGAGAGTATCAGAAGCTGAACAAGTTGACAGTCAATAACCGGTATCCCTTGCCTAGTATTGATGACGTTTTTGATCTGTTTCGAGGAGCCTAGGTGTTCTTGAAGATCAATTTGAGATCTGGTTATCATTAGTTGCGCGTTAGACCATCATATATACCTCTGAGAGCATTTAGGAGTAGATCTGGTCTATACGAGTATACAGTCATGCTGTTCGGTCTCACCAACGACCCTGTAGTTTTCATGGAACTGATGAACCGAGTGTTCCATCCTTACTTGGAATCCTTCATCGTGGTCTTCATGGACAATATCTTGGTGTACTCTCACACTCTACACAACCAGGCCACACATCTTGATATCGTTCTGAGTACACCGAGAGAGCATTGTCTCTATGCTAAAATCTCGAAGTGCCACTTTTGGATGGGACAGATTGACTTCTTGGGTCAGGTCGTCTCAAAGGTAGGAGTATCTGTGGATCCAGAGAAAGTGAGAGCTGTAGTCTCCTGGGAGAATCTGAAGAACATTTTTGAGGTACGGAGTTTCCTATGGCTGGTTGTATACTACAGACGCTTCATTCAGGGCTTCTCACACCTAGAAACACCATTGACAGGTCTGACCAAGAAGGGGGTGAAGTTTTTATGGTTATATTCTTGTGAGTCAGCCTTTTAGGAGCTGAATGGAAGATTAACGCCGGCACCGATACTAGTCTTGTTAGAGCCAGACATGAGCTATATTGCCTATTGTGATGCTTCAGGTATCGGACTAGGCGATGTGCTTATGCAGGGAGATGGAGTCGTTGCGTACGGGTCTCAGTAGTTGAGGCCACATGAGAGGAAATACCCTACGCATGATCTGGAGTTGGAAGTTGTTGTTCATGACTTACGCTGTTGGAGACACTATCTTCTGAGAGATCAATTTGTGGTCTTCACTGACCACAAGAGTCTCAAGTATATCTTCACTCAGCGTGATCTGAATCTGAGGTAGCGCAGGTGGGTCGAGTATCTTTAGTCTTTTGATTTCGAGCTTGCCTATACGCCGAGAAAGGGCAACGTAGTGGCAGATGCGTTGAGCAGGAGAACTCAGATTCAGGCAGTTCAAAAGGCCAGCACTGAGTGGCATCTGATGGCTCTGTTCTCTGAGATGCATCTGGAGGTGCACGATAGATAGGGACATGCATTCATATCTTCTGTAGCTATTACCTCTTGGATTCTTGATTGGGTACGGATGAGGAAGCTATCAGAATCAGAAGGCTTAGTCCTGCGGGAGAGCGTGTCCAGAGAGGACCCTCTTCCTGGATGGACAGTGGGCGAGGATGAGATCTTTCATTTCCATGGACGCGTATGGGTGCCAACAGACATACACGGGGAGCTGATGTGGGATATTCATTCCTCAGTTGGGGTAGTCCATCCTGGCGTTACCAAGATGTATCGGGATCTTCATCGCTAGTACAGGTGGCCAGGTATGAAGAGGGATGTTGCTGTTTTTTTCATTATATACTCTACTTGTCAGCAGGTGAAGGCGGAGCATTAACGACCATCAGACCTTTTACAGAAGTTACCCTTTCAGGAGTGGAAGTGGAACGATGTTGCGATGGACTTCGTGACCAGGTTTCCATGGTCGCCTTAGGAGAATGATGTTGTTTGGGTTGTCATCGACAGGCTCATGAAGGTTTCTCACTTCTTTCCGATCAAGGAGACCTTCAGTGTCGATGATCTGGGATTACTTTACATCAGAGAGATAATTCTTCTTCATGGATTTCCGCACTCTATTGTTTCAAATAGGGATGTGTGATTTACCTCTCGGTTCTTGAAGGGACTTCAAAAAGCCTTGGGTACACTAGTACTTTTGAGTACAACATACCATCCCCAAACTAATGGCCAGTCCAAGCGCACGATGCTGGTTCTTGAGGATATGCTCATAGCATGCATTCTAGACTTCAGCGGTTCCTAGGAAAAGCACATACCTCTTGTAGAGCTCGACTACAACAAAAACGTTCAGGTGACTATTTAGATGGAACCATACGAGGCTCTGTATGGTATGCCATGTCGATCACCCTTATGCTGGCTGGAGGCAGGAGACACAACTTTTCTAGGACCTCTTCTTGTTTAGGAGACATCAGAGGAGATAGAGCTGATTCAGAGGAGGATGGCTACAGCACAGTCTCGGCAGAAGTCTTTTGCTGATCAGCGGAGATGAAATCTGGAATTCAAGGTCGAGGATCGGGTTTTCCTGCGTGTCGCACTGAGGTTTGGACTCAAGAGGATTAAGAGATAGGGTAAAATTTCACCGCGGTACGTTGGTCCGTTTGAAGTTTCGGACAGTTTTGGGTTGGTTTCCTATCGGCTGCAGCTACCTCATAGGAACCGGTCCATGAATGACGTCTTCCACGTCTCTCAGCTCCGACATTACTTTTCAGACCCATCTCATGTCTTCCAGCCTGAGAAAGTTGAGCTCGAAGCAGATGCATAGTTTGAGGAGAATCCTATCTAGATTTTCAATCGTAGTATGAAGGTTCTCTAAGGCTGGTATGTTCCTTTAGTAAGGGTGCTTCGGAATCATGGGTGAGTATAGGATAAGACCTGGGAGAGGGAGGCCGATGTACGATCGTAGTGACTGGAACTGTTCGAGGTTTCTTCTTCTACGCCTCTCTAGGGATATTCGGGGACAAATTTCATTAAGGGGGGAAGTTTGTAAGAACCCAGATCTTCATTTCAGGTATGTATTTCTTTTTTCTGGAGTTTTTGAGGAAAAATAATGTTTCAAATTTTTTTGAAGTGCACGCCATGTACTTTCTGAGTAAACACCGTGTACTCTTTTCCCACTCGAGGCCGTGTACTGGCCCTGTTCGGGCCACACACATGTTGTGTAGGGGTGATGTGGAGGCCGATTTTGGTAGAATATGGAAAGACCTAGTACACGCCGTGTAATTTATTTTTTTTCATTAAACTGACCGGGGTCACGCCTAATGCACAGAAAGGTCTTATTCTAGGTTATGTTCGTCCGAGAGCACTGAGGATCCGAAAATCTTCGACAACACCCCGCCTCCCCATCCGTTTTCTGATTCGAGCACCGTTGATTGCGTTGGAATTGAATCGGTTAGTTCTCCCTTCTACTTGAGATTTGTTTTCTAATTCCTCCAATTTCTCATTTTATCGTGGTTTACGTGTTTCAGACGTTTTCTCAAATCTACGACGTTCTAAGGAGAATCTGTCATCGTTGTTCACATATATCGATCTCCTAGGATCGAGGTAGGTGTTTTGTGACTTTCTATAGATTGTATTTGAATATTTTGTGCAATTTCGCCAATTCCCTTGAACGAGAATTGTGAGTTTTCCTGTTTTTCCCTTGATTGTTTGCCTGCTTTCATGATTTCAATAGTAGAGGTTTACCTTTGTGAATAGAGTAGTTTTTGATATACTCTGGATGTTTTCCGTACATTATTTTCCTGCTAGGCGTTATGATAGTTTCCATGCCTAGTAGATGGATAGTGGAACTATTGTGTTGTTTGATGCTGAGCCTTAGAATAATAGCCAAGTACTTCTTGAGGTTTACCTGGGTGATACACGCGCATTATGCATGTTTATATCACAGGGCTCAGAGAACCTAATGTATGGACCAAAGGGAGAATGGATGTAAGGGCTCCTCCAGAGTGTCTTTAATTTACATTACGAGACCACAGGGGGAATTGACGATGAGTGCTTCCTCAGAGAGTCTGTAGTTCCTCAATGCGGGCCACAAGGGGAATTGACGTTGAGTGCTTCCCCAGAAAGCCTTTTCTACGATATGAGACTATATGAGGAATTGACGGCGAGTGCTTCCCTAGAGAGTCTATTCATTAGTTGAACTAGAGGGGTGAGACATTGTGTGCCTCCCAGGGGGTTTCTAGTACTTGTAGGATTAACCATAGTGGTTAGGCTGTGAGAGCTACCCAGAGGGTTACCTGTTTTCTACTTGTTGTTGGTTTTTCACTTGTGTACTTTATATGCTATAACTATGGATTTTAGTTGTTGTGTGCTTCTTTGTTTACTGCTTCCTGCACTTTTACTTGCCTTGTATTCATTGACTATTAGGAACATGTCTTTGGGTGATTGCCTACTGGGATTGTATCTCACACCCTGTTTGGGCTCTGCTTTTGGGCCCAAGAAGATTATATTCTTGCAGGTATAAATAAAGGAAGCACCCTTCTACTTCAGGTGTTTGAATTACTGTGGAGATGGAGAGCATGGGACCAAGCTACGACTTGCGATGCTGCTGGAGTTGATGTGCTTTAGTACTTTATGTTCAGTTGTATTTCAAAACGTTGTTGTGTTTGCTGGTTTCCTTATATACTTATACCTGCTGCATCATTATCATCATTGTTATATATTTATTCTTCCACTGTTTGGTTACAGTTATGTTTGTTGTTACTGCTTCTGCTATTGACTCTTATTTTCCTTACCTTGTATACCTTACCGAATGAGGGAATAATTTCCCCAATAACTTACTAAGGCCCTCGCTGCAAGTCGGAAGCCTCCGGCATTTGGGGAAATGCCCTTGAGGTCATGTGGTGAACTGGGTACGGGGCACCAGTGGAGGGGCTCTGGATTCAGGTCGTTACAATGCTACCCACCCTAGTAGGTGATGGAGGTGAAGGTGGATTCCCTAGGATTAAATCTTTTTGGAGACCATTTTAGGACGGGTTGGGGCTTACACATGACAGTTGGATTATAAATGTTTCAACCATATCCTGATTGGCATATGGATATAAGGACCCCTAGAATAATGAGGAATATGATCCAATGATGATTAAAATAAGGGTTATATGTTTTGCACTTGTCTAGTTACCTTCTATAATAGGAAGGGATGTTTCTTAATGGTACCCAACCAGGTATGTGACCCCAGTGAAGGTGGAATCAAAAGAATTAAACCAATATGGAGGCCCTTTTAAGATGGGTTAAGGTAGAAACATTACTGGAGGCCCATACAAGTGTATAAATTGTATTCACTACGGTAAAAAAAATTAATGAGAAGACTCGGGAGAGGTATGTAATCATGAGGATGAGATCAAGGTTATGTGTTTATCTCCCATATAGTTATTAGGTGAAACATGCATGGATCATTCACAATGATTCTTTCCATGGTAGGTTACCCTGGAGAAGAAAAACTATCAGTCCATACATCTAATAAGAACCCATTAAAATACATATTGAGCTCATTGATGCATCATAGTGAACAAATTTTCAATGGGAACATAAAAAGATCTTATACATATGAAGGAAACATATATTATCATATCTCATTTTGTTGTGTTCAACATAAAAATATTTTATCTAATATGTGTGTCCTATGTCAAGGGATATCTCAAAGATATTTTCTTTATAGGAACCCACATTATAAAGGGATAGCCTGATATTGACTATCTTATGTTACCTATCAGTTAGGCAGGATTTTGGGGGATATCCTTACTATCAAGTAAATACATGATTGAACTATGGAACTATGGGATTCTTGATGACCTGATCATCTGTGTCAGCGGGTTTGGGAGGATCCTTTAGATAATTCTATATGATAATTTCTTGATCTAAGACTGTGAATTTATACCTGATATTTTAAGAAACCATGTTAAAAAAGTTTATATAACTAAGAAAAACAGTTTCTCGATACATTTTTATATAGGGTTTTTTTTCTTCAGTAAAGAACCAATGGAGAATTAGTGAATTTATAGATGAATCAGGAAAAATGTCTCCCTGATGGACTATATGGTCAAATAGTGTACACTCATGGAGGATCAGGGTGACTATGTTTTCCTATTAGAGAACTAATGTATAATTATTACATAGTGGGATCCTTAGTTGATATTTATCCCTAGTAATATATCAAGGGTGACGTGGTTACCCATTTCTTGAGTGATTTTCACCCACGTGATACACTCTTGAGATGACATGGGTATTTTGATCATTAGTGTATATGATTTAATGTGGTGTCATTCTATTATATAACTTAGGTTAAGTGTTAAACTATTGAAAGGTTATGGTGAATTTTCACCTTAGTGTTGTGATCCCATGTGATTTAGGGAAATGTAGCCTTATTCTATCTCACTCAATGGGGCCATTCCCCCTATTTTGGAAGACAGGGGTCGAAGTTGTCTTTTTCCAAGGATTAGATGTGTTAATTATTTAGGTAACTTAAATACTATCAACTATTAACATTTCCATTAATTTTATGACTAATAAGCTACCTAAAGAGGCATGGGAAGTCCCTAGAGGTGATTTACTCAAGAATTACTTGATTTTGAAAAACAATCTCACTCCAAAAGAATTAGGACCTTCATGATTATATTTATAAGACATGGGTGATCTGGTCACATGCCACTCCCATGTGGTTCCCTAGAACATCGAATAACATCAGATGTGTGGATCTCTATTGGTTATAGTTTCATTGCATGGGTGATTCACCAGGGAATATGGAATTGGGTAATGTTGTTGGGAACGTAGATTTGTGTGAAGCAAATGACCACCTAAACTATGGGAAATCATCTCGGTTCTTTCTAAGTTCCCCATCATGAACATAAATGACATGATTCCCAATTAAATAATGATAAACCACCCCACCTTCCATGAACTAGACCTAATCTTCTTAAATAGGATACAATTTTTAATTAGATGCGACAATTGAATTATATTTGAATTTTAATTGAAGGAAAATTTGTTAACGTTTGGGGGGATGGGTGCCATTTTCACTGTTAGATAGGTAAAGAATGAAACTTTATAAATATTAACACTAGAAAGTGTTAAGTTAACTTTACTATCAAATACTATATCTCTAACATGAGAACCCACAAAGGATCTCTTTAAATAGAATACAACCAACCAACCTCAAATTTGGCATATCTTTCCCCTAACATGAGAAAATCATGGAATCTAGATTCTCTCAATTAACTCTAACCCTTCTCAGTTACGATGTTATGACCATGTATTATTTTATTTACCCTCAATACATTTATTTGACCATTATACACTATGTAATATAACCTTACATGGTAGAGAGTTGGGAAAAATAATCTTGGAGATATAATTGGGAGAATGTTTTTCCTTTTTGATAATTTTTTCACAAATATATTTAGGAAAAATATACATTTATAGGTTTTTGTTTCATCTTATTTATTTTTATATTTAATCCCTTAATCTTTGTTATATATATTGTTAGTAAATGAGATTTACAAAACATATCATACCATCTGAGATACTGTTGCTTCTTTTCACATTAATGAGTTGTTCATGATGTTGGGATCATTTATTACTATTAGTACAGAAGAAATATACCAAAACTTATGAAAAACATATGAAAGTAGAACCAATACTACCTATCATCAGAGTTCCTCATTATATTCATTCATCACCTCTTAACAGACTACACCATCTCAATTTTCAATGTGAATCTATCATCCATTTCTCCTCCCACTTATATAGTAATGAAAATTAAAAAATAAATCCAAGGTGTTGCAAATTTTACATATATTTCAATTAAATCCACCATAATATTACTAATATTTAATTCAAATCTCTATTAATAAACCCTTACTACCATGCATAGATTTTATGTCATAAATAACAATTCGGATCCACCTTATTCACCTAGTCCATGTACAAATGCCGTGATATTTTTCTATAAAAATTACTAATTTAGTCCTCATTAATATATTTTTGAGAAGATGAATCTGTATTCTATCCTTATTTAACACTCGTCTCCATCCCCTTAAAGTTTATTTTCATTCTATAGAACGAAGGGAATCAAAAATAATAAACATAGTTGGGTACCAAAAGGTTTGTAACCTTAAAAAATTAATGAAAGGGAACTTTTCCCCATATTCATAAAACATTGGGAGAATGATATTTTTTAATCACTATATTATAGCTCCACTCTCTTAATGGAATCAGCTAAGACCCTATCTGTTACACCACAATATTTGAGCATATATATTTTCATTTAAAACATTTTCTCTTTATAAGAAATAGTAAACAAAAATGAACAGTGAAATATTATATAAAGTAAAAATTTATCCATTTGAAAAGGTGAGTAAAAATAGAGATAACCAAATTATGAAAAATGTGTATAAATAAAAAAAATCTAATTAGTAAACCGAAGGAATTAATGGAAATTATATTAATATATCTGAATAAAAAATAAAAATATTCTATTCAAAACATGTATTATCATAAGAATATCATTTTAGTGTGATATAAAAGGGTTTTTAATATAATTATGAAATCATTGAAATAGAATATATTGATCATATATACAATAAAATAAGTTAACATCCATATATTTTTCATTACAAGGTGCGTAAAAAATTCATTTCTTAATTAGAAAATATATGTTTCTTAAAAAAAAATTATGCATTATGGATATTTATTTTTAAATTTATTTTCAGAAAACTTGAAATTAAGTCATATAAAATTACTGTAAAATTTTTA
Organism: Viscum album; assembly: GCA_963277665.1. NCBI lineage: Eukaryota > Viridiplantae > Streptophyta > Magnoliopsida > Santalales > Viscaceae > Viscum > Viscum album. Next base: position 239,957,873 of record OY728155.1, on the reverse strand, counting down.
ATCATAATTTTAAAAATAAGTAATAGATTTATTTTCATTTTTAGAAATAAAATTATGCAGTAAAGTTAAATATTAGTTACCAAGGTAATTTTTTTTGAAGAAATATAAATTCCAAAATATTTTGTATTTTTAAATTAAATGGATATATTTTAAAATAAATAATATAATATGATTTTTAAATGTAACACCCTAATATTTTAAAATAATGACAACATATTGGATAGTATATGTGACATGAAACATAATTCATAGAAGAAAATATAATAACCAGGGACATTATGATATATTTATAATTAAATAAATTAAATATCTTTAAATTATTATGTTACAATCAACACAAAGTTTATCTTGTGTTCCATGAAACACTAAGTTTATCTTTCATTACATGTAGTACTCATTTTATCATTCACTACACGCAACACCATGTTTAAACTAAATATTAAATATTATTAAATTATTATTATTTAATATAATTGTTATAAAATAGTTGTTAAATTGGTTTATATAAATATAAATAACTAAATTATGAAAAATACAGTTATATAGTTATTATTAATAGAATAAGAATCATTTTTTATAAAAAGAAATGTTTTCTAAAAAATTGTATTTATTTAAAGAAGGATTAGTCATTCTTTGCACCGATAATTTAAAACTAATATTTATCACATTTCAAAAATTTATTTAAAAAAATAGAACCCCTCTTTAAATTTTTAGCTTCTCAATCATCTTAGGGTGACGTTTTGATATTTTTCGGAATAGTTTCAATTTTTGATGACTTCTGAAAAATACTGCATTTTAAATGAAAAATCTCTTTAAGCTTAAGTAATTTATAATGTTAGTTTATATTTATATTATTTTTTAAAGTAAAATTGGTAAATTTTACATCAATTAATCCATTTTATATCCATGTATTCATTTTTATTTAATGTTTAGATAAAAAATGTTGTAATCTTTTTAATATTTTCATATTAAAACCCCACTTTCTCATCACATTTGTGGGATTAATTTTGAGTCAAACATTACCAACATCTATAAATTGAAATTCTAAAAATGGATTCTATATTTGAATTTAGAATACATTATAATTTCTAAAAAATTCAACATAATGTTTTACCAAAATTATTATTTAATACATTAAAAATTAATTACTGCAGTTAAGGTGAAATTTTGTTTACTAGTGGGTTAGACTAAAAAGAGAATGGTAAAACATGACTTTGAATTTGTCTAAAAACAATTTACGGGATATATTTAGACCTTGAACCATATATGGTCCAATAATGGTCATTTTTTACACTTGTAATATATGAAAAAATTGGGAGCACTCAATTCATTTTAAAAAATAAAAAGTGTGTCCTCTCCCCCACTTATAAAAGGCCACATCTTCTTCACTATTCTTTACACCTTAAAACTAAATTGGTTTAGAAAATATATATCCAAATTACATACCAAATACCCCCCCCCCCTCCAATCATCATAAAAGACTTATTTTGGGAAAAAATATATCCTTTAAGGCTTTAGTACAAACCAAAGGAAGATACCTGAAGAAAATGTAATGCTTTCCAACAAGCATATTAATTTTATTTCTTTATACACATACTTAAATTATTATTATACAATGAAGATATAATAACATAAATATTTAAAATATACTAGTATTTTTTTTAATAATAATTTCATCATCTACAACCATATACACTTCTTTTAATATTTTTACGAAATCACTATTCGTGTGCTCGGTGGACTACCACCTCACCAACTGATATCGTTCATTCTTCCATTAACACATTTCATGGTTGGGTTTGATAATGTATATAAAGTATATATATAATATTTATAACATATTTATACATATTTAGTAATTATGTCCAATATATATTTGTACCATTTATTCCAAAAAAGATATGATATCGTCGATCATGTCTATGAAGGATTACCGCCTCGCGAAGCGATTTGATTTGTATGTCGCTAACACTTAACATGGAAGTTAAGAATGATAAAGTGAATGATTATAAGTGATATAAATTAAATAATTATTATATTCATTAAATATTTATCATTATTAAATCATAATATATATAGATATCATTCTATTTTTTACATTTTCACTAACATAATGATGATAACATCATTCATGTACATGTGGTCTACCTCCTTCGCATGGAAATGAGGATTTTTTTCATCACAACAACACATAGATGATATATATAGGTATAATTTAGGGTATATAAATTATTATGATCATTTTTAATGATCATATATATCTTACCTTCTTTCAACAATGATCATTGAAAAATGGAAGTGTTACACATTAAAATGTATGACTTACCATCTTCAGGATCCTAATATACATCATTTTCATAATCATATTAAATGACAGGTTTTAAAGGTATAATTGATGTAAAAATATTATAAATATCAAATTATTATTATTTTATAGATGATATAACTATATTTATTTTTAATAAAGGCATATTTTGTGGTCAAACATGTAGGAAAAAACAAGACAATTATAAATAGAATCAATGAAAATAATGAAAGATTATTAACAAATAGTTTATAAGATGTAATAAAAGGATCACATATGATATTATTAAGAATAATGTGGTTTTTTATAAGTTAATAACATGTTTATGACCACTATTCAATAAGTTAATCCATTTTAATACAAAATGAATCTTGAGGTAGGGGATTTCGTAACTATATTTCTATTCACCGGGTTGAACTTATACTTATTTGATTATGTCATTCTAAAATTGTGGGTATAATAAATTTTTATTCAAATAATTATTATTTATAGTATTATTTCTGGATTTATAATTGATACGGATAATCAATTAATTGATTAATTATCACTTCATCATTATGATCATTTTATGGGTTTCTTTAATAATATCACTATAATTGAGATTGTTTATTATTGAATATCAACTAAATGATATTACATTAAAATTTCCTATTAAACAGATTTAATTTTACTCAAATCTAGTTATTCATGATATTTTAATGTAATTGTACAATTTTTACACTCTTTGGTATTAAGGTTAATTGGGATTTGTAAGCATATCAAACTTCATTTCTCTCTTCTGACGAAAATCTGTTTATCCTCTAAAATGATGATTTATTAAATTATTTTAATTTTTTTTAATAACTAATAACTATTCATTAATTTAATTTTTACTGACTTTTACATTTTATAATAAAAATTCAATGTAACATTATTCCATTTTCAAAACAATACCCATTTCTTTTTATAGAAAATTTGAAATGAATATTTATTTTACGATATGTATGGAATTATATATCATCCTGAACTAAAAATGTTTTAAACAATTAATTTTAATGTTTAATTTTTATTTCAAAAGATATTTATTTTTAAAATGTTTTATGTTTTGAATGTTTCCTTCAAGATGAAATGGATATTTTCCTCATGAATGTTTTTAATGATATTTTTATGGTATTTATATTCATCAATGACACTAACCCTTTACTGTATGTGTTATAGAATTGGGACATGTTCTATTAATATAATCCTTATTCTTTCTTTGGATTGTTTAGGATCTGTTTTATTGGATGCTTTGGGTTATGTTTATTTATTGGGTAATGTTTTCATATTTTGTATGCTAGTTTTTCAATATAAATATTTATGTTTTTTATATTTTTCCATTCCGGTGAATAATGAGATAGACATAATATATGATGGTTGGGGACCTGAATTTATATATACCCTCAATGTATTGATAGGTATAATGAGACAAATTAGTTTGATAAACCATTCAGTTTTCCACCCTCACATTTACACTATCTCAAGGATAGATCTTTATAGTAACTATCTTGAGAAAGGATCTAAATAGTTATTATCTTGGGGATATTTCATGATATTTCAAATGTCTGAAATTATGTATTCAATCATTAAGAATTCAATTATTGATATTTTATGTTATACTTTGATTGGTTAAATAACCATGGTTATGTATTCAAGCTCATTTTATTGTTTATATGAGATTACATGATCATCATATATATCTTCCATATCATTCTCACTTCATTGATTAAATTTAATGTTTATTAGAATCATAAAATTCCTTATTCAGTATGATTATTAATTCAATAAAACTTCCACATTACATAACACTAACTGAGAATTTGATCTCACTTTATTTTGTTTCCTTTCCCTTGAAACCCATGATGTGTACTGTGTCTGATATCAAAATTTATACTAAAGGGAATGATGTTATTAATCAAAAAAATTATGTTCAAATTTTTATTTTGAAATGTTATGTAAGAATAAAGTATATATCTAGTATACTAATACTAAAAAAATATCCAGTCCTTTAGGTTGTTATTTATTGTATCTTATTACAGTGTAATGAAGTAGGAACCCATTATGGGCTAATAGGGTCAGGGTCATTATAGTTGGCATCAAAGAGAGGCTTAATTTAATATATGTGATGTAGAATTAGTTTAAAAAAAAGGGATCATAACCCAATTATATATATTGGGGTTAAGTATAAAAGAACATACTAATGTTCTATTATGTTAGATATTAGTTTGTTTTTTCATGAAATAAATCCATGTTGGGATACTATAAGTGGATGCGGTTTGGGAATAGATGTACTTAGGGGTAATAAACCTACAAAGGGTGAAATGGGGTTGAACTGATCATCATGTGGTACATGACAACAAGCCTTAATTTTCACCTTGTTTGAATGTATTGGGGATATGATTTGGATTATTCACATTTTCTAACAAACACCTATGAAGGATATGAAAATAAAGACACCCTAAAAGAAACCATGTTTATTATTATGTGATTTTCTATGCATACATTTTTCAAATTACATTACGTATTTATCTCTTTTGGGGTTATAAATTATTTTTCAAAATGATATAATCTAATCTTGTGTACTCCATAATTTATAAATGGTTCATAGATGGTGGAATTCGAATAAAAATAATTCACATAATCTATAGAGTAAGAATGATCATTTCATTGATGGTCATAAGCCAATATTTCAAAGGTAAATAGTCTCCCAAACATTCTTATCATCTGAGTTTGTAGAATCATTTGCTACAAATATTTAGATATAATTATCTATGTATTATAGAATACATGGGAAGAAAGATAATAAGAGGTGGAGGAAAAGGAAAGATAATGTGATGAAGGTAAACATAGGTCTTCCAAGATGTGAAATTGTGGAAAGAAACACTCTGGTAATTTCGTAAAGGTAATGAGAGTGTGTATAGAAAAGACCCCATGCTTGTGATTGAATGTGGGAAAAGTATCCAATGTAAAATGTTTCAATGTTAGGGTGATGGGGAACTAAACAAATTAATTCCTCAAGCGATAAAGGAATATACCTCAGAAGAAGCTAATAGATCATGATCAAGCCTATACTATCATCACATATAAATAAGAGTTATTTATTAGAGTGTTATTGTATTTGAGAAAATTTTATTTTTTGTATTTTAGAAATAATATATTGGTTACAAAAATTATTAAATATAAAATTATTGTACTTCATTACTATTTCATTTAGGATTTAAATGATTTTGTTGAATGGTACGAATAATGGCGATTCAATGTAAATTTTAACTTCATATAAAATAGATGAATAATGGAATGATAACCCTTAATATGTTCCTAAATTTGAGATAATGGTGTTAGTATAAAGATATGATTGATAGGGATAAAGTAAATTTGATAATGCATACTACCTTTGAATTTATTAATGATTTGCTGACAATGATTATATACTATCTTTAATGGAATTTACAAAATCTTTTGATTTAATTGATATATCCAATAATCAATGTTTTACTTAATGGAATAAGGAATAATTACTATTTTAAATATCCTTTTTATGGTAATTACAATGTTTCAATAGAATAAATGATGAAGGTATTCACATTTTGGTATGTGATGATTAAGAGATACTACATATTCTTTAGGGGAATAATTGTAAACTCATTTCAGAAATTCAGTGTCCTTATATTTAATGTTTTAAATATTGAACAATTTGAAGGGTTATACTGTTTACCATTTATGAAATGGTTCATGCTTAACTATGGATTAAGTTTTATAGATTAATGAATAACATCACCATATAATTATTTTTTCATATTAGAGAATTTGTGAAAAAAGTATTTCTTTTGGAAAATAATTTTAGGTAGACATAATAGATTCTAATTATTTTATGAATTTTACAATCCATTTTAGGTTACTTTTAGTGCTCTATTAATAAAAAATTAAATTTTTTATATTTATTTATTTGAGTAAGGGATGAATTGAAAATTGTTCAAGGCACAACCAAAGGGTAAGATTGTTCTTATGAAATGGAATAAAATCAAGTAAGTATATATTCACATGATTGTTCATAAAATTTAGAAAAATGATCTTGAAATAAAATCTTGCCCTATTAATATCATTTCTGATGATATCAATGACCCCCTTCATATCTATTTGGTTTATGGTTTTGTGTTTGTTAAAAATATCTGTATCACAAACTTTTATGTGATCAATGATCTCTATAACTATCTATTTTTAATGTCTCGGGTTTTTTGTGTATTATTTTAAATATTATATGGAATTATTTCAAGACTGGGCGCGAAGAAGGCACATCATTTCGAGGTCTAGTAATCCCAGAATGTTGGTTTGAACTTTTTTTTGTTAAGTGAGTCGGCACTCACGCACCGTCGTGGATTTTCCTAAATGTGTTCCAGGATTAAAGATCTGAGGGAACCATTGCATCTGGGACGACGTCTTTACCTATGAACGATTCTAACCTCGACCGGCGCAGGTCGGCTACAATGTTTAATTTTGGGCATTTTAAAAAGGGAAGCACTTTAGAAGGAATAAAATAATTTAATGATTTATTTCATTATTTTAAAACGTTTCTGTTTTTTTAAGCAGCAACCTATTCCTCCCCTATAAATACATGATTATGGAAAATTCACAGGGTTATCTTCATAACCCTGCAAGTAGAGAGAGAGAGATTTTTCTTGGAGATTGGGTGGAAGAGGACGCGTTGGCTCACGACGATGACGTGAGAAATCGACGCCCCTTGGATTTTGAAGAATCCCTTCGGCGGATGATTTGCGACGATCTCTCATCAACTGGTTTGAGGTAGGGGTTTGTGATTTCAATTTCTTTTCCCCATTTTTGATGTTTAAACGACGAACGCTGATCAACAATGAAAAAGTTTGTCAACATATTTGTACATTCTTGCGAGAGGATTTTTCTTTAGGATGATTTTGGGGAAATAATCCATGGTTTTATTTAGGTTGATCTCTGCTCCTTTTAAAACTATTGATGGGAGCAGATCAACGCTGTGACGAATGAAGGCGGTGTTTCGTTCCAAGAAATATTTGTTGGATTTGCTCCCCCTTTCCTTTTCTCACGTGTTCTTCATGGGGTGATGAACAACGGATATATGCGCATTCGTTCCACGACGCAACGATCCCAAATCGAAGGTTCGGGACCGTAATGACCTTGTGGAGGTGCGGCTCTGATGGCAGATGACGAATCGAACTGGATCCGTAAAGGGCTTCCTTTGAGCGTTCTCCGCGCGGGAGAATAAAATCATGTTTTCGGAGCCAATAGGAGGCCCGAAAACACCAGAAGTGGCTTCGTGGTGTCTGGGTGACCATAACCTGAAATTTTCGTGGCGATCGGACGGCTAGATCGACAATAAGAGTAGCACGGGAGGTGCGCCGACGAGCAGCGCTATTTTTGGAAATTTCCAGAACACACAGCGTGTACTTCCGAAGAACACGCCATGTAGTACTGGAGGCGGCTAGGTTTTTGGGGGTGAGATAGAAATCACACGGCGTGTGACCTTGGTCACACGGCGTGTTGGAATTTCCCCGAAGCCCAACGTGTAGTTGGGGAATACATGGACACGAGATGATCTACACGGCTTCAGGTGGGACGGTGTGAACAACGTTACAGAAGCGGCTACGCAGGACTCGGCATGTATCCCGGGGATACGCGGACACGGGATGGAGTACACGACCGTGTAATCCATCACATGGCCAGGCGAAGGCTAGTAACGTGGGTCACCCCATGTGGCAGTTACATGGGTTGGTTTACACAGGTTGATGACCATGTATGGGCACATATCCAGAGTACACAGAGCCAACCCCAGTTACCCAGACACGACGTGTATACCGTACTACACATCATGTAATATGTTTTCCTACATGACCAGCCTAAGACATGGTCCATTGTACATGGGCAGTACCCAGTGTCAGACAACACGGCATGTATATTTTCTACATGTCGTGTACTTTTTTGGAAAAAAGCATGGTCCTCTTGTTCTCTGTATCTTGGACGTCTTTCGTTTGGGTTAATGCCCCTTTTTCTCCTTCCCCTTAAGTTCATGCATCATTTCCTTCTACAAGAGTATGATCCCTTTATCCTGAATTTCTGTGATATAGTTGGAATCCCTCTGAGAGGCCCGGAGCAAGATCCTCTATCCATTCTTAACCATAGGTAGAGTCAGGGATCGACGTGACCAACTCTACCGGGCGTTGATCATCTACCTAGATGGTGTATCACCTAACTGGTGAACCTGAATGGGTCGCGGTATCCCCCATCGCCCTAATAGTGATCCTCATCTGTGTATCGTAATCTCTCCCACACAGGAGGTTGTCTCCCATAATGAGTGATTCTCTTTTATCGTAACCATCCCACTCAAGAGTGTGTCTCTCATAATGAGTGCAGCTACCTCCCATGAGGGTTCCCAACGAACAAGACTTCTCAGACGGATGTCATCAGAGTTATAAGACTCGTGGAGTGTGTTCTCCCAGAACGAGTGTATCTCAGAATCTTCGAACAGAATCCCTAATGGGGTATGTGGTCTTGTGACTTATCTCTAGAACATAGTATAGGTTTAGAGTATATCTAGTTTGTTCTATATGTTCTGTAGACATATACTTTGCATAGCTGACTGTACCTTTACTTTGTGTACTGCTTTGTTGTTTTCGGGGTCCTCTACTGAGTATTGTTATACTCACCCCTACATGGGCTTTTCCTGCACGTCTGGTGTCTTTTGCAGACGAGCAACCTTTTGACATGATCCAGGGTGGACCAAGACTGTACTGAGCCTTCTGATTTCCCTATAGGCCTAGGTGTTCATACGGCTACGAGTAGCAGTCCCAGTACCTTTTGTGTTTACAGGTTGGACTTTACAGTTTTCATACTATTGTTTGTTTGTTTTTGGTGGGCTTGTATTCTGGAAAAGTTTATTTTCAGTAATCTACCTTCTGTCGTACTCTGTTGGTTGGAGTTTAGGTGTATGCATTTTTTTGTTCCTTGGTGCTTTACATTTCAGCATATGTGGGCTTGGAGATGTGTGCATGTGTACATGTACTTAGGCAATGCCCCCCATGTTAGTAACATGCCTACTCGGTGCTAGTCACCAGCCCCTAGCCTATTGGAGGCGGGCTTGGCGAGTCACGGCCCGGGCCCCACTGGGACAGGTCGTGATAGAGTGGTATAAGAGCTGGTCAGTTATACCTTAGGACCAAGATTCTATGAGTTTGGTTCGGGGCAACAGTGTTGAGTGATTCAGGTTCGACTTTCAGGCCAGAGACACCAGTGTTGGTGCGACTGCCAACATATAGATACACCAAGACTCTGATAACCTGTTTTTCGACTCGGTACATGAAAACACGTGTTGAGGGGAAATAAAAGGTACATGCATCATATAGGAATGAGTTGAGTTTTCCATGTCCTTTTTGTAAGCTATACAGATATACTCTTTGACCATGGTACGTCTTGTTTCCTTACATGATGCCTCCGCGATGCATACCCGCTAGGATTCATCATCACGATCATGAGGATGACCCCCTCAGTGATGAGGCTTTAATACAGGGACCAATTCCCCAGGAGTTTCCACCAGGTGGTGCACCTGCTATGCCACCACCAGTGGAGCAGCCAGTGGTACCTACAGTACCGGCCGTCAAAGAGCACAGGCTCAGCGCACTCGATGAGTTCCAGAGACAGAGACCCCTCAGGTTCCAAGGTGAGCCTGACCCTCAGGAAGCTGAGCTCTGGCTTGAGGTGGTGACCAGAGATTTCCGTCTAGTGAGGACATAAGCAGACCAGATGGTGATCCTAGGAGAGAGCCTTCTTTAGGGTTCGGTGGGGCGATGGTGGAGTCTAACCACACAGACTCATGACGAGGATCCCCTTTTAATGGATGGAGTTTGAGAGACTCTTCTTGTAGGAGTTCTCTCCGGTTATGCTGAGAGATGTATCCATCCAGGAGCTTCTTCAGCTCCAGCAGGGCAGTATGATTGTGGCTGACTATTCATCAAGGTTTAAAAACCTCGCCAGGTAGTCGATGGATATGGTCAAGGATCAGTACTTCAGACCTCGAAACTTCGAGCGGGGTTTAGGATAAGACATACGAGCTACTGTCGTTCCTCTATGCATATCGACTTATGCTGAAGTTCTTGAGCGAGCTTTGGTGGTCTAGAGCTTCTTGGTGGAGCATAGAAGGCCGCTGATAGTTAGCAACAGACATAAAGGTGCAGAGACCTTAGTGGAAGGGAGCCAGCATCAGACACATGGATCAGGATGTGAGAGATGTTAGAGGATGACACAGGATAGGGGATCGACAGTTTAGTGCTCCCAGGTAGGATCCAGTCAGCCTAGGGAGAAGTGATGCTATGAATGCGACAGTAGGGTACATCTCTCTAGGGATTTCCTGACCTGTTGATCTGCTGACATGGAAGCGGTGGATGGACCATCGAGGTAGAGGCAGAGAACAGACCAGGAAAACCCGCCAGGTGGTGGATGTGGAAGAGGAGCAGGGAGATCTGTGGGTGGTGGCATACGCTTTGACTTACTTCCATCACCGCCCCCAGGAGGTCCGCACCAGGCTCAGGTAGCTGGGGGACAGGGGTGAGGATAGCTGCATGCGGTCGAGGCATACGACTCTGGGGATCCAGGGATGATTCAAGGTATGATCTCTGTCTTTTATAACTTTGCTGTCATACTCATATACACAGGTTCCAGTCACTCCCTTATAGCCACATGTCTTGTACAAAACCTCGAGATTCCGATATAACCGTTGACTCGATCCTTACGCTTGGAGACACCTACGGGAGGAGACTCAATGATCACACACCTTTGTACACAGTGTGATCTTACCCTTGGAGGTTAGAGTTTCGTTTAGAAGCTCTTGGTGGTAGGGTCGATGCCTTATGACGTCATTCTCAGTATGGATTGGTTATCTTCGTCCCATCCCCATATTGACTCTTTTAGGCAAAGAGTGTGGTGTGTCTACCGTGAAGGAATGAGGTTATCCATGGTCGAAGAAAAGGAATCCCAGGCAACACAAAATGGGATCATGCATAGGAGGGTGAAGCAGATCACTCATGAGTTGGCTAGCATTACCCTCGGAGCAGTAGATGTTGTGAGCTCTCAGTTCCCAGCATTGGTGGTGGAGTATGAGGACGTCTTTCCCGAAGAAGTTCCAGGATTACCTCCCCATCGGGAAATTGACTACTGCATCGACTTACACCCCAGGACGACACTAATTTCCTCATCGGCATAACAGATGGCTCCCACATAGCATCACGAGCTGAGGGTGCAGTTGGAGGATTTGCAGAGCAAGGGTTTCGTGAGACCTAGTGTTTCACCCTAGACCGCCCTAGTCTTGTTTGCCAAGAAGGCAGACGAAAGTCTGAGGTTGTACGTGGATTACCGGCACCTGAACCAGGTGAAGGTGAAGAACATGTATCCGCTGTCAAGAATCGATGACCTCTTTGATCAGCAAGGAGGGGCATAATGTATCTCGAAGGTTGACCTTCGATCATGCTATCACCAGATACGAGTGCAGGATGAGGATATACCAATGACGGCTTTCATATGCCGATACGGTCACTATGAGTACTTGGTGATGCCTTTTGGCATGACGAATTCCCCCACAGTGTTCATGGGGATGATGAACTGGATCATCCAGCCATACTTGGACCGGTTTGTGGTGGTCATCATCGACGACATCCTCGTGTACTCAGCGTCATAGGGGGAGCACACGAGACACCTGTGGATGGTTATGGATGTACTCCGGGAGCACCAGCTTTATGGGAAGCTCTCGAAGTGCCAGTTCTGGATTCAGGAGGTCCACTTTCTGGGATATGTCATCTCAGCAGATGTAGTAGCTATAGATCCAACCAAGGTGGAGGATGTGTTATCATGGGAGCCACCTCAGAGCGTGACGGAGGTGTGGAGATTCCTTGGGTTGGCAAGATATTACTGGATATTCATTCCTGATTTCTCCCGGATATCAGCACCGATGGCAGCCTTGACCAGGAAGGGGAAACCCTTCCTGTGGATGGAGAAGTGCTGGTAGGATTTTGAGCAGTTGAGGTAGAGTTTGACGAGTACCACAGTCTTGAGATTGCCGGAGGAGGGTGTCGAGTACATAGTTTTCTGCGATGCATCAGGGATTGGGCTTAGTTGTCTCTTGATGCAGTGACATGTAGTGATTGCTTATGGTTTGTTCCAGCTTAGGCCACATGAGAAAAAATATGCGACTCGTGATCTCGAGGTAACATCAGTAGTCTTCGCATTGAAGATGTGGTGACACTACCTTATGGGCAAGCGGTTTATTGTCTACTCTGACCACAAGAGCCTCAAGTACATCTTCTCATAGAAGGATATGAATCTAAGGCAGAGGCGTTGGCTAGAGTTATTCCAGGACTATGATTTCGAGATCATCTATACTTCTGGAAAGGGGAACAAGGTGGCAGATTCCCTTAGAAGGAAGTCGAGCTCACAACTGTTGAGTGAGGCAACACAGTAGTTAGCAGTGTTACAGTTATCCTTTGTGGATGGACAGGATACAGCTTACCTACAGTCGATGGTTGTCACCCCTCCACTCTTACAACGAGTTAGGGAGGCACAGATTGGGGATGTGGACTGTGTGGATTTACGTGCCCAGTTATCCTCAAGACATGCTCCTGATGTATATTCACAAGGTAGGGAGCACATACTTCTTTTCAGAGGACGCACTATTATACTAGTGGCATTCTAGGAGGAGGTCCTGAGGGATCTTCATACATCCCCTTTGGCAGTACATCCATGAGTGGAAAAGATGTACCAAGATCTCCGATGACAGTTCTGGTGGTCAGGCCTGAAGAAGGCAGTAGTAGAGTTCATTTCTCAATGCCTCACATGGCAGAAGGTGAATGTTGAGGACTAGGTTACAGCAGGGTTAGCTCACACCCTAGATGTTCCAGAGTGGAAGTGGGATGGAATATCGATAGACTTCGTTATAGGCTTACCACGGATTTCCAAGGGGCATGATTCCATCTGGGTGATCGTTGACCGACTCACCAAGTTGGCCCACTTCTTAGTTATTAGGGAGCAGAGTTCCGTAGAGAGACTGGGATTCCTCTACAAGAAAGAGATAGTTCGGATTCATGGCATCCCATCGATTATAGTCTCGGATCGAGATGCCCGCTTCACATCCCGGTTGTGGATGGGATTGCAGGAGGCTTTTGGGACTCAACTATGCTTGATCATAGTGTTTCATCCCCAGACTAATGGTCAGATGGAGAGGACCATTCAAGTTCTGGAGGATATGTTGTGAGCTTGTATCTTGGACTTTGGTCATAGCTGGGAAGACCACCTACCACTGGTGGAGTTTTCGTACAATAATAGCTACCACTCCACCATTGGTTTGACATTATTCGAGGCCTTGTACGGGAGACCCTTCCAGTCACCACTTTGCTGGACCGACCCCAGAGATTCAGCACTCATGGGTCCAGAGTTAGAGTGATCCACCACAGAGAAGGTGCAGATCATCCAGGAGAGGATGAAGACTGCACAGAGCCGGTAGAAGTCTTATGCTGACAGAAGACGGAGACCTCTGGAGTTTGACTAGGGAGACCACGTCTTTCTTCGGGTCTCACCTCGACGAGGGTTATGGAGATTTGGCTGAGGCGGCAAGCTATCTCCAAGGTTCATCGGACCTTTCCAGATTCTGTGAATTGTTGGTGAGGTGGCGTACCAGCTATCCCTACCACCACAGTTGCATCAAGTACATTATGGCTCTCATGTGTCGCAGCTGAGGAGGTACGCGCACAATCCGTCGCACGTCAACGAGTGGGGCGAGCTGGACATCGAGGATGGAGTGACCTTCACTGAGTACCAGGTGGAGATCGAGGATCGGTAGGAGAGGATCCTTTGTGGGTGATCGATTCCCTTGGTGCGCATCTGGTGGCAGCACGGGAATCATCAGGAGAGCACGTGGGAGTGTGAGGCTCAGATCTGTGCCTAGTACCCTCATCTTTTTTAGTAGCCTTTATTTTGACATTTCAGGGACGTAAACCCCCAAGGTGGGGAGAATATAATGTTTCGGGTTTTCCATGTATTATTTTAAATATTATATAGATTTATTTCGAGACCGGGCGCGAAGACGACATATCATTCCGAGGTCCAGTAAGCCCGGAATGGGGGTTTGACCTATTTTTAGTTAAGTGAGTCAACACTCGCACGCGGTCATGGCAGTTCCCAAACAGTTTCCCATATTAAAACTCTGAGGTAACCATTGCATACGGGATGAATAATTTACCTAATAAGATTTATAACCTCGACCGGCATAGGTCGGCTGCGAAGTTTAATTTTCAGTGTTTTAGAAAGGGAAGCACTTTAGAAGGAATAAAATAAATTAATGATTTATTTTATTATTTTAAAATGATTAATTTTTTTAAGAAGCTACCTAATCCTCTTCTATAAATACATGATTATAGAAAATTCACAGGGTTAGCATCATAACCCTGCAAGTTGAGAGATAGATTGAGAGATTTATCTTGGAGCTTGGGTGGAAGAGGATGCGTTGGCGGACGACGACGACGTGAGCAATCGACGCCCCTCGGATTTTGACGAATCCCTTCGGCGGACGCATCACAACGATCTCTCTACAACCGGTTTGAGGTAGGGGTTTTCAATTTCAATTTCTTTTCCCCATTTTTGATGTTTAAATGACGAACGCAGATCAACCACGAACAAGTTGATCCGCAGATTCGTACATTCTTGCAGGAGGATTTTTCTTTGGTATGATTTTGGGGGAAAAACCTTGCTTTTATTTAGGTTGATATATACTCCTTTTAAACCTATTAACGGGAGCAGATCAACGCCGTGACAAACAATGACGGAAGTTCGTTCCTCAATTTTTTTGTTGGATTTCCGCCCCCTTTTCTTTTCTCGCGCGTTCTTCGTGTTCTTCACGGGGCGACGAACAACGGATTGTTTCGCATTAGTTCCATGATGAAATGATCCAAAATAATAGGTTTGACACTACAATGACCTTTTGGAGGTGCGGCGATGATGGTGGATGATGAATCGAACCGGATTGGTAAAGGGCTTCGTTCGAGCATTCTTCGCGCGGGAGAATCAAAACATGTTTTCTGATCCGATCAGAGGCCTGAAAACACCAGAAGTGGATTCATGGTGTCGGGGAGACCATAACCTGAAGGTTTCGTAGTGATCAGATGGTTGGTTCGACGATCAGAGCAGCATGGGAGGCGCGCCGGCGAGGAGTTCCGTTTCTCGAAATTTTCAGAACACACGGCGTGTACTTCCAATGAACACGCCGTGTAGTACTGGAATCATATAGGGTTTCAGGGGCTAGAGAGAAATCACAGGGTGTGTGACCTTGGTCACACGACATGTTGGACTTTCTCTGAAGCCCGATGTGTATTTGGGAAATACACGGACACTGGATGATCTACACGGCTTCAAGCGGCATGCCGTGAACATTGTGACAGAAGCGGCTACGCAGGACTCGACGGGTATCCTGGGGATACGTGGACTCGGGATAGAGTACATGACCGTGTACTCCATCACACGGCCAAGCTAAGGCCAATAACATGGGTCACCCCATGTGGCAGTTACACGGGTTGGTGTACAAAGGTTGATGACCATGTACGGGCACATGTCCAGAGTACACGGAGCCAACCCCAGTTACCCAGACACAGCATGTATACCATACTATACGCAATGTACTAAGTTTTCCTACATGACCAGCCTGAGACACGGGCCGTGGTACACGGGCAGTAACAGGGGCCAGAAAACACGGTGTCTATATTTTCTACACACCGTGTACTTTTTGGAAAACAACATGGTCCTCTTGTTCACCATATCATGGACGTCTTTCATTTGGGTTAGTTCCCCTTATTCTTGTTCCCCTGAAGGTCAGGCATCGTTTACTTCTACAGAAGTATGATCCCTTCATCCGGACATTCTGTGATATAGTCGGCATCCCTCCGAGAGGCCCGGAGCAAGATCCTCTATCCATTCCTGACCCTATGTAGAGTCAGGAATCAACAAGACCAACTCTACCAGACATTGATCCCTTACCTAGCTAGTGTATCACCTAACTAGTGAATCTGGATGAGTTGTGGTATCCACCATGGCCCTAGCGGTGATCCTCATCTGTGTATCGTGATATTTCCCACTCAAGAGTGTGTCTCTCGTAATGAGTGCTTCTATTTTATTGTAACCTTCCCACTTAGGAGTGTGTCTCCTGTAATGAGTACAGCTACCTCTCGTGACGGTTCCCGACGAACAACACTTTTCGGGGTCCTCCACTGAGTATTGTTATACTCACCCCTACACGGGCTTTGCCCGCACGTCTGGTGTCTTGTGCAGATGAACAGCCTTTTGACAGGATCCAGGGTGGACCAGGACAGGACCGAGCCTTCTGAGTTACCTATAGGCCAAGGTGTTCCTACGGCTACGAGCAGCAGTCCCAGTACCTTTTGTGTTTACAGGTTCGACTTTTCAGTTTTCAGCCTCTTGTTTGTTTGTTTTTGGTGGGCTTGTATTCTGGTCCAGTTTACTTTCAATACTCTACCTTTTGTCGTACTCTATTTGTTGGTGATTAGTAGTATGCATTCTTTTTGTTCCTTGGTGCTTTACATTTTAGCATTTGTGGGCGTGGAGATGTGTGCGTGTGTACAAGTACTTAGGAAATGCCTCCCGTGTTAGTGATATGCCTACTTGGTTCTAGTCACTGGCCCCTGTCCTATTGGAGGTGGGCTTGGGGAGTCACGGTACGAGCCCCACTAGGACGGGTCGTGATACTATTAATCCTCATTTGATATTATTCGCCTCGGTGTATATGATTTCATTTCCCACTTATTTTCTCATACTTGGAAACCTTTTAATATCATTATTCCATATGGATTTTTTACTTCTGATTCCATCTTATGAAGAGGATATTTTATTCACTCTTTTATGATGCAGTTTTTTCAAAAAATGGTGTTTTAAATTGTCAAAAAATTGATTTCAAATATATATTTTAAATTAATTGGATTCAATTTATTTAAGGTGAGTATAATAATATACCCTGATATTTTAAAATAAGAACACTATATTTTATAGAATATGTAATATTCAACACCAAGTTTAAAAACATATATACAAACTGGGAATTTATCAAATAATTATTTTTAAATATCTTCAATATCTAAAGTATATTGAATTAAATATATCATTGAGTTTATATTTTGTTACACAAAAAATTTATTATAACTATCGTTACAAAAAACACTCAGTTGAGCATGGATTGCATGAAACACCGAGTTTAAATGAAATGTGAAATATATTAAAAATATTATAATTTGATATATTAGTTATAAAGTAGATGCTAAATATGATGGTATGAGTATTAATAATTATATTGTAAAAAATATGGAAATCTATTTATTGTTAATAAAATAAGAATTTTTTTATTGAAAATTAAATGTTTTCAGAAAAGCGGTATTTTTTTAAAGAAGGATTTGTCGCACTTTGTAAAAATAATTTAAAAATAATTTCTACCTATTTACAAAAATTATATGAAACAATAAACTCCATTTTTAAAATTGGAATATCAAAATTATATTAGGGTTAATTTTTGAGATTTTTTTGAAAACATTCATTTTTTATTAATAGTGAAAACTAATGGATGTTTATTGATAACCGCCTTTTAATTTAAGTAATTTATAATGTTAAATTATATTTTGAATTGGGTTTAAAGTATAATTATTCAAATTTTATATCAATTAATCTAATTTAGTAAATTTAAATAATTTTCATATTGAATTTATATATAAAAACATTGTAAACTTGTGAATATTTTCACTTTAATTGCCCACTTTCTCATCCCATCTATCAGATTAATTTCGAATTATAATGTTCCACTTATGTGAATTGAATTCAGAAAAATGTATCAATTATTTTTAATTATTAATATTTATAATTTTAACATGTTGAAGTTATTTTATGAACAAAATTAATAGTAAATGAAGTAAAAAATTAATCCCCACAGTTAAGGTAAAAGTCTGTTTACCAGGGGCTAAATTACAAAGATAAGGGTAAAGATAATTTATATTATTTTAAAAAACTATTATATGGAAATATTTGGAATATTACAAATATATAGTTCAGTAATGTTCCATTTTGGACCCTTTTTTCAAATGAAAAACATGGGATCAATTAATTCATCAAAAAAATACCTAATGTGTCCTCTCCCCCGCTTATTAAAGGCCACCACTCCCCAACCTTTTTCACACATTAAATACATGGTGGATTAGACATGATATTCCAAAATAACATTACATATCCCTTAACCTCATATTATAATCCTTATTTTGTGAATATATCTACTAATAGAAGTTTTTAATGAAAACCTAAGGAAGATATGTGAAGAAAATGTAATGTTCTTCAACAAGCGTCATTATTTTATTTCGTTCTCCACCTCCTTCAATTATAATTATACCATTTTAATATAGTTAACATATAATCATCCAAATAATGAGATGTTTTCATAATAAGGTAATTACCTACAACCATATTCATTTTTATCAAATGGGTTATGAAATCCTCATTCATGTGTACGACAGACTGTCACCTCGTGAACCAATGTAATTTATTCTTCCATTAAATCCTTTAAAAGATGGTTCTAATTATGGATGTAAATTATACATATGATATTTATACAATATTTATAACTATTTAGTCATTATAAATTATATATATTTACCTTCTATCCCATAGGATATATGATAACACCCCTTATGCGTATGGTGGACTACCACATTGTGAAGCGATCTGATTCGTATTTGACTAATGCTTCACATGGATGGTTATGAGGATAAATTTAATGATTATATGTAATATAAATGAAATTAATATGATAGAATTTATATATTTATAATTATATAATGATAATATATATAAATATATCATGTTATTTATTACATCTTCACTCACATAAAGATGATAACATCGTTCGTGTACATGTAGACTGTCATATTCACAAGGCGATGTTAATATATCTTTATAAACACATAACATGGATGATATATATAAGTATATAATATGTTATATATATATTATATTATTATTAGTTTTAAAGATTATATATCACATACCAACTTTCTATTATGATCACTGATAAATGGAAGCGTTACTTATGGGTTTGTATGGATTACTATATCCCGGATTGCAACAGACATCCGTTTTAATAACCATATTTCATGATTGGTTTTAAAATTATAATTTTTGTGAAAATATGATAATTATTTCATAATTATTGTTCTTTTATTTTTTATATCTATAAAATGTGAATAAGAACCAGATCATCCAGGATAAAATATGTCTGAGAAAACAAGTCAATTAATACTCAAAGCACTAAAAATAATGACATATTATTATAAATTTGGTGATAATATGTTATTAAATGATAATATATGCTATTAAAAATATTAATACGTTTATATTATAATTTAAACATTATAAATGAGGATAAATAATGTTTAACCATTTGGAAATATGAGGTAAGGGATTTCTTAACTCAATTTCTCTGGATTTGGTTAATCTTTTACTTTATTTATTATATCATTATTGGAATACATGTATAATGAATTTTTAGGAACTTATAATGTATTTAAACATATTTTATATGTATTTATATTTGATTTAATAAATAAAATCATTAATTAATTTCTAATTCGATGTTATGATCATTTTAAGGGTTTATATCACAATCTCATTCTAATAGAGATTGTTTATTTAAAAATAAAAGTTAAAGAAAATTACATGAAATTTTACTATTAAACCCATTTATTTTTATTATATTATGGTTATTCATTATATTTTCATGTAATAGTACCATGTTTTATAATGTTTGTAAATTATAATAATCGTGAAAAGCTTTTCATGAAATTAAAAATTCATTTCTCTCTTCAGTCGGAAATATATTTATCTTCCATAACCATGTTTCCAAAAAATATTTTCAAAAATCATTCTAACCATTAAAAAATATTTATTAAAATAAACTTTACCCATTTTAATATTTATAATTTTTTTAATGTAAGCTTATGTTATTTTCAAAAAAATTACAATTTTTATTTTTCTAAAAATATGAATGGAGTCTCTATTTTAACATGTACTGCATGTACGTAATTTTTCACATTTTAGACCTAAAAATGTTTTAAATATTCATATTTATGTTTTGAAGTTTATGTAAAAAGATACGTATTTTGAAAAAAAATTATTTATAAATTTTCATTTGAAATATGGAAATGAAATTTTTCTCACGATTTTTTTAAATATATTTATATGATATTTCTTTTCATTAATTACAATAACCCCTTATGGTACTTATGATCTACATAGGAAGTTTTGTATTTATATAATACATATTCATTATTCGGATGGTTTAGGATCAGTTTTTTCATGTAGGTGCTATTTTAATAGCATTCTCTATATTACTTTGGATGGTTTGTCATTATGTTTTTTTATTGGGGAAAATATTCACATATATTGATCTTGTTTCACAATATTAATGTATATATTGTTTATGTTTGATACCTTTAATATAAATAATTAATTTGACATAGTATGTTATGGGTGTGGCTCAATATATTTATAGCCCCATGATTAATTTACATGTCTCATGATGTAAATCAGATGGACAAATAATATGTGTTTCTACAAATTGATTAAAACCATCTCAAGGATAGATATTGATAGTAAATTTCTACAAGATAGGTCTTGAAAAGAAAAATATTGAGTATATATCTTGATATTTAATATTTCTCACATTATGTATTCCATCATTAGGAGTTAAATTATTGATATTCCATGTGACTATTATATTAGTTAGAATATCAACTTTTAATTTCTCAATGTCATATGATTATTTTTTTGTAATTACATGATTATCATTTATTATTTCCATATTATGACAAATTTATTGATAAAATTATTTGTGTTTCACTAAAATTCCCATTCCATGTTTATTATGTTATTTATTCATGATTTCTTCCACTTTACATACCTCTTACTCAGTATTTCTTCCCACCCTTACTTTTTTTCCTTTACCGAGGAACCCATGAAGTGTACTATGTTTGATATGTAAGGATTTTCTAGAGGGAATAATGTTATTATTGAAAACGGTTATGTTGTAATTTTTTCTTCAAAATGTAACATAAGACTCATGTATATGTCAAGTATTAAGATGAATTAAAATCCCCTAAATCCAATATTTATTTTCCTAAGGATCGTTGGGAATTTAAATAGTCAACATGTTAACCTTACTAGATCCACCCTTAATGGAAAATGCAAAATTTATCTAAACAATTGCATCGTTTATATATTACCAAAGGCTGAGACAACTTCCACCATTGTTCTTTATTCTTGTTATCCCCTAGTATGAGATTCCATAGCCCTTTCATACTAGATTAGTCCTATGTTTGTGATGTATCTTTTATTTAGGTTTTCCCTAGAGGCTCCCACAACATGTACGCCCCCTATTTTGGCACAATAATAAAGTAATGATAAACTCTTCTTCGAGCTAGGATTCGTTTCCTTCATATTATTTATTTTTGTATCTTGAAGTGTGGGTATATGTATTTTCTTATTTAAAGATAATAAAATTTGGATTAACAAATTTAATTTAACCAATTTTGAATCAATAATCAGGGACTGGGAAAACTGATGCAGGTTTATACTATTTTGTTATTTTTTATGACATAATGATCTATATGGGGTAAATAACCAATAAAAATCATGTCCATTGGGGGTCCTTGTTTTCACATAGGATAGTTATGGAACGAATGTCGATTTTTTTCATTGAACACTTTTATATGAAAATGGTTAATTATATAGGCTCAGATAATAACTAGATTCCCAAATATTATACTTTTCCTGTGATAATAAATAAAATAATAAGTGAAATTTATGAAGGTATACCTTGTTAAATTTTAATATGTTTAGGTTTGGTTTTTGAGGTAATTTGGTTGTGGGAAAAGTTGTGCACAGGGGGTTGGATCTTTGGATATAGTAATATGGGCGAGGTATGTTTGTGTAATGGGTCTGTGGATCTGGGTGTGGATTGATGTGTCGATATAGGTGGTTTTGATTTGGTCATTTTCCTTCATAGAAATATGGATTGGGAAGGAGGAGTTTTAAGAATTATTGTAGTGTTTTTATGGGTGTTTTCCCATTGATAACAAGAAGAATGCTTTGCCCCATACATAGAGATCGATATAAGTTAGCATGAATGGATTTTGAATGTGGAAGTCATGGAACAATGTGTCTTAATTTGAAGTGAATTAATTTTCCATGTTTATTCATTCTCTATATGAATTTTGGTGCGTGTCTTATTGTGTGTTGTGCATATTAATTTCCCAGGTATCAGTGGAATGAATAAATAATTATTAGTCATTCTTGGAATTCCATTGGGCGGTTTGGCTAGAATAATGATAATGGTTAAAATAATTTGTGGGGAACATCAATCATGTTATATGGATTGATGTGTGGTGTTGTGAATTTAAGGGTAGAAACATGTTTTAGAAAGGTTATGAGATATTTTTTTTGTCTAGGAACCTGTTGGTTGGGATTCACTATTTTTATCATATATATATATACTGGTATTTTAATCATGATTTCAATATGTACCGCTCCCTAGTTGAGAACAATGTACTAAAAACAACCATCATCATGGGGGGTGTCTTTACCAAATATCCTGATGGGAGGATGGATTACTAGACACCCTCTCTTCCATGGTCCCTCTTCTAGGTGCTGATATCCCAAGATTATTTGTGAAGGTTGTTTTTTGTGAGGCCCATGTGTGTGTAGGTGAGTTGATCATAATCAGGTGTCTTTGAGATGAGATTTTTTATAAATTCCCACATTTCTTCAGGATGAGGTGGGTTTTATGGCATAGGTGTCAACGGGCAGGATGCAGTGTGGTTTGTGGCTGAGATGTCTGCGGGTTGGATGCGGTGTATTTGTTAGCCTTGGTTTCTATAGGAGGTATGTGATGTGGTTTCTGAGGCCCAGGTGTGAGTAGGTGGGTTTTGATGTAGTGAATCTAGAAGTGGTGGGAGTTTAATGATGTTTTCCGATATGGTGTTAGAGTGGCTAATTAGTGGAAAAGATGGGTGGGGTACGCAATCATCGATGTGCTTTAAATTTTATTACATGAATTGTGTTATTTGGTGAGTGTTTCTTGGTGGGGATGGGGTGGTTAGTATACCTTCTTAGGTGCTTTTTGGTTATACTATTTCTTCATGGGCTCATTAGTGTGCCTCTTTCACATGTGCATAAGAGACTTCCGGTTTTCATGATGAGAATAATTGTATGATCACCCTATGTATATAAATTGTTTTCATGTTTCTAGGAGGATTACATTGTTTGTGATGGACCCTACTAGCTTGGATCATGACAGTTTCTAATGGCTTCTTAGCTTTGTTTTTGCATTTTACTTTGGAGAATTGTTTATTTGTAACAATTCTATTTGACGAATGCATGTGGTATGGTTTTGGATTTCTTTTATGGAATTTATTTTAGTTTTGGTGGATTATAAATCTATATCCCGGTATTTTTTCTTAATAAAGGGAAATGACTCCCATATTTATGATATTTTTACACCCTGGGTGCTATTGACCAAACTGGGTCCTACTGGATGGGGGATTTGGGGGTCATTATCTCCCGTTGTTCATTTCCAGCCCAGGATGGGTATCATTGGAGGGAGGGGATCATGAGAGAGTAGTATCAGAGGTTATGGTTATGTTATATGATGTATTTTGGAGATAGGAACAATTAGGATTGTATGATATAGTATTTAAACTGTCCTAGCTGACCATGATGCATGACATATGCTTGGGAGATAGGCTAGGAAACTGGATTTTAGGGCACCCGTGTTTCATTGTACGGACACTGGTCTTTTCTAAAGGCCAAGAGAGATGTACATTATTGTAAGGGTAGAGACCTAAGAAAGGTAAATGAATCCAATTGACTGGTGTTTCTATTTTAATTGGTTGGTTCTATAGAGATAAAATAAATAAAATGAATTTTAATAAAATTCCAAACTACATAGGATTATCGAATGTTTGTTTGCCTTTCATCTATGTCTCTTGGTCATTTTATGTGTGTGGTTTATGTAGTATAGGTTCAAAAGGTAGATCTAGTTGATCATCATTGGGTTTATCAATTAGAGGAGGATGGTTAGTGGTACATGAAATTTTGTTCTTTCGAGTGACATGATTTGGGAATGGAGGAGGGAAGTAATTCGAATAAATAGACAGAACGTTGGCTAGAGGTACTGAATATTTCCTTCGGTATGATATATTAACTGATAGAGGAAAAGGTCCCTTCATCAATTAGTCAACTATGAAGAGTTTCATGTTAGTGATGGACACTGTTTCTGTGGTTGAAAAAGGAAGCACATGTGTTGTGTGTCTACTTTCAGAGAGAGTTTTGAGCAGAGTTCCTTTCAACGACTATGAATGTTGAGAAGAGGTAGGAGCTACTCTCCCTTCAACAGTGGAGTATGAGGTTGTGGGATCTTGGGATTAAGTTTATGGATCTCATTTGTTTCACCAGCTCCTCTCCAAGATTATGAGTCTCATGCGAGATATCTCGAGAATGCACTTCACCGTTCAATGCAATATGGTGTTACTCCCTTTTCGTTGCCAACATATCTGGAGGTTCATAAGAAATAAGAGTTGATCTAATGGATGCACTTTCTAGGTGGTCTACCATGAGAGGAGAGATGGAATATTTCTTCAAGAGGCTAGGTTGTCAGTGGAAGGTCATAGGCACCAAGAAATTTGAGGCTTCAACCAACATGGAGACGACCTTAATATCTGTCTTAATGACATTTTGGTGCCGGCGATCCTGATGAATTTACTATGGGATTGGGGATGATGTTTCTCTTCCATAGAGTTTTTTTCTGTCCTTATAATCAATGTCCCATGGCTACTCGAGTGCATTTTGGTGTAGGTTGATAGGTTCAGTGCCAGCCTTAACATTAGTTACCATTAAGGCAATTTCAGTAGCATGGACAATAAACTTTTTCTCTACTAAGGGGATATGTGTTAGGAAGAGGTCAACCATAGGATGTCCCTCATTCTTTGGGACCATATCTTGAGCATTTCCATGTATGAGGTTGTCATAAGAGAGGCATAAGAGCTGGGTGTGGTCAGTTTCACATAGTAGAGGTAGTAGTTCAAGTAGGGCCAGAAGTATTCACATGTACGATCAACTTGTTTTGTACCCTTTCATGATTTTAATTTGATTCAGGATAATGAAAATCCTTTGTTTCACCCACTCTAGCTCATCCTTTGGGACTATTCATAAAGAGTATTCCCATTCCCCTAGTTTTGATTATGCTAATTAGAGGGTAGACCATCCTGTTTGATGAGTGATGGGGTTATAGACTAATGATGAGACCACACAAGTCCAATGGTGATATCTTATTTATACAGATTCAACTATACATTGTCATCCTCATCATCGAATATTTGTATTTCATGTATACTACTATTGATTTCTTTGGGTGGAAATTCTTGTTTTCAGACATGGGGGGTTAGCGTGTGGTTTTTTTTTGTGATCAGGGTTGTCAGGAGGGAAGTCAGCATACAGAACCACTTCCTTCCTTGTTGACTGAGATGTTAGTGGAATTAGAGGATTCAGAGATGGTGGAGGCTATGAGGGTCATTTGGGAGTTCATAGATGTTTTACCCTATGGGGTTGCGATGCTACCCCCCAGACATGATGTTGATTTCAGGATAAACATGCAACCCAACGTTTCTTCAATTTCCATGTATCCATGTCGAATGGAATCCTAATAGTTGTAGGTGATGAGGATTCGGATATATGATCTGATGAATATGGTTTTTATCCAGCCCAATGTATCACTGTGGGGTGCTCTAGTGCTATTCTCAATTAAGGTGGATGGTATTATGAGGTTGTACATAGACTAAAAATGGTTGAATTAGGTGACAGTCAAGAACTGTTACCCTCTTCCATGTATAAATTATCTTTTATTCTAGCTGAGAGGGGCAGTTTGGTTTTCTATGATCGATTTGAAATTTGGATATCACCAATTGTAGTTGGAGGGGGAGATATCTCAAAGACTATTTCCAGATGCAAGTACGGACACTTTGTGTTTTTAGTCATGTTGTTTGATATTACAAACGCACCAACCATGATTATTGGACTCCTGAACTCTATTTATTTGAGTTATTGTATAGATTCGTTGTCGTGATCAACGATGAAATCTTGATTTACACTAAATTAGAGGACAAGCATACCATGAATCTAAAAACTATCTTACATTCTCTTCAACACTACAAGCTCTACAAAATGTTGTCCAAGTAAAGATTCAGGACCCAAGAGATACATTTCCTCAGACATGTGGTGTCACAGTAGGGTGTGGAAGTAGACCCATCGATGGTTGAAGCAGTTGTTTATTGGGAAGCACACAAGAACTCAATAGAGGATCCCAGTTTCTTTGTTCTTGTAAGATATTGTTAAAGGGTTTTACTTACTTTCACTCATGTTGAAGCCCCATTTACATCTTTGATGATAAAGGATCTTGATTTTACATGGTGGGATAAGTTTCAGGCAGTGTTCGGTTACCTGAAGGGGTAGTTGGTCAGTGCCCCAATGATCTTGTTGGGAGAAGAAGGGGTGTTGTTTGATGTGTTTTGTGATGATTATACTCCTGGTCTATGATTTACATCAATGAAGAACTGTGCAGTGATCTATTATGGGTCTTGGAAGTTACATCTTGATGAATGTAATAATTCCACCCATGATCTGAAGTTATCATTGGTTGTGTTCTCAGTAAAGTTATGGAATAAATACCTCAATGGAGAGTGGTTTGGGGTCTTCACGGATCATAAGAACATGAGGTATATCTATTCCTAGTGAGACATGAATCCATGAAAACAAACTTGGATGGAGTTTCTTTGGGGCTATGATTTTGAGATCTCTTAAATATCAACAAAAGGAAATGTTGGGCTGATTCCTAGAGCCAAAATTCACAGAAGGAGGATGTTTGGGAATTTGTATGTGCTTAGAAAGTGATGGAATTTTTCTTAGCCTCACTCATAGAATATGATGTCTATGGTGATAAAGGCCGTCTATTTTAGTGCATGGTGTATTATTCCCTAGTGAGGTAGGTGGAGGATTCTTAGGGGAGACTCAGAGGTAGAAGTGATGCACAATCAGGTTATCCTGGGTGATGCTCTAGAGGGATGGTCGATTGATGGATGGAACCAGATGTTTTTTCAATGTAAGTTGTTTGTTCTGGCGGTGTTGTGAAGTGGATTCCTTAATGAGTTTCATAGCACACCATTAACGGTAAACCTGAGAAATTATATGATGTATTGTGCATTGAGGATTCACTTTTGGTGGCCTGATATGAGGTGGATATTGTTAGAGTTTGTGATGATGTTCTTGGGTTTCTATGTAGTAAAATCCAAGCAAGATGTCTCTTTTGGTTTTTACAACCATTGGACATCCCAGAGTATATATGGAATGGCATATAAATGGATTTTATCATAGGGTTACCTAGATATTTTGGAGGATATGATGTTATCTATGTAATAGTGGATCGTTTGGAGAAATTAACTCACTTTATAGAAATCATGGAGTCAGGCATAGTGGATTACTTATCTAAGAGGTATTTGGATGAGGTGGTGTGGTTACCTGGAGTTCCGATGTACATCATTTTAGTTTCTGACACACGTTTTACCTCATGAGTCTAAATAGGATTGTATCATGATTTTGGTACCCAGTTATTCGTAAATGCTACTTTCCACCCTCAGACCGAAGAGTAGATAGATCGGACTATCCAGACGTTAGAGGATATGTTGTTGGAGTGTGTCTATGACTTTGGTGGATCTTGGGTAGAACACCTTCACTAGGTATAGTTCTCTTATATTAACATATTTTATTATTTCATTTTCTGGGATCTAATTGAGGAATTACACGAGAGGTTGTGTCATTCTTCATTGTGCTGGAAGGAAGTTAAGGAGGTAGCTGTTCTAGGTCTCGATGTGGTTCAGAGCACGACCGAGAAGGTTCACCTTGTTCGTGAGAGGATGAGAGCAGAACATGACTAGCATAAGATGTATTCTAATCAAAGGAGGAGGCCCCAAGAGTTTGAGGTTGGAGACCACATATTATTGAAGGTTTCCCCTCGATATGTGAAACGAAGGTTCAGCAAAGGAATTAAGATTTCTCTTGTTTCCTTATAACCTTTTAGTTGTTAGGGAGAGTTGGAAAGGTGGAATATCAGTTGGAATATCCATCATGGTTAGAGTGGATCGATGATGTCTTTCACATCTCTCAATATCATAGGTTTCATCATGATGACTCCCATGTCATTGATTGGGGAAAGTTTGATATTAAGGATGATGTGACATTACTAGAGCGGCCAGTAGAGAAACAAGAGCTTCAAGAGAAGGTGCATCATGGATGGACCATTCCATTGGTTCACATGTTGTCAAACCATGGTTGTCTGGAAGAGAGTACATGGTAGCGAGACGAACATATGTGTGCTCAGTACCAAGATATGTTTTGATATTTTCAATGTTCAGTATTTCCTTTTTTTGTTCTGTTTGGACCTTATTTTAGGAAATAAGCTGATTTCTTTGAGTTGACATGTGTTGGGTGAAAGGTGTGACAAAGTCATGACAGGTGTAAAGGGGATTACGAGACTCTTAATCAAGATGTATTAACTGCAATGTGACTAATCCTGTGCCATAATGTTAGTGCTACCTAGAGTAAATAGTATCTTGATGTGGAAGATGGGATTCCTTGATTTATGTGTCTAGGACAGTGTAGTGTTTGTGATTATGTAGTTTTTTGTGATTGTTTGGGTTGACTGGTTTAGCTTGTGGTAGTTCATCAAGAGTGGCAGGGGTCTTGAAAGGTGTCTCATTGGGTGGTTGTTCAGATCACTTTTTATCCTCTAGGTTTGGTTTTGAATTATTGAGTGAAAAAATATTTGGAAGGTATCTTATGTAACATCTTAGACCTCTCCTGTCCATTACATTGTGAAACTTTGATGTTTGAAGTGTTTTGGGAGGTCAAGGTGACTTATTTCAACAAAATGTAGATAATTACCATTTTTTTAAGTCTCTAAGGATGAATCCTCTTGGTAAATTTTGATGGGAACTCCTAGTGGTAACTCTAGGAGGTGAGTCACTGGTGGTGACTCAATAGAGGCCACTCATCCATTGGTGACTCACCAAATAGTCACTCATCCAGTGGTAAATCACTAAATGATCACTCATCATGTTGTAAGTCCCTAAACAATGGCTCACCAAA
Source organism: Viscum album (assembly GCA_963277665.1). Classification (NCBI taxonomy): domain Eukaryota; kingdom Viridiplantae; phylum Streptophyta; class Magnoliopsida; order Santalales; family Viscaceae; genus Viscum; species Viscum album. The sequence continues at coordinate 239,928,238 of OY728155.1, read as the reverse complement.
TGGGCACTCACCTATCAGTGACTCATTACATAGTTAATCATCAAATGATCTCTCATCCAACAATAACTATTTGAATAACAACTCATTAAATGGTCATTCGTCTAACTTTGATTCATGAAAAAATTCCAATTCCTTCAATTTCTCCCCTATGATGTTTTCATTGATGATAAACGCCTATAATTCCTCTTTTGATGAATTTGATACCAATTAAAATCCCATAAATCCTTTCATTAATTTTTTGAGGATCCATGGGATTTTATTTGTTCAAAACATGTTATCTTGACTGGATCCTACTTTAATGTTAAATAGAAAATGTATCTAAACTTCCGAACTATTTAGATTTTACCAAAAGCTGAGATAACTTCCAACCTTGTTATTTCTTTTTGTTTTTCCCTGATATGAGACACCCTGAACCTGTCTTCACTTTGGATTCAAGAATTATTGTTGTCACTTTTGATCATATTTTCCATGGAGGCTTTTCTTACTACATGTGCACCCCTATTTTGGCACAATAAGAAAGTGTTGATCATGTCTTCTTCCATGAATTATTTTTTCCTTCATAATTCTTATTTGCATATCATGTGGGGTGTAACTCCCAAACCCCAGTTATCCAGAGTCGGTGCATTATTTTATAACATTGGCGTGATCACAAGGGATCAAAACCCGAAAGACTGATCAGTTTAGTAGCCTTATAAGTACTAGAAACATTCATAAGTTTTATATTAGATCATGAAATAAAAACATCAACTACATTTTTCCCCATTGACTACAATTGTATCCTTAACCTGTCCCTTCCGGTCAACCATAAAATATTTCCTCACATCTTGGGATAAATAAAACATAGAAAGGGGAGAGCTTAAATTCTCAGTAAGGATAACAATATAGCAGATAATTTCATAAATACACATAAAAAATTAAGGAAATGTATAAGACTAAAAAATAATCCATTTAAACATAAAATTCATTATAATATGGCCAATATAAATCAAATAATTCCATTTACTTATTCACATAGATATTCTACAAGTCAAATAATCACATGAAATATCAATAGCCAATTTCATAATGATGGAATGCATAATTCCAGATTTAATAACCACATAGTCAAGGCCTTGTTCCAATAATAAAAATAAGATTTTGTCAAGGCCTTGTGCCAAGACACTAGTTTGTCTCATGTGACCTACCGATGCATCTATGAGATATAGTGGGCTCCACCCGTCACTTACTAAGTCCAATGCATTCTTCATATGAAAATGTTTAAACATAACCTAAACATTCATATTAAAACTAACATACGAAATGTCAATACATTATCCATAAACCATGAATGGTGTAAAAATAACACATCCACTGTCAAAAACAACAAAAATCCTTCAATACAATATAGAAATTTTGTATCATAATAAATCAAATTCAAAAAATATTAAAATCCATCAAAGGATGTTGACATAGATGAAATAAAAACTTTTTAGAGAAATATATCTATCTATTTTGAAATCATTTAAAAGTTATATAATTATAAAAGAAAACAATTATTTTGAAAATATTTTTATAAGCTTGTATGGGAAGCTTCGACATTGTTATAACAGTGTAAAATATCCGCACCCGTTGTATAAGTTAAAAAAAGACATTCTAACATTAATTTTGTTTAAATGTTCATAAAGTACCTTGTTTGGAAAACGACAGAAAGATTCTTTTGAAAACATATATGGTCAAATAAGGGTATAAATGAATTTGAACCATAGTCTAGTAAATAATAAGAATGTTTTGAATTACAATTTTAAGAAAACACGGATATGGATGATAAAGGGGTCCTAGTAGATACTTAAGTATTAACAATCTCACATAAGTTAAGAGATTGTAGAATTAACCCTTACCTTGTACTTTCCCTTAGTAGATGGTATTTTAACCTCCTGTATAATAGTTAAAACATTGTAATTGAATTATAATAGATTCATATACATAAATATGATATCACATATGATATTATAATATTGCTTTGTTAATAATATTTTAGTAGTATCATCACTTCGGGTGTCAACTGATTCATTTTCATTTATATGATTGGTTATGTAAGACATGTTTGTTATGGATAGGATGTATTTAATTCATATACAGAATGATATTATCTTCGTAAACATTATTTTTAATCATAAAAATTATTCATGAATGATTATGATGGGGAATTAATCACATCGCCTTCGTGGAGACGGTAATCCATACGTACGCACGAGCGACAATATCCTTATATTGATGGTGAAATCATGTATAATTGGATGGTATATCATATATACAGAATCTTTAAAATGTTATATTTATTATTTACATCAGTTATACTCATTATTATACCTATAAACATAATGAAGTGTGTGAATAACAAACTACACCACGATGTGGAGACGGTAAGCCGTACGTACGCTCGTATGGTGACTTTGTAACTTATAGGATGGATAGAATAATGAATACGATTGTACCATATTTATTATAAAATCACAATATTTATAAGGTACTGGAATTATTTTTTTTGTATGGAAACAAAAAAGAAATAGGTAGTGGATGAAGAAAATATCTTTAAAGTGGTTGGTGAGATTATAACCTCTTCTTCGGGGGTATCCTTTTGAGTTGATCAAAAGGGCTCCATAGGCTGGGTTTCTGATCAACATAAGGCCTCTGGGTGGAAGGGAGGATATCTTAGAGGATATGTGGTCTGGTTTGGCCATTCCAAATGGATTGTGAGGTGTGAATATAATATAAAGGGAAGTATCCTTTTATAATAGAGATAAGAGTCACATTAGGAAAAGCTTTAAATATTATTTTATAATAAAATATGTTTCAGTTTCTAATGGCTAAAAAATGATTTATTTAGTGTCTAAGGTGGGTATTGGTTGAAGACCTCTCAACCAGTAGTTTTCATACAGGTTTAGGTTTCCATACTAACCTTATCTTTTAGGTTTACCTCTTAGTTAAATAGTTTGACATTTACCTTGTCTCTTTGTATTTTTATATTATATGGTAAATAAACTTACTCTAACAATCCAAGATAACCCTAAGTGATTAATTATTAATATATATAACCTTATAACAGTAATTTTTCCGAATATTAGATTTTAAGGAATATTATATCAATTAATAATATAGTATTTGTTTTAAAAACTCAATTATGTCAATTTTGACACTATTTAGTATTTTGTTTTTATGAAAATCAAAACAGTATTATTACTTCGAAAAAAACTATTTAATCTACCATAACATGTCATATTAATCTATAAAATTAATCTAATTCATCATAAATCATGATTTACATTTAGATAGATATTTATAATATCAATTATTTTAATATTTCATTAATAAGTTCATTACTGCATCATCATTGTGTCAAAAATAAATTAAAATATTTAATGTCTAAAAATTATAAATAATATACCACTATGTAGGAAAACTTTTTATATTTCTAATTAATAGTTATAGTCGAATTTATATTGTGTGTAACCCTATATTAAAAATGGTTTAGTTATTTAACATTAAATTTAACATTTTTAACTCTTCTTTAAATAAAATAATAATAAATGTTGTAATCAAATCCAGGTGGACCAAAAGGATCCTATTTTATTTATAATGTGGTTTTTTTGAGTTAAAATTATCCAATTTAATTAGGACATGTGTTAGGTTAATTATAATATCAATTTTAACCTTAATTACCCTATTTACTTTTAACCAAGGTAAATAAATGATAACATTTACTATTCAAAAAAAAATATTTTCATCTTATTGAACCACATTTTAATTAAAAATGTCAACTATTTCTCTCAGATTTTTGAAATTAAACCCATAGAAGCGGTAAAATTAATTTTTATACAAATTTGTAAATGCTCCAAGAAGGTGGGTAAAAGACGGTAAAAAGTTCAATAAAACATTATATATCTAAGCTTATCATAAAATAAATCCAATGAATTATATTGAACATATATAGGTATTATATATCTATTTTGACCTAAAATAAATTAAAATAAAATAAATAATTATTTAAAAAAAATAGTTGGTTTTTAACAATAACGTAGTGTTTTCACTATTCATCAAAAACTGAAAGTTCTCAGAAAAATACCAAAAAATTACCCTAAGATAATTTTGATATTCCGAATCCAAAAATGAAGTCCATTTTGAAAATTTTAATATATATAATTTCAAAAAGTGGGTATTAAAATTTATAACGGCTAGTTTCATTGGTCATGGTGTTTCAAAACTCCATGATGTGTACAATGCAAGCTACTGTATTATTCAAATGGAAACATACTATAGAAGCTTGGGGTGTTACATTCTCCCCTACTTAAAATATTTTCATCCTCGAAATTTTTAGAATATTACATCATAAAAAGAATCGGGTGGTTCTTCATCAAAATTTCCTTAGGTTCCCACGGTGCTTCATCCATCTTATGGTTTTTCTATAGAACTTTTACCAGATGAGTTGTCCGGTTTCTCATCACTTGTTATCTTGTATCAAAAATTTTGAAACGATCTTCACAATAAGACAGATCATCTTCCAGTTAAATTTCTTCATATTTGAGTACACACGTTGGGTAAAGTACGTAATTTCTCCACAATGATACGTAGAACTGATCATGAACTTTGGAGAGACTTGGAGGCATTTCCAAATGATAAGCTACAACTCCAATCTATTTTAGAATTTTAAAATATCTGATGTTCCAGGGACTCAATTTACCCTTCTTTCCAAAACGTATAACACCCTTCCATGGAGATACCTTCATGAAAACATGGTCTCCTACATGAAATTCCAAATCCTTCCTTAGGTTATCGGCATATATTCTTTTCCTACTTTAGGATACTTTGATGTGGGTTTGTATAAACTTCACCTTTTCCATTGTTTCCTCAATATGTTCTGGGCCTACGAGTTTTCTTTCACCAACACCATCCAAACATGTTGGTGTGTGAGATCTCTTTCCGTAAAACGCTTCATATGGTGCCATTTGAATACTTGAATGGAAGCTATTGTTGTGGGAAAATTATACCAGAGATAAATATTGATCCCACATACCGTGAATTTCAAGTGAGAAAGATCTCAAAAGGTCTTCTACAATTTGTATAGTCTGTTCTGATTGTCCATCAGTTTGAGGGTGGTAGGCTGTGCTGAAAAAACGTTCAGTATCTAATGCCTTCTGAAGACTTTCCCAAAATGTTGTTGTAAAACAGGGATCACAATCAGAAACCATCGATAGGTGTACACCATGGAGTGTTACAACTTCATTAATATATAGTCTTGCAAGAAGTTCAAGTGGAAAATATTCTCTTATAAAAAACATGTGCGGACATGGTAAGACGATCAACAATGACCCACATTGCATCATTCCATCTAAAAGTCCTTGGTATCCCCATGACAATGTCCACCATAATATTTTCCCATTTCCACTCAGGTATAAGAAGAGGTTGCATGACTCCTCCAGGTTGTTTCCATCCACCTTTCACTTGTTGAAAATCCATACATCTTGACACAAAATCATCAATCTCCATATTCATATTGTCCCACCAAAAATGTTCCTTCAAATCTATATATATCTTGGTGCTCTGAGAGTGCATAGAGATAATGGAGCTTTGGGAATCATACAACAATTACATTTTTTATTTCAGGTATGTTAGGAACACAAAGTCTCTTCCCAAATTTAAAAATTCCATCTTTATATATGAGGTCATTCAATCTCCCACCATTCACAGCTTTAATCATCCTTTGAAACTCATCATCATCAGCCTGAGAACTCTTTATCCTTTCTAGTAAATATTTTTTGTCAAAAATTTGAAAAATTATTGATGTTTCACCTTCCATGGTTATTAGCTTATCCATGATTACTAGATCCATGAAAACATGATCCCTTTCAACTCTAATCTTGTTCAAAACACTATGATCCTTTCTACTCAAAAATTCTTCCACCTTATTTGTCTTCCCAAGGTGGTAGTGTATACTTCAATAATAATCATTGAGTAGTTCAAGCCATTGTATTTTCCTCATGTTGAGTTCTTTATTTTAGAAAATATACTTCAAACTCTTTTGATCAGTATCAATCTCACATTTTTCATTATTAAGATAGTGCCTTAATATTTTCAGAGCAATGATTACAGCTTCTCACTCAAGATCATGAGTAGGATAGTTTTTGTTATGATGTTTTAGCTATCGTGATGCATAATAAATAACTCTATCATTCTACATAAGGACACAACCAAGTCATTTCTCTGATGCATCACTATAAATAACAAACCCATTGTTCCTAGATAGTCGAGTCAAGATAGAATCATTGAATAATATTCTCTTCAGTTCTTCGAAAAATTCTTCACAATCTTTTTTCCAAACAAATTTAACCGCTTTATGTGTAAGCTATGTTAATAGGTTAGCCAACATGGAAATATTTTGGATAAGATTGATAATAACCTTATAAACCAATAAAACTACATATCTTAGTTATACTTGTCGGTGCTGTCCATTCTTGGATTTCCCTGGTCATTGAAAGATCAATAGAGATTCAATCCATAGAGACTATATGGCCAAGAAAAGAAATCTCCCAAAGCCAAAATTCACACATGCTAAACATCCCATATAATTAATTACTTCTAAGAGTCTTTAGAATAACACGCAAGTGATTTTCATGATCTTCATAGCTTTTGGATTATACTAATTTATCATCAATAAATACCACTAAAAAGTCATCAAGATATTCCTCTAAAACTCTATCCATTTGATCCATGATGATAGAGGGTGCATTAGTCAATCGAAATGGAATTACGATAAACTCGTAATGCCCGTACCTGTTTTGAAATGCTATCTTCAGAATGTCTTCCTTCTTCATGCACAACTGATGGTATCCAAATCGAAGGTCAATCTTTGAAAAATATTTAGATCTATGAAGTTGATCGAATAAATTATCAATACGAGTTAGGGGTACTTGTTCTTTATTATTATAGCATTAATCTCCCTGTAGTCAATTCAAAACCTCATAGATCCATCTATCTTATTAAAAAAAAGGATAGAGGCTCCCCATGGAAAAACATTAGGGTGAATAAATCTTTTATTACTCAATTCCTATAGTTGTTTCTTTAGTTCCACTAATTCCACAATGGCCATTCTATAAGGGGTCTTTCATATGGGCAATGAACAAGGAATTAAATCAATGGAAAAATCAATTTCTCATTCTAGAGGATGTCCATGTAAATCCTCTCGAAGCATATCATCATATTCTGCAAAAATAAGTACTTCCTCCATTCAAACATTATTTTTCTCGCCCATAGTTATTTCATTCTCTTCTTCCCCAATAATTGAATTTAGTAGAGCTACTGGGGGAGGATATAGATAAGAATCACGTGGTGATTTTTCTGCTCTAAAGATACGGTACTCGTTATCAACATCAAAATTTGAATCATCCTTCTTCTTACAATAATGTTTTGCATCATGGTCTGAAAGACAATCCATTCCTAGGATTATATCATATTCAATCATGGGTATGGCGATGAGATCAGAAAATAAAGAACATTTAAATTACCTAATGGAATCTGAATCACCAAAATTTGTTACGATGATACCTCCCTTAGGTGTTTTGACGAACAAATCCCTTGTTAAGTCAAATTGAAAATATCTAATTTTCTTAGTAATCTGGGGTGATATGAAACAATTCGACGATCCAAAATCAAATAAATAATTGGATAAACTTGAGGAAACCATTAAATGACCCACCACCATGTCTTTCGGAGCTTCAACCTCAGCAGTAGTGATCGCATAAGTTTGGCCTTTCTCCCTAGGAATTTTTTAGGTAAGTTCCATTGTCTCTTAGGAAATTCATTTTCATAATTCCCTTTTTCTCTAAAATTGTAGCATTCAACCTTAACGGCCTCTTTCTTCCCCTTGCAATCATTATCTTAGAGGCCTTTTTCACCACACATGTAACAGACTCTCGTTTCCTTCAGGAAAGTATCGCGGTGTTTCTTCCCACATTTACCACATGATCTATATTCAATTTTTCCTTTATTCCCCTTATTTATATTTTCAGAGTTTTCAACAGATCTCCTTTTCTCTTTCTTTGCTTTAAAGTCATAATACATAGATAATTCCTTTTCGGTCTTGATAGTGCATGAGACTAGATCTTCATATGATGAGAAGGATTATGGGACTAATGCTCAATGGAAAAATTGTTTAAACCCATCAAATAATCGATAAATATTAATCCTCAGGTTATGTATATAATCTGTTGCATGCCTTGCTATCCTTGTAAAGTTAGCCTCAAACGTTGCAACATTATCATACTCCCTTTTCCTCAGAATAAATAATTATCATTCCATATCCACTCTATGGTCATAATGAAAGTATTTTTGTAAAAAAATATCTTTAAAATCCCTCCATTCCATGTTTGATAATTCTTCATCTTCCTTTGTGTTTTGGATTAATGAGAACCATTGATCTGCATCTCCCATGAGGTGATAAACTGCCATGACAAATTTTTCCCATCGATACTACCCAAAGAATGAAATATTTTATATAAGAAATCTATCCATTTCTCAGCTACTAATGGATTTGTACATCCTTTGAATTTTGGTGGATGTTTCTTCATGAAGCGGTCTAACATTGATCCTCCACATTGTGGATCAGGGTGCTCCATATAGGTAAGGTTATTATTCGTAACCTGAGTGGGTTGTCCCAGTATGGTGATAAGCTTATCAGCACCAGTTGCATCACCAACTCTACTATAATTATATTGAGTAGAAGGGAAATCCCTACATGGATTACTTGTGTTGATATAGTTTTCATTCATTCTATTTGGCGTCATTTCTAAACAATGGCATACAGTTGATTTGTTTATGAATCAAAATACATAATTCCAAACATGTAAAACACTTAACATAAATTGAACAGTTTATGAATATAATCCATAATCATAAAGATGTTTTCTTTGATGAGGTATATACTCATAAATCCTTCATAATGGTTTGTAAAAAGAAGTGAATTATCCAAAGAATATCTGCAGGGAGTGTCGTAACCAAGAGTGCAGCAATTCCCATTGTCGTGCACCAGTTCCCGTTTGAGTATAGCTCAAAGCGGTGTTTTTGGGTTTTACCCCTTGGTACATCTGTGTCAGAGCCACCTCTATTGAATCATATCTAGATAGATATGTATTTCTTGGAAAACTCACAAAATCTCTACACTAACAAAAGTCTAGGAAGTTCTTCTATACTAATCCTCAAAATCTACATTAGGGTAATGTTCTCTAATCATAGTTTTTTAAAATCTAGCTTTCATGGTTTGTACTAAAATTCCTCTGATATCAACTGTAATGCCCCAAACCTAGTTACCTTGAGTCGGTGCATTATTATATTACATTGGTATAATAACAAGGGATCAAATATCGAAAGACTGATCAATTTATTAGTTTTGGAAGTACTAGATACATTCATAAGTTTTACATTACATCATAAAATAAAAACAACCACAACATTTTCCCCATGGACCGCACTTATATCCTTAACCTATCTCTGTAGTTCAACCATAAAATATTTCTTCACAACCAAGGAAAAATAAAACATAGAAAGGGGTGAGCTCAGATTCTCAGTAAGAATAATTATATAGCATAAACTTTCATAAATAAGAATAAACAATTAATGAAATGTATAAGACTAAAACACAATCCCTTTTACATAAACTTCCACATAATATGGAAAATATAAATCAAATAATTACATTTACATATTTACATAGATATTCAACTAGTCGAATAATCACATGAAATATCTATATCCAATTTCATAATGATGGAATTCATAATTCCATACTTCATAACCACATACTCAAGGCCTTGTGTAAAGACTACAAATAAGATATTGTCAAGGCCTTGTTCCAAGACACTATTTTGTCTCATGATACCTAATGATGTATCCAGGAGCTATAAAAGGCTCCAACCATCACCTAATATGTCCAATGCATTCCTCATATGAAAAGGTTTAAACATAACATAAAAATTCGTACTAAAACTAGCATACGAAATGTAAATACATTACCCTTAAACCATGATTGGTGTAAAAATAACACATCCACAATAAAACATATCAAAAATCCTTCAATAAAATATGGATGTTTTGTATCAAAATAAATCCACTTAAAACAAGCTTAAAATCTATCAAATGATGTTAACATATATTTAATCAATACTTTTTCAGAGTAATATCTCTTTCTATTTTGAAATAATTTCAAAGTTATAAAATTATAAAAGAAACATTTATTTTTAAATTATTATTATAAGATTTCATGGGATGCTTTGACGATGTTATAATAGTAGAAAATATTCACACCCACCATATAAGTTAAAAAAAGGCATTCTTATCTTAATTTTGTCAAAAAAGACATAAAGTACCTTGTTTGGAAAACAACGGAAATATTCCTTTAAAAACATATATTGTCAAATAAAGGTACAAATTACTTTGATCCATAGTCTATTAAATAGTAAAAATGTTTTGAATTAATGTTTTAAGAAAACACAAATATGGATGATAAAGAGGTCCTAGTAGACACTTACATATTAAAAACCTCATATAAGTAAAGAGATTGAAGAATTAACCCTTGCCCTGTACATTTACTTAGTAATTGGTATGTTAATCTCTTGTATAATAGTTAAACCATTGTTATTAAATTATAAAAGAATCATATACAAAAATATGATGTAATATATGATATTATAATATTGCTTTGTTAATAATATTTTAGTAGTATCATGGTTTCGGGTGTTGACTGATTCATTTTCCTTTATATGTTTGGCTATGTAAGACATGTTCGTTATAGATAGTATGAATTTGATTCATATAAAGAATGATATTATGTTCATAAACTTTTTTATTAATCATAAAAATTATTCTTTAATGTTTACGTTGGGGAATGAATCTCATCGCGTTCATGGAGACGGTAATCTGTACGTATACACGAGCGACAATATCATTATATTGATGATGAAATCTTATTTAATCGGATGGTATATCATATATAAAGAATCATTAACATGTTATATTTATTATTTAAATCAGTTATAATCATTATTTTACCCATCCAAATAACTATGTGTTTGAATAATAAACTACACCACTACGTTGAGAGGGTAAGCCGTATGTACGCATGTATGTTGACTTTATCATTTATAGGATGGATATAATTATGAATATGGTTGTAAAATATTTATAATAACATCATATTATTTAGAAGGTACTAGATTTATTATTAATTTATGGAAATAAAAAATAAATAGGAAGTGAAAGAAAAAAAGAACTTGAAAGAGGTTGGTGAAATTATTACCCCTTCTTCAAGTCTTTTCATTTGAGTTGATCAAAAGGGCTCCTTAGGTCGGCTTTATAATCAAAGTAAGGACTCTAGATCTAAGTGATGATAGTTGAGAGTATATTTCTGCAGGTTTTGGCAAAGCCAAATGGCTTTGCAGGTGTGAATTTAAGAGAAAGGTAAGTACCCTTTTATAAGAGAGGTGAGGGTCATTTTAGGAAAAGTGTGAAATATGTTTTTATAATAAAATCATTTTCAGATTCTAATGGTTCCAAAATGATTTATTTTGAGTATAAGGTGTGTATGGGTCTAAAAACTCTCATCTAATAGGTTTTAGACAGGTTTATATTACTATATTATCCGTATCTTTATTATTTAACTCTTAGTTAAATAATTTGACATTTTCATTGTCTCTTTGTATTTTTATATTATATGGTTAATAAACATACTATAACAAGCCAAGATAACCTTAAGTGGTTAATTATTAATATATATAACCTTATTTAATACTTTTTTATGATTCTTAGATTTTTAGGAATACTATATCAATTAATAGTACAGTATTTGTTTTAAAAACTCAATTATGTCAAATTTGACAATATTTAGTATTCGGTTTTTGTGAAAATCGTAACAGCATGATTACGTCGAAAAAAAATTATTTAATCAACTCTAACAAGTAATATTAACCTATAAAACTAGTGAAATTAATCATAAGTCTCAATTTAAATTTATTTCGATATTTATAATATCAGTTATTTTAATATTTCATTATTAAGGTAATTACTGCATTATCATTATGTCATAAATAAATTAAATTATATAATCTCTAAAAATTATAAATAATACACAATTATTTAGGAAATATTTTTATATTTCAAATTAATATTTATGGTCAAATTTATATTGTGTGTAACCCAATATTAAAAATGGTTTAGTTATTAAACATTGAATTTAACACTTTTAACTCTTCTTTATATAAAATAATAATAAATGTAATAATCTAATAAAAGTGGACCAAAATATTCATATTTTATTCCTAATGTTTTTTTGGTCTAATTTCACTTATCCAATAGAATTAGTACATGTGTTCGGGTAATTATAATATCATTTTTACCTTTAATTTCCCTATTTACTTTTAACCGTAGTATATGTCAAAAGTTGCTACTCATCATAAATTATTTTCATCTTATTGAAACACATTTTACTTTCTGATGTCAACCACATCTCTTTGATTTTGTAAATTCAACTCACAAAAGCAGTAAAATTATATTTTATGCAAATTTGTAAATTCTCCTAGAAGGTGGGTAAAAGACGGTAAAAAGTTCAATAAAATTTAATATATCTATAAATACTATCAAATGACTCCAATGAATTACATTGAAAATATATTGGTATTATTTGTCTATTATTACCAAAGATAAATTAATATAAAATAATTAATTATTTAAATAAAAAGCCAATTTTAAACAAAAATGTTGTGTTTTTCATTATTCATCAAAAATTGATAGTTCTCAAAAAAATATCAAAATTTTATCCTAAACTAATTTTGATATTCTGAATCAAAAAATGAAGTCCATATTTTAAATTAAAATTTCTAAAATTTCAAAAAGTAGGTTTTACTATTCATAACGGCTAGTTTCATAGGTCGTGGTGTGTTAAAACTCCATGTTGCGTACAACACAAGCTACTAAATTATTCAAAGGGAAACGTAACATATATTCTTGTGGCGTTACATTCTCCTCTAAATATAATTTCTTCCCCAAAATTTATATAATATTACTACATAAAAAGATTAGGGTGGGTTTGTCTCATAAGTTCCTCGGGTTTCCACGTTGCCTCTTCCATCTTATGGTTTATCTAAAGAACTTTTACCAGACGAGTCATCCAGTTTCTCTGCACTTGTTCTCTTGTATCATGAATTTTGACAAACTCATCAAAATAATACAAATCAAGTTACAGTTAAATTTCTTCATAGGTGAGTACATGTGTTGGGTTAGGAATGTATTTTCTCAACAGGGATACGTGGAACACGTCATGAACTTTAATGAGACTTTGAGGCATTTCCAAATGATATGGTACAACTCCAATTCATTCTAGAATTTTTAAAGGTCTGATGTACCTGGGACTCAATATACCATTCTTACCAAACTTTATAACACCCTTTCATGGAGAAACCTTCAAGAAAACACTGTCTCCTACTTGAAATTCCAAATCCTTCCTTCAGTTATCGACATAGCTCTTTTTCCTACTTTGGGATACTTTGATGTGGCTTTGGATAACCATCACCTTTCCATTGTTTCCTCCACAAGTTCTGGGCCTATGATTTTTCTTTCACCAAAATCAACCCAACATGTTTGTGTGAGAAATCGCTTTCCATATAACTCTTCATATGGTGCCATCTTAATACTTGAATGGAAGCTATTATAATACGAAAATTCTACCAGAGGTAAATATTGATCCCATATACCATGAAAGTCAAGTGAGATAGATTTCAATATGCCTTATAAGTTTTGAATAGTCTGTTCTGATTTTCCATCGTTTTGAGTGTGGCAGGCAGTGCTAAATGGAAGTTTAGTATCCAAGGACTTCTGAAGACTTTTCCAAAATCATGATGTAAAATGAGGATTGATATTATAAACAATCGATAGGGGTACACCATGGAGTCTTAAAACTACATTAATATATTGTATTGTTAGATGTTATAGTGGTAAATATTTTCTTATAGTTTGAAAATGTGCTGACTTGGTAAGACGATCAATAATGACCCATATTTCATCATTCCTTATAGGAGTCTTTGGAATCCCCATGACAGATTCAATCGTAATGTTATCCCATTTCCATTCTTGTATGGGAAGAGGTTGCCTGACTACTCCAAGTTGTTTCCTTTCAGCGTTCACTTCTTGACAAACCATACATCTTGACACAAAATCAGCAATCTTACTCTTCATGTTGTCCCACCAAAAATTTTCCTTCAAATCTATATACTTTTTGGTGCTCCTAGGGTGTATAGAGAAATTGGAGCTATGAGCATCATCCAACAATTATCTTTTTAGATCAGGTATGTTAGGATCACAAAGACTCTTCCTAAAATTCAAAATTCCATCTTCATATATGAAGTCACTCTATCTCCCATCATTCACATCTTTAATCTTCTTTTGAAACTCCTCTTCATCGGTCCGAGAACTCTTTATCCTTTCTAATAAAGATGGTTTGGAAACCATTTGAAAATGTATTGATTCTTCACCTTCAATGGTTATTCCCATATCCATCTTTACTAGATCCATGAAAATAGGATCCCTTTCAACTCCCATCATGTTCAAAACTCAATGATCATTTCTACTCAAAGAATCTACCACCTTATATTCCTTCCTTGGGTGGTAATGTATAGTAAAATCCTAATCTGTGATAAGTTGAATCAATATTATTTTCCTCATGTTGAGTTATTTCTATTTTAAAATATACTTTAAACTCTTGATATCAGGATAAATAAAACATTTTCACCATAGAAATAGTGTCTCCATGTTTTTAGAGTAAAGATTACTGCTACTAACAAAAGATTATGAGTAGGATAGATTTACTGATGAATTTTTAGCTGTCATGGAGCATAGGCAATAAATCTATCATTCTGTATAAGGACACAACAAAGTCCTTTCTTTGAATTATCACTATAAATAACAAACCCATCATTCCCTGATGGTAGAGTCAAGATAGGAGCATTGACTAATATTCTCTTCAGTTCTTCAAAACATTCTTCACACTCTTTTGTCCAAACAAATTTAACCTCTTTATGTATGAGTTTGGTTAATGTAATAGCTAACTTAGCAAAATTATAGACGAAGCGTCGATAATAACCTGCTAAACCAATAAAACTATGTACCTCAGTTATACTCATTGGTGCTTTCCATTCTTGGGTTGCCTTTTTTATTAAAGGATCAATAGAGATTCCATCCTTAGAGAAAATATGTCCATTAAAAGGAATTCCCTGAATCCAGAATTCACACTTCCTAAAAATCCCATATAATTCATGTATTCTAAGAGACTTTAGAATAATTCACAAGTGATTTTCATGATCTTTGTAGCTTTTGGACTATACAAAGATATCTTCAATAAATAACACTACCAAGTAATCAAGATATTACTTGAAAAATCTGTTCATTAGATCCATGAAGATAGATGGTGCATTATTCAATCCAAAAGGCATCACTGTAAACTCGAAATACCCATACATAGTTCAAAATAATGTCTTCGGAATGTCTTCCTTCTTCATACAGAATTGAAAGCATTCATATCGAAGGTCAATCTTCAAAACAAATCATGCTCCATAAAGTTGATCAAATTAATCATCAATGCGAGGTAGGGGATACTTGTTCTTTATTTTTATAGCATTGTTCCCTTTGTAGTCAATTCACAACCTCATAGATCTGTCTTTCATCTTAACAAAAAGGATAGGGGATCCCCATGGAGAAACACTAGGGTGAATAAATCCCTTATTACTCAATTCCAATAGTTGTTTCTTTTGTTACACTAATTCCACAGTGGACATTCTATAAAGGGTCCTCAATTGGGCCTTGAACTAGGAATTAAATCAATGGAAAACTCAATTTCTTGTTCTGGAGGATGTCCAGGTAAATCCTTTGGAAACCCATCAACATATTGTTGCACAATTGGTACGTCCTCTATTCAAACATTATTTTTCTCTTGGCTCTTAGGAATCCTTATTAGAAATAAGGTGGTGACATTTCTTCTCTAAAGAAAAGGTAATCCTTATCATCATCAAAATTGTAACCTCTTCTTCTTATAATAAATTTCACATCATTGTCAGAAATCAAATCCATTCTGAGGATTATATCAAATTAAATCAAGGGTATGATAATGACATCCGCAGATAAAAAACATTTATATGCTTTAATGGGAACTGATTAACAAAACTTTGTTGCGATGATACTTTCTTTAGGTGTTTTGACTAAAAATTCCCTTGTTATGTGAAATTGAAAATATCTAATTTTTTAGAAAACTGGGAAGATATGAAATAATACGATGATCCAGAATCAAATAAAGCATTGTCTAAACTTGAGGAAACCATTAAATTACCTTCCACCACGTCTTTCGGAGCTTCAACCTCGGTAGTAGTGATCACATAAGCTTGGATTTTCTCCCTTTCCTTACACCTGTGTCCTTTTCTGAGGTGTGTTCCCCTGGCTCTTAGGAAATTCATTTTCATAATTCCACTATTCCCTACAATTGTAGAATTCAACATTGACAACCTCTTTCTTCCCCTTGCAATCACGAGATTGGTGGCCTTTTTCACCACACATGTAACAGACACTCATTCCCTTCTAGAAAGTAGGAGGGTGTTTCATCACACATTTATCGCAATATGGATATTCAAAAAATTTCCCTCTTCCCCTTATTTCTATTTCTATAGTGTTTAGTAGATCTCTTTTTCTCGTGATTTTCTTTAAAGTCGTAAGAATTAGAGAATTCATTTTCTGTCTTGATAGCGCTTGAGACTATATCTTCATATGATTAAAAGGAATGTGAGACTAATTCTGGATCTAGAAATAGTTTTAACCCATCAAATAATCGATCAATATTACTCCTTGGGTCACATTTATAATCTTTTGTATGACTTTCTAACCTTGTAAAGATAGCCTCATACATAGCGACATTCTCATCCCCCTATTTCCTCATGCTCAGAGATTGTCATTCCATATCCTCTTGATGGCCACAAGGAAAATATTTTTCTATGAAAATATCTTTAAACTCCCTCCATTCAATGTTTGATACATTTTCATCTTCTTTTGTGTTTTGGAATAATGACCACTATTTATCTGCATCTCCCCAGAGGCGATAAACTGCCATGAAAATGTTTTCCCTTTCTTTACTCCCCAAAGCATGAAATATTTTCTCTAAAGAATTTATCCATTTCTCAACTACTAAGGTGTATTTACTTCCATTTAATTTTGGTGTTTGTTTCCTTATGAAGCGGTCTAAGATTGATCCTCCACATTGTCGATCAGGGTGCTCCATATGGGTAAGGTTATTATTCGTACCCTGATTGAGTTGTACCGGTTTGGTGATAAGCTGATCAGCACCGGTTGCATCACCATCTCCACTATAATTATCTTGAGATAGAGAAAATACCTATATAGATTGCGTGTTTTGATACGGCTTCCATTCCTTCCACTAGGTTCCATTTCTGAATAATGTAATACAATAGAATAGTTTATGAATCCCAATATACAATTACAAACTAGTATAACACTTAACATAAATTGAACAGTTTATGGATATAGTCCATAATAAAAAAAATGTTTTCTTTGAGAAGATATATACTCATTAATCATTCATAATGGTTTGTAAACAAAATTTAAATTATCTAAACAATATCCCTTGGGAGTGTTGTAACCAAGAGTGCAGCAAGGCCCGTTTTCGTGCACCTGTTCCTGTTCGAGTATATCTCAAAGCAGTGTTTTCTGGATTTACCCTGAGGTACATTTGTGCCATTTCCGCCTCTAACTACTCGTATCCATACATGGATGTATTTCTTTGAAAACTCACAAATTATCTACATTTCCAAAATTAAAGGACGTTCATCTATACTAATCCTCTAAGTCTATTTTAGGGTAATGTTCTCTAATAAGAGTTTTTCTAAATATATCTTCCAATGTGTGTGCTAAACATCCTCTAATAACAACTATTATACAACTACCCCAGTTACATATAGTCGGTGCATTATTAAATAAAATTGGAATGATCACAAGGTATCAAATCCCAAAATATCGGTCAGTTTAGTATACTTAGAATTATAGATACATTCATATGCTTTACATTACATCATGATATAAAAAAATCAAAAACTTTTTGTCCCCATTGACCACACTTATATCCTTATCGTATCCCTGCAGGTCAACAATAAAATATTTCGTCACATCCTCAAAAAAATATCACATAGAAAGGGGTGAGCTCAGATGCTCAGTAAGGATAACAATATTGCGGAAACTTTCATAAATATGCATAAACAATTAAGGAAATTTATAAGACTAAAACATAAGCATTTTAAACATAAAATTCTTCATAATATATCCAATAGAAATTGAATAATTCCATTTACTTATTCACATGGATATTCTATTAGTGGAATAATCACATGAAATATCAATAGCCAATTTCATAATAATTGAATGCATAATGCCAGACTTCATAACCACATAGTCAAGGATTTGTTCCAAGACTACAAATAAGATTTTTTCAAGGCATTATGCCAAGACAATAGTTTGTCTCGTGAGACCTACTGATGCATCAAGGATCTATAGAGGGATCCACCAGTCACCTACTAAGTCCAATGAATTCCTCATATGAAAAGAATTAAACATAACATAAACATTAATATTAAAACTAGCATACGAAATGTCAATATGTTATCAATAAACCATGAATGGTGTAAAAATAAAAATCCATAGTCAAAAATTTGACAAATCCTTCAATACAATATGGATGTTTTGTATCATAATAAATAAACTTCAAACAAGCTTAAAATTTATCAAAGGATGTTGACATAGATGAAATCAAAACTTTTGTATAGAAATATATCTTTCTATTTTGAAATCATTTAAAAGTTATATAATTATAAAATAAAACACTTATTTTGAAAATATTCTTATAAGCTTGTATGGTATGCTTTGATGATGTTATAATAGTAGAAAATAACGACACCCTCCGTATAAGATAATAAATACATTCTTACCGTAATTTTGTCGAAAAGGTCCTAAAGTACCTTGTTTGGAAAATGAAAAAAAGATTCCTTTAAAAACATATATGGTAAAATAATGGTATAAATGAAATTTACCCGCAGTCTACTTAATTGTAAGAATTTTTTGAATTACATTTTTCATAAAACACAGATGTGGATGATAAAGAGGTCTCAGTAGATACTTACATATTAACAACCTCAGATAAGTAAAGATATTGTAGAATTAAACCTTAACTTGTACATTTACTTAGTTGATGGTATGTTAACCTCCTATATAATACTTTAAACATTGTTATTAAATTATACAAGAATCTTATACATAAATATGATATCATATATGATATTATAATATTTCTTTGTTAATAATATTTTAGTAGTATCACTGTTTCGGGTGATAATTGATTCGTTTTAGTTTATATGATTGGTTACATAAGACTTGTTTGTTATATATAGGATGTATATGATTAATATACAGGATTATATTATGTTAATAAACATTATTTTTAATCATAAAAATTATTCTTGAATGATTACAATGGGGAATGATTATCATCGCGTTCATGGCGACGGTAATCCATATGTACGCACGAGCAACAATATCATTATATTGATGGTCAAATCATATGTAATTGGATGATATATCATATATAAAGAAAAATTAACATGTTATATTTTTTATTTACATCAGTTAACTCATTATTATACTCATCCAAATAATGAAGTATTTGAATATCAAACTACACCACGACATGGAGACGATAAGATGCACGTATGCACGTATGGTGACTTTGTCATTTATAGGATGGATAGAATATCAAATATGGTTGTACCATATTAATAATCACTTCACAGTATGAATAAGGTACGAGATTTATTATTTTTTTTGGAAACAACAATGAAAGAGGAAGTGGAAGTAGAAAAGAACATAAAAGAGTGTGGGTAAATTATTACCATTTTCTCGGGTGTTTCCCTTTGAGTTGATAATAAGGGATCCATAGGATGGATTTATGATCAAAGTAAAGCCTATAGGTCTAATTAAGGATATTTTAGATAATATTTGGGTAGGTTTTGGTATATCCAAATGGATTTGGATTGTAATGTTAAGAAAAATGGAAGTACCCTTTTATTAGAGAGGTGAGGGTCACTTTAGGAAAAGCTTGAAATATTAATTTATAATAAAAATCATTTTTGGTTTATAATGGCTCAAAAATTATTTATTTAGATTATAATGTGGGGATGGGTCTAAAACCTCTCAACCAATATGGTTTAGATAGGTTTAGGTCACCATATTATCCTTTTCTTTTATATTTAACTCTTAGTTAAATAGTTTGACATTTACCATGTCTCATTGTATTTTTCTATTATATGGTTAATGAACACACTATAACAGGAAAAGAGAACCCCAAGTGGTTCATTATTAATATATATAACCGTATCTTAGTCTTTTTCCATAATATTATATTGTTAATAATTTTATATCAATTAATAATTTAGTATTTGTTTTAAAAACTCAATTATGTCACTTTTGACACTATTTAGTATTTGTTTTTTCATTAAAACATAACATCATGATTACTTCGAAATAAAATTATTTAATCAACCCTAACATGTAATATTATCCTATAAAAGTTTTGTAATTCATCATAAGTTTTAATTTACATTTATTTGGATATTTATAATAATTATTATTTTAATATTTCATTAATAAGGTAACTACTGCATCATCATTGTGTCATAAATAAATTAACTTATTTAATGTACAAAAATTATAAATAATATACCATTATGTAGGAAATATTTTTATCTTTCTAATGAATATTTATAGTCAAATTTATATTGTGTGTAACCCTATATTAAAAATGGTTTAGTTTTTAAACATCGAATTTAACACTTTTAATCTTCTTTAAATAAAATAATAATAAATGTCCTCATCTAATACAAGTGGACCAAAAGGCTCATATTTTATTCATAAGGTTGTTTTTGGTAGAATTACACTTATCCAGTAGAATCAGGACATGTGTTAGGGTAATTATAATATCATTTTTACTCTTAATTACCCTATTTACTTTTAACCGTAGTAAATAAAAGTCAAAAGTTACTGTTAAAAAAATTATATTCATCTTATTAAACCACATTTTACTTAATGATTTCAATAGTGACTCTCAGATTTTTGAATTTCAACTCACAGATGCTGTAAAAGTATGTTTTATGAAACATTATAAATGCTCCTAGAAGGTGGGTAAAAGACGGTAAAAAGTTCAATAAAATTTTATACATCTAAACTTATTATAATATGAATCCGATGAATTAAATTGAATACATATAGGTATTATATATCTATTTTGACCTAAAATAAATTAAATTAAAATAACTAATTATTTAATTAAAAAGTTTGTTTTAAACAATAACATATTGTTTTTCACTATTCATCAAAAATTGAAAGTTCTCAAAAAAATACAAAAAATTCACCCTAAGATAATTTTGATATTATAAATCAAAAAATGAAGTCAATTTTGAACATTAAAATTTATAAAATTTCAAAAAGTGGGTATTACTATTCATAACAACTAGTTTCATTGGTCGTGGTGTGTTAAAACTCATTTTTGCGTACAACGAAAGATACTTCATTATTCAAAGGGAAACATACCGTGGAAGCTTGGGGTGTTACACGGGGTGGGTATAATAATTTTATACTTAGAATATAGTCAAATACATATTGATAAATATAATTGAACCCTATTTGAATCAATTTACAAAGGATAGGAAAAGTGATGCATGTTTTTGTTGTTTTTTTATTTTTGATGATATTTTCATATGTATGGGATAACTACCCATTGAAAATCATGGATTTTAGGGGTCCTTGTTTTTGTAAAACATTGTAATGGAATAGATGTTGTTTTTTATTGAACAGTTTTATATGAAAACAATTAACCACGTACACTCAGTTAAGAACTGGATTCCCTAGGATTATACTATTTCTGTGAGAATCCCTAAAATAAAAATAGAAATTAATTAAGGGATGCCTTTTAAAATATGAATATGTTTTGGTTTGGTTATAGTGGTAATGTGGTTTTGGTAATTTTTGTACATAAGGGGTTTGTTCTATGGATATGGTAATCTTGGTGTGGTATATTTGTGTAGTAGGTATGAAGACCTTGTTGTGGTTTTATGTGTGCCATGCGGTGGATTTGAGTTGGGGGTTGTCCTTTTTAAAAATATGTATTGGATAGGATGAGTTTGAAGAATTATGGTAATGGTTGGTATGGGTGCATTCCCATTGATAACATGGAAAAATATTCACCCCATACTTAGTAATTGATATAAGTTAGCATGAATGGGTGTTGAATGTGGAGGTCATGGAATGATGGGTCTTAATGTGATCTGTGTTAATTTACCTTGGTTATTATTCTTCTGTATGAATTTCTGTGTGTTAATTGTTGTGTGATGTTCTTAGTAAATTCCCATGTATTTATGGAATGGATAAATAATTGTTAATAAAGGCTATAATGTCTTGATTTTGTTCCACCATCAGAATTAGAATGGTTAAAATAATTGATTGGGAACATGAATCGGGTTCTATGCCTTGATGTGTGGTATTGTGCATTTAGAGGTATTAGAATGTTTTTAAAGCCTTGAGAGCTTGTTGTTTGTTTGATAACCTTTAGGTCAGGATTGAGTGTTTGGTGTCATATCTGTATATACTTGTATCTTTCCTTTTTTATTTCTATATGGAACCCACCCTAGTTGGGAACCATGTGTCTAACACCCCCATCATCATGGGGGAGGTTGTATTTCCTAAAGATCATGGTGAGAGGATGGATACATGGCCACCCACTCTCCCATGCTCACTCCTCCTGGAAGAGATAACCCATGATTCTTCTGGATGGGTTTGGTTTGTGAGGGCTTGGTCTATGTGGGAGTGTATATATTTTTGATATGTCTTCAAGATGATATGTGTTTTACTTCCTAGGTGTCTTTGAGAAGAGGTTTGATTTGTGGCCTAGGTGTGTGCCTATGGGATGCGGTGTGTTTTGAAGCCCTCGTTTTCATGGGAAGGATATGGTCTGTTTTTTGGCCCAGGTGTGTATGGGTGGGATATGACGTGATTCATGAGTCCCAGGTGTGGGTGGGTGGGTTGTGATGTGGTGGATTTTGAATATGTGGGACTGCCAGTATGTTTTCCATTATGGTTTGAGAGAGACGGATCAGTGAGAAAGTGTTGTGTGGTACCCTATCATCAATGTGTTTTATATTTTATTACAGGACTTATGTTATTTGGTGTGTGTGCCTTGGCGAGGATGGTATGGTTAGTATACCTTATTAGGTGATGTTTGGTTTTAATACTTTCTCACGGGTACATTAGTATGCCTACTTCACATGTGATCAAGAGGCTTGTGTTTCCCCTAATGATTATAGTTATATGCTCACCATATGTATGTAAACTATTTTATTGTTTCTAGGAGGGAAACACGGGATGTGTTGGACTCTATTAGTTGGATCTCAATAGTTTTTAGTCTCTTCTAAGCTTTGTTTTGGTTTTTTTACTTTGGATAATTTTGTATTTGTGTTAGTTATATTTTATGCGTGCATGTGGGATGGTTTTGGGTTTCTTTTATACTATGTCTTGGAATTGTGGTGGATGATTTATCTTATCTCCTGGTCTTGTTTTTTAAGGGTAATTCCATCCATATTTGTGAAATTTCTACACCCTTGGTTCTAGTCTCCAACTAGGGTCTTACTAGAGGCGGCACTAGGGGTTATTATATAATGACCCTAGCCTTTTACATAAATCAATACATAATTTCAAGGATAATTAAACCTCAAATTACAAGCCATGTATCTTAAATTACAGTGTCTTTGAAGACTAGGTAAAAAAACAAAAAACATGGGACTATATAAAACATTTCATTAATTTCATAAAGAGATCCTATCTTCCTGGAGCCCTTACAATAGCATAGAAAAACACAGGGATAACATGAACAAATTGATGAGCTAAAATACCAGGAAGAGAATAAACATAAGAATAAACATTGGCACATGGGTTATAAGGAATAACATAATTGTATAAAAACATGGAAAATGATAAAAAATAATGAATCATAACATATAGAATATGTGATCATAAAATCATGGATTAATAGTTATATGGGGTAAACATAAAACATGACTACAGTACAAATCAAAGATCACTTCACATAAAGGATCATAAGTTAAGGCTAACCACTAATACCATTGCACATAACATCTCATGAGAGTAAAATTTACGCAATTCATTGAAGGGCTATATGGTAAAACCCATCATAACATGTTTAGTAAAATTTATTCCATATAAATAATCATACATAATAATTCAAACATAAATATAAATTTTACCCATGGAAAGAGGTAGGTATCATAATCATGTCAAAAAGCATAATGAATGGAAGTAACATAAATGTGTCCATGAAATAAAGGATTTAAATCATACATAGAAAATAACAAATTAGAATATGAATATATCATGATAATTGATGTCAAATTAAAGTTATAACATGTAAAAAAAGTATTTAAGAAATTTTACAATTAAAACTATTTTGTACGATTTAAGGAAAATATCAATGATAAATTGAAATAGAAAAGGTATTAATCTTTTATATGAAACCATAAGTGAAAAAAATAAGAATTTCATAATAAATTGTGTGGTTTTATAAAAATATTTGTTTCATAAACAAATTATGGAGTTCACATGATAATGGGTATGAATTCAGGAAGTTCCCTTAATTCAGGATTACTTATTGGGTCGAATTGAGTATGGATCCTTTTTAAAAACATGTATATCCCCAAAAATAAGGATTAATGGATCTTGATAAATGAGTTTATTCACATAAACATTATTTACAGGATTTAAAAAATAGAGATTATAATTTGGGTAAAAATAGAGAAATAATAACCTGGAGGAATAATTGAGGTTTGGGTAGAATCTGTTACCTTATGTTTGAAGGTGTTCTTCACATGATCTGGAAATCCTGGATAATAAAATTAGATTCATTAATTAATACTTCCAAAAAAATTAATACCATTAATTTATTTATTTTAATTTCATTATGTTCATTTATACCCTTTTAGATGAGTTATAGTTCTCAATTTCATCATTTGGGAGTGTTTGTTTTCTTAGTTATCCTGTTTGAATCACTTATATAATAGTATGTAATTTCATGTTAAATGGGAATTGATGTAAAAAATTATGGTTATGAGTTATTAATGTTCAGTCACAATTTTAAATGATATTATATGTCAATTTTTATATATTTTCTGGGATTAATTTTGCGATTTTTCTATCACAATGAACTCATTTTGGTTTATAAATTAATACAATTTGTAAAAAAAAGATTTCATAACATTACATATGAAATGATATATATCTAGTAAACTGATTCAACCATAAATATTGTTTCATGACCGGAATCCTTTATGGTAATAAAAATTTATACCCTATCTTCCTTGAATGTGATAAATTAACACAATTCAGATGGTCTTTTCATTTCTATTATAAAAGAATGTGAAAATAGATATGGTGATTTTTTTCGAATAGAATAAAAAAATTATTGTATATTTAAGGTACTGTAGTTTTAATACCTTTTTTATGAGGATAAATTATTATAGAAATCAATACAAAGGAACTTTGAAAATAAAATTAAAAGAAATGGAAGAGGGTTTTACCTCTAGATTCCTTCTTCATGAAAACCTACTCAGGGGATTGGTTTTGGATTTTTTAAGACCAAACGTGCTTCGATGTGGGGGAGGGGCTTGGGAGGATATTTGAGAAGAATTTGGAAATGTCACAATGGTTAAGAGGTGTGAGGAGAGGAGGTAGTGATTGATGGTATTTACAATGGATGAGAGGAGTGTGTTCTCATTATTTAATTCATTACTTTATTATTATTATCAATATAAGTAATAGTTCTGATTATTGAGACTAAAAAAATTAATTCGATCAAGTGAGTTCAATTCAATGGTTCTTACATCATCCATTACTCAATAAATTGTTTATTTTTCTTATAATATATATATACAGTAAATTTGTGTATTTAACTATTCAAAAAAATAAAATAGTTTAGAAAAATCCAAAACATTCACCGTAACCATTTTTCAACATATTGAATTCAAAAAAACTCCATTTAAAAAAAAATAATTCTCCATATATGATAAATTTAATTTGTAATTAAAATCAACATTTACATAAAAAATACATATTTTAAAATTAAAACTGCTTTTATAACACTTTGAAAACATAATTTAGATCCCATAAAATTATCTTATAGTCATAAGACATAAAAATATTAATTGATGAATACATTTTATGAAAACTCATTTTATATTAAATTACTAAATTAGTAATAAAATTGTAATTAAATATTTATTGCTTACAAGAAAAACCAACACTTAATTAATAAATTTTGAAATATTTATTTACTTATTCTAGGATATAATTATATCACATTGTCTCTTATAAGGTGGAAAAATTTTATTTATACTTTCACTAGAGATGTTTATATTTCATTGGTCAATTTACTTTTCATAATGGTCACATTACTATTCTAAAGGTCATGTTACTATTCCTTTGGTATATGTTCTATGTATTCTAGAAATGCCATTTATTTGACTCATTCTTCACTTATAATGCTTTTATTATGTTTCCTATATAATCCTACATGATTATACTATAATACATAATTATACTAAGGTAATTACATTTGTAACATAGTGCATCGTTACATTCTTCCCCCCTCATGAAATTTCTCCCATGATATTTTATTTTACATTTTAAGCTAAAAAAAAGTGTGGGTACTCTTCCTTCATTTTTTCTTACAGTTCCCATGTTGCCTCTTCGTACGTATTGTTCCACCATAGAACCTTTACTAGGTGAGTAATCTTGTTGCATAGAAATTTATCTCTATGATCCATGATCATCACAGATGAATCCTTGTAAGAAATATCATTATCCGACTGTACCACATCAGAAGTCAATACATGTGAAAGATCTGGTATGTACTTCCATAAGAGTGATATGTTGAATACATCGTGTACTTTAGATATAGTAGGTGGAAGTTATAGTCGAAAGGCCACATCTCTGACATGGTCAAGGATCTTGAAGGGGCTGATGTACCTGGGAATTATCTTTCCATTCGTCTCAAATATCAGGACCTTATTACAGGGAGATAAGCGGAGTAATACCATGTATCTAAATTTGAACTCAAGGATTCATCGATGACTGTCAGCATAACTCTTCTGTCGACTTTGTGCTTCCATGATGTGTTTCTGAATTGTTTTCACCTTTTCCACCATTTCTTCGACCATTTCTGGTCATAGTAACTTTCTATCACTAACTTAAACCCATCACACCAGTGTTCATCACCTTTTATTATAAAGGGATTTATATAGATCCATTTGGATACTCGAATGGAAACTATTGTTGTATGAGAATTAAACTAGAGGTAGATGTTGTCCCCATACTCCTTTAATGTCCATAGAACATACTCTCAACATATCCTCTTGTGTCTAAATAGTTTGGTCAAATTAGCCATAAGTTTGAGGTTCATAGGCCATACTAAATTACAATTCAGTTCTTAGATAATGTTGGAGAGTTTTCTAGAACATCAATTTTAATATCAGATCTCCATCAAATACAATCGATAGTAGTACTCAATGCATCCTTACCACCTCTTTAATATATATTGGTGAAAGTTGATCTAATGAAAATCGCTCTCGAATTGTGATAATGTTGTTTTTATTTGTAAGATGATCCACAATAACACATATATCATTGTTTCATATGGATTCCCTTGGAAGTCTAGTGATAAAGACCATGGTAATGTTCTCCCACTTCCATGTTGGTATGGGTAGTGGTTACATCATCCCCCAAGAATTTTTCCTTTAAGACATCATATAGTGACATATGAGGTAATTTGATGTATACTAAGGGATATCCTTCTTTGTATTCTCCTACCAATAGTTTTCCAAGAGATCTCGATGCATCTTTGTCCCTCCTGGGTAAATAGAGAAGGTTGATCTATGTGCATCATTTGGATGCACATTCATTATATGTGGATCAGATTGTATGCCTAATGTTGAATCAAATCATACGACTCCATCCTTATCAATAATGAACTAAGAGTATTCCCCATTTTAGATATATTTCACCCTTTGTTGAATTTCCACGTTATTTATTTAATCATCATTTATTTTCTCTAAAAGGGATTGTAGAGAAATCATTTGAGAATGGAATGATGGAATTCTAAACACAATGATTCTAATGTCCATCCTAAAAAAATATAAGAAGAATGGATCCTTATTATTTATCATCATTGATAAAGATGAATGATCATATCTACCTAGAGGATATTCCATATTATTTTACTTGTTGAGATTATAGTGGATTGAGCAGTTATAATATTTGATGAGCTGTAACCATCTTCTTTGGTGCATATTAATCTTCTTTTGTGTGAATATATATTTCTGAATCTCATGATCAGTATATATCTCAATCTTTTATCCATAGATATAATGCCATTGGATTTTAAATGCAAAGATCAAAGCTTCCAACTCCAGATCATGTGTGGGATAGTTTTCCTCATGGATTATCAACTACCTTGAGTCATATGCTATCAATTTATTATTTTTTTCTGCACACTACCAAATATCTTTTTGAAGAATCTCTGTACATGAAAAATAATTCTACACTTGTCGAGATTGTGAGTACTAGTATAGTGATATGCCTCTTTTTTATCTCCTTAATTCTTTCCAAACATTCTTCAGTCCAGAAAAACGTCACTCCCTTCTCTGTAAGATTTCTTATTGTGTTTTACAATCATTGAATGTTCTTCAAAAATCATTAATAATTCTCATATATACCAATGAATCTCAGGATCTATATTATAGATGTTGTATGAGGCCACTCTTCGATTACATTTTTCATGGAAGGGTGAGTATATATTCATTTTCGCGTGATATCATGCCCCAAGAATGATATTACCTGCTCCAAAACTCACAATTACTATACATTGCATATATATTCTCTATTCGCAAAGTCTTTCACACTATATTCAAATTATCCTAATGCTCTACTATTCTCATGGAGTATATCAGAATATCATGAATAAAAATTATCACAAATTTGTTATGGTAATCTATGAAGACTCTATTAATTTAATCCATAAAAATTAGTGGATCATTAGTGAGTTAGAAGGGTATCAATATGAACTCATAGTGTCCATACATCATTTTAAAGAAATTGTTGAGAATATATTCCTTCTTCACCATTAATTGGTGATATCTCGACCAATGGCCAGCCTTAGAGAAGTAACTGGTCCCACGTAGCTGATCGACCATGTAATTTATCCAAGAAAGGGGATAGTTTTTCTTTATCGTGATTTTATTGAGCTCATGATAATCAATGGAGAGGTACATTGATTTATCATTCTTCTAAAATAATAGGACTGGTGCACCCCATGTGGATGCACATGGGCATATAAAACCCTTTTCATATTCTCCTGTAACAACTTCTTCAGCCCTTCCATCTCAATAGTTTCCATTATATAAGGTTTTATTGATATAGGTAGTGATCCAGGAATTAGTTCAATTGATAAATCACCTATCGATCATGATGAAGAACAAGAAACTCATCAGGGAATACATCAGTATAATTTTTCATGATAGGTAAGTCTTCAAGAATGATTCTCTCCTTTTTCTAGATAATTGGTGAAATGTTTTATTGCTCATAAGGAAAAAATATCCATAATTGAGATGATGATTCTGAAGGAGATTCTTCCTCCTCCTTACACTTTTATTGGATTGAAGGATGCTCTGGGAAGTGAAGAGTGATACCCTTTCCCTATAACTAATTTTGGATTTATATAAATATATCCAATCCATGCCCAAAATAGCATCAAAATCTACAAAAGGGAGTATGACAAGATTTTATAGCAGGTTCATTCCACAAACATTAACCATGTATGAGTTATATACGCTAGATGAAATAATTTCCCAATTCTAGGGACTCAAAAAATTACTCAACCTCTATATTTTAAGGTGGAGTTTGAGTAGTTATACTAAATATATATGATATTAAACAATGCATAGAACCATAATAAAATAGTATGTTCGCTATTCTTGAAGTAACAATTAGTGTATCTCTCACCACATCGTAGTCTAGACCCACCATAATAGTAGTGATATCATAAGACCTTCCTTATTTCATTGGATGTTGTTATTGATTTTCTGTAAAAAACCTTGGCTTAGTTAAGTGGTTCACATAATTTCCATGTTTCTTGTAGGTGTAACACTGAAATATAGGTTGAGTGTTAATCTTATCCTTCATTTCTTCTTCCACGCTAGTGAAATTCTTCAAATCTCTTCTGTAGTTCTTTGCTAGATGTCTTATTCTTCCACATTTGAATAAATTCTTTGTTCCCTTTAGATAGTTCCTAGGATGCTTCTTCCCTAAAATTTGACACATGGGATGTTCTTTATTCTTTCTATCATGGGATTTATTGGTTCTAACACCCATATTTAACCCCATTTTCTGCTTTTTGTCCCTGGGACCGTGAGAACATTGACAGTTTCCAATCTTAATTTCAACCTTAAGAGAACAACATACAATCTACTCATAACTTCTGATGTCTTGAATCATAAAATCTTTTTGTAGAATTGGCTTTAGTTCTCTAAGGAAAAGATCCACCTTGATTTCAGTTTTCATAAAAAACATTGAGGTGTTTTTTGCATTCCTTGAAAATTCTGCTTCATACACCCCAGTAGACTCATCTTCCATCTATATAAGTCTAAGGAAATATAATTCCATCCTAATATAGAGGGTTTGAGGAAAATATTAATTGAAAATGATTTTATTGAATTCCTCAACATACATGGAATCAATTTCTCCCTTCGACTTCATATTTTTGATCAAGGCCCACAACTAATCAGCTTTCCCATCAAAATGATAGACCGCCAGCACAACTTTCTATTCTTCTATGCATTTTAGGACCGAAAATATCATTTCAATGAGGTAAATCCACTATTCTGCATGGAGGGGATTGTAATATAAACTAAAAATAGGATGCAATTTCTATATGATAGATTAGATAGAAACATTCTCTTTAAATCGAGAAGGATGGTGTTCAACACGATTCATATTATTATTCATATCTTGATCCAGCTGATACAGTATTTGTCATAATATTCTGAGTACCCATTCCCATCATATCAGGAATCTAATGAGGGAATCATCATATATAATATCACATTTATTGTAGAAATTTGTTCTTCAATTTCCTGCCATTATATAATATAAATAAAGTACTATTAGGGGGCTTGAATACATATCTAATAAAAATATAAAAAGGAAAACATTAAGCATAAAAGTATAAACTTTTAAATGAAATATATATCATAACATGTGATTCCCTGGGATTAAATCTAGGTTATCCATGATTTTTTTCTTAAAAAATATTCTTATGGGGTTTTTTGTTCTTCTAATAATTATTAGTAATGAGATTATGATTTTACCAAAACATTTCCCCATGGAGTGTCAAACTAGGTGCATAGTGAGTCCCATTATCATGTACCAGGTTACCCTGAGTCAGGACTGGAACACCTTGTCAGAGTTATTACTCCAACATATATCTATTCTAGAACCACATATGCTTGTACTATCCAGATAGGGATATATTTTCTTGATAAACCACTTAATCTATACTTACCAAAACATAAGGATGTGTCCTCATACTTAGTTTTATCTCTATGTTTCTTAGTAAAGTGCTATATTCCTAACATCCAAATATAACTAGACCATCCTTTGATACCAACTATAAAAAACCTATCATTTTACACATATCAATACATGATTTTAAGCATAATTAAATATCAAATTACAAGTCAAGGATTATAATGTCTATTATCTCAAAATACTAGTTACATTAAATTGATAATATCATCCTATGGAAAACATTTAATTATTTAATATTAAAAAATATCTCTTAACTTGATTTGATCCCTTACATCAGAATAGGACAAACCAGGGATAAGATGAAAAATGGGATGATCTAAAATCCCAGTAAGGGAATAAACATATGAATAAATAGTAGCACATGGATTAGAAGTCATTACATAATTATATAAAAAGGAATGGAACATGATTAAAAATAAGGAATCATGAAATATAAAAATGGGATCATATAATCATGAAATCATAGTAATGTGGAAGAAATATAAAACATGAATTTATCACAAGTCAATGATCTTTGCACATAGAGGAGCACGAGTCAAGGCTAACCACCAATACTGTTGCACATAACGTCTCATGAGACTGAACTTCAGCCAATGCATTGAAGCACTAACTGGTTTCCACCATTATAATATGTTCACGAATATGTATTCCACATAAAGAATCATACGTATGGATTCAAACATAAACATAAAGGTTACCCATGGAAAGAGATGGGTATCATAATCATGTCAAAAAGCATAATGAATGGGCATAACAAAGAAGTGTCCATGAAAGAAAATAATTAAATTACAAATAGACAATCATAAAGTATAATAGTAATATATCATGATATGTGATTTCAAATTGAATTGATAACTTGTAAAAAAGTATTTATGAAACTTTAGAATTAAAAACGTTTAGTGTAGTTTAATGAAAATATCAAAGAAAATATAAAATAGAAAAGAGATTAACACTTAAAATAAAACCAGATTTGAAAATGTAAGTATTTCATAATAGAATGATTATTTTATAAAAAATTATTTTATTAAATTATATATAAGAATTCCGGATGTTCGTTAAATAGGGGCTCCTTATCTAGATGAATTGAGTATAAAACCTTTTGAAAACATGTTTACCCCAAAAAATAGGGATGAATGGATCTTGATACATGAGTTTGGAACACATAAATAACATTTAGAATATTTAAATTAAAATAAAAGAGAAAATAATTTTGATAAAAAGTTAGAAATAATAACCAGAAGGAATAATGGAGATTCGAGTTGTATCCCATACCTTAAGTTTGAAGGTATTCTTCACATGACATTAATGTCCATGATAATCAAATTAGTTTCATTAATTAATAATTTCATAACCTTATATTCATTTAATTTATTTATTTTGATTTCATTATGTTCATTAATTCCCTTTTATATGAGTTATAGAGCTCAATTTAATCATTCAAGAGTTCTTTTTTGCTTAATTTTTTGATCGACTCACTTATATAATAGTATGGTTCATGAAAAATGGGAATTGAAGTCAAAAATTGAATTTATTCGTTATAAATGGTCATTTAGAAGGTTAAATGATCATATAATTCATTTGGTTCATTTTGGTGATGATGAATCATTATATAAAACATTAATGATAATCAATTGGATTAATTTTATGATTTTTGTAACACCCCTTGATTTCATAGTAAGTTATTTTTTTAAGGTAATTCAATAGCTTGTGCTAGACGTAACACTGAGTTCGAGCACACCACGACTTACCAAAATTGCCATTCAAAATACAGTAATGAATAGTATTAACTGAATTTTGAATTTTATATACTACATATAATTTTAGAATCCATATTATGTGTTTTTTAGACATAATATAAGAACAAATTCATTATTTCAGATAAAAAAGTATTTTTCAAAAAATATAATTTTACCACCATGTAATAAAAAACCCTTTTTAAAACCAATATTTGACACTTTTATATTTTCAATTTAATGAAATTAAATTTATCTTTAGAGTCGGGACATAAAAATTTATTTTGGATAAATTTTTTGTACTTTTCTGATAATATTCATATTTTGATGAATAGTGAAAAATATAAAATTTTAATTGAAAAAAACATTTTTAATCGAAATAATTATTAGTGTTAATTTTTTAATTAGAATGGTCTGAAAGTATAAATAGATTATATTTTTATCATTTAATACAATGTAAATCATTATAAGTAATTTAACATTGAAATTTGACATAAACACATATCAATCATTGGATTGTTTTTACTTATTAAAAACTCGGATTTTGGTTTTGAAAATGAAAATTAATTTAAAATTAATTAATACTAATTCTTTGTTTTGAATTTTTAAAATATAATTCATTTTTGAATTTTGAATATCAAAATTATCTAAGGGTAATTTTTAGGTATTTTTCTGAAATATTTTAATTTTTGATGAATAGTGAAAAACACTACGATAATGTTTAAAAACAAAATTTTTATTTAAATAAATATTTATTTTATTTATTTAATTCAATATAGATACATAATACCTATATTAGTTCAATTTGATTCATTGGAGTCGTTTTTATAATAAAATTATATGTATAAAATATTATTGAAATTTTTACCGTCTATTACCCACCTTCTATGAGTATTTAAAAATATGCATAAAACATAAATTTTACCAATTCTATGAGTTGAATTTTAAAAATATGAGAGACACAGTTGACATCAGTAAGTAAAATTAGGTTCAATAAGATGAAAATAATTTTTTATGAATAGTAACAATTGACTTTTATTTACCACGGTTAAAATTAAATAGGGTAATTAAACGTAAAAATGATATTATAATTACCCTAACACATGTCGAAATTTTATTGGATAAGTATAATTCAACCAAAAACAACCTTAATAATAAAATAATATCCTTTTTGTCTACTTGGAATAGATTATGACAATTATTATTATTTTATTTAAAGAAGAGTTAAAAGTGCTAAATTCAATGATTAATAACTAAACCATTTTTAATATTGGGTTGTACAAAAGATAAATTCAACTATAAATATTTATTATAAAGATAAAATGATTTAATACATAATGATAATTTATTTACAATTTTTATACATTAAATAATTAAATATATTTATAACACAATGATGATTCAGTAATTACCTAATTAATGAATGATTAAAATAATTGATATTATAAATATCCAAATAAATTAATTTTAGACTTTTAATAAATTAAAATAATTTTAAAGGTTTATATGACATGTTAGGGTTGACTGAATAATTTATGTTTGAAGTAATCAGGCTGTTATGATTTTCACAAAAACCAGATACTAAATAATGTCAAAATTGACATAAATGAGTTTTAAAAATAAATACTATATTATTTGTTGATATAATATTCCTAAAAATCTAATGTTAGTCCAAATGGATTAAATAATATTATATATGTCATTAATAAACCAATTTAGGTTCTCTTGGATGTTTAGAGTAAGTTTATTAACCATATAGTGTAAGAATAAAAATGACACAATAAAAGATAAACTATTTAACTAATAGTTAAATCTAAAAGATAAGATTAATATGATGACCTAAACTTGTCTAAAACATATTGGTTGAGAGTATTTAGACCCATACCCAGCTTAGACTCTAAATTTATCAATTTGTATCCATTAGAAACCGAAAATAAATTAAAATAAAAAAATATTTCATGGTTTTTCTAAAGTGACCCTCACCACTATTATAAAAAGGTACTTTCCCGTCTCTCAAAGTCACACCTCCAAAGCCATTTGTCTCGGCCAAAACCTACCCAAATATCCTCCCAACTTCCCTCACATAAACCCAGAGTCCTTATTTTGATAATTAAGCTAACGTAAGAAGCACTTTTGATCAACTCAAAAGGAAACACTCGAAGAAGAGGTAATAATTTCACCACCCTCTTTCAAGATCTTTTCTTCATCCACTTCCCCTTTATTGGTTGTTTCCATACCAAAATAATAACTTCAGTACCTCTAACATACTGTTATGTTATTATAAATATGGTACAAACATATTTTTTATTCTACCCATCCAATAAATGACCAAGTCACCATACGTGTGTAAGTACGACTTGCCGTCTCCATGTCGTGGTGTAATTTATTATTCAAAATATTCATTATTTGGATTGGTATAATAAGGATTATAGATGATTTAAATAATAAATATAACATTTTATTGATTCTTTATATATGATATACCATCCATTTATATGTTATTTCCCCATCAAAATAATTATATGGTCGCCCGTACATACGTATGTCTTACCGTCTCCATGAACGTGATGGGATGCATTCCCCATCATAATCATTCATGATTAATTTTCATTTTATGATTAAAAATAATTTTTAGGAACTTAATATCATTCTTTATATGAATCAAATATTTCCTATACATAAAAAACGACTTACATAAAAACAAATAATAGAAAACAAATTAGTTAACAACCAATACAATGATACTTATGAAATATCATTAACCAAGTTACAATAGAAGATCATATATAATATCATATTTATATATTTGGTTCATGTATAATTTAATAACATTTACTTACCCATTATATAGGAGGTTAAACTACCCTATACTAAGGAAAAGTAGAAGTTAAGGGGTTTCTTATCTCACTTTTAATTCGGTGAGATTTTCGTTGTTCACCACATTTTTATTGCATGTGGTGTATTATCTACTACCATTTGATATATATTCCCGTGATTCTCATTATATTAATGGTATTCTGTGATTAATTTCAAGTTTATTAATTTTTTTCATACAACTCTATTGATTACAATGTGGTAAGGGGTTTTCATATCAATTCTTATTCCAGTGATATTTTTCTATATTGCCACTATTTCTTTTTGTGAAGTGTATGTACTGCCCATGATTGTATTCTTTAGGTAATATACACTGATTTATGGCTATTTACATCTTCATTGTATGATACTAATTTCATGGGGTTCATGTTTTGTATGTTACCAAATCGGTTAGGGAATTTCAAATTTCAATTTGCACTCATTGGGTTTTACGCATACTTCATTGATTATTTTACTCCTTGAATATGTGTGAAATCACTATTTATAATTTATATAGAAATATCCACTCCCCTTTTGTGGATATACCATTGATACACATAATCACTCCAGTGAAAAATTCACATTCCATTGATATGAACTTTTTAAGGGTAATCTTAACTCAATTTCCACTCATTGAGTTAAATATCCAAATCATTGGTTTTGCTTTTCCAAGAATATGTGTGAATGTAACCTAATTAATTTTGATTGAATATACATGATGGAAGTGCTAAGAGGCCGGTTCGTGACCCAAAAAATAATAGGAATCATGCGATATAGGAGGAGATTATCACCCAGACATGGTTTACGATCAAGACTCTATTATGGGAATTGGATCAAGGAAAGGGAATCGAGGGAGCATCATGATTGGGAATTTCCCAGTCCTCAAGGGGGAGAAAAAATCAATAACCTTAAAGGATTATTCAGACATCCCAAAGACAATAATTACCATATCATCAGGGAACGTAGTGTGTAATATTACAAGGGTTTTACCGCAATCTCCTCCATAGACGAAAAGTGTGGAATTAGCCTCCAGTATGATGAGTAAGCAGAATCCATCATAATCATGTTCCAATATTGTCGGAGATACTAAGAGGTTGGAGTGCCCAAGGACAGATGAAGGCTTGGAAAAAGTAGGATGACAATGGGATGTAGGGTTGGAGGAAAACCTGATAGCAGATTTAACTTCTGAGGTTGGAACAGTGGGGGTGTTGGGGAAGCATGATAAAAGTGGTGGTGCTCCTCTGGTGACTGATGATGGTTCGTAGCACGCAGATGGTATAGAGGCCACAGAAAAGACTGGGGACCTCGTTATGCATTTTGACAAATAGTTGGTAGATACAGACATAACCATTCAAGCTTCCATATAGGATGTATAAAGGATGATCAGAGGCCCAATGCAAGTGTACTAAAACTTGGAACATAACAAACAAATCGAGAAACAATTTATAATTCTGACGAGAGGCATTGGTGACAAGAAGTTAACAGTGGATGAGTTCCTAAAGACAAGGGACATACTAACCCAACATTTTGAATACATTCTCAAAGAATATTAGAACAATGATATAACAAATATATCTTAAAAACAATATAGGTATGTCACATCTAATAAGTTTAAGTTATCCTTTAAATGTATTTTTATGTGCTACTATGTTTAATTCTTCAAGTTGTACTTGATGGTTTCACACTCTTTCCAGAAAAATTTTATAAATAAATAACTTATTAGTAGTAGGATATGGTCTTTATATGGTATATGGTCTCAATTTACATTTTCTTATACAACTTTGTCGTTTTCCACCAATTCACATTTATATGGAATATAAAACACTCTTCGACATATTATATCATGAATCCCTTTATCCCATGATATTATAATGTTTCTATTAATGTTATTCATCAATTACTTGTATTCAAGTGTCTCTTATTTGGTTAGGAAATCTTTAACTAAAATATTGTTTTAAATGTTCTAAATATTTATTCTTCTAAATCTTTTGAATTAATTCCCATGTTTTCAAAATGATTTTAAGAATTTATTTATATGTAAATTAATGTTTTGAAATCAAAATTACTTTTAAATTCTTCAAGGTGGTACGGTACACTTTGATTCAAAAATCCTTTTTAAATTAATTGTTTGAAAAATAGTGAGACATTTAAATGTTTTCAAGAAAAAGAGGATATTTCTCTCAAATAGTTTTAATGAAAATTTTCATCAATGTCAATATCCTTCAGTGTAGTTTATTCTTCATTGAGGTTGATTTATTATAATACAGTCATCCATATTGTATTTAATGAGTTATGTTTGACCGTGGATGTGCTATTTTTATGCCATTCATAGTTTGTGGTTAAAATATTAACATTTCTTATGCTAGATATAATACAAATGTTTAGATTTTGTTTCAACATTTTCATATGAGGAATTCATTGGACATAGTAAGTGACGGTTGAAGCCCACTATTGCTCCTCGATGCATCGGTAGGTCTCATGAGAGAAAATAGTTTCCTAGCACAATGACTTGACAAAATCTTATTTTTAGTCTTGGCACGAGGCCTTGGCTATGGGGATATGATGTCCGGCATTTTTCCTTCCATCATTATGAAATTGGAAATTGATATTACATTTGATTATTTGACTAGTAGAATATCCATGTGAATAATTAAATGTAATTATTTGATTTATCTTTTCCATGTCATGTTGAATTGTAAGTTTAAAATGCTTGTGTTCTATTCTTATACATTGCCTTAAATGATTATTCTTATTTGTGATAGTTTCTGCTATATTGTTATCTTTATTGAGCATCTGAGAACACCCCATTATTATGTTTTATTTTCTCCTAGATGCAAAGAAGTATATTACGATTAACTTGCAGGAATAGGCTAAGGGATATAAGAGTGTTCAAAAGGGATATAATTTTTTTTTATTTCATAATGTAATGTAAAAATTATGTATTTATATACTACTTCAAAGGTATTAAACTAATCAACCTTTCAAAACATGATTTTTTATATCATGCCAATGTTATGTAATAATGCACCGATTCCAGGTAATTGATGTCGGGGCATTACATTTGATATAATAGGAAGTTTAGTACAATCCTTGGAATCTATATTTACAAAAAAATCGGATTAAAAACACTAATCTAGGATATACATTGAGGATTTGTATAGAAGAACATCCAAAAATTTTGTTAATGTAAATACTATGTGGGTTTTCTAAGTAATACATCCCTATCTGGATATGAGTATGTAGAGGCTGCTCTGGCACAAATTGACCTAGGAGTGAAAACTCTGACAAGGATTTTCAGGCATGACTCGAGGTATCCTGATACATGACAACGGGCCTTGCTGCACTCTTGGTTACGACACTCCCGGGGGATATGCTTAAGATAATTCACATTTTCATTACAAACCGATTTGAAGGATTTTAATATAAGATGAGAATAAATAACCTTTGTTAATCCTAAGGTATTTTAGATTGAAAATAAGGTGTCATGATATTCTCTAAATGATTTTATGACTCAAACTATGCTTTCTTGTGTTAGTAAATGGTTTTATTCCAAGGAGGTAATAGTATCATTGAACATGATATACAAGGTGGGTACGGTGGTTGAAATGAGCAAAAAAATGGATTGTGTATTGGTGTAAAAGATATCATGTTCATGCAGAATCATTTTTCCAAAAAAATGATAAAAAACATATATATTAACCAACTCCCGGACTCAACAATGAAGGGAAAGGCGACGAATGATAAGATCTCCAGCAGTAGAGACCATGGGGAAATGATAGCTCAATTTCCATCATGTAGGAAATGTGGAAGGAGACACCAAGGAAAGTGTTTCAATGGAATAATGAAATGTCTTATGAGTGGGAAATAATGACATAAATTAAATAATTTCCGAGAAAAAATGAAGAGTACTATGGAAGAAAATAAAAATGAATCCAAAAATCCATTTACAGTCATATTTTGTAAATATATGGGACCAGAGCATTATCTGAGTGAATGACATATTATATAAGATAACCTCTTGGTTAAGGAAGAACCAATGTGGAAATAAAGGGATGTAATTTATTTTCAAATTATTAGTTCTCTTTGTTGATGGGATTACTTTGGAAGAATTTTCTCTTGTATATGTAACCCAATAGTTTGTTATGTGAAAATTCTATTTTAGGAAGAATTACCTTTTCTATTTTTTGATATAGTTTTAAATAACCATTTTAGTATATATGATCCTTGAATTTTAGGTAATTACAAGTTATTAAATTTTGTGATGAAAATGCGAGGTATGTGATGACATTTGTGGTGAAATTATTATATGGTTATTTTGAAGAATTTTTCTCATCTTGGGAATGTTATAAAATATTTATTTTGAAAAACGATAGCATGCAGACTGTGTGAAAACCCGTCGCATATGACAAAGTTGTGGGGATCGAACCCACAACTAGAGCGTGATTGGGATTTATCGCCTACCACTGTACTATGTGAAGTCCATGGTTAGTGTGACTAATTATTCTTAGTTAAATGATTTTATTGATCAATAATATGTTTATTTGGGATCTTAGGTCTTATCAAATAGATATCCTTAGTATAGGAAAATGATTTGTTGATTAATTGATAAATGTTATTTTGGAAGACATTATCTCTGTTTGGAACACTATATGCCTAAGAAAAATATAATACTATGAGATTTCATTTGAAGAATAATGGTGTATTTTTA
Organism: Viscum album; assembly: GCA_963277665.1. NCBI lineage: Eukaryota > Viridiplantae > Streptophyta > Magnoliopsida > Santalales > Viscaceae > Viscum > Viscum album. The sequence continues at coordinate 239,887,126 of OY728155.1, read as the reverse complement.
TATATGTTTTATTGTGGATTTATAGAGATTTGGGTTATTTATGGAAATGATTAACCTATCATAGAGAATATGTGATTTGGTTAATTTATTTTAAGTATGTGACTTTAAGAGTAATTGATGTTATTTGGAGAGGCAATTTAATGTGGAAGACTACGTAATCAGATTCATCTATGTTTTTGGTTTCAATATTAGTTTGGATTATATTGAAGGATTTTAAGGAAAATTGTTTACTAAATGGTATTTATTGATCTTTGGGTATAGTTATTTTAATTTTATAGTATAAGATTAGTATTTCATTCCCAATAGGATTATCCTTTTTGGGGATCTTTTGATCTTATACTAATCGTTTTGGTTTTGGTTAATCTATAAATACAATGGAAATATATAGTTTATCCTTTGTGGATCATGTGATTCTCTAGATGTTGATTCTAGCGCTTCAGGTGTGACTAAGTTATCTTGAATACTAATTATTTAAAAAAATGAGTTATTGGTAGAAACTTATTGAAGGAAGAAACTCTGCTTAAAAAGTAAGTATATATATCTTTATGTTGTTAGTCAATATCATAAATAAATTCCTCAACTTTATTAGATGAAAGTTAAAACAAAAAATGTTGTCTGTTTACTTTTCCAACTTGGAAACTAATGACTATTAATCCCATCACAAGATTGAGGATTTCTTGTTGTTAAATTTTTCTTGATCATGTTTTCTATCACTCTCCATCAGAACATGATACTTATTTTATCTTCCATATCCATGATTTCTTATATGGAATCCTTGTATGGGTTATCTCATGTAACCTTTCTACTTCTCCTTCTTTCTTTTAAAGTGATTGTTTTATTGAGTCTTTTTACGATGTGGGACTTTCAATGAAGTTAGAAAGCCCAATTTTAAAAATTTTAGGAGGAAATTTCCAAAAGTTGGGAAGAATGTAACACCCCAATATTTCATAGTATGTTATTTTATTTAAAGTAATTCAGTAGCTTGCGCTACAAGCAACACTGAGTTCGAGTGCCCCACGACGTACCAAACTACCCGTTCAAAAAGCAGTTATTAATAGTATTAACTGAATTTTGAATTTATGTACTCTATATAATTTTAGAATCCATATTATGTGTTTATTAGACATAATATAAGAACAGATTCATTTTTTCAGATAAAAGAAGTATATTTCAAAAAATACATTTTTACCACCTTTTAATGGAACCCCCTTTTTAAAACCAATATTTTACACTTTAATATATTCAATTTAATGAAATTAAATTCTTCTATAGAATCGGGATAGAAAACATTACTTTGGATAATTGTTTGTTACTTTTCTGATAACATTCTCATTTTGATGAATAGTGAAAATACTAAATTTTAATTAAAATAAACTTTTTTAATCGAAATAATTTATAGTGTTAAATTTTTCTTTTGAATGGTTTGGAAGTATAATCAGATCATATTTTTATCTTTTAATACAATTTATTTCATTATAAGTAATTTACCATTTAAATTTGAAATAAATACATAACAATCATTTGATAGTTTTTACTTCTTAAAAACCCCGCCTTTTGGTTTTGACAACGAGAATTAATTTTAAATTAATTAATATAAATTCAATGTTTTGAATTTGGTAAAATAGAATTATTTTTGAATTTGGAATATCAAAATTAGCATAGGGTGATGTTTTGGTATTTTTCTGAAAACTTTCAATTTTTGATGAATAGTGAAAAACACTGTGTTATTGTTTGAAAACTGACTTTTTATTTAAATATTTAAATATTTTATTTATTAAAGTCTATATAGATACATAATACCTATATCATTTCAATGTTATTCATTGGAGTCATTTTTATAATAACATTAGATATATAAAATTTTATTGAACTTTTTACTGTCTTTTACCCATAATCTAGGGGAATTTGCAAATTTGCATAAAACATAATTTTACTGAATCTGTGGGTTGAATTTCAAAAGTCTGAGAGACATGGTAAATATCAGTAAGTAAAATTTGGTTCAATAAGATGAAAATAAATTTTTGTGAATAGTAAATTTTGACTTTTATTTCCCATGGTTAAAAGTAAATAGGGTAATTAAAGGTAAAAATGATATTATAATTATCTTAACACATGTCCTACTTATATTGGATAAGTATAATTCACCTAGAAAAAACCTTAAAAATGAAATATGATCCTTTTTGTCCACATTGATTAGATTAGGACATTTATTATTAATTTATTTTAAGAAGAGTTAAAAGTATTAAATTCAAGGATTAATAATTAAACAATTTTAAATATAGAGTTATACATAAGATGAATTCGACTATAAATATTCATATAAAGATAAAAATATTTACTAGATAATGGTATTTTATTTATAATTTTTAGACAATAAATAACTAAATTTATTTATGACACAATGATGATGCAGTAATTATCTTATTAATTAATGATTAAAATAATTGATATTATAAATATCAAAATAAATGTAATATGAGACTTTTTATGAATTCCACTAATTATCTAGGAAAATATAACTTTTATGGTTGATTAAATAATTTTTTTTGAAGTAATCATGTGTTATGGTTTTCAAAAAAACCAAATACTAAATAATGTCAAAATTGATATAAACGAGTTTTAAAAAAATACTCTATTATTGGTTGATATAATATTCTTAAAAATATAAGCATCAGCCAAAGAGATTAAATATTATTATATATGTCATTAATGAACCACTTTATGTTCTCTTTGAAGTTTAAAATATGTTTATTAAGCTTATAGTGCAAGAATAAAAGAAGACACAGTAAAAGTTAAACTATTTTACTAATTGTAAAATCTAAAAGATAAGGTTAATATAGTGACCAAAACTTGCCTAAAACCTACTGGTTGAGATTATTTAAACCCATACACACATTATATTCAAAATAATTCAATTGTTATCCATTATAAACCGAAAATTATTTATAAAAAAAAATTTCAAGGTTTTCCAAAAGTGACCATCACCTCTCTTATAAAGAGGTACTTCACCTTCTCTCAAAATCTCAGCTCAAAAGCCATTTGGATCGGACAACCCCTTACTATGTATCCTCCCAAATTAACTCAAATTAATCTAGAGTGTTTACTTTTATCATAAAGCCAACCTAAGGAGCCCTTTTGATCAACTCAAAAGAAAACACCCGAAGAAGATTTAATAATTTCACCACCCTCATTCAAGTTCTTTTCATCTTCCAACTCCTCTTTCTTTATTGTATATATACCAAAAATAATAACTCCAATACCTCATACATAAATTTATTTCATTGTAAAAATTGTACAACCATATTCTTTATTCTACCCATACTATAAATGACAAAGTCATTATACATGCGTACGTATGACTTACCGTCTCCACATCGTGGTGTAGTTTGTTATTAAAAATATAATTATTTAGATGTGTATAATAATGAGTATAACTAAATTAAATAATAAATATAACATGTTAATGATTCTGTATATATGATATACCATACAATTATATATGATTTCACCATCAAAAGAACGATATTGTCGATCATGCGTACGTACGGATTACCGTCTCCACGAACGCGATGAGATTCATTCCCCATCGTAATAATTCAAGAATAATTTTAATTTTATGATTAAAAATAATTTTTAAGAACTTAATATCATTATATAAATGAATCAAATACATCCTATACAAAAAAAACTTGACTTACAAAACAAATCATATAAAGGAAAGCGAATCAGTTAATAACCAAAACCATGATACTACTGAAATATAATTATCAAATCAATATTAGAAGATCATATATGATATCATATTTATATATTTGGTTCTTTTATAATTTAATAAAAATTACTTCACCATTATACAGGAGGTTAACAAAACCTATACTAAGGAAAAGTACAAGGTAATGGGTTTCTTATCTCACTTTTAATTCGGTAATATTTCCATTGTTCGCCACTTATTTATTGCATGTGGTGTATTGTGTACTACCATTTAATATATATTATCATTATTATCTTTATATTCCTTTTTTTCTATGCATAATTTTGTGGTTATTAACTTTTGGTCATACAACTTGATTGATTACAATGTGGTAAGGGGTTTTCATCTCCCTTCTTATTCTCAGGAGATTTATACTATATTGCCACTATTTCCTTTGTTTGGTGTATGTACAATCCATGATTGTATTATTTTTGTAATATACTTTTATTAATGGGTATTTACATCTTAATTTTATTGATACTTCTTTCATGGGGTACATGGATTGTAAGTTACCAAATCGGTTAGGGAATTTCAAATTTCCATTTCTACTCATTTGGCTTTACGCATACTCCATTGATTATTTTACTCCAAGATTATTTGTGGAATCACTATGGATACGAGAATTAGAATAAAAAATAAAGAGATTCTATCATACATCATAGAGAATCATACTGAGTAAATGTAATGATTATAAACAATGTTTAATCATAATCACAATATAATCATTAAAAAAATTATCAAAATCAAAGTAATTATAATGAACAGAGTATACAATAGAAAATGAAAAAGTAAAAACAATTCACTTTTTATTACAAAACTGTGGCAAATATAAGCACACGAAAATTAAATAAAATTCTTTCATAACAAATAGAAGGGTATCTGATAACCTGGGATAAATGTCCCTTGATTTAAACTTTCAAGAATGTCTATCTTATCTGAACTATGTTAAGCCCTCAAAATTATAATTGGTGTATATCTAGCTATACGTGCAAGACCTTGATCAATATGGTGATTGGAACCTTCTATATTCCTATCCTTATAAGCCCTCTATTTTATTCAGTAACAATAGGCATCCCAAAAAGTAAAAAAATATAATGATGAGTACATGTATGTTGAACAAGCTGTTCAAAACATGATCACTTCATGGATTTCTCACGAAGAAATTTTGGGAGAGCTCTTGCTGAGAATATATTCATCCAAAAGTTTTGAGCTCATCCAAATGACCTGGTATCTATGCCCTTCATCCCAACATTCATATTTTGGATCCAATGGGAATATTTCTTCTTAAAATCTCATAGGTACTTGGGAACCTTGCACTCTAATAGTCATCTTGTAACTGAAACAAAAATATCATTTTATTATGCATATCAAAACAGGATACAAGAAATCATTTTGTATAAAAGGATTTTTCTGATAAAACGCTATTTTATAGTTATGATTAAGTGGGTATTAAAAGAATATATATCTTCTTATAAAATATAGAAATGAATAGTAAATGGGTATTATAATTTTATTAAAGACAGTGATTATAATTTATCTATTTAGTAAGATGGAAATATGAATTAGTGAGATTGATATAAAAAATATTCAGTAAGTATGATAAATAATTGAATTATGTGTTTTTCAATAATCATGGAAATGTAAAAAACAATAAATGTCAATTTTTTCTCAGTTTGTATGATTTTTATCTTATGAAATGTGTAAATCGTCCTTATAAAAAGAGAAAAGACATATTCAATGAAGGATTTTCAAATGAATGTTTCTGATTTCCAAAAAAAGAATGGAAAAATAAAAAGATGATTTTTAAATCAATGATCTCCCCATATTTGGAATGCAAATACCAAAAGTCAAAAATAATACACATTTTAAAAATTAAATAGTATTATTGGAAATAAACACTTATACTTATATACATTTGAGTTTGATAAAATTTGCTAAATAATGATTTAATAAAACGACCCCCTTAAGTTAATAAAATTCATAAGGATCTTATTTTATAACAAATACCCCTCTTAATAATGGTATTATACTTTAAAGAAATTATCCCACTTTTGAATGTATTCTCCCCTTATATAAATAATTCTCCAACTTTGTAGCACATTCTCCCCCATTGTGATTTACAAAAACAATTGGTTAAATATTTTAATACTTGAAAAAATTTAGTGAAAACACATACGAAGAAACAAAGGACTCGATCATAAAAAAATAATTCAAATAAAATTCATCCAATGAAAAAAACTTTCTGTTAAAAATTATATTGATGAAAAACACATTCATTAAAATTCAATAATTTCAAGACAACAACTGTTCAAAAATGATCATTTCTTTTCCTACTCCTTTTCTATCTTCATGAGTTCTATAAAAAATATTTTACTCTTCTTGAAATCTTTCATGACTTCTAACAATGTATCATTTGATTATTTTTGGGACTTAATTTTTGATTACTTTTTGAGAAAACCACTGATCTAGGTTACAATTGATCTCCTTTACTATCTTCAACTTCTATTCTAAATAAATGAACTTATATTTTTAGGAATTTGGCTTCTCTTCCTGAGAGAGAAGCTTTTCTTCTTGAGCTTGATACTTTTCTAACTAAATTATAATTACCTTTTCTAGGATTTCAACTCAGTTGGTTAGAAAATCATGTTGACATTTTAAATCTAATATATAAACTTGATAAGTTATTATCCTCGAGACTTTTCCTCCAATTGTATTCAAATTTTTATCTAACTCTCTGATCTCATTAGAATGATATATCATTGGTTTTTTATAAATTTTCAACTTTAGGGATGTATCATTGGCTAAATTGTTAAAGGTAATATTTACTTCCATCATAACATTCCATAGATCATCAATAAAATCACCGTTTTCTTTCAAACCTTTCTATATTGTGAGGTACATTCTTTGAAAACCATGAAATCAGATTCTAGCTTTATCAACATATGTCTTAGAATCATGATTGAATTATACCTCTTATATTGGTTTTTATTAACCAACATAGCATTTTTTTAAAACCTTGTAAAAAATGAATCAGTTTCTCTAGTCACCACAAAGATTGGACTACATATTTATCTACCTGTAATGAAGCTACGTTATCCAAATCAGTTTCTTCTTCATAAATAGGTAATTCAGCTAAAAGAGTTTTATTGGCATCATCATCTAAACTATGTCTACAACCCTCATCTAGCTTGGTCTATTCATCCTTTTTTGAACTCGTAATATATTTATTTGTATAGTATCTTAAAGAAGTTTTCATTGAATATTCACTTACAAGAGAAGGAGTTATTCATGATATATCTTGATATGTTCTAAAAGGTAACTAATTTGATGGGTATTTCTCTTTCTCACCTATTTATTTGACATTCACTTATTTATTGTCATTATTATTTTATTCTCCAAGATATTGATCAATTTCTTATATAATTATATCCTTCTTCTCTTGAGATACATTATGAGATGTCAAATAAACAAAATTCTACTATTTCATATCCTTATCTTGAATAGATGTAGAATTTTTTTCCTCTCAAACAATTTCTCTTATCGAAATACCGACACTACATATCTACAATCCTTTCAATAAATTATTAACATCAACAAAACATACATTCTTATTTTAAAAATTTTAATTATTATCACTTTCTTTTAAGGATTATTCAGTTTGAATCTTTCTAGCTAAATATTGTGCTAGATTTAGACCAAACAGAGTTTCACCTTCATTTCATCCAGTTTAATATTTCCTCCACTTAGAAACTACTTCAGCACTTTATAATTTTTGTTTATTCTTATTTAACATCTCTGACTCCTCTTTCAAATTTATTTTTGAGGACTATGGTTTCTATTTCCATTTTTATTGGGAAAAAATCATCTTATTTTGTTTTGGATCTCATTAGTTTACTTAATATACATCTTTTGAAGGTTTAGAATAAAGATCATAAATGAACTTCTTCGATTCAGAATATAAACCAATCTTAATTATCATAATAATATTACCACTTATTAATGGATCCATTATCTATATTAGATAAGGATTTATAATGATATTATAAAATTTATGGAAATTAAAAAAACATTACTAAGAATATCAGGAAACATTATAAGTTGAATCAGTATAGCACCAGAATTAAATTAATTAATGGTTAACAAAATCTAACCCATCGGATTGATTTTCCTTATATCGAATAGGTAATCCTAAATTAATACATATGATAAATTCAAAGTGTTTATATTACCTATTATTAGTATAATAAATCCATGCATCCACAAATATGTTAAATGATTTTCTGATGACAAATGTTTGACCTTTCTCTTATCCTTATTTATTAGAAAAAGAAATTTCTCAACTCTTCCTTCAACAATGGTACTTTTCCAATTCGGTAGTTTATGAGAAAGATAATATGCATCTCTGTCTGATAGAACACCATTAAAATCGGATTCCTATTAGGTGACACATTGATTTCTTTATCATATAATTTAAAGTGACTTCCAAATTCTCATCATCTACACTCACCGAATTATAGAATTGTCTTACTACATAAACTATTATCAGATCATGATAAGTTGTGTATTTCCCCACAACAACTAATTCCCATATTCTAAATTGAATAATACTTTTTGAAGACAAATGATAATTATTATAAGAATAATGATATATAATTAGTTCTATGAAAAACTTTATCTTTGAGAAGTCGGTTGAAGGATGCAGCCCATTTATTATTTGAGACATCATTTGGGAAGATTCTGATGAATGATTCATGAGTACTATTGATAACATCATGTTATGGGAAAAACCTACATTCTACACAATAGATAAGTAGATCAACACCAAATTTTTTGAAAGATTTATGTGGGATCTTTAGGGGGAATCTTTATATAGGCGATTGAAAAAATGACTATTGAGATTTTACGATTGGGATTAGATCTCGATTTATCCAATGCTTGGAAAAATTTTGAACTCTTGAGATTTAAAAAAACAAATAAAAATTAAAATTTCATCACATTCTGGTAAATCTGATAATAAAAAAAATATTAAAATGGAATTGAAAATAGAAAGTAGATAATTGTACATTTCTAGGTTATCAATTAAGATATTTTGGTTTCATTATTTTTTTCTTGAAAAAATGGGATCATTTATTTTGAAAATAGTACAAAAAACTGAGTATGGTTATATGAGAATGAAAATTTGAGTATGATTTTATGAGTATAAACTTATGAGTTTGAAAATATGAGTACAATCATATGAGTATGATCATATAAGTATGATCATATGAGTATGATCATATGTGTATAGAAAAAATATAAAAAAAGAAATAAAATTATGTAAAATATAAAAAATATGTAATCCCACAGTGAAAAGGAGTATCTTAATACAAGGAGATGGTTTCAAAAATATGTATATATGAATGACAACTTTGATTTTATCATTCCTAACTTTGTTTTAATGTATTCAAATCTATCTGAGGGTAATGGTTTGTAAAGATAACATCAATTTGATCATTCATTCTGGTGAATTGTATATAATATCTCCTTTTATTCTGTGACCCCAAAGAAACTAATTTCTAATATCTTTTTGTTTTGCATGATACTGATGTGTAGGTTTTTTACATAAATATATGGTGCTAGTGTCATCACATAGTATTTTAGTTCTAGAAAAAATCATTACATAATCAGTGATTGTGTGTGGAATCCACAACACATGAGCACAACATCTCCTAGCTACTATATATTCATCTTCAGCAGTGGAAAATACTACTGGGTGTTTTTTCTTACAAAACCAAGAAACTAATGAATATCTTATGAAATGAAAAATTCAATATGTTTTTTATATAATTCTACAACCACCAAATTTAGCATCTGAAGAAGTTTTTATTTCAATATCATTTCTAGAATAATAGAAAAGTCACAAATTCATAGTTCCTTTTAAATAGTGAAACATTCTTTTCACATTTTTTAAATTGGATTCTTATATAATTTCTTTATATCTTTCACATAAGCATAATGAAAACATTACATTCGTTCAACTAAATGTTATGTATAGTAGGCTTCTTATCATACCTATAAAAGATATTTTATATACTGGTTGTCCAACATCATCAAGATCAAGTGTTTTTTAGGTTATTATTAGATTAATAATACTTTTAGTATTTTCAAATCCATACTTCTATGTAAATATTTTCTATAATTATGTTGAGATATATAGGTTTCTTCAGGTTTTTGAGAGATCCAAAAACCAAAAAATAATTTTAACTCACCCATCATAAACATCTCAAAAATAGATTTCATAAGATTTTCCAAATAATATATTAATGATTTCTGATGTGATCCCAATATAATGTTATCAATATAAATTTGAAAAATCAATAATTTTTTTCTTTCTTAATTAAAAGGGTTAGATCCGGAGTTCCCTTAACATAATTATTTTGTAACATAAATCCTATAAATCTATTATCCCAAGCACTAGGTGATTTTTTAAGTCTATATAATTCTTTTGTATGTTTTTAAACATATTGAAGATGTTTCGTACCTTAAAACCCCATAGGTTATTCTATGAAAACATCATCTTGAACATAGCCTTTAAGGAAAAAACCCTTCATATTAATTTCAAATTGTGTGGAATCAATGAATGTTGTAAAGGATAATAGAATTAGAATAGAATCAAGTGTTTCTACTGGGGTATACGTTTTCTCATAGTCTATTCCTTCTTATTGATTATAAACATTAGAAACTAATATTTATTTATTTATTACAATGATTCCATATTCATATCATTTTCTATTAACAACCCATTTTAAACCAATTATATAGGTTTCATTAGTTATTTCAACCAAGGTCTAGACATTGTTTCTTCTGAATTCATTCAGTATATCTTTTATTTATTTTATCCAATATTTTTCATCGAAATCCTGATCAGTACATTTAAGTAATCATTACAAAAGGAAAGAATGATTTTTTACTTCATTTATCATAGAACTTCTAGTCCTTATAGGTTCATTTACATCAATAATTATATTATCACAAGGATGATTCCTAATAAACAACTTACTTGGGATTTGTAATCCCTGTTCATCAACATAAGGTAGAAAGTATTCTAGAGTGAATGCTTCAGAAAATATTTCTTGAGTATTATCCTTATTAAAGGAATCTCCTATCAAAGGTTGATAATTAGTTTTTGAAAACACATCAGACGATATAGGTTGGGAATATTTAAAAATAAGATTAGTTTCATCAAATTGTACATGTAATATTTCTTCAACAATACAAGTGTTTTGATTTAAATCTCTATAATCCATATAGGTAGTGGAACAACCTAAAAATATACCTTCATCGGCATTGGGTGCGAATTTGTGGAAATTATCTTTTCTATTCAATAAAAATTTTCATCCAAATACTTTATAGTATGAAACTTTTGGTTTTTGGCATGTTGATAACTTATAATGTGTTTTCTTAGGAAATTTCCTTATTAAAACTAGATTTATAGTATAATATGAAATAATCATAGATTCGTCCCAAAAATTATTTTCAATTGAGAATTCACACAACATGGTTCTTATTATTTCTTAAAGAATTCAATTTCATCTTTCAATAATGCCATTGTGGTGTGGAGTTCTAGAAGCTGATAATTTTTGAGCAATTCCATTTTAACTACAAAAGGATTCAATATTATAATTTCCAAATTCTCTACCATGATCATAATGAATATTTATCAATGGAAGGTTGTCTCTTTTTACCTTTAGCTGTAAAGGTTTTAAAATAAGAAAATACTTCAACATTATTTGCTAGAAAATAGATCGATGTAAATATAGTGTAATCATCAAACAAAAAAATACATTGTATTTTCCTCCAATACTTCTAGTTTTTGTAGGGCCAAATAAGTCCATGTGTACTAACTATAATGAATCATAAGTTGATATTTCACTAATTTATTTAAATGTTGATTTATGTCTATTTCCATATTAAAAATGGTCATAGACTTTTGAATGATCAAATCTGAGATTAGGTATATCCTTAACAATTAATTTATTAGTTGTTTACATATGTTCCAAGGATTACAATGTCCTAATCGTCTATGTCCTAACCAAGATTTATCTTCCATTATTCTTACTGACTGAAAATTACTTTATTTATTATCACAATCCCATGTTAAGGGGTATGGCGGAACACAAAAAGACATCAAAGACAATTACATCAATCATTTCTTCAAAGAAAAAATTCAAAGACAAAAAAACATTAAAGACTACAATGGAAATCCACTACCCATCATAAAAAACATGAAGACTAGTTCCACCAAGCCATCACTGCACGACTAGTTGTCCCGTGAAAACGAAGCATGGACCCGATATCGATGGAAGATCCATACCCTCTCAAACATCCAAATCTATATAGCAATGACCTGATGAAACTCTCACTCTGATCCTCATCTGGAGCAGTCCCATGTAGATGAACAGGTTGCAAAGGCCTTAAACCACAAACTGCAGGACCACAAAAATCACCACAGAAAAACAATTTAAAAAATATAGAACTTCATCACAAAAAAGAATCAAACCTTCAAATAAACCGTGAAACCTTCATGAATCTGCACCTACACCAGAGCGACCACCATGCTCTACCGCGTTCGGCCAGCAGGGAGCGATACAAAGTGAATCCACAAAACACATCCAAAAAACCGCCAGATTCATCACCAATTCAAAAAAACAATCAGAAAACCTGTAAGAGATGCGTAGAAACTGGAGGAAAAGAAATTGTCCCCCCTCCAAACCACTCGAAATCCTATGACAGGCCACTTTAGAAGACCACAACGAAGCCAATGTTGGTTCGAGTTTTCACCCCACCCAGTCCACACCAGAAGCACACCAAGACCATCAAAACACGCACACCAGATCTACGCTGTCAAGACTCCAACTCGAGCCGCACTGAAACGCCGAGGTCCATGATCTATGATGAAGATGCCAACACCGCCGAGACACCCCGAATACATCGTCGAGGCATGCAGGGTCTCAAGCCACACAGACTCCGAAGCGGGATCGAGGAATGGATGCGAGCTATCGAGCAAAGTCGGAGGTGGTGGGAGAAGAGGCTGCTATAGAGAAACCCTATAAGAGAGTTGCTCAATGACCCACGCCACTCTGAGGACCCTGTTTTCTTCCTCGTTTATGTTTTTATTCATCCATTCTACCTAGAAAAGGTAAATCATAGCTCATGAGGTCTTCTAAGTTACGTGTGTAGACATTCTCATGCCGATCGGAAAAAAGAATAAATTCATCCTTGGAACTGTGTAATAAAAATTTATCATTACTAAAATTCACAAGGTAACCTCCATCACATAATTGATATATTCTTATGATATTTTTTAATATGTTTAAAAATAAAAAAAATTTAAATGAACACTTTTCCAAGAAGTACAATATTACCTATACCAATAATCATTCATTTAGCATTGTCTCTAAAATTATCTCTTCTACCTGTAATTTAAATAATCATTTCAAAGATGTTTTTGTTACCATTCATATACGAGGAATAGTCCCTATCCATGTACCACATATTTTTGTTGCTACCTTCATTATTTTCTTGAAATCAAAATAGTTAGGTTTTCGGAATTCAAACCTTATTGGATCCAGAATTGTTAGAATGTAAAATATTAGGAATCCGCATTTGTTTAAAAAATGAGATTTATGAAATCCTATGGATTTAATTTTCTTTAATGAATAATTATTGTTCAAATGTCCACTACATTGACACTTTCTACATAATGGGACACTTTTTGGAACAAAATAGTTATTTATAAAAACAGGTTTTGAATGAGATTAATAAAATATAGAACAATTTTTAAGAGGATGAAGTTGAGAATACATCTTATTCTAACATTATTTACCAGTAGTAAACTTTTATAAGATTTTCTTGAGAGAAAATATTTTATATTTTATTCTAATGAATAAATTTTTATCCTCATAGGATTTTTTTGAATCGTGTTTTATCTATAAAACATTTTTCACATAAAAAACATTTTCTAGATACATAGAAATTTCAATCTTTTCAGCATTTAATTCATCAAGGGTTTTTGGAAATAGATTCAAATTCAAACCCTTTCTTTTCAATATCTGATACTTATTTTATTAAAACATGTATTCTAGAATTTTCTTTTTGATAATTCTTCTGGATCTTGAAAATTTTATTTTTGAGTCACTTGGAAAATTTGAACACTTATTCAAAATAATGTAATGTATTATCCTCTACCTAGGAAGATTCTTCATTCGAGAACATATAATTTTCTTCATGAGGATAATTTTAACATAAATACATGTAAGTTAAGGATTCAGCAGTATATACAATCACCATAAAACATTTACTTTAAAATGCTATTATAAAAGAAAGAACAATGTTCATATGTCCAGAACATTCATTTTCTAAGGATTCATCAAATGAATCTCAAACACTTGTACTCCTTGAATCATTTACCTTCAAATATTCCTTTCCTTTCTAAATGAATTTCCTTTCAATATTTTCTTTTAATAGTTGGATAGTACGGTCTGATGTTTCCAATTTTGTTGAATTCATAGAATGTGACTTCAGAATCGTTATTATCATTCTTATCCTTTTTTATATCAATATTGAAAATCATTCTTTCCCATAATCTTGTTCATCCTTCGAGCAAGAATGGATAAATCATTTTCTAATAGTTCAGATTCACTCATGTCTGATTGAAATAAAAATTTCATCATTTTTGTCTTAATAACTTTTTCAGGAGACTTGCAATTCATTTTATTTGAATTATTAGTAAAAGAAACACCTCCATAATTATTCATTTCATTATCTGAATCTCCTTTTAAGATTTTCTCATATTGCAAGAGTGTTACAAATAAATCATCAAAAGTTAAATTTGCAACATTTCTTCACTCATGAATTTTTATTATCATTAATTCCCATTAATTTAAAATGATGTCTATAATATTATCTATAAGAATATCATCATCTAGTCATTTCTCCCCCATTTATTGTAAGCCGTTTATAACAGTTAGAAATCTCTATTGAACTTTACCTACAGATTCTATACAAGTAAAAACAAAAAACATGATAGTATCCTCTAAGAATGGCTCTTCTCGTCTCCATGACTTTAGATGTTCCATAATGAGTAATATTTAATTTATTACAAATTCTATTGAATAATTCACAAGATGATATCTGATTTTTTATATTCATGTTCATAGTGTAAAGAAAAGTATTGTGTTCCCTAAAGTTTAGTTATTATTCATGTTTTCTGGATTGGTGAAAGGTCTCAATTTTATTAAGAATTTTGTAATCTCCAGTAATCATTACAAAATTTTAATTTCCTATATTTATAACAAAATTATTCATTCTATCCCTCGAGTATTCATAATCATTCCCATCAAAGATAGGCTGTCTTGTAGGATTTAAATTTTCTATGGATCTGACATTGATTTCTGCCATCTTTATAAAAGTATAGAAATTCTCTTTCCACAATACACATTAGTGTATAAAATGTTTATAAACAAAGTGTTTATAAATAAAATAAATTAAATTGTAAAAGAAAAAAATAATATCTATGAGTAGTGGAAAATGTTTTAATACCAATTGCAATACCAATATCACAAAAACCTCCTATGATTCAAATTTTTGGATCAAAATATATGAATCAAATGTATATACAGGGGAAAAAATACAGGGGTGGGTGAATTTTATATTTAAAAACTTTTTTTCTAACTTATATGAAATTTATTTTAATAGAATTAAACTAATTTAATTCACAATCCTCAATTATATTTGACAGTTAATCAGACACGACCTATGGTTTGAAGATTATCGTAACCAGGTAGATTTTAATAATGTATTCCACATTTCATTAATAATTGTATTTAAAAATGTGTATTATAGTATGGTAATCACTATGAATATGATAATCAGAGTAAAACAAATAAATAGATTATATCATATAGTAGATAAAATCATACTGATTAAATATAAATTTCGTAATCATAGTATAATCATAATCATAATATAATTGTGACCATAATTATCATAATTAAATTAATTATGATGAAGGAGTATATAATATAAAATGAGAAAGTAAAAACAATTCAATTTCTATTACAAAATATCAAAAAATATAAGTACAAGTAAATTGAATAAAATTATTTAATCTAAAAAAGATAAGGGTATCCAAAAAACTTGGATAAAGGTCCCTCGATTTATACTTTCATGAAATCCTATCATACCGACACTGAGGTAAGCCCTTGATATAATGATCGGTGTCTAACTCTCTATCCCCATACACCCTTAATTAATAGGGTGATTGACACCTTATGTCTTCCGATCCTTAGAAGCCCTCAATTGTATTCTGAAAAAATAGATGCCACATAAAGACAAACATAGATATTGAAGAGTAAAAGTATGTCAAACAAGTTGTTCGCAACATGATTACTTCAAGGCTTTCACACAATGAAATTTTGTAAGAGCTCTCGCAGATAATAAAATATTCCAAAAAATTTGAGCTCGTCTAAATGACCTGGTATTTATAACCTTCATCCCAATGGTTATATTTTGGCTCCAATGGTCGGATTTCCTCCTTCAATCATAGAGGGACTTAGACACCTAACACTCCAATGGTATTCTTGTAACTGAAATAATGACATAATTTTATTATTTAAATCAAAACTGAATACATTATATTATTTTTAATAAATAATTTTTTTCGATACAGCACTATTTTTTAGTGATGATAATGTGGGAAAAGAAAGAATATATATCTTCCAATAAAATACAAAAACGAACACTAAATGGATATGATAATTTTTTAGATAGTGAGTATAATATATCTAGTTTGTGTGATGGAAATCACAATTGGTGTGATTAATATAAAATGTATTTAGTGAGTGCGATACAAAATCCTATTATAACTTGTTCTGATAATCAAGGAAATATACCGAATAATGAATCTCGATGTTTTCTCAGTGTGTATGATTTTTTACATAAGCAGTGTGTAAATCGTAATGATAAAATGTGAAAATAAATAATGAATAATGATTTCCATTTAAAATAATGTTTGTGACTTTCGAAACAAAAAGGAATGTAGAAGTCAAAAGATGAATTTTGACTCAACATGGTTACTATTCCATTAGCCAATTTACTATTCCCAAGGGTCACATTATTATTCTAAAGATCAATTTATTATTCCTTTGGTATAGGTTTCTTAACTTCTAAAAATGCCTTTTCTTTCTCTCATTCATCATTTATGTGGTTTATATTCTGTTTTATATGTTATCTTATGTGATCAAACTATAAGACATAATTATAAGAATAGAATTCCGTTGATAAAACAATGGTTCATTACACATTATATCCCTTTCATAATTTTTATCCGAGGAGGGGTCTCTTTGGAGGGAGTGGGTTGTGACATGTTCAACAATATTATGAATACATAATGATTAAAACGAATTTTTCTAAAAAAAAGAACATTCTATACATTTTTTTAATATAAATATTAATTTATTCATATTTAGAAATAGAATTAATATTATTGGTTTAATAATTTTTATTTTAAATATAATTTTTTTTAAATGTTTCATTGGATTTTTTAGTAAATAAATAACTCACATGGTTAAATTTTAATCAAGATTAATATGTTATAAATTGGTTACACTAATGTTACTTGAATTTTACTAAATTAATTTGAACGTATTCCCTATATATTACTTTTTTAAGGTTGGTAATTAATTACACAATATCCCATGAACATTTTACAAAACAACTCATCAACTCATAATTATTTTCTATTCTTAAACCATTATCAACATTATTTTTCAAATATTTGTGCCTTATTTTCACTGATAAAAGAAGCTCAATTCCATCCATTTCAATCAACACCCCTAGTTATAAATTTCAATGAAATGTTTCCCAATTTACTTCTTATATAAACATTATACAAATTTAGTATCCTTTATCATCAATAAGTATCATCATGACCACAATTTCTAAAGGATGCTTCCATAGAAGATGAAAATTCCAAATATATGTATTATATTCACCTAAATTCCTTTCTTTATCCTTCTGATCCACCCTCGTCTGAATACATTAAAATAATTTGTGTATAATAACATAAGTTTAACATTATACATTCCTCTCCAGTTTAATCTAAAAAACATAATCATTTCCAATTATTGTTTTTGGAATTCCAACTCTATGAAGAACATGTTTCATTTTTCATAACCAAATTTTGTAGATGGTTTTGGAAATGGGTTTAGTGAATTGATATTTAATTGATTTCATGATTTCAATTTTTGATGTTTAAATTAGGTATTGAATAAGTGATATTAAGAAAAAACTAATATTTGTAAATCTAACAACCTAAAATGAATATTCCAATAGAAAAATCCATTTATTTATATGTAAAAAATACTTTTTCATTAACCATATTTCGGTTGCTAATTCAAATTATGATTCATCAACATAATAATATCTATGTAATTTCATTATGCTTTTGTGAAAGTGATATTACAAGAAACTAATATCACATATAGCCATACTCTTACATAGATTGTAGTATATAAAGTTTGGGTCAGTTTAACAACCTATATAAGAAATGAAATTAACATCTATAGAAGAAGGATTTTGAAACATAATATTGAATATTAATAAGTAATTTTTTTCTTAAATAATAATTTGTACATTTTATCATAAATAAGATAGAAAAATTCATTCCTTATAAATTAAAAAAACAAGACCATCACTTACGTCATTATTCGGAAAAAATCAAATTTTTTATAGAATGATATTATAAATATATAAATATTTATGAATGATTGAATTATATTTTTTGTATGTTTTGTAATTGTGGAACTTTGAGAGAATATTTTAGAACAAAACTACTATTATGAAATTGGGAGAAAATGATCAAGATTACTCACACCCGATATTAAAAATAGATTATAACTATTTAATACAACTATAGAGATTAATTATAAATGAATTTTTCAAAAGGTAATAGAATCGAATAAATAAATGATATAATATAATATATTTTTTATTTTTTTATTAAGGAGATTCATGAACATTTATGGATGATATGTAAGAGGTTTTCACCTCAATCTTAATTCATTGAGATATGATGTGTATTCACCACTAGTTTCCTTTTTTTGTTTTGTTCATATGGTCCATATATTTATTCTTTCAAAATATTTCATGAAATTTTAGGGACACACAAATCCATCGATTGTTTTACCCTCCATGTATTTTCAATTCAAAATATTACAAAATTTTAAGGGGTTTATTATCTCAAATTTAATTTTATCAGACATATTTGATAGTGTCCAACATTTTATCATTGATATTATGTTATATCTACCTAATTAAATTATTTTAATATCTAATTAATGGGATATAAAAAATACACATTGAGTTCCATTTTTTATTCAAATTTTGATTTCATGTTTTATTAAAGCATAAGGGATCTTGATAAATAATAATATTATTTCTGCATGTTATAATGTCTCTCCATAAAAAATTTTCTTATATGCTTGTATTCTTAAAATTTAGGATTTATTTTCAATTTACATCTATTCCTTACTATGGATAATTAATTTTTTGTTAAAATATTTTAATTTGAATTAAATCATTATCAAAAAGTATATCCTTGTTGAGAATAATTTTTATCATCTTGATAATGGTTACCAATATTTTCTTATTAATTCCTTCCAATGTTTTTATTTTTATTTGGAAAACCAATCATGGGATATCTCATGTGACCATCATACTTACACTACCAAATACTGTGATGAATATATTTATTAATTTTAGGATCTGATTTATCAACAAATATAATTTAAAAATAATAATGTTTTTTTCCTACGAGGATTTGTTTATCATTGAACCCATATATACTTAGGACACTCCTTATTTATTTTTGAAGAATCCATTATTAAATATTTTTTTAAAAAAGTAAAGTTTTTAACATTTATTCAATTCACCAAATTAAATATAACTTTTGAATGTTACCTGTAATGTCCTATTTTTATGTTAATGTTACAAATGTTTTCTAGAATCAATATGTATGATATTATTCCATGGGAACACCCCTATCATCATAGATAAAATTATGATCAATGAGTGATTTTTTTACCTTTTTTGTGCCAAATAATCCTAATTAACTATGTTTTTAAACTAAAAATAGTTATTACATATATTTTTCTATGTGATTTTCCTATTTTTAATGAAAACGTCATTTATATCTATGTCAACATCCTCTATTCAGTCCTATGATATTATTAAATTATAACATCCCCATTAATTATATGGATATATTATTCCAATGTTGTTTGTTAGTAGGTAACCCATTTCATTCATTACTCTTTAATGGAATTATGTAAGATTTCCTTATGTGGAATACGTAATGTTAGATTGTAAACGTTGTTCCTTCATTAAAGTCAAATAATTTTTGTATGAATTAATCTATAGATATGAAATATTTATTAAACATTATTTATAACATCATGACACTTCATGATTTATTTCATTTTAAATAAATTTATTCTCTTCGATAGTATACAAAGTGCACAACACTGGGTTTCTACAAAACATCATACTGTTTTAAAATTTTATTTAAACTTGACCATTGTAACCTATATGTTAAATTTAATTTAATTTATAAGAATAAATAAAAAATGAATGAATATATAGTTTACATGATTTTAATATTTATATTATTCAAATAATTAAAAAAAGATTCATTTTAAAGTAAAATAAATATTTTCTGAAAATACAGTATTTTAATAGAAAAAGGCTTCATCACATATTTCACAGTTATGATAAAAAAAATTTCACAAATATTTAATTAAATATAAATATTTTTTTAACATAAAATATAAATATTATATTGAAGTCAATTATTGGTATTTTTTTGAAATATTTCATTTTTTCATTGAATAATGAAAAATGAAGATTATTATTAAGAACTTCCTTTTCATTTTTTTTCAAACGATAAATTATATTATAAATTCAGTTAAATGTAAAATTAATTCAATTATATTATAAACAATTTCATTTTAATATGTTTTATCATTTTCATATTAAATTTTGATATTACAACCTTCTATACTTATGATAATTTTCTATTTGGAAACCTTCTTTTTCATTGTACCTGTGGGTATAATAATAAATTTTATTGTGCCACATCATTAAATTTAATTTAGAAAAACAGTTTAAATATTTTCAATAATAATAATTTATAGTATATAATACCTTCATCTTGATTTTATTCAATTATAAATAGTAAACTTAGAAAAGAATTAATTTCCAGGGTAAAGGTAAAAACAGATTTACCTAGGGGTTAAACAAAGAAGTTATGGGTAAAAATGACTTAAAACTTATATAACATAAATTTATGTTAATATTTAGACACTATAATAATTTTTTATAGATAATTATATATTTTTGATAATTTTATCATGATAAAAACATTTGTGTAATTGAATATGTTCAAAAATTCCATGTCTGTCTTCTCCACCACTTTTAAAAAGGCCACCCCTCACCTCCACTATTCACATATCAAAATCCTTTTGATTAGGATAATAACTAAAAAATAAAATTCTTAATTCACTAAAAATATCACATATACATTTTTTTTATTTTAAAATCATATGAGGAAGTGTTTTTTTGAAAACCAATAGAATATCCACGAAGAAGAGGTAACATTTTTAAATGAGTGTTTTCATTTTGTTTCATCTTACACCACTTTGAAATAACACTAAAAAATAATATAAACTAATAAAGTTATATTAATTATTCTATGATTTTATTGTGTTATCATTATGAAATATATCCACACTCACTTCCATCATATGGGAAACAAAACAGACGATCCTGTGTACAGAGGACTACAACCTCACGAATTGATATATTTCGTTTTACATTATATCCTTTTATGGTTGGATATAATGTTGGATTTAACACATTTATATGATATTTATGATATTATTATACTTATTTAATTATTATATCATGGATAATATCTTAAATTACATTCATTTTAAAATATCATAACACTGGCTGTGTGTACTGCGGACTACCGCATCGCCAAACAATGTGATTCATTTATCACTTACAATTTACATGGAAGATAATAAGGATAGATTAAATGAATATATATATATATAACATTATATAAATTATACAAATTAATATATTATAAAATTTCATACCCATTGACGCATTAAGTTAATTATAACTTCGCTCATGTGAATGTATGACCTATTGTGTCCACAAAGCGATGCAATTCATTTCCCATTCCCAACATTTATGAATGGTTTTAATAATTATTATAATGAGTTAATATGATATTAAAAACATTATTATATATTATTAAACTATTAATTTCTATCCTATTTACAACAAATATAATTTTTATTACAAAACACACATGAGAAAACAAGGAAATTAACACTAGAAAGAATGAAAATAATGAAATATTATTAAACTACATGTTGTAAATTGTAATAATAGGATTTTATATGATTTAATAAATATGGGTATAGTTATGTTATAAAATAGTAACATTTGTAAAACCATTATATAGGAATTTAAATGATGTCAATCTAAAATAATGTGTGAGGTAAGGGCCTTCGTCTCAATTCCTCTTCATTAAGATATATTTTATTCTTTTGAACAAAATCTCTAAGATATTGTGTAAATTTTGACAATTGTATATGTAATATCATGAAACCTTCATATATTATGTTGTTTTAAGTTTAAATTTGAATCATTTCCTGTAAGGTGATTTTATATTAAGGTTACCCGGTGGTAGCGTATTTTGTTTCAATTTCCATTTTATTGAGGAATTTTTGTTAATATACACCAATTCTATTTTTCATGTTGTATATAGTTCCCATTTAATGTATTTAACATGAATAAATTTTTGTTCATAAATATTAATGTTTATTTTTTAGTTTTATTATTAAAATTATTTTTTAAAAAATTTCTCAAGAAGAATTTTTTTGTGTATTATCACTTTCTTTTGTGATTTTTAACTTTTTATTAAAACAATCAATTTCCAATGATAATATTTCAATGGGAGGGGAATTTATATTGAATATAGATATTATTAGTATCATGTAAATTATTATTTCCTGAACCATATACCATTTATATATATATATATATATTACTTTGAAATTTATTTGAATAAATGGGGAAATACTGACAAATCTGCATTATTTACTCAATATAGATATTTCTTAACAAGGAATATTTATTAATTAATTAAAAATACTACTAAATATAAGAGGAAGTTTTTTCAATTTAGTTACTGGTGCTTGGTTATAGATAACCTCTTGATGGATTTATAGGTCTTATGAGACAACTCAGTTGGAAAACCATATGAGTTTTTACCCATTAATTTTAAACTATCCTTTAAATTGTCTTGATAGTACTTTTATTCAATATTAATTTGATTATGAAGAGTAGTAATTTATAATTTAATTCATCAAGAATTTAGTTATTATGTTTATCCTTGATATTTTGGTAGTGATATTATCTCTTGATGTAGTTCATTATTGGTTTATTTATTAAATAAAAGGTGTTTTGAGTTATTTTACATTTACATATTAATTATTACTTATAAAATTATGATAGTCATGTTATTGATTAAATGGTATGTGTGTCCAATTATTTAAAATTCCTTATTGATTAAACATTATTGATTTTGGATAACTTCCTCTGTATGTAACCCTACCAGAGAATTTTAGCTCACCATTATTTTTATTTCTTTACCCAAGATATAAATAAGAATTATTTGAATGATTTTGTGGATACTAATGGTTTTCCACTATCATTATTTTTATTTTATTTACATATGTAGAATATCTATCATGTTTGTAAATGATTCTCCAAAATTGAAAAATAGACATGTCCTTGAAGATTTCATCCCTTATATCTAAACCAATATAATAAAATATGTTCTCACTATAGGTTACTGGAGTAAGGGTTGTTACAATTGGTTTCATAAGAGGTTTAACATAACCCTTGGGTACTAGATTAAAGAAAATATAAATTAGGTAATATAATCATATGATATAATTTGAATATAATTATAGAAAAACTTCTTAATGTTTTGTTAAGGGATAAATTATGTCATTTTAGTAGAATTACATCCATGTATAGATACTACATATGGAAGTTGTTATGGTATAAATATACATAGGGTTAATAACTATGAAAAGGTCACATTGGGCTTGACCTAATCATTAACTAGTCGATGAAAATGGGCCATAATAACCACTTATTTTGACACACAAAGAGAAATACTTATTTTATTTTAAATTTTCATTTAAAACAACAATGAAGTATTTTAAAATATATATATCCATAAAGAATCTATGGTTATGTTTCTAAAATTTAAAATAGTTAAATTTTGTAGTATATGTTATGTGTTAAACTATATTTCTAATTGTACGTTATGATTTAAAATTCATAATTTTATATGCTAATATATCATATTACATTGTTTATAAATAAAACTTTGAAGGAAGAAAAATATCAATTCTAATGGCCAATATAGACATTCCCCTTCTATGTAAGAAAATATATCTAGTGTTATAATAAATCATGGCAATATTTGGCATCATTATCAGGTTATGAAAAATAACCATTACCCAATAGAGCAACCTATTCCACAACACGATTATCTTATGATAGATCACTTTATTAAACCTAATCCCCCATCATTGGGTGGGACTAATAATCCATTAGAAGTAGAGTAATGGATTCAGTCTCTTGATAATATACATATGGAATTAGGATTCAAAGAAAATTAAAATTTTATATATTCAGTGTATTTCCGAAAAAGTGATGTTTATCAATGGTGGTCATTGATCAATAATACTATATCGGGTGAAGAACTATAACTCCTGGAATAGATATTTTTTAAAGATACATTCATTGAAAAATATTTACCACGTGATCAGAAATTTAAAATTATGAAAATTTTCATAATATTAATGAAAAATTCAGAAGAAAATGTTGTATATTATGAGGCTTCCATTACAAGGTTATCTAGGTATACTATAGATTATAGAAGAAACATTTATTGAATGATTTACCGCTTATTTTGAGGCCATTAGCTAATTCTTTGAAGGGTCTCATTCACTCAATATTTTTATTGAAATTTGAAATTGTATTATGTTCCATAAACCTAAGAATTAATTCTCTAGATCTTATAAGTCCATGGATAATAAAGAAAATATGAGGTAGAATTAGAATTATGAAAAAGGAAATGTGTCAAATAAGATGAATCTAATGAAGAAGTTTCCATCGTGTGAGAATTTTGGAAATAATCATTCTAGAAAATTATTGTAGGGCCTATAAGTTTGTTATATGATTGAAGATAAGTTCTATCAAGCTAATGATCGAAAAGCGTAAAATAGAAATGATAAAATGATGTGTTTCTACAATATTGATATGGGACACAATTAAAATATTTTCCATAAGAATCAGGGGAATCAACCATAGAATATGCTAAGGGGAGAAGGCCGAAATTATATGCTTACTAGAACTGATGTGGAAGTAAATAATGATGTGGTGGTAGGAAATTTAATCAAAATAA
Organism: Viscum album; assembly: GCA_963277665.1. NCBI lineage: Eukaryota > Viridiplantae > Streptophyta > Magnoliopsida > Santalales > Viscaceae > Viscum > Viscum album. The sequence goes on along the minus strand of OY728155.1, from coordinate 239,861,777 downwards.
GATATTTATATAATTTATTATTTGATTACATATCCTCACACCCTTTATATCATTCAAATTCTGAAATAAAATTAAAAGAACTGATAGTACTTTAAGATGGAAGTTTTCTTTCAAAACCTATATTTGATGTGTATCTACAACAAGGATGTGCCAGTAAGTCCTCATTATGAAAAATACTCATTTTTTATTTTCTACCTCTTTATTATACTAATTGTTTTATTATATGCAATCTTTGGTATGGACTTAATATATAAAATATGAAGACAACATTAATTTCAAAAATAAGGAAAGTATTATTCATGATGAATATATATAATTTCTTATCTTTAGAGTAGTGAAATCACTATCTGACACAAATCCAAATCCACCCCATGGGGAATAATAGAAAACAGATATTTTAATAGATATGGAAATCATCAAATTGGGGATGTACCTATTATACAAGAATAATTTGTTTTATTTTATAAGGATTTACTTAGACACCCCCTATAGAGTGAAGTTTTATTTTTTATTTATCTAACCATAGATTAAATACCAATATTAAAGTATCCTAATTTAATGGACACTATGGAGTTTGAGGAATTGAATAAACTACCATAGTATTTTTGTGATAAGGGATTTATTTGCGATAATGTACCACTATGGGGGGCCCCGATACTCTTCATTAAGAAGAAATATAACTCTATGAGGTTTTGTATTTATTAAAGTTAAATCAATTCTATTATGATAAAAACCATGTATCGTATACAACATATGGATAACTTATTTGATTAACATAATAGATAAAAATATTTTTCAATGATTAACCTTCATTCTCTATATCATTAATTTTAAGTAAATATGGAATATATTCTTAAGATAACATTACAAATAATGTATATAAATGATTATTTTATTGTAATTACATTATGATTGACTAATTTACCCTCTATTTTTTTTGGATATAATGAACTTAATGTTCAGGTAATATCTATATTATTTTGTTATAATATTTATTGATGGCGTCTTGGTGTATTCTAAAAGAGACAAGGACTGTAAAAATCACTTGATGATCATTTTTGTGACTCTTATAAAGAAGTAGTTATATGTAACATTTAGTAATTTTTAATTATGAATTTATGTGTTTTTTTCATGGACATATTGTCTCCAAAGATGGAATCTCAGTTTATCCTCTGAAAAAAATCCAATCATAGAATGGATTACACCAATGAACATAAATCATGTACATAGTGAAATTGGTTTGGAGTTTTAATATTGGAGATTCATTAATAATATTTCAGATTGGATAACCCATTAACCAATCATGCCCGTAATGTGGTTATGTTCATTTGGATAATTAAATGTGAAGAATATTTTGATGAACTAAATAAGAGATTGGTCAATGATATGATTTTCACTCTACCATCTAGAAATACCATGTTTGTGATATATAATGATGAAAAATAGAAGGTACTTGGTTGTGTTCTAATAAAAAGTGATAAATATATTTCATATTAATAACGGAAATTGAATACTCATGAAAAGAATTATACAACCCATGATTCTGAGTTTAAAGATTTAATATTTTATTTGATGATATAGATTCATTATCTCCATTGTTAATGATGCATGATATAGATGGATCTTAAAATCCTAAAATAAATATTTTCACAAAAAGAATCAAAATTAGAGAAAGCGAACAACGCGATCTACTGAAGGGTTAATATTACTCGATACACTACCACCAGGGTAATGAAAATAAGATATAAGATGCATTAAGTATAAAATATCAAGGATTTATCACCCAAATGAGGATCAATATGGATCATATTTTCATGGATATATTAAATGTAGAAAAGATAAAATGTTATCCTTCTAATGATGAGAAAATTTAAAATAAAATTAATGCTGTGAATGATGGGAAAATATGAGACTTCATTTTTTAAAATGGTTTTATAAAATTTGGAAAGATATTATTTGTTCCTTATATACCTAATCTAAAAATAGTATTTTCAAAATATTATAATAGATAAAACTTATCCATATAACATGGTAGCACAAATTTGTAAAGGGGTTTGTTGGAATATGTTTGGTGGGACAACATGAAGTAGAAAATTATAGATTATGATTCTATATTTTTGGCTTTTCAACAAGTGAAATCTATGAAAAATCATCATAAGGGAGTCATGAAACCCCTTCAATTTTAGAGTGTTTGTGTGATGCAATTACTATGGACTTTTTCACATGAAAACCAAATACTCCTATAATGAATGATTCATTATGGCTTATCATTGTATACATAATGAGATCTAAAAATTTCTGCACCATAAGATTGGATTTATCTCTTGAGATCCTTACTTAGATAAATATATTGATGATTATGTAAGACATCATGGGGAACCGCATTAAATCTTGACTGATCATGATCCCCATTTTACATCAAAATTCTAAAAGTTTCTTTGGAAGGGTCTTGAAATCGATCATCATTTGAACCCTTCTTACCATCATCAAATTGATATAAAATTTGAAAGGAGTATTCCACCATTGTAAGAAACATTGAGGTCATGCTCACTTAAATTTGAAGGTATGTAGTATCGGTATTTACCTTTGGTAGATTTTTCATACAATAATAACACCCATGCATATATATAAATACTTCCACATGAATTATTATATTTTAAGAGATTTCATACTCTAGAATATTGGGATAAATTTAGTGAAAGGAATGTTTGAGTACCAAAACATGTTGAAGATACAAAAATAATGGATAATACTATCTAGGATTATATTAAGGTATATTGAGGTATGGAAAAGATTTATGTCAATAATTGGAAGACAGATTTATAATGGAAAGTGTGGTATCAAGATTACAAGAATATATCTCTATTTATGGTTGTTATAGTTTGTTAATAAATAATAAATGTGACCATGGAACATCAAAACCTTTTAAATTATTGAAATTATTTTATTTGGTGCTTATCATTTGGAAATGTCACCAAGGATCTCAGAAGTACATGATGTGTTCTATATACATTTGTTAAGGAAGTACATGTTAGAAAAAATGAATGTGGTCACTGTTTGTGAAATAGAATTGTAACTTTATCTATCTAAATGTGAAGTTCCCATAAAAATTCTTTAAAATAGAGATAAATTATTTTGGAATCATGCGACTCAGTAGTTAAAGGTACTTTAGAGAAATACAAAAATTAATGAAGCAACATACGAACCAGAGGATGCTATATGGAATAACTAAACTAATTTGACTAAAAGGTAGTTCTAATGAAATTTTTGGAATGAAATTATTGTAGGAGGTAATAATGAAACACCTTGATTGTTTTTGATTTATTTAATATTAAATATGTACAATTTTTTTTTTCTTTCAATCCATGCAACAATAGGTTTGGAAAAACATGACACTCAATTAAAATATTATTTTAACAAAACCACTATAACCTAGCCATTACGTTTGATTGTAGGAATATGAATAACAAAATTATGAAATATATATTCTCCACATGCTTTAATTTGGTATCCTTTTATTATAAAATAATAATAATAATTTTAATGTAGAATAAATGGTTCTCAAAAAAATACATTTTTTAAAATAAAATAGATTCATCAATTCATGCATACTTTTGATAAAATTAATAATTGAAACATTTAGAAAAATTATTTGATAAAAAGGTTATTTTTAAATGATCATAAAAAATTTATCTTATGGTGAATTTATGGTATTTTCCTAAAAATATGCATTTCCTCTATGAGTAGTGAAAAATACAGATTTTTTTGAAAACTGCATTTCTATTTAAATTATTTTAAAACATAAATTTAATTTTAAATATATTTTAAAGTAAAATTAGATGAATTATATTATATAAAATATAATTTAAGTTATTGGAATAAATTTCATATTAAACATTCATATTAAAACATTTTATATTTATGCGATTGTTCTCTAAGGAAACCTGCTTTTCTCCTCGCATCTGCGGGTATAATTATAAATTGGAATCTGTATATTTAGTGAATATAATTTTGAAAAAATTATTCTTTATTTGTATTAAACATAATTTATAGTACGTAATATTTTAAACTTATTTTTTTCCATTATAAATTGTAGAAGAAGTATGAATTAATTACCATAATTAAGGTGAAAAATTATTTACCAGGGGGGTGTAAACTAAGAAGATAAGGATAAAAGTGAACCAAAAATTTCCCTGAACCCATATTATACACAAAGTTATAACATATAATATATAATGATTTATAATGATCAATGCAGTAAGATTTTATCATCAAATAAATATTTGTAAAATTGAGTCATTTCGAAAATTCCATGTGTGTCCTCTCCCCCAATTCTAAAAGGCCACTCCCTCTCCTCCCCTATTCACACTTCCATATCTATTTTATTCAGACATTACCAACACAAATAAATTCCTTATTCCCATAAAATAATTATATATCCCTTTTTTATCATAATTCTTGTCGAGGAATGATTTTGGTGAAAACTAAATGATGCTCCCAAATAAGAGGTAATATTCATAAACGAGTGTTTTCATTTTGGTTCTTATAAAACCACTATAAAATTTTATTTAACCATGATTATATATTATAATTAGTATAATAAATATATTTAAATGTTATTAAGTTAATGTAAATCCCCTCATCCATCAATTGGGAAACTAAATCGTCGATCGTCTGTACGGTGGATTACTTCCTCACAAACTGATATAATTTATTTTCCATAACCAACTTTAAATATTGGATAAAATTTAGTTGTAACACATCTATATGATATTAATTATATTATTATAATTATAAAATTATAATATCACATATACCATTTTCCTTTCAATTCAGTTAAAAATATGAGTACATAGCTCATGTGTGTGGTGAACAATTGCATCGCCAAGCGATGCGATTCATTTTTCAATTACACATTACATGGATGGTAATAAATATATATTTCATGAATATATGTGATATGTAAGAGATGATATAATTTTTTTAAAATTAATATATTATACACTTTTTTACACTTTCACCAGTTAGGGAAATAATATAATCTCTCTTTTGTACAGATGGTCCATCATCTCCACAACATGATGCTATTCAATTTACATTCCAAAAGTTTATGAATGGTTATAAAAATTTATATAATTAAGAAATATTAAATTTATAAAATTATTATAATTATGATGATTCTATATTTTTATCCCAAGTATCTAAACTTGAAATTTCATTAAAAATCCAACATGAGAAAACAAATCTATTAACAACCGAAATAATGAAAATAATGAAATATTATTAAACAAATCGAGTTAAAATGTTATAATTTGATCATATATGAAATTATAAATATTATAATGGTTATGATATAAATTAATAACATTATTGAAATCTGTATACATGAGGTTAAATCAGAATCAACTAAATGAATGCAAGAGTTAGGGGACTTTGTCATAATTTCCATTCATTATGGAATATTTTATTATTATGAAACTATTTTGTTTTATATTTATTACATTATTACCCTTTTAAATATAATATTATTATTACTTCATATGTTTTTTTTTATAATTTTAAATTTAAATTATTTCATCCATGGAGATTTTATGTGAATGTTAACAAGTGTTAAGTGATATCGTCTAAATTTTTATTTCATTGAGAATTTTTTTGTTAATATGAAACTATTCCATTTTACATGGTGTATGTACATAAAATTTTATGAATATAAAATGAATATCTATTTACTTTTTATTATTACTATTTTTTAATGAATATTCTTCTAGGTTTTAAAATTAAAAAGTAACAAAAGTGGTAACAAAATTTTCATTCTCACTTTATTTTGTAGTTCTTAACATTATCGTAAAGTAATAATTTATTGTGAACATTTTTTTTGAAAATTAATTTTATCTTAGATAAAAGTTTTTTATTAATTACGGATATTATTATTTCCTAAAATGTGTACCATTTTTATATAAAGTGTTTACTTTTAATGTCATTTGATTAATTGGTGAAATATTTTTTTAATTCTTTAGTGAATTCATATATTTGTATATAATCCATATTAATTCATGAATGAAATCGATTATTTGATATATGGGGAATTAATTGGACTTTTATTTTTGTATTGCTTCAAGTTATTGATATCCCTTCGATGCATCGATATGTCTCCTGAGACAAATCAGTTATCCATATAAGGTAGAAATCCACACAATAGTTTTAAAATTTATTAACAAAGGCCATTAAAGTAGAGGTATTTCTAATGTATCAGATCATGGTGTCTAATAATTAATCATTTCATTTATTGAAGCTTTATTTTTTATTATTATTTAAGTCGTTTTCCCAATTCAATTTTCTATGGATGCATTTCATCTTCATTTTATTTATTAAATGGAATATTTATTAAGTTATTTACCTTTCCATAATAATTATGTGTTATCAAATTATGATGTTCAAGTTATTTAATTAATGCCATGTGTGTTAAATTATTAAGCATTACATATTTATTATTATTTACTGATTTGTGATATCTTATATTTTATGTAACCCATATTGATCATTTGTTCTCATCCTTATTTTTTACCTTTACAAAAGATATGAAAAGGAATTCTCGGAATGATTTCATGGGTGAAAAATGTTTCCATTAATGTTATTTTTATTTATTTCCTCATATAAAATGAGTATCATATATGTATTAGGTTTTCCAAAATTTATAAACTAATTGAACCTTAGGGATTTCATATCTTACATCTATGAAAATGTACCAACATAGGCACAAGATAAATTTTATTAGAGTCCAGGTTATTATGTTGCTTTCGTAGCTTGGAAGTTTTCATGATATAATGGTGAACTACATTTGAAATATGAAGTGTTTCTCTGATAACGAATCAATGAATTGGGTGAAAACATAATATTTGTATATGACATATTTATGATTCATTGGTAGTATTCATTGGTATAATTTAATGATAAATTGGTGAAAACCCATAGAAATGTTTTTTGATGACATCATATTGACTGAATTAGTGATTTACATGTGAATTAATCATGATTTTTTTTCTAGAAAATTTTCTATGATATGCTTCATGTACTTATGATTATGTTATGACTGATATACATGTCTTTGTGTTCTTATGTTCATATTATTATGTTATACCACATTTCATAATAATGTAATGTAATGATTTCATTATTTATCCCTTACTGAGTGTTTCAACTCATCCCTTTATTATGATTTAATTTCCCAAGGTTATAAATAAAAGTATCATGTATGATGTGTCTTTAAGTATATTTTTTATATAGTATTTATTGGAGATGTTGGAAGATTTTTATTGTTAATTAATTGATTATCTTTTTGGAAAAAATTTCATCAGTTGAAAAATACATGGATTTTGTTATTTAATGATTTTCCCTAACTGTCAATTAATATAAATCTAAAATGTTATTGGAATTTCTGTAATTATATATTTACATCATGTTATCTAATCAACAAAATAACATTTGTGTGGTTTTATTGACGGTATTAAAGCAATATTTAGGTATCTTTACTGGTTAGAAAGTTATTTGATGATATTTTAAGTGTTGATAATATATTCTTGATAATTATTTCAAATTTATATAAACCATTTGGGTTAGTTAATTTTATATTTAATATTTTTGGTATTATTATTATAAAACATTAGGGAAAACCATAGGATTATGTATAAGGGATCAATCTATGTATACGGTAACCTCTAATTGTTTTTTACAATGTAGATATTGTGTGGTAGTACAATAAATTTTTCCTATGTCTTTATATTGGAATATAGATGTGGCTATAGAAAACATGATCCTATGGGAAATCAATGAAAAAATTTATTTTATCACTAACACAATCCTCAATACGGTGCATTGTGACTGGGAATAAGATTATATAATTCCCTAGTCACTCCCAAGGGTAATTATTTTGTTAATCATATTTTATTTACAAAAAATTGTAAAGGATTTATCATCTTTTTGAATTAGGATATGTAATATGATTAATCTTGACCTAAATAATTCTAGACTAAATCAAGAGTGATTTAGGTTGAATTGGATAAAAATTTAATAATTTTGAAGATTGATACAATTTTATTAGGATTTTTTCATAAATTTATTATAAAATAATTCTATGTTGGTGATGATAAATCATATTAACATATCTGGTTTTAGTAATGGATTTAGACAAAAGGAATCATGTTAATAATGGATGTCCGAATATTATAAATATTTTCCTAAAAAGAATCATAATAGAATAATAACTAATGTGAGAAAAGTTATGATTATTCTTCACCATGTGTCCAGAATTATGGTTAAAAATGTAAATGTAGTTGTGTTCCGAAACACTTCAAAATAGATAAGGATAAAATGAATATTATGTTGGAATGAATCATTAATTTCATAGATTTCAAAATTGTGGGAAACATCACTAAGGAAAATGACTCAAAGGGTTTGGGATATTTTTCATGTATGGAAACAAGGTCATGTATCGATAGGTTTGTGGGAAAAAAAATGATGTAATAGGTTAACAATATTGTGAGAAAATATGAGTTTCCTAGTCATACCTATAATATTAATGTAGAAACAGTATTTGAAAATATTACATGATTTATTCCTACTTATTATAAACCATTAACAAGTTTTATTTTTGAGTAGAAGCTTAACATTTGAGGAAACAATATATTTAATTGAGGGAATGTAAAATCATGATACATTAATATATATTATCCTTTCTAAAATAATGTGTTCAATATATGTTATCAAATGAATCTTTGAAAAAAAATGAACCACAATACATTATATAACACCCAAAATTTTGAAATTGAATAGGTTCATTAAACTAGTGGTTACATAAATATAAAAAATATATATATAAAATATAAGTCACCTTATTAACACTTATATATCAATAAAAAATCAATTAGTATTGGAAAATAATAATTAAAATAATTATATATATATATAAATATTTTTAAAAATATTTCATTTTCATATACAAATATTCTTATTATATTATGGTAAAATAATGTTTTCAATGGAACATATTCATAAATAATATGATAAAATAATTTATCATATATCCAATTGTTATTACTAGGAATGAAATAAATTTATAATTTCCTTAAAAATTAAAATGTTTATAAATAAATTCATGTGTTATTAATGATTATATTAATATATTTTTTTAAAGATAAATCATATAAAATTATTTTAAAAATTTCAATAGTCATTTTGGGCCTTTGGGAAACTAGTTTGGGCCTTAGGATTTTAGTGCCCTTATACCAACAAAGGACTTATATCCACCATTTTTTGTCGGTCCATATGGATTTTGGGCCACTAATGGCCTTCGAGAAACATGGTTTCTCGGCTAGAGATACCTAAAAGCATCCTGGACAGGCCACACAGGAGCATGACCAGAAGAGAAATTATAGCAAAGTCAAAACCACTAGATCAGAGCTAACCAGATTGGATGAATAAGAGGGTATGGAAAATTCCATTAGTACCAGGCACCATGCAGCTCTGCATGGGGAAATGCAAGATGACCAGCCCTGCGAGGTGGGGAGATAGGCTCATACAAGATGTATATGTTACGGAGGGGTTGTTTAAGTGTGTTAGGTCTTGGGCCATCAAAGGTCATGTAATGGTCTTGGTGTCTCTGGGCCTCCAGGTCATGTATGTTCCTTGTGTGTTGAGCCTATGGGTCATATAAAGGATCCTCCTCAACCCTTAACAAATGGATTATCCAAAAATCCATACAAATCTAAGGCCTTTTGGATTTTTGAGAGAAAAATGAATAATAATTTTATAAATATTTTCTATGTTAAATTAAAATGGATTTATTACATTATAGAGAATATAATATGGTTTTTTAACATATTAAAAAATAAACTAAGACCCATTTATTTATGATAAATTATAAATAATATTAGGAACACTAAATGATTAATAATACTTTTTTTATAAAAAATAGTTTTCAATAGAATTTATGTTTAAATGAGTATTTATTTTTTGTTATTTTTATAAATTAAATTAGATTAAATGGACTCCAAATTAAGATTCATCGCGTCCAAGATTGTTAATAATATTCAAATTAAATTTTTTGTGATAAATTACTTATCATGGTTAGAATTTAGTAAATGTTTATATGTGATAAATCAGGTAATATAATATAGATCCAATTTTATTAAATACATTGGACGCATATACCAACTAGAATAATATTTTCTGGATTTAAAGTAACACCTACATATCTCACTAATATTTCCTCTCCTAACACACCTAACTCTCATATACTTCTAGTCTTAACCATTATATAACCATATTTTATAAATATGTGGCCCACTTTTTCATGCATAAAATGAGTTCACTTTCACCCATTACAATTCACATAACTAATTACAAAATCACATGATACACTTAAAATTTTACATCCAATAGATACCCTATACATATTTTAATTCCCCTAATCTCAAAATTGTTCCTCAAGCCTTTCATTTCCAAAGGATACTTCAAAACAAGATCAAAATTCTCTATATAATTATTAGTTACCCTCAACATCCTTTTTGTTTCCTTATCATTCTTCCCCATCAAACCCAATTATAATAATATTTGTATACTAACATTGGTATATATTATATACTTAAATGTTATTATAATTCTTTTTTGACCACTATTTATTTCACTTTCATTCAATCAAAAAATGAAAACATTTATCAGGTGTGTGTGCAGATTACTACCTCTGTGAACAAAACATTACAATCATCAACACCACCTTTAATTGATGGTTTTATAATTATTTATATTTATTATATATATTTATTATTCCATAATTTATATTATGGCAATAATAATTAACCATTATATATTTAATATTAGAAATGAGCATTCAATGTAAAATTAACATCCCAAAACAATGATACCAAGAGGAAAAGTGATTTAATTATAAGGAAAACGTATATTTCATATTTCTTATTATTAAAACTCTGCCCAATTATGATTGATAAAATTAATAAATTTTATATAATGTGATAATATATTTTTGATAATTAAATTATAACAACATAGTCACTTCGATAACCATTCTTACACAAAGATTTTGACATCTTCTTGTTGGGTTGGTTTAATAACCTACATGAATAGTGCTATAAATTTATATCAATCAATGCTTGGAAACATAATATTTATTATTAACAACTAAATATTTTTTTTCTAGAATGATAATATAATCAATTACTACAACGAACCTGAAATTCATTTAAATAATAAATAGATGGACACTTATTTTATAAGGATAATATTTATTTTGAGCACAAAGATTTAATATAAAATTACATAAGGTCATTACATATCATAAATTAATATCGAAAATAGTATCTAGAAATAAAAGTTGGGTAAATGAGAAAAATAATGCACAGACTAATGTAAACTGCATAGGGTTTAATTCTCTAAAAATAATTACTACCACTATGAAATCAGTAAAAATAAATATAATAGTTAATAATATAATATAAATTATAATGTTGAGTTCAGAAACATTATAATTAATTAAATGATTTATAATGTATTTGAATAGTTTATTATATACCTAGGGTGTAAGGGGTAATGTGACCATTAAGAACTGATTGTAACTTGTACACTAAATTATATGATTGTTGGTGAATATGTCCATTTTTAATTATGACTATTGGGAATAATGACCATTTAATTTGTTTAAATAATTTATAATAAAGATATATAATTGATTCAGAAGAGAGAAATAATGGCCTCAACTTGTAAGAAAATTCCATTTGAAGGCTATCTATATGAACATGGGGGATAGGTAGCATCACTCATGATTTAAATGACTAAGACCAAGAAGATATTTAACAAGTATGGTTCAAGAAATAATAACTAAGGGATATGTTCAATTTAGTGGGTATCACTACAAGGTCAATGTTTTTTGAGCCACCCAATAAAAGTACTATCATCAAACACATAACCCTTAGGGCCTATTCCTCCGTAATATGGGGTTATATATGTAGACCATAGTATTGTAAAAGATTAATTTTATTCTTACAAATTAAATATTGGTCTCCTAAATTCAATCCGACAAATTATTTAATTTAACAATATAAATGAAAATAAAATATTAAAATGATAAATAATTTTTTGTATATAAGGAAAACATAATTATTTTTTTGGAAAATATAATTCCAATTATTATTTCTTAGTAATTTTTATCCATGATGTAGTATAATAATACACTAATGATTTAAATAAAAATAGATATTATATTTTTACAATGTCCCCATGTTATTATTATATGTGTAAAAAAGATGACTATGTCAGAAAAACTTTTATTTATTAATAAATAAGGATTTTTATTTAGAATTTAATATTTTTTAAAAAAATTATTTTTATTAAAAGCACTATATTTGAAATCATAACATTAGAATTAGTTTATGGTTAAAAATTTTAATTTTATATCTTACGTTATTTTTCAATGAAAAGTGACAAATTATAGTTTTTGTGTTTTTTGGTATGTTTGACAGATTCATAGATATGAAACAATAATGTAATAATTAATAACACTTAATTCACACTAAAAAATAATTAATTTTATTAATACAATGTAATTTAATAAAATAAAATAATTTTAAATGTATAAATAAATTTTTAACCCCAAAGATGAAAATTATAGTTTTAAAAAAATTATCCTTTGGGAATATAATTTCCCATGCCAAAAGTAATAAAAAATATTGAATTTCAGTTATGAAAATGAAATATATCAAAATCAACCTTCTTAATTCTATAAACCATTAGCCTAAATAATGGGTAAGCCATAGGTATTTATTTTTCAACAACATAGATCTATAAGGCCTATATTTATAAATTTTAAAAAAATCCTCTCAATGTTTACATAAATTCCCACCTATCCACAATAATTAATTCAATACCAATCCATGAAGAAATAAATTCCCTTAATTTTTCAAATAAATATAATTTGGATGAAATTTCAATAGTTCCATGAAATTCACCTCAATATTTCAGAATCTATCTCTTAAGGGAAGGGATTATCTTCTTCACCCTTTTTATCAACATACTTTTTTATAGATAGTATTTGAATTTAGAAGTTATTATGTTCTCATGGAATTATTTAATTACATTACTTTCCAAACTATCTGTTATCATATATATACATTCAATATTATTCAATAAATATGTTCCATAAGAATCTTTGTGCAGTCATTATGCAGTTAAAGTAATTATTTTATTTCATTTGACACAACATGCTTGTCGTGAATACCCAACAATATTAATACTAAAGGGAATTATTTTAGATGTATATAAGATTAATTTAATGGTGATTTCCATATATGAAACCTACATTCCTTTTCATTTTTTTAAATATGATGAAAATTATAGCAATCTAAACAATTATGTAGTCAATGATTTTATATGAAATTAATTCTTTATTTTCCACGTGTTATTGAGAAAATTATTTATTGTTATATAAAATTGATGTAGCGCACATTAATTAAGATAAATGATAGGTCATCCATGATATCACCAAAAGAAATTGGGGAAAGATTTAATATTTATAGATGGAATGTTATATAATTCCTTGTTGAATAACCTTGGTAATATGTTTTATGATTTCTTCATGGTGAACCATGGTGATATTCTTATCAATGTTTCATTTTCAAGTTGTAGTTGCATTTCCTTGTTATATATCCTATAAATATTATTATAAACACATGTAAGGACACATGTTTTACCTTTTATGATCACACATTTTTATTTATATTGATTATCCCATACTTGTATTTATTCTACGCCAATAACACTGATTTATGCACTGAGGACATCACCTATAATGTTGTGAACTAAGATAGAATAACAAATCAATGTTTCAATATAAGTAAACGAAGTATCTAATTACATTTTATATATTTACATAATGTATTTTATACCTATATTCCATGAATATAACTCATAAATAACCCCTTTATATTATTAATTAATTTTTTAAAGTGATTATGTTATAAAAAATTTAACAAAAAGGATTATATCCATATATATCTCATTCAATAATAAAACACCTTTCATTCATTGTAAATTATAGAGAACATTTTATCACTGACTTTATCATGCATATTAATTACAAAAATACATTTTAAATGGAATTAGAACATAAAAAATATTTATAAAACATGAATTATATTTCTTATTATGATTTCGGAATGATGGAAATTTGGAGATTAAAGAAAAAAATGCTATTATGAAACTAAGACAAACTGATAAGGGCTAAACACAGCATGTAACACCCCTAGTTTCTCTTATGAAACCCTTTATTTATTCTTTTTACATTTTTAATGTATTAAGGTGAATGGGGGGAGGGTTGGAAGATCTTTTGGAATGTTTTTGAGGTTAAAGGAGAGGTGCACAGGATATGCACGGTTTGCCTAAACCTTGCGAAATATTAGGAGAAATGTTGTAGTGTAACAGATGTTGGACAATAGCTTTGGCACAGTAGGTTCACAATAATGGATACCATGTAATGATGTCATGTAAGGGTCTCTCTAGGCAGTATCTAATACATGGTTAGTGCATTGTTTGTCTAACTGTGTGACTAAACCACGTACAAGGTTAAAGTGATATCATAAAAAAGAGGATCTCACACTTTTTTGTCACTATAAGCTTAATTTTCTCCCAAAACGTCCCTAACTCTATATTCTTTTATCTTTGAGGTTTTAGAACCTCTCCCAAGTGAATTATAATCAATCTATGTATTTTCCTGTGCATTTAAAAGCCCAATACTTGCGGTATGTTGTCGTTCATCACCATTCTTGTCATGTTTTCTTAGTTCTACTTAGATATACTTCTCCTCTCCTCTCAGTTGGTCAGATATATTTTCATTATGGGTAGATATAATATTTTGGATGCCAAATATGATGATAATTGGTTTGTTTTTTTTATATGATAAGATATCTAAGGTGGTTTCTTGGAATTTTTACCCGATTCTGTGAGTGTTCTTTGTCTGTCTTCAATTTTTGTGAAAACCATTGAGGTAGGTGGATTCTATCATGAATAGTATAAGTATAACAGAATATAATTGATGTAAATAGATTACTTTTTGTTGATTTGATTGTGTATTGGATGCATTATAATTTTTAAAAACCCTCTTTAGTGATGGTTTTTGGAAATTTGGAAATTCAGTGTTCTTGGACAAAGTGCTTCATTCTTGATTTTAAAATAACTTTTTTTTTAAATGGTAATTTTCTGGAATTATAGTATGTGGATTTAATTAAAGGGTTTTTAATAAAATGAATGATTTTATTGAAATGGAATACGTTTCTTGAATTTTTTGTTTAAAGTTTTTCAATAAAAGAACATTTTTGTTGAAATGGTTTGAAATGGGTATTTGAAATTGTTTTGGAAGACATTTGGTTATGTTATTTCATGCATGAAGGGCCCTGAATAAGAGATGTGTACCAGTGGGGTACAAGGTATGTGACCCTTTATTGGGTTTGTGTGTTAGTGGGACACAACGTGGTTGGACCAGAGACCGCTCATGAGTATGGAACTGTTGGAATGGAGCATGTATGTGTGGGTGTGTTGTGAACCATGGAATGGTTATGCCAAAATGAAATTGAGAAGTGGTTTTAAAGACTCAATTTTTTTTTGGAAATATAGATTGTCGGAAAATTTGTTAAAATAGCACTTGTATACTGTCGGTTATAGCTGGTTTTGGAAAATGTTTATACTTAGTTATAACCTTTTTTAGGAAATAGTTTTATATAAACTATATTATATAAATGTTTCTAACCATTCTATACTAGTGGCATGAGTAGGGAATTTATTGGGCAAAGCTTAATGAGTTTTATACTCACATGTGCTTTGTAACATTTTTTCTTTTTCGGATGTCATCTTCCATGACATGGGAAAAGGTAATGTATCACATGTACTTATCACCACCTCATGATACAAGGATATTTAGTGATTAGAGCATAGAGCTTATGGAGTATGGAGTATTGTTGTCATCTTTGAGATTATTTGTTTTCCTTCCACTATTTACTTTAATTATTAATTATCTTTTGACTTTTAACACATTGGTGGGTTTGTTATAATGGAAATGGTTGAGTTGTCTTTATTTCTCATGCATCATATTTTGGGAATTTGGTTACGTTACTTGCTTAGTGGTTTATTCCTCAAATGGTTAATCATCCACCTATTGTATTGAAACTCTTCGGCATTTATTTTCATCCCTTTGATCCTTGGGGATGCCACTTAAGGCCTAATAATGATTCATTGTATTATCATGCCAATAAGAATAAGTGGGTCATTACAAATGGTTTCAGATTGTTTGGACCTTGCATAAAAAGTGGAATTAGTTTTATTAGTATTGGAGATGAATTTACTCTTATATATTCATTAGGTTGGAATCTTATAAAGGAGTGGGATTTTCAAGACTTTAAATTTATGGAATAAAAATTCATAGTTAAACTTTTTATGCTAAAATTCAGGTCACCATGCATTTGGGTACATAAGTGTTTTGGAGACACTTGTATGATATTGGAATCTCAATGTCTTGGGTAAATACCATGAGAAGATCATGAAATGCATTAGAAGAATGGCCTCCCACTAGGACTGTATATTCCATTTTTCAAAAATTATATATTATGTGATTCACTATGCCTATTTTTGAAATTTTTTGAAATTGTGTTCAAATGATAGCTTTTGAAAAGGTTATGGTTGGTGCTTTTTGAAAATGAGTTTATTTTCAAAAGAAAAAATGGATTTAAAAAAATAGTTATTAATGGAAAAGGTTGTTTTTTGAAAGAAATGTTGTGATATTTGATATGATATAATTTGAGATTATAATCCTTGAGTTTCTAGAGAGTGATCCTAATAGAGTTTCTTATTTTGATAGAAAATGGAACCTGATAGGAATTGTTTAAAACAATTGGAAGATGCTACGGAGAATGTGGTTGCACCTGAACAACAGGTGAAACAAGATCTAACCCAAATTATCATCCATGTATTTCATGTTGTGTACATGGGGAACCAAAGGGATAAGGAAGGAAATATGTATCATTCCATCCAATTCGTGAAGCATAATCTACCCATCTACTATTGTCATTCTGATCCAAAAAAAGCATATGTGTGGCTGAATATGATGAATCATATCTTCAAGTTAATCTTTACACTAGATTTGGTCAATTTGAATATGTATATTCTCAAGGATCTTACATGCTAGTGGTTGGAACTAGTGGGGCCTTCTAAACTAGATCAAGGTCTTAGTTGAAAGGATTTTGAAGAATTGTTTAACAATCAATAATATCCTCACACATTCTGGATCTCAAAAATGATGGAATTACTTAACCTAAACCTGGTAAATATCTATATCTTAGAATATGTTACTCAATTCATGAATTTAGTGTTCTTGCAGTGGAAGTTATGGTGTGTTTGATCGTGGAGGCACGCATATTCAAATTAGGGCCATGTCATGAGATTCAATTATATAATGTTGTTCTATTTATTACAAATTATAAAGAGATGTTGAACAGAGTGACAGTGACTACACATGATATCTATGGAACAATGGGAGGTGGAAATATGATTATACCTGTGAGAAATGGCCGAAACTAGAATACTAGGATAAATCAGAAGAGGGAGACCTTTTTCTAAGGTGGTAGTCTAACTCAAAATCTAATGGATAGATCAGTAAACCTTCCCCCATGACCCAAGAGAAAAGTGGGATATTTATAATGTGGTTCCATTGACTAACTGAACCAGGATAGAACAACACCACCACGATCATTCCATAACCGAAAGAAGATGGGTGATCTTCATTTCTATGGTCAGAATACTCCAAGGATAGGTTCTTGAGACTCTTATTAGGTGTTACAAACATCCTATGCTTCAACAGGATGAGGGCAGCAGAATCAGAATCATCGGAAAAGTAGATCTATCCATAGTGATTCTATGAACACTATGACTCCTCATTAAGGGCGATCTCAGTATGAAAACTAGGAGAAAATTATAGTGACGAAGAAATTGTATGGAGCTAGGATAGTGATTTTGGATTATTGGGTTAGACCATCAATGGTGATAGGTATGATTGTTTTTAATTCTACTATTGTGGAGGTGTTGTTTGATACTCGTGCATGTCATTACATCATTTCTTCTAATGCAATTTATTTTCAATGTTTTAACCGTGAGATGATTTTTTTTGTAATAAAACATCAACTTCTCTTAGGGAAATACAATGTCAAGCCTTTCTATGTAGATCATGTTCTACAATTGTTGATGGAGCTGAGACAAATTGGGATTTCTCAGTGTTGGAAATTGATGTATTTGATATAATCCTGGTTATGTATTAGTTGACAATATTCAAGGAATAAATATACTGTTATATAAGAATAGTTATTTTTACAACTGTGGATGGTGTCAATCATCACATCAGGGGGGTAAAGGGTTCTAATGATAGGTGCAATGAGCTAGATGGAAACAATAGTAGAAAAATCCTCTTACCAGTTGGCAGCGTTGACCTTAGCATTGTTATAAGAGACTGAGCATATGATTTTTCTAGCATTTGTGGATCAATTTCTAGATGTATTTCCCAAGAACTTCATAGGGTTTCCAGCTTTAAGTTATGTTGAGTTTATTATTGACCTCCACCTGGGGACTAGTCATTTTTCCCTTTCGTCTTATAGGATGGAACCAATGATGTTAATGGAATTGAAAGTGTATCTTGACGAGTTACAAGAAATGTTTTCATCCGATCGAGAACATCTCTATGGGCACCACTGGTCCTGTTCGTGAAGAAAGAAGGTGGAACCATAAGGCTGTGTGTGGATTGTCATAATATTAACCAAGTTATGATAAGGAATTGGTATCCACTACCATGTATTAATGATATATTCGATCAATTTAGTGGAGATCAGTGGTTCTTAAAAATTAACTTTCAATCATGATATCATCAAATGATAGTTCAAAAGGAGGATATTCTGATGACTTATTGGAGAAGTAGATTTAAACACTAGGAATATGTATTCATTCCCTTCAACCTTATTAATGCACCCAAAGTATTTACTGAATTGATGAATAATATAATTTATAAATATCTAGATTCTTTTGTTGTGGTGTTTTTGGATGACACATTGGTGAACTCAGGGACAAGGGATGAGTATGAGAAACACTTGAACATAGTATTGGGGAATCTGGGAAGTTCAATAGTTGAATGTTTAATTAATAATCTATGATTTTTGGATACAAGATGTATTCTTTCATGGACATGTAATTCATAAAAAACATGCCTTTGTAAATCTGGAATATATATAAGATGATATATCATAGAAACATTCAAAGGACATCTTTGACATATGAATAATTATTGGTTTATCTAGTTTTTACCGAGGATATTTCCCAGAATTCTCATGGCGATATTCTATATTGACATCTCTTAATAAGAAAAATTTTCCTTTCTAATGGTCTATGGATTTCCATAAGACTTTTCCTGAGATTAAATTTAAGCTTACATCAGAACCTATCTTGATCTTATTGGAATCAAGATAGGGATAATTGAGTTATCGTGATGCTTTAGAATATGGGTTAGGATGTGTTCTCATGTAAGGATATCATGTTGTTACTTATAGATCACAACATTTGATACAACATGAGAAGAATTACCCAACACACGATTTGGATTTATCTATGGTCATCCATGCTTTGAAGACTTGACCTCACAATCTCTTTGGTGAGAAATATATACTATGTTCACGGATCATAACATCTTGAAACATAGTTTTCACAGTGATATTTGAATATGAGGAATAGGATATGGATGGAGTGTCTCTAGATGTTTGACTTTGATTTGGTGTATACATTTAGATAAGGTAATTTAATGTTTGATGCATTAAGAACTTTTTTTATGATCAGCTGGAAAAATAAGATTTAGATGAGCAGGAGTGGATTCCAGTCATAACTGACATGCATGTGGAATGTGATGACAAATGTGATGTTTCGGTTTTCCTTTCAGCTACACTTGTTCCTGATTTGGTAAAGATATTGAAAGAAGAACAAAAATCTAATGATTATTTCCTAGTTAGGAGTTCAAAACTCAATGATGGGGAGACCGTTGAGGGATATAAACTTAATGGGAGTTCGGTTTTAGGTTTCAGAGATCAGGTGGATGAACCTATGGTTGGTCAGGAACCAATACATCATGTTTAACAGCATTTCAAATGGGATGTACATCTAGGAATAAAAAATATGTATAAGAGATTTATGTTACAGTTTTGGTGGATTGGTATGAAATGGAAAGTTACTAATTTTGTTTCAAGGTTCATCACATATCATGAAGCTCAGGTAGAACATCGATGACCAGAAGGTATGTTACAGTCTTTAATTATACCAATGTGGAAAAGAGAGATGATATCAATGGATTTTGAAATAGGTATCCCAATCATGGTAAAGAAGTGTAATGCCATATGGGTGATAGTTGATCAACTCGCAATATTTTCTCATTTCAACCGCCATTGAAAAAAATATAATAGAGCATATATCCAAAATATTCATCCAAGAAGTGGAAAAGAGACATGGAATATCAGTTTCAATCATATAAGATAGAGATCCATGGTTCACATCTCATTTTTGTAAATCCTTACAGAAATCCCTTAGGACTCAGTTTACCATGGGTACAATGTATCATCATCAGATAGACGAACAGTCTATACGAATAATACAGACATCGGAAGACATGATGCTGGCTTGTGTAGGGATTTTCTGAGACTCATAGGAGGATCATGTTCTGTTAGTGGAGTTCTCATGTATTAATAGTTATCATGCCTCGATACATATGTATCCATTTGAAACATTGAATGGGTGTCCTTTTCATTCTCCACATTATTAGGTGGAAACAGGTGAGATTTATATATTTGGTCCTAGCCCTATCTAAAAAATAATGGAGAATATTATTTTTACCAGAAAGAGATTAGAGACGGCTTTGAGTCTTTATAAATAATATGTTAATCATTTTCGAAGACCGTTTTCATTCATCGTGAGTGGTCATTTTTTCTGGTGGGTTTATCCAAGGATTGGAAATCGTTTTTTGGGGAAGCATGGAATGTTATATCCTAGATACATAGGCCCTTTCATGATAGTACAACATGTTTGAGAGGTGGAATATCGGTTGGTATTTCCACAACAGTTCAGTTCAGTGCATAATGTGTTCCATATATCTGAACTAAGAAAGTATCAACAAAATCCTAACAATGTGATCAGATGGGATCATGCTCACCTAGAGTCTGATGCAAAGTTGGTATATATCCTAATGTCGGTTGTGGACAAGAAGGATAAATTTCTGCATTGAAAAAGCACTGCCTAGGGAGTGTTTTTTTGGAAACATGGTCAAATTCCAGAGGAAACTTGAGAACGTGAGCAGGAAATGAAAGAGAACTGACCCGAACTCTTTCAGGGAAATGTTGTTTTTCTACATTCCACTGATGAAAAGACCAATGGTGGGAAGAATTTATCACCCCTATTTCTAGTATGTTACACTTTATTTATTATTTCTATGTTTATAAAGTATTAAGGTAAATGTTTGGAGGGTTGGGTGATCTTCTGGAATGTTTTTGACGCTAAAGGGGAGGTGCACGAGAAGCAAAAAAGTTTTCCTAAACCATTTGGAATCCTAGTTGAAACCATATATACTTGAAGATGTTGTATAGTAGCTTCCAAAAAGTGGTTTCATGATTACATATACCATTCAATGTGTTCATGTGAGGTTCTTCCCAGGATATATCTAACACACGGTTAGCACATGGTTTGTCTAACCATGTGACGAAATCGTGCACAGGGTATTAGTGAGATCTTCAAAAAGTGGATCTCACTTTTTTACTCTTTAAGCTTCTTTTTTATCCCAAAATGTCCCTAACTCTATATTTTTCTCTCTTGAAGTCTGAATAACCTTAACCATGAAAATTGGATTTGATTTTGAGCCTTTCCTTGGTGTTTAGAAGCCCGATTTTTTTAGTATGTCATCTTTTTTCAACATTCTTATTATGATTTTTAGATATACTATTCCTAACCTCTAGGTTTCTCAGATCTAAACCTCTTATGGGTATATTTATGATTTTGGATAAAAAATATAATGAATTTTTTTCTCCTTGTTGATAGGAGAAGAGATCTCATGTGGTTTCGTGGAATTATTAACTACTTTCATGATCGTTCTTCGTCTGTTTTAAGTTTTCATCAAAAACATTTAGGTAGGTGGATTCCCTCTTGACTCTTATTAGTAGAATTTAATGTCATGGATTCAAATTGATTTCTCTATGTGTATATTATTCTGAACAATATTCTTTATAATTTTTAAAAACCCTCATTAGTGATGGTTCGTGGAAATATGGAAATTTAGTGTTCTTGGATAAATTTCTTGATTCTTGATTCTAAAATGATGTTTATAAAATGGGATTTCTCAAGAATTAAGTTATATTTATTTGATTAATGGTTTTAAAAAAAGAATGATATTATTAAAATATAATGTGTGTTTTTAATTGGTCTATTTAACAATTTTCAATGAATGAACAATTTTATTGAATGGTTTGAATTGGGTATTTGAAATGGTTTTGGCATACATTTTGTTGTGTGAGTTCATGCATGGAAATCCCTGAATAAGGGATGTGTACTAGGGGGAACAAGGTATTTGAGCCTTGATCAGGGGCATGCGTCTGTGGGACCCAAGGTGATTAGACAATAGGCCTCTCATGAGTATAGAACTATTTGAAAAAAGCATTCATGTGTGGGTGGATTATGAACCACAAAATGGATATTCCAAAATGATATTGATAAATGGTTTTAAATCCTCATTTGGTTATTTTTATGGAAATATGACTAGCTGGAAAAGTTTTCAAAAAAGAACCTGTGTACTTTTGGTTAAATGGTTCGTAAAATTGATTATATTTAGTAATAAATAGTTTTTGGAAATTGTTTTATATAAATTATTTTATATAAATGTTTCTAACTATTCTATCTTATTTTTGTGATTATGGAATTTATTGGGAAAATACCACTTAGTTTTATACAATCACTTTTGGGAAAAAATCCCTCAAGGTAACATTGCAGTATTTTTGGATTGATTGTGTTTGTTGACAAAGTAGGTTTCCATGGAGAATTTTCGAGTTCCCGAGAAGTTTATGACATTCCATGTTGACAAAGAACTATGACAAAGGAAAGGACGATCTAGAGGTGGTACAAAAGAGCAGGACAAGGTGGCGCCGTTTTCCAGTGTTTGCCAAATTTTTGGGGTCCAAAATTTGGAGTTTGGTGAGCATCGCGAAAAGTGGATTTCCATGAAGAGCATAATTTCATATGGAAAAGGAATGAATTTCGTGAAGATAGGATGCATGGTTTGGAAATCACAAAGTCCAGAAGAATGGAGGCGGTGATGCTTCGCGATTACGTCAAGCTTCGCGAACGGCAGAGGCTGAAGCGCATCGCGGCGGTGAAGGGCTTTGCGAGGGAGCTTCGCGGCGAAGGCGCGGAGGAATGTTGGGCTTCGCGAGGGAGCTTCGCGGAGAAGACGCGAAGGTATTTTGACAGTGATTCTTCGCGACTACGTCAAGCTCCTCGAACGGAAGATTGCCGTGGAGCTTCGTGATTTGGACAGGATTCTGGAAGAAACTATGGAGCTTCGCGATTTGAGATGACGTGGCGTTGACATCGCGTGGAAGGGACGAGGGTCGGTGGAATCGCCTATAAATAGAGGCCGACCCCTTCGAGCGAAGTAGAGAGAATTTTCAGAGAAAATCCATTGCTCTCGGTTCGTAGAGGTGGTTCGCGAAGGCAGTGTGGTTCGCGAAAGGAGAGCTTTGCGGCGGCTATTCTAGCTCCGCGAAAGGCGTGTGCCCTGCGTTGGCTCGGTGAGCTTCACGGAGAGGCAGGAGCTCCGCGATGGACTAAGCTTCGCGAGGGTCGTTGCTTTGCGACGGCTTGAGCATCGCAAGAGTGCTTCGTGAGAGTGCTTCGCGAGTGAGCTTCGCGAAAAGGCAGAAGCTTCGCGAGGGCTTGTTTGAGCTTCGCGAAATTGGGAGCTTCGCGAAGTAGGGTGCTTTGCGAAGGTGTTTCCAAAGTGGTTTTCCCAGTGGATAGTGGCAAAGGGGTATTCATCTACGGGTGGAAGTTGAACTTCAACAGAGAATCTAAATACAAAGAAAGATGCATTCCTTAATGGAAATGAAGATACCTACAGGTCTATAAACTGTGATTGGATTCCCTTCCAAGAGCAGTGAGCTTAGGAAGAGGAAGAAGGTGATCCTCTCCACCGGCAGTGAGCCAGAGAGAGAGAAACAGGGAGTGACCCTTGGGAAAGCAGTGAGCTGACCCTAAACATTGTATAGGCAGTGAGCCTGGGCATAGAAGTGATCTAGCCCGAACATTGTAATCCACAGCTAGTGAAGTCTAGTGGAATTTGGTACGAACCGGCAACTTGTTGGCGTATGCTCCTTGGACGTAGCCCTTAGCGGTGAACCAAGTAAAAATATCTGTGTCTGCGTGCTTATTTCCCTGCATTGCATTCAAAGCATCATCATCAGGTAAAGGAGACAAGTGATCACAGTAACCACACAAGTGAAAACAAAGTGACCCTTGTAACAAAGAGGTCAAGATCCAGTGGGGCAGAAAGAACTTTGAAAAAGAATATCCATACCCTGATTCACCCCCCCCCCTCTCAGGGTATATAGGCCCCTATTAGTCCTAACAATTGGTATCAGAGGGAAGGTTGCTTTTATCAGATTTGTTTGCTTCGACTTAGTGTAGTCTTTCTGTGTAGTTGAAGATATTGTTTTCGCTTATCTTGGTCTTCCATGGGAAAAAGAAAATATTCAAAGAAGAATCAGAAGTCAGGTGGTATCCCTCAGTGTGGAAGTGTTTTTGGAAAAAGTGTGATTCAACTAAAAGAATCAAACAGCTTACTGAAGGAATCATGCAGTGAACAGAAAAATGATTTGGATAAATCATACAATAAAAATACTTACTCATTCAATGATGCTGATGGAATTAGTGAATAAACTAACATTCCAAGTGAATTTGGAACCACTGACGATGAAGAAGAAGAAAATGAAGGAAGAATTGATATGAGAGCTGAGTTGGAGGCTGCTCTTGAAGAGATAGATGTTTGGAGGGCCAAAACCAAGAAAGCTAACAAAATTGTTTGCGATGCCAAACTCTATATGCAGCAGCAGGAAGAAGAGAAATCTGAGCTGATGGAAGAAATTGAGAAACTTAATTTATCAACATCAGAGAACTCAGAATATGCTAGTAAGTATAAGCTGAAGGTTGAAGAACAGAAAAGAGAGATCGATGGCCTGAACAAAAAGGTGGAAGTTGTCCATGGGACTAAAGAATTGGATGAGAAATCCACTGAGGAAATTAAATCTAAAGGCATACAGATCCATGCTCTGGAAACTGAGGTCAACAAGCTAAGAGGCTTAAATAAAAGGCTTATTGATATAGTTACTTACCTAACAGAGATGAATGATTCTCAAGGTGAGGAACTACAGAAGCTGGCTAAAGGAAAAGGAAAACAAAACGCTAGTAAGTGTGAAGAGAATCAAGAGTCCGATGAAGTTCAGAATCTGAAATCCAATAATGATGATCTAGCTACACAGCTGTCTAAGTTAGTTAATTAGAATCAAAGACTACAACAAGAGAATGCATGTTTCTCCGATTCTCTTGCTCAAGAAAAATTTAAAGTAAAAGAGAAAAATGATGTGGTTAATAAGCTGAAGCATGAACTGGAAGATGAGATGAGTGGTGGAAAGAATCTCAGTAAATAACTTGATGCTCGACTTGTATCAAGAGATTTTAAGATTCAAAAATTGGAATAAGAGCTATAATCAGTCAAGAAGGAAATGGAGAAGTCTAAATCCAAAGATAAGCCCAAGTTGAAGGATGCATTGCACTTATTATTTGATCATCCTTCGGTAGGAGATGATAAAATGAAGATCAGATATGCTGTTTCGTAAGAGAAACAACAGAATATTTTATCAACTCAAAGACCAGTATGTTTTGGAAAAGCTGGTATTGGATTTGATGAATCACCTCCCATGCATGATAAGAAGAGAGCCGTGAACAACTCCAGAAATGGAGAGAATCATGTTGGTGCGGGAGATATGCCTAAGAGGATAGCTACAAGAAGAAGTGATGACATGTGCTATTTCTGTGGGATTCAGGGCCACATGTCAAGCTTCTATCTAAGGGCACAAGAATACATCTTAGGCTGTGAAAATAAAAAAATTACTAGATCTGATAAGAATAAGCGTCATGAGAAATCAGAGAAGAGACTCTCTCCGAGGAAAACATTCATCAGATGCTATTTCTGTCGAAGAAAGGGACACACAATGAGTATGTGTCAGGAAGCACAGGAGCCCAATATCAGAAGAGGATCTCAAGGTGCATCAACATATCTACAGAGAAGTGATGAAATGAGGTATGCCTTTAATGGGAAATGTTTTATATGTTCTGATTATGGGCATTTGGAAAGACATTGCTACAAGAAGAAAGCAAGAAAGGGAAAGGAACATGAAAGGAGATTCCTGACACCAGTGGTGTATAATGAGAAATCGTACACTGGGAGACAAAGTGGAAAGTTGGAAAACAGGTTTAGAGCCTCAGGGGAATCACATGGAGCTGAACGAAAGGTGTATCAGTCACCATCTCTGTCACACTCACAACCTCTCTCTAAGAAAGAACATGACCATATCTGGAAGAAAAAGAGAGGAAACACTACAGCTGTGAGTAAGGAGAAAGTACATTCAGTGGAGGACCCACTGCTAATGAAAAATAGGGTGGTGACTCATAAATCTGATAAAAGTTAGATAAACAAAGAATTCATTGAAAAATTTGCAAGTCGTGTGCCACAACAAGCGGTGGAGAAAAGAGGAAGACCCTTGCAATGGTGGAAGAAGCAAGGGAAGATCGAAAGAAAAGAGATTCATTCTCATAGAAATAATCATGGAAAATGGAATTTTGGTAGAACTTCAAAGAGAGAAATGTGTACTAGTGGGTTTAAACCCCAAATGGTGAGAATACATATCAGAGAAAGGCTCCAAATGTGGGAAAAGAATGCATATTCATATGGCCAGAACAGTTGTGGTTGGCTAGGCAACTAGAAGAAGCAAAGAAGGAGTGTGATGCTCTGTAAGAAAGAATCAATGGGTTGACCCATCCGGATCAACCACAATCCTCATCTTGAAGAGTTTGGAACCATCCCCTCTCCCTATTTATATAAATGCTATTAACTAATGATCCATGTGTTTTAGGTTTTAGGGAGATACAATCCATGGGGAAGTGGCATCTAAGGATGCGAAGTGGAGAAATGATATAATCTAGAGTTTCAATTGATTCAAATCAGGTACTAGAGTTGACGAAGAAAGGGAGAAACAGAGCACAATAGGAAGTGATTGTGTTATTAACTTTATATCTTGTTTCCTACACCGAGTTTCAACTCAGTAGGCTTAGAGATTTTGTTAATGGCTCAAATCTGAGTGGAAGATGAGAACAAATGATGCAGGAGGAAAAGACATGTTGTGGGTCTAAACTGTTGGGACAAACAACTGGAAGAGTTGCATAACACAGGGGGAGAATTCTATATCCTAATCAGATGCATGATCTCAATATGATATGAAGGATGAATGTTTATTCTCATGAAGAATGATTGGTGGAAAAGTAGCAACACACATGTTTTCATGATTATCTATTTTGTTCTAACAATGTGGTATCAGCTGACTGCTTTCAGGATACCAAAAAGCTGCGAGATAAAATCAAAGGTGTTTCAACAAAAATATGGGAGAAGATGTTCAAGGAAATGACGTCATTGAACAATGACACAGAGAAAAGTAGCTGAAATAAATGAAGCCACTGAAAAATGAGTCAGTGAACAGTTTCCTGGAAAAAGTGTTGAGAAATAGAAAAAAACACAGAGGGAGAAGAAGTGGATGATGCTGATTCAGAAGAAGACACTGATGATGAACAAGAGAGTGTAAAGTATGTGTCTACAAGGAGGCCAAAGAGTTGAGCTGAAACTGATAGATAGAATATCATTATTGATTAGTGAGCTCCAGTTCATACAAGAAGAATGAAGTCACTCCAGCAGACATCTTTCCTACCTCAGATTGCGAAGAACCAGATGTGGGAGATTGTTTCAAGGCCAGCAGATAAAAACGTCATCAGGACTAAATGGGTCTATTAAGACATGATTAATGAATATGGCACAATGATTCGGAACAAAGCACGACTGATGTGCAAAGGATACTCCCAGATAGAGGGAATATATGTTGATGAGACATTTGCACCGATTGAAAGTCAGGAGACAATCAGATTATTCCTAGCCATTGCAGTGCAAAGAAAGTTCAAAGAGTTCCAGATGGATGTAAAGACTGCATTTCTAAATGGGTTTCTGGAAGTAGAGGAGTACATTGAGCATCCAGATGGTTTTCTCATTCATGAGGATGAGAACAAAGTTTGCAGGCTGAAGAAGGCATTATATGGGATGAAAAAAGCACCAAGAGCATGGTACTAAAGGATACATCAGTATTTGAAGAAGGTGACACAAAGAAGGAATGGAAAATTCATTTCTCAATATGAATATGTCAAGGAGGTTTTGGAATGATTTTAAATGGAAAATTCAAAGGAGATGAAGACTCCGGAAACTACCCAGATGAAATTGTCAGAAGATGAGGATGGAAAGGCAGTTAATATCCCAAGGAAATTCACATGCTCCTAGTAAAAACAATACTTCAGCATATCCAGGGCACAATGGATTTCATATTGACATATACTGATAAATCTCAGACAGAGTTATTGGGATATACTGATGCAGACTGGGCCGGTTCAACGGATGATAGGAAATCAACGTTAGGTGGTGATTTCAATCTTGGTGGCTTGTGTATTTCTTGGATTAGCAAGAAGCAAGATTGCATTTCATTGAGAACTGTGTAGGCTGAGTATATTTCGGCCACTCAAGCATGCATACTGTTATTATGGATGAAGCAGCAGCTTGAAGATATGGGATTTGAAGTAAAGTATCCAATCGGAATCCAGTGCGACAACTCAAGTGCTATAAATCTTAGCAAAAATCTCGTCCATCATTCAAGGACAAAGCACATTGAGATTAAATATCATTTTATCAAGGAGAAGGTTGAGTAGGGAATCGTGAAGTTGGAGTACGTGCCTACAAAGCTACAGGTTGCAGACATTCTGACAAAGGCCTTACCCAAGGAAGCTTTTGAGAGGCATCGACTGGCTCTGAGAGTTCAGTCGATTCCCCGCACTTGAAATAGTGTAGATATGGGACCCCCACCCCCACCCCCCCCCTCTCCCCGAGGTATGACGTGTTTTCCCTAATGTGCTAATTCGTGTTCTCTACGCTGTTACAGACTACAAAGGAGTGACCTTTGGGTTTGTTGACAACTGGGGACAAAATAGCACTAGTGTTTGTTAAAGGGGGAGAAAATAGTGCTTGGGAGACAGTGTGGCTATTTGAGAAATCATGACAGATACGGGGAGAAGCTGACAGGTGGAGCAGCCAGAAAGGGAGAGCAATGAGAAAGGGGGAGAGTATTTTAAATCTGACGATGCTAGCAGTGATCGATCAAAGCATAGAAATCACGACAGCTGAGGATCGTGATAAAAGCAGTATAGTGGTGTTGTAATGGTGTGAGACGGTGTCCAGCTATCAACAATTGGTATCAACATAAGAATTCACCAATTGGTATCAGTGTGGTTCAACAACTGGTTTTATTTTAAGAATTGGTATCAGGGTGGAATCGACAATTGGGGTCTGACATGAAGTGATTCATTGATGAACTTTTCGTACTACTCTTGTTTCTCACGCCGAGAATTGCTCATGTGGGCTTAGAGTACGTGTTAAGTGAATCCTTGAACGCTATCATAATCTCAAGAGGCAAATGGTTGTAGCAGCTGGAAGAAGACTCAATGAGGTATCAAAGTGCAGAAAATCATTCTGAGCAGAGTTGTGAAGAGTTGTCAACAAACCCAAAGGGGGATATTGTTGGGAAAAAATCCCTCAAGGTAACATTGCAGTATTTTTGGGTTGATTGTGTTTGTTGACAAAGTAGGTTTACATGGAGAATTGTCAAGTTCCCGAGAAGTTGTTGAAATTCCATGTTGACAAAGAACTATGATAAAGGAAAGGACTATCTGGAGGTGGTACAAAAGAGCAGGACAAGGTGGCGTCGTTTTCCAGTGTTTGCCAAATTTTTGGGGTCCAAAATTTGGAGTTTGGTGAGCATCGCGAAAAGTGGATTTCCATGAAGAGAATAATTTCATATGGCAAAGGCATGAATTTCGCGAAGATAGGATGCATGGTTTGGAAATCGCAAAGACCAGAAGAATAGAGGTGGTGATGCTTCACGATTACGTCAAGCTTCGCGAACGGCAGAGGCTGAAGCGCATCGCGGCGGTGAAGGGCTTTGTGAGGGAGCTTCGCGGAGAAGGTGCGGAGGAATGTTGGGCTTCGCGAGGGAGCTTCGCGGTGAAGTCGTGAAGGTATGTTGACAATGATTCTTCGCGACTACGTCAAGCTCCGCGGACGGAAGATTGCCGTGGAGCTTCGCGATTTGGACAGGATTCCAGCAGAAACATTAGAGCTTCGCGATTTGAGATGATGTGGCGTTGACTTCGCATGGAAGGGACGAGGGTCGGTGGAATCGCCTATAAATAGTGGCCGACCCCATCGAGCGAAGTAGAGAGAATTTTCAGAGAAAATCCATTGCTCTCGGTTCGCAGAGGTGGTTTGTGAAGGCAGCGTGCTTAGCGAAAGGAGAGCTTTGCGGCAGCTATTCTAGCTCCGTGAAAGGCATGTGCCCCGCATTGGCTCGGTGAGCTTCGCGGAGAGGCAGGAGCTCCGCAACGGACTAAGCTTCGCGAGGGTCATTGCTTTGTGACGGCTTGAGCATCGCGAGAGTGCTTCGCGAGAGTGCATCGCGAGTGAGCTTCGCGAAAAGGCAGGATCTTCGCGAGGGCTTGTTTGAGCTTCACAAAATTGGGAGCTTCATGAAGTATGGTGCTTTGCGAAGGTGTTTCCAAAGTGGTTTGCCCAGTGGATAGTGGAAAAAGGGGTATTAATCTACGGGTGAAAGTTGAACTTCAACAGAGCATCTAAATACAGAGAAAGATGCATTCCTTAATGGAAATAAAGAGACCTACAGGTCTATAAACTGTGATTGGATTCCCTTCCAAGAGCAGTGAGCTTAGGAAGAGGAAGAAGGTGATCCTCTCCACCAGCAGTGAGCCAGAGAGAGAGAAATAGGGAGTGACCCTTGGGAAAGCAGTGAGCTGACCCTAAACATTGTATAGGCAGTGAGCCTGGGCATAGAAGTGATCTAGCCTGAACATTGTAATCCATAGCTAGTGAAGTCTAGTGGAATTTGGTACGAACCGGAAACTTGTCGGCGTATGCTCCTTGGACGTAGCCCTTAGCGGTGAACCAAGTAAAAATCTATGTGTCTGTCTGCTTACTTCCCTGCATTGCATTCAAAGCATCATCATCAAGTAAAGGAGACAAGTGATCACAGTAACCACACAAGTGCAAACAAAGTGACCCTTGTAACAAAGTGGTCAAGATCCAGTGGGGCAGAAAGAACTTTGAAAATGAATATCCATACCCTGATTCACCCCCCCCCCCCCCTCTCAGGGTATATAGGCCCTTATTGGTCCTAACAATTGGTATCAGAGGGAAGGTTGCTTTTATCAGATTTGTTTGCTTCGACTTGGTGTAGTCTTTCTGTGTAGTTGAAGATATTGTTTTCGCTTATCTCAGTCTACCATGGGAAAAAGAAAATCTTCAAAAACGAATCAGAAGTCAGGTGGTATCCCTCAGTGTGGAAGTGTTTTTGGAAAAAGTGTGATTCAACTAAAAGAATCAAAAAGCTTACTGAAGGAATCATGCAGTGAACAGAGAAATGATTTGGATAAATCATACAACAAAAATACTTACTCATTCAAAGATGCTGATGGAATGAGTGAAGAACCTGACTTTCCAAGTGACGTTGGAACCACTGATGATGAAGAAGAAGAAATTGAA
Source organism: Viscum album (assembly GCA_963277665.1). Taxonomy (NCBI): domain Eukaryota; kingdom Viridiplantae; phylum Streptophyta; class Magnoliopsida; order Santalales; family Viscaceae; genus Viscum; species Viscum album. Next base: position 239,829,691 of record OY728155.1, on the reverse strand, counting down.
GGAATAATTGATATGCAAGCTGAGTTGGAGGCTGCTCTTGAAGAGATATATGTTTGGAGGGCCAAAACCAAGAAAGCTAACAAAATTGTTTGCGATGCCAAACTCTATATGCAGCAGCAGGAAGAAGAGAAATCTGAGCTGATGGAAGAAATTTAGAAACTTAATTTATCAACATCAGAGAACTCAGAATCCACTAGTAAGTATAAGCTGAAGGTTGAAGAATAGAAAAGATAGATCAATGGCCTGAACAAAAAGGTGGAAGTTGTCCATGGGACTAAAGAATTGGATCAGAAATCCATTGAGGAAATTAAATCTAAAGGCATACAGATCCATGCTCTGGAAACTGAGGTCAACAAGCTAAGAGGCTTAAATCAAAGGCTTATTGATATAGTTACTGACATAACAGAGAAGAATGATTCTCAAGGTGAGGAACTACAGAAGCTGGCTAAAGGAAAAGGAAAACAAAAGGCTGGTAAGTGTGAAGAGAATCAAGAGTCCAATGAAGTTCGGAATCTGAAAGCCAAGAATGATGATCTAGCTACACAGCTGTCTGAGTTAGTTCAGAAGAATCAAAGACTACAACAAGAGAATGCATGTTTCTCCGATTCTCTTGCTCAAGAAAAATTGAAAGTAAAAGAGCAAAATGATGTGGTTAATAAGTTGAAGCATGAACTGGAAGATGAGATGAGTGGTGGAAATAATCTCAGTAAAGAACTTGATGCTCGACTTGTATCAAGAGATTTGAAGATTAAAAAGTTGGAAGAAGAGCTACAATCAGTCAAGAAGGAAATGGAGAAGTCTAAATCCAAAGATAATCCCATGTTGAAGGATGCATTACACTTATTCTTTGATCATCCTTCGACATGTGATGATAAAATGAAGATTAGATATGCTGTTTCGGAAGAGAAACAATAGAATATTTTCTCAGCTCAAAGACCAGCATGTTTTGGAAAAGCTGGTATTGGATTTGATGAATCACCTCCCATGCATGATAAGAAGAAAGCCGTTAACAACTCCAGAAATGGAGAAAATCATGTTGGTGCGGGAGATAGGCCTAAGAGGATAGCTACAAGAAGAAGTGATGACATGTGCTATTTCTGCGGGATTCAGGGCCACACGTCAAGCTTCTGTCTAGAGGCACAAGAATACATCTCAGGCTGTGAAAATAGAAACATTAATAGATCTGAGAAGAAGAAGCGTCATGAGAAATCAGAGAAGAGAGTCTCTCAGAGGAAAACATTTATCAGATGTTATTTCTGTGAAAGAAAGGGACACACAATGAGTATGTGTCAGGATGCACAGGAGCCTAATATCAGAAGAGGATCTCAAGGGGCATCAACATCTCGACAGGGAAGTGATGAAATGAGGTATGCCTTTATTGGGAAATGTTTTATATGTTCTGATTATGGGAATTTGGAAAGACATTGCTACAGGAAGAAAGAAAGAAAGGGAAAGGAACATGAAAGGAGATTCCCGACACCAGTGGTGTATAATGGGAAATCGTACACTGGGAGACAAAGTGGAAAGTTGGAAAACAGGTTTAGAGCCTCAGGGGAATCACATGGAGCTGAACGAAAGGTGTATCAGTCACCATCTCTGTCACACTCACAACCGCTCTCTAAGAAAGAACATGACCATATCTGGAAGAAAAAGAGAGGAAACACTACAGCTGTGAGTAAGGAGAAAGTACATTCAGTGGAGGACCCACTGGTAATGAAAAATAGTGTGGTGACTCATAAATCTGATAAAAGTCAGATAAACAAAGAATTCATTGAAAAATTTGCAAGTCGTGTGCCACAACAAGCGGTTGAGAAAAGAGGAAGACCCTTTCAATGGTGGAAGAAGAAAGGGAAGATCGAAAGAAAAGAGATTCCTTCTCATAGAAATAATCATGGAAAATGGAATTTTGGTAGAACGTCAAAGACAGAAATGTCTAATAGTGGGTTTAAACCCCAAATGGTGAGATAGGCTAAGTCTACCGAATCTACATATCAGAGAAAGGCTCCAAATGTGGGAAAAGAATGCCTATTCATATGGCCAGAACAGTTGAGGTTGCCTAGGCAACTAGAAGAAGCAAAGAAGGAGTGTGATGCTCTGCAAGAAAGAATCAATGGGTTGACCCATCCGGATCAACCACAATCCTCATCTTGAGGAGTTTGGAACCATCCCCTCTCCCTATGTATATAAATGCTATTAACTAATGATCCATGTGTTTCATTTTTTAGGGAGATACAATCCAAGGGGAAGTGGCATCTAAGGATGCGAAGTGGAGAAATGATATACTCTAGAGTTTCAATTGATTCAAATCAGGTACTAGTGTTGACGAAGAAAGGGAGCAACATAGAACAATAGGAAGTGATTGTGTTATTAACTTTATCTCTTGTTTCCTACACCGAGTTTCAACTCAGTAGGCTTAGAGATTTTGTTAATGGCTCAAATCTGAGTGGAAGATGAGAACAAATGATGCAGGAGGAAAAGACGTGTTGTGGGTCTAAACTGTTGGGCCTAACAACTGGAAGAGTTGCATAACACAGGGGGAGCATTCTATATCCTAATCAGATGCAGGATCTCAATATGATATGAAGGATGAATGTTTATGCTCATGAAGAATGATTGGTGGAAAAGTAGCAACACACAGGTTTTCATGATTATCTATTTTGTTCTAACAATGTGGTATTAGCTGACTGCTTTCAGGATACCAAAAAGCTGCGAGAGAAAATCAAAGGTGTTTCAACAAAAATATGGGAGAGGATGTTCAAGGAAATGACATCATTGAACAATGACACAGATAAAAGTAGCTGAAATAAATGAAGCCACTGAAAAATGAGTCAGTGAACAGTTTCATGGAAAAAGTGTTGAGAAATAAAAAAACACAGAGCGAGAAGAAGTGGTTAATGCTGATTCAGAAGAAGACACTGATGATGAACAGGAGAGTGTAAAGTATGTGTCTACAAGGAGGCCAAAGAGTTGAGCTGAAACTGATAGATAGAATATCATTATTGATTAGTGAGCTCCAGTTCATACAAGAAGAATGAAGTCACTCCAGCAGACATCTTTCCTACCTCAGATTGCGAAGAACCAGATGTGGGAGATTGTTTCGAGGCCAGCAGATAAAAACGTCATCAGGACTAAATGGGTATATTAAGACATGATGAATGAATATGGCATAGTGATTCGGAACAAAGCACGACTGATGTGCAAAGGAGACTCCCAGATAGAGGGAATATATGTTGATGAGACATTTGCACCGATTGCAAGGCAGGAGACAATCAGATTATTCCTAGCCATTGCAGTGCAAAGAAAGTTCAAAGAGTTCCAGATGGATGTAAAGACTGCATTTCTAAATGGGTTTCTGGAAGAAGAGGTGTACATTGAGCATCCAGATGGTTTTCTCATTCATGAGGATGAGAACAAAGTTTGCAGGCTGAAGAAGGCGTTATATGGGCTGAAACAAGCACCAAGAGCATGGTACTAAAGGATACATCAGTATTTGAAGAAGGTGACACAAAGAAGGAATGGAACATTCATTTCTCAATCTGAATATGTCAAGGAGGTTTTGGAAAGATTTTGAATGGAAAATTCAAAGGAGATGAAGGGTCTGGCAACTACCCGGATGAAATTGTCAGAAGATGAGGATGGAAAGGCAGTTAATATCCCAAGGAAATCCACATGCTCCTAGTAAAAACAATACTTCAGCATATCCAGGGAATAATGGTTTTCTTCTTGACGTATACTGATAAATCTCAGACAGAGTTATTGGGATATACTGATGCAGACTGGGCCAGTTCAACGGATGATAGGAAATCAACGTCAGGTGGTGATTTCTATCTTGGTGGCTTGTGTATTTCTTGGATTAGCAAGAAGAAAGATTTCATTTCATTGAGCACCGCAGATGCTGAGAATATTGCGGCCACTCAAGCATGCATACAGTTATTATGGATGAAGCAGCACCTTGAAGATATGGGAGTTAAAGTAAAGTCTCCGATCGGAATCCAGTGCGACAACTCAAGTGCTATAAATCTTAGAAAAAATCCAGTCCATCATTAAAGGACAAAGAACATTGAGATTAAGTATCATTTTATCAAGGATATGGTTGAGTAGGGAATCGTGAAGTTGGAGTACATGCCTACAGAGCTACAGGTTTCCGACATTCTGACAAAGGCCTTACCCAAGGAAGCTTTTGAGAGGCATCGACTGGATCTGGGAGTTCAGTCGATTCCCCGCACTTGAAATAGTGTGGATATGGTACCCCCACCCCCCCCTCTCCCCGAGGTATGATGTGTTTTCCCTAATGTGCTAATTTGTGTTCTCTACGCTGTTACAGACTACAAAGGAGTGACCTTTGGGTTCTTTGACAAAGGGGGAGAAAATAGAACTAGTGTTTGTTAAAGGGGGAGAAAATAGTGCTTGGGAGACAGTGTGGCTATTTGAGAAATCATGACAGATACGGGGAGAAGCTGATAGGTGGAGCAGCTAGAAAGGGGGAGCAATGAGAAAGGGGGAGAGTATTTTAAATCTGACGATGCTAGCAGTGATCGATCTAAGAATAGAAATCACGATAGCTGAGGATCGTGATAAAAGAAGTATAGTGGTGTTGGAATGGTGTGAGACGGTGTCCAGCTATCAACAATTGGTATCAACTTAAGAATTCACCAATTGGTATCAGTGTGGTTCAACAACTGGTTTTATTTTAAGAATTGGTATCAGGGTGGAATCAACAATTGGGGTCTGACATGAAGTGATTCATTGACGAACTTTTCATACTACTCTTGTTTCTCGCGCCGAGCATTGCTCATGTGGTCTTAGAGTACGTGTTAAGTGAATCCTTGAATGCTATCATAATCTCATGAGGCGAATGGTGGTAGCAGCTGGAAGAAGACTCAGTGAGGTATCAAAGTGCAGAAAATCATTCTGAGCAGAGTTGTGAAGAGTTGTCAACAAACCCAAAGGGGGAGATTGTTGGGAAAAATCCCTCAAGGTAACATTGCAGTATTTTTGGGTTGATTGTGTTTGTTGACAATGTAGGTTTCCATGGAGAATTGTCGAGTTCCCAAGAAGTTGTTGACATTCCATGTTGACAAAGAACTATGACAAAGGAAAGGACGATCTGGAGGCAGTACAAAAGAGCAGTACAAGGTGGCGCCGTTTTCCAGTGTTTGCCAAATTTTTGGGGTCCAAAATTTGGAGTTTGGTGAGCATCTCGAAAATTGGATTTCCATGAAGAGCATAATTTCATATGGAAAAGGCATGAATTTCGCGAAGATAGGATGCATGGTTTGGAAATCGCGAAGACCAGAAGAATGGAGGCGGTGATGCTTCGCGATTACGTCAAGCTTCGCGAACGGCAGAGGCTGAAGCGCATCGCGGCGGTGAAGGGCTTTTCGGGGGAGCTTCGCTGCGAAGGGGCGGAGGAATGTTGGGCTTCGTGAGGGAGCTTCGTGATGAAGTCGCGAAGGTATGTTGATGGTGATTCTTCGCGACTACGTCAAGCTCCGTGAATGGAAGATTGCCGTGGAGCTTCGCGATTTGGACAGGATTCCGGAAGAAACTTTGGAGCTTCGCGATTTGATATGACGTGGCGTTGAATTCGCGTGGAAGGGATGAGGGTTGGTGGAATCGCCTATAAATAGAGGTCGACCCCTTCGAGCGAAGTAGAGAGAATTTTCATAGAAAATCCATTCCTCTTGGTTCACAGAGGTGGTTCGCGAAGGCAGTGTGCTTCGCGAAAGGAGAGCTTCGCGGTGGCTATTCTAGCTCCATGAAAGGCATGTGCCCCGCATTGGCTCTGTGAGCTTTGCGGAGAGGCAGGAGCTCCGCGACGGACTAAGCTTCACGAGGGCCGTTGCATTGCGACGGCTTGAGCATCGCGAGAGTGCTTTGTGAGAGTGCTTCGCCAGTGAGCTTCGCGAAAAGGCAGGAGCTTCGCGAGGGCTTGTTTGAGCTTCGCGAAATTGGGAGCTTCGCGAAGTAGGGTGCTTTGCGAAGGTGTTTCCAAAGTGGTTTGACCAGTGGATAGTGGCAAAGGGGTATTCATCTATGGGTGAAAGTTGAACTTCAACAGAGCATCAAAATACAGAGAAAGATGCATTCCATAATGGAAATGAAGAGACCTACAGGTCTACAAACTGTGATTGAATTCCCTTCCAAGAGTAGTGATCTTAGGAAGAGAAATAAGGTGATCCTCTCCACCAGCAGTGAGCCAGAGAGAGAGAAACAGGGAGTAACCCTTGGGAAAGCAGTGAGCTGACCCTAAACATTGTATAGGCAGTGATCCTGGGCATAGAAGTGATCTATCCCGAACATTGTAATCCACAGCTAGTTAAGTCTAGTGGAATTTGGTACGAACCGGCAACTTGTCGGCGTATGCTCCTTGGACGTAGCCCTCAGCCGTGAACCAAGTAAAAATCTCTGTGTCTGCCTGCTTACTTCCATGCATTTCATTCAAAGCATTATCATCAGGTAAAGGAGACAAGTGATCACAGTAACCACACAAGTGCAAACAAAGTGACCCTTGTAACAAAGAGGTCAAGATCCAGTGGGGCAGAAAGAACTTTGAAAAAGAATATCCATACCTTGATTCACCCCCCCCCCCCCCTCTCAGGGTATATAGGCCCCTATTGGTCCTAATAATCACCTTCTTTAGAGCTTCAGTACTTTTGTAGATGTTATCTTCTGGGACGTGGAAAAATGTAATGTATCACACGAATTTAGCACCACCTAGTGGTACTTGGTTATTTGGTTATTGGAGAATGAATCTTGTTGATAATGGAGTCTTGTTGTTGTCTTGGAGTTTATTAGTTTTCTATACACTAGTTACTTTGATGATTAATTTTCTTCTTCAGTTTGAAACATTGTTTTGTTTTTTATAATGGAAATGGTTGAGTTTTCTTGAGTAATCATGCATTATATTTCTTGAATTTGGTCATGTTTCTTGGTTATTTATTTGTTCTGTAATGGTTACATTTTCCTCCACTTGTTTTGAATCCCATCAGAATTTATTTCCTGCCTTTGGCACCTTGGGGATGTTTCTTAAGGCCTAGTAATGATTCATTGTATTCTCAAGACAATGAGAATATGTCCTGAACCGAATCTGGTCACCACCAATACTGGCACCAATCCAAGACCTTGACAAGTCTTGAAGGGCGTTCCCTATCCCCACGGACTGGCACAAGTTCTTTAGTATCGTTTATCTTTGTTTGGGAACGATTTACCCGAATTTGTATACATGAAACATCAAAAATATTTGATAAAATGAATCTGAAAAATTCATACCAATAACATTTATAAAAAAATCCAGAACTGAATACATAAGATAAAATGAAATAAAAAAGGCCCAAAGACACAATGAAATAGTAACAAAACATCCCCATGTACTCCACATGACAAGGGGTCATCACCCCCAAGCCATCTCCACAACTCCGCCCCACGGATGGGGACTATCACCCTGAACCACCATCACCCTTAGCCTTTCCTTTACCTGAGTCAAATACAACCACGTCTACTTACACCCAAGGGGTGTAAGGATGGTTTGTGCCTAATCCCAATAAGATACCACCAAACTATTCCAAAGAGCATGAAAAAGAATGTGAAAAAAAGCAGTTTTAAAACTCAAGGAAAAACAATGTTAAAATTCCAAGAAATGTAACATTCAATTGAAAATAGTTTTCAAAAAACAAATTTCAAAATGTCGGCACATTTAAATATAAATTCTATCTACTTCAATGTAATTCCAAACATACCCTAATACAAGGGAAAATACTATAAATACAATGAGAAACAAAATTAGGAACATCCGTAGGCAAGAGATAGTCTCGGGCCCCGTGTACCTCGTTCCTCGGTGTAAAATAACCATAGTAAAATCCATTCTAGTGCATGAACCACTAGTATGGAACATAATCATAACCTAATGGTCCCCAATAATTATCCACATAATTTATTTAGAGTTTTTGTTATCCAAATTCTAGGTGACACAAGGACAAAACACATCCAGTCCACTTGCCATACTAGTACACATCCGCCCCACCTAGGTACCAGGGCTTCCCCCTTTGTGCTAAAACTATTTCAGCGTGAAACACATATCCATTTTCATATAAAACACCACTACTGGTCACATTCACCTAATACAGTATCTATACACATTTTATAGCATTTAATACACACATCAAAACACTGAGAGTTTCCATAAAACAACTTCTCCAATTCTTTCTGTGTTTTGCACCCAAAACTCTTTGAAAACCCCACTTAAACACCATGTACATACTCAAATTAACCAAAATATAATTCAAATAACCTTAAACATTTCTCTAAACCCATTACATGAGTTATAAAACAACCCCCATTTACCATCACATAGAATATCCATGTAATGCACCTAATTCAACCCCAAATGGGTACTCAAAAACCATTTTCGAAACTAACATCACAAAAAACCAATTTCGCAGCAACAACCAATGGGTAAGAACATTTATAACATTTTTTTCATCTATAATATAGTTCAATAAATTCAAAAAAATAATTATAAGGCATCCCTTAAGGAACCAACAAAAGATTTATTTGAAAACCCCCAAATTTCACATGAAATTGGCATTAAATTTTTTTTGCTTTATAATTTCCACTAAAACCAATTTTGGTAGAAACATTAAAATTAAATATAACTGAAAATACCATAAACACAGTATCTATATTACAAGGATTTCATACCAAAATGAATCACCTACCAAAGTAATGAAAACCCTTGAATCACTGTGTGAAAATAAAGTCGCCCCACCACTACACCAAGATGAGATTAAAAGAAACATAAAACCATAATAATTGACCACGAAAACCCAAATTTAAACCCAAGGTTCGAATCCCTACCCCTAGTAACTTTTTACTTCATGTAAAAGAAAAGAAACCCTAGTTAAATACAATAAACCCTAAGAAATCTGAAAAATGAATGAAATGTACAAACTTACTGGAGGGATCGTGGAAAAATATCCCCAAAACACCGGTTTATGAAGTTTAAAATGGCTACAACTCTGGAGTTGTTAGAAGGAGAATGCGGAGGTTATTTAGGAACTTGAATGGAGGAAAAAGAGTAAGAATTGAGAGAGTTATGATGGAAACAACTTAACTCTTCAAATTTAGACGACTTTAAAACCCTATGATATTCTACACTCATTCGCGATACAGAAGAGATCCAAAGAGAGTGGGAGGATATTGGACGCATAGATGGTTTCAATGGGCGTGTGTGGGGCTTGGAATCACCAAACAATCCTTAAAATTGAATATGATATTAATTAAACGAATTTTACTTTTAAAAATGGAATTGGGCTTTCAGGAAGGTCTAATACCTTAAATAAAAACTCATATACACCTTGGTTATGGATTTCTAAAGGCTCCAAAACACAATTTTGGTGTTAATTTGTTAGGGGAATCCATTTAGGAATTGGAATGGGTGAAAAATATAAAAAAATGAAAATGTTATAAAATAAACAAAAGTTATTTTTGAATCTGGAAATGGGCTCACGGTTTGGCCCAATTCACGAAAACTCATTCATTCCACCATAAAATCTTAAGAAACCCCAAAAACAAAACATAAATGGAAAATAAATGAAAAACACCTCTAAAATTTGTCATTTATATGACAATTCTCCCCACCATGAAAACATTACATCCTGGAAAGTCAACCTGAAGCTTGATCGAAAATCAGGAACAGATACTATTCCTCAACCCATGACTTCTGCTCCCATGTCTCATGTGTATCATTACCATGAATCCAATGAACCCGGACAAGTGGAATAGACTTCCTTCGAAGCACATTATCATGGGAGTCCACTATTTTCACTGGCTGCTCAAAACTGACAAGTCAGGCTCTATTTCCCGTTATTCCCAACTAAACACATGGGTCAAATCTGGGTTGTATTTCTTCAACTGGGAGATATGGAAGACGTCATGGATAGAAGTCAAATAAGAAGGTAAGGCCAACCTGTATGCCACTTTTCCAATATGCCCAGTGATCTCAAAATGACCAACATATCACAGTTTCAGCTTCCCTTGCTTCCTCAATCGACGATGGCCCAGAAGAGGGGCCACATTTAAGAATACCTTGTCACTCAAATAAAACTCTAGGTCTCGACGCCTTGAGTCAGAATATGATTTATGGAGACTCTAAGATATCAATAAATACTGCCTAATTAACATTATCTTCTTAGACATCTCCTACACCAAACATGGCCCCAATAGTGAGGTCTCACCTACCACAGTCCAACACATGGAGGACCGATAAGGGCGACCATAGAGAGCCTCAAAAGTAGCCATTAGAATGGAGGATTGGTAACTGTTATTATAAGAAAACACAACCAGACCCAAAATGGCTATCCCAAGAACCTCCAATGTCCAGGACACATGCACATAGCATGTCCTCTTAAATTTGATTCGCCTGCTTTGTCTGACAGTCCATCTTAGGATGGTATGCCGTGCCTATCTTAATCTGAGACCCCAAGGCCTTCTGAAGGCCTTCCCAAAACCAAGTAGTGAAACGGGGGTCTCTATCTGAGAAAAATTCTGATGAAACACCATGGAGTATCACCACCTCTCGAAGATACGAGCAACCCAACTCATCCACTTTAGGTGTCTCTCTGATCATGATGAAGTGGACTGATTTGATAAGATGATCTATTACCACCCAAATGGAATTCTTACCCTGAGGTGTATGAGGTAATCAAACAATGAAGTCCATGGAAACCTCATCCCGCTTCTAGGTAGGAATGGGTAATGGCAAGAGCAGACCAGAGGGCCTTTGTAGATCCTCTTTTACCTGATGTCATGTATAGCATCTCGAAACAATGTCTGATATGTCTCGTCTCATACCAGGCCACTAGAACTTCTGATGGACATCATAAAACATCTTGGTGGCACCCGGATGGAAAGACTACTAGGACAGGTGGTTGTCCTCCATCACCACCTTTCATAGTGATAACAACACTACTGAACGGCCCTTGAAGCACAAGATTCCATCAAGATATGACGACCAATCAGGGGATGTATCCCCACCTAAAAGAAACTGCTTCGACCGCGGACAAAGTTCATCATTGGGCTATTCTTTCCAAATCATATACAATAGATAAAGATTCAACTAGACACTTTCCAAGAATGCCACTCCACTGTGATCCCTGGTCTCCACATACATCTAAGAAAAGAGCCCCATCAAAGTCTACTAATCATTGGGCTTCCTCAAAACCTGCACTAGAAATCTTCTGCTCAAATAATCAGCCACCACATTACCCTTGCATGGGGTATAAACAATTTCAAAGTCAAACCCCTACAAGTACTCTATCCAATGACACTACCTCAAGTTGAGGTCCTTCTGTGAATAGATATAGGCCAGGCTTTTGTGATCAGAGTAGACCACAAACTTCTCCCCAAAGAGGTAGTGATGCCCTGTCTTCAAAGCATGCATCACCACTACCAACTCCAAGTCATGGGTCAGGTAGTTTTTTTCGTGTGGTCGGAGTTGGTGAGATCCATACGCCACCACGTGATCATCCTGCATAAGCACACACCCAAGACCCATACCTGAACCATCCCAATAGACCACATATCCCTTTCCAGCCTCTAGAAAAATCAGTACGGGGGAGGTACTCAACTACCTCTTCAGCTCCTCCATTGATGCATGATATTCTTGACCCTATATAAATTTCACCCCTTTCCCGGTGAGCGTGGTCATCGGTGAAGTAAGACGAGAGAAATCCCGAACGGATCGCTTGTAATAACCAGCCAGGCCAAGGAAACTTCTGATCTCAAACATATTCTTTGGTTGCTCCCATGAAATGATCACACTAATATTCTCAGGGTCCACTGAACCTCCATGCTCTGAGATCACATTCCCCATAAATCTCACTTCCTTGATCAGTAAAGTGCACTTTGACAACTTTTCATAGAGGCGGTGATCTCGTAATGTAACCAAGACGATTCTCAAGTGATGTTCGTGTTCCTCCATAGAGCCAGAGTATACTATAATGCCATCTATGAACACCAAAACTAAGGAATAAATATAATGATGGAACACCCTATTCATGAGTGCCATAAAGATCACTGGATCATTGGTCAATCCAAAGGGCATGACCAAATACTCAAAGTGGTCGTACCTGCTTCAGAGGGTTGCCATTGGGATATCTGACTCCTTCACCATAAACTGATGATTTCCCAAATGCAAGTCTATTTTTGAGAACCACTTTTACCCCTTAAATTGATCGAACAAGTCATCTATTTTTGGAAAAGGGTATTATTTTGTTAGTTGTTACCTTATTCAGCTTCCGTTATTCAATGCACAACCGGAGGGATCCTTCAGCCTTTTTGAAAACAACATAGGAGCGTCCCAAGGAGGGACTCTCAGGTGAATGAATACTTTATATTATAAGTCATCTAGTTGTATCTTTAATTCCATCAGCTCAGTGGGGGTCCATATGATAAGAGGGAAGCGATATCAGTTGTGTTCTCGGCGCGAGATCACTTGAAAACTCCACACCCCGCTTCGGGGGAAAACCTATGAAATCATTCAGAAATACCTCTAGAAACGCATTCACAACATGAGGTATTGCACATACAGGGAAAATACCATCATCCTCTAGCATGAGAGATGATAACTGGATGGTATGACTTCCCAACTATGGGAGTGGAGGTCCTGTGTGACCCGACTGAGGATCCCATTCTCCCCGAAAAACCTAACGACTCCCATCAGGTGCCGTGAAACTCACTCACCGCCTGTAGTAATAAATGTATGCCTAAAAGTGTACTATCCAATCCATTCCAAGTATTATATCTAGGATTTCTATATCTAGAACTAGGAGGTCCCACTCCATCTCAACCCCTGACACGAAAAGCACACACGAGGGGCACCTGGGGCCCTGATCCTTCTTTCCCAACGGTGTCACAAACTCCATCGTGAAAGACATAAACTCAGTTGGAAAATTCAGCATGTCCAAAAAATGGGTAGAAATAAATGAAACAGAAGCACCAATATGAAAAAGAGTAGCAGCTATTGAAGATGCGATCAAAACGGTACCTCAAACTATCGACTGTCCCGCCTCTAATCCTGCAGGTGCCGGATCCACCACATGGAGATGTTCGGTCTCTGCTTGAGGAAGACCGCTAGTCTCTGTCTATTCCCTGAACTAGCTCAGCACAAATGATGACTCATACCTACCACCACAGCTACCAAATCAATTTCCCCCCGTCCTCAATCGCTTAGACTTTGCTCGCACACCTCTTGAAGCCACTGACCCCGCCCCACTCATAAGTGGACGTGACACACCACAAAAGAACTGTAAATGACCCATTCCTCCCCACTGGTAACAAGGCTTCAGATGAAGTGGACATGTTGGTCGGGTGTCCCCTGGCTTCCCACATTGGTGGCACACGACCTATCTCACTTCAGAAGCCACAGACGAAAACTTCTTGGAAGAGTGCCCGGAACTGCCACCTCCTTTGTTCAATTTATCCTCCTTCTTCCTTTTCAATTGTAACATATATAACATATTTTAGAGGTATTTTTCATTTACTTTCCATTTATGTTTTTTTGGGGTTTCTCAAACTTTTATGGTAGAATGGGTGAGTTTTTATGAATTGGGCCAAACTGTGAGCCCAATTCCAGATTTAAAAATAAATTTTGTTTCTTTTATAACAATTTCATTTTTTAATATTTTTCACCAATTAAAATTCTTAAATGGGTGAACCTGACATATTAAAACCACCAATGTAGTTTAGAGACTGTAGAAATCCATAACCAAAGTGTATATGAATTTTTATTTTAGGGATTGGGCCTTCCTGAAATTCGAATTCCAGTTTTAAAAATAATATTTGTTTAATTAATATATTTTTCAGTTTTAAGGGTTTTTCGATGATTAAAATCCCCACACACGCCCATGGAACCCAGCCACACGTCCAGTATCTTCCCACCCTCTTTGGATCTCTTCTACATCGCGATAGAATTCATAATATCTTATAGTTTCTAAAATATGGCAGATTTGAGGAGATAAGTTCCTTTCATCATAACTCTCTCAATTCATACTCTTTTTACTCTATTAAAGTTCCTAAATTACCTATTCATTCTCCTTCAACTAATCCTATAATTGTGGCTGTTTCAAATTTCAGAAACTGGTGTTTGTGGGAGATTTCTTCAAGATCCCTCAAGTAAGTTAGTCCATTTCAATCCCTTTCCAAATTTCTTAGGGTTTAATTCTATTTGATTAGGGTTTCTTCTCTATTCATTGAAGTAACAAGTGACCAGGGGGTAGGGTTTCGAACCTAGGGTTTAAATTTGGGTTTTGATGGTCATTTATTATGGTTTTAGGTTTTTTATAAGCTCCTGTTGTTGTGGTGGTGGTGTGACTTTATTTTCGCATGGTGATTCAAGGATTTTCATTACATTGGTAGGTGATTACTTTTGGTGTGAAAGATTTGTGATATATCTAAAATGTTTATGGTATTTTTATGTATATTTAATTTTAATTTTTCTTCCAAAAATGGTTTTAGTGGCAATTATAAAGAAAATGAATTTATAATTCCAATTTCATGTCAAATTTGGGGGTTTTTTATATAAAACTTTTGTTGGTTTCTTAATGGATTCCCTATAATTATTTAGTTGATTTTATTGAACAATATTAGCACTGAATTTTTTTAAAATGTTCTTATCCTTTGGTTGTTTCTGAAAAATTGGTTTTGGGTGACGTTCATTACGAAATTGGTTTTTGAGTACCCATTTGGTGTTGAATTGGGTGATTTACATGGCTATTCTATGTGATGCTTATTGGGGGTTGTTTTATAACTAATTTAAGGGGTTTAAAGAAATGTTTAAGGTTCTGTGAATTCTATTTTTCTAATGTGAGTATGCACATGGTGTAAAATTGGGGGTTTCAAAGAGTTTTGGGTACAAAACAAGGAATGATTTGGAGAAGTTGTTTTATTGTAACTCTAAGGGATTTGATGTGTGTTTTAAATGGTATAAAATGTTTATAGCTACTAAATTGGTTGAATGTGACTAGTAGTGTTGTTTTACATGAAAATGGATATTTGTTTCTTGCTTAATTTTTTTAAGGACAAAGGGGGAAGCCTTGGTACCAAGGTGGGGCGGATGTGTACTAGTACGGCTAGTGGACCAGATGGGTTTTTTCCCTGTTTCACCTAGAATTTGGATAATGAAAAATCTAACTAAATTATGTGGATAATGATGAGGGACCACTAGGTTATGGGTATGTTCCCTACAAGTGGATCATACACCATACCAAATTTTACTATGGTTACTTTACACCGAGGCACGGGGTACATGGGGCTCGAGACTATCTAATTCCTAGGGGTGTTCCCGATTTTGTTGCTCATTGTATTTCTGGTATTTCCCTTGTATTAGGGTATTTTTTGCAGGAAATTTAAGTATCTATAATTTCTATTTAAATGTGTCAACATTATGATATTTTTTTTGATAACAATTTTCAATTGAATGTTACATTTCTTAGAATTTTAACACTTTTTTCCTTGTGTTTTAAAACTGCTTGCTTTTTCACATTATTTCGCATGCTCTTTAGATTAGGGTCACACCCTACTTACACTACTTGGGTGTATGTATACTTGGTTATGGTTGACTCAGGTAAAGGAAAGGCTAAGGGTGATGGCAGTTCAGGGTGTTAGTTCCCATCCTTGGGATGGAGTTGTGGAGACAGCTGGGGGGTGATGGCCCCTTGTCATGTGGAGTCAATGGGGATGTTTTCATGCTGTTTAATTGGGTCTTTGGAACTTTTGTATTTCATTTGAACATATGTACTCAGTTTTGGATTTTTTATAAACCTTTTTTATATGAATTTTTCAGATTCGTTTTATGAAATATTTTTTATGTTTTATGTATACAAATTACGGTAAATCATTCCCAATGTAAGATAAATTATAACCGAGAACTTGTATCATACCATGGAGATAGGGAATGCCCTTCGAGCCCTGTCACAGGCTATGTTTGGTGCCGATATTTCTGGTGACCAAATTCATTTCGTGACAGAATAAGTGGGTCATTAAACAACTGATATTGAAAACTGATAAGAATGAATTAGAGTGTTTTTTTATGAATAATTATAAATGAAATTTATAAAATTATATATATATATATATATAATTTTCTAAAATTAGTCATTAATATAGTTTTTTATGCATGATATTCTTGAAATTCAATTGATGTTAGGAACCAAAATAAGGGTTTTTCATCTGAAATTTTTATTCATTGTGATATGATGTGTATTGAATACTTTTTTATTTTCTTATGGTATACATTAGTTATGCATATATTTTATGAAATATATTCATAACATTAAATGTATTTAAATATCTATTTCATGTTTTACATTCCATGTATTTTGAATTCAAAATATTATGACATTTTATGTAGTTCTTTGTCTGGATATTATTTTATTGAGAAATACTTCATATTATCTGTAACGCCCCGACCCCAGTTACACAGATTCGGTGCATTATTACATAACATTGACATGTTCACAAGAAAGATCAAGTCTCAAAATACCGATTAGTTTAGTAGTCTTGGAAACACTAGATAAATTCATAAAGTTTACATTACATCATAAATTTGAAACTACAACAACATCTTGTCTCCACACTCATAACCCCTTATACTATCCCTGCAGGTCATTCATAATATACTTCTCCCCATCCTGGGAAAAAAACATAGAAACGGGTGAGCTCAAATGCCCAGTAAGGATAACAATGTAGCGGAAACTTTCATGAATAAGCATAAACATATAAGGCAATGTATAACTAAAACAAAAGCCTTTTAAAACTTGAACTTCAACATAATATGGAAGAAATAAAATGAAATAATTCCATATACTTATTCACATGGACATTCTACTAGTCGAATAATCACATGCAATATCAATAACCACTTTCATACTGATGGAATGCATAATTCCAGACTATCATAACCACATAGTCAAGGCCTTGTGCCAAGACTACAATTATGATTTTGTCAAGGCCTCATGACAAGACACTAGTTTGCCTCATTAGACCTACCGATTAATCGATGAGCTATAGCGGGCTCCACCCGTCACTTATTAATTCCAATGCATTCCTCATATGAACAGGTTTAAAGAAAACATAAACATTCGTATTAAAAATAGTCTACAAAATGTCAATAATTTTTCCATAAACCATGAATGGTTTAAAAATAACACATCCATAGTCAAAAATATCACAAAACCTTCAATACAATATGGAAGATTTGTATCGTAATAAATAAACTTCAAATAAGATTAAAATCCATCAAAGGATGTTGACATAGATGAAATCAAAACTATTTGAGAGAAATATTTCTTTTTTTGAAATCATTTAAGAGTCATATATTTATAAAATAAAACATTTTCTTTGAAAATATTATTATAAGCTTGTAAGGGAAGCTTTGATGATTTTATAACGGTGGAAAATAGCCGCACCCCCCGTATAAGTTAAAAAAACATTCTTACCTTAATTCTGTCGAAAAGGTTAAAAGGACCTTGTTTGGAAAACGACAGATAGATTACTTAATAGACTTATTATAAAATGTAAAAAAGGGTATAAATGACTTTATCCCATAGTCATTAAAATTTTAAGAACTATTTTTAATACATTTTTAAGAAATGTGGATGTGAATGATAAAGGGATCCGAGTAGATAATTACGTATAAACAACCTCGGATAATGAAGAGATTGTGAAATAAACCCTTACCTTGTACTTTTCCTTGGTTGGGGGTTGGTTAACCTCCTGTATAATGGTTAAATAATTGTTATTAAATTATAAAATAATTATATACATTAATATGATATCATATATGATCTTTTGACATTGCTTTGTTAATAATATCTTAGTATTATCGTCGTTTTGGGTGTTAACTTACTCGTATATGTTTTGTTACATAAGTCATGTTTGTTATGGATAGGTTGTATCTTATTCATATAAATAATGATATAATGTTATTAAACATTACATTTAATCATCAAATGAGAATTAGTCTTGAATGGATACGATGGGGAATGAATCTCATCGCGTTCGTGGAGACGGTAGTCTGTACGTACGCACGATCGACAATATCATTCTTTTGATATTAAAATAATATATAATTGGATGGTATATCGTATATACAGAATCATTATCATGTTATATTTATTATTTAAATGAATTACACATCATTATTATACCCATCCAAATAATAATATATTGAATAACAATTACACCATGACGTGGAGATGATAAGCCGTACGTACACACGTATGGTGACATGTCATTCAACTGATGGATAGAATAGCGAATATTGTTGTAACATATTTATAATAATATCACAGTATATAGTAGATAAAATATTTATTATTTTAGAATGAGAATAACAAAGAAAGAATTTTTTGAACAAGAAATGAACTTGAAAAAGGGTGGTGAAAACATTATCTCTTCTTCGGGGTCTTCCTTTTGATTTAATCAAAAGGGATTATTAGGTTGTCTTTCTGATCAAACTAAGGCCTCTAAGTTTAAGTGAGGTAAGTTGAGAGTGTATTTGGGCTGGGGTTGGTGGAGACAAAAGGCTTTTAATGTGTTAATTAGTGAGAATGGGGAGTTCCCTTTTATAAGAGGGGTGAGGGGCACCTTTGGAAAAGCTAGAAATAATATTTTATAATAAATTCATATTCAATTTATAATGGATCCAAAGTTTATTATTTAAATGTTAATGTGGGTATTCGTCTAAAACCACTCAATAAATATAATTTAGACAGGTTTGGGTCATTATATTATCCTTTACCTTTTTTTTGACTCTTAGTTAGTTAGTTTAACATTTACCATGTAACTTTGTATTTTTATATAATATAGTTAATAAACCTTCTATATACATCCACACGACCCACAAGTAGTCCATTAATGATAATACTATCATGATATAAGTCTCCTGGTCGATCCTTATATTTTTAGGAATTTAATATCAATTAATAATATAATATTTGTTTAAAAAACTATTTTGTGTGAATTTTGACACTATTCAATAATTTATTTTTGTTAAAGTCTTAAAAACATTATTAATTCAAAGAAAATTCATTTATGAAATCATATAATGTCATATTATGCAATAAAATTCATGTATGTAATCAAAACTATCATATAATATTAATTTTATCATTTATAATACCAATTATTTGATTCTTTCATTAATATGGAAAATATTGCATCATTATTGTGTCATAAATAATATTAATTATTAAATGTCTAAAAATTATAAATAAAATACCATTATTTATGGAATCGTTTTATCTTTCTAATGAATATTTATAGTAGAAAACCAACATATATAACCCTATGTAAAAATTGTTTTTCTAAAAGATATATGCCTATGTCATTTTTGTATTTATTTTAACTTAATTAATATAAAGTGTCATTATCACTTAAAAGTGGCTCCATGGGGTCCAAAAATAGACCCAAAGATTCTCATAGTTGGAAATTTATCAACCAATATGGTTAGGACACGTTATAGGGTAATTTAGTATTATTATAATATTATTTTTCTTAACCTTATTTACTGGATTTACCCTTTAACCATGGTAAATAAAATTTTTACCGAAGTAATTATTCAAAATGTCTAAAAATAAACGTTACCAATTTACACAATTTTGACATCCTGATTCAAAATATGGAATCCATTTTTCCAAATTCAAAACACATAAGTAGAAGAAATTAATTTAAAATTAATTCCCATTGTTAAAACAAAAAGCGTGTTTTTAAGAGATAATAACTTTCAAAAGATTGACACGTGTTCATGTCCGGAATAATTGTGAAATTATTTCCAATGACCAACATTGTATTAAATGGTAAAAATATATTCTAAATATACTTTAAAACCACTAAAATTCATAATTTATCACTATTAAGTATTTCGATTAAAAAAGTTGTTTTTAATTAAAATTTAGTAATTTTCACTATTCATCAAAATATAAATGTTATCTGAAAAGTTCCAAAATTTTACCCTAGGATAATTTCGATATTCCAAAACCAAAAATAATTTCAATTTTGAGAGATAAAATTTAAAAAATTTAAAAAATTGGGTATTACTATTCATAAGGGCTAATTTGATTGGTTGTGGTGTGTGTTAGAACTCGAAGTTGCATACAACACACACTATTGTATTATTAAAAGCGAAGTGTACCGTGGAAGCTTGGGGTGTTACATTCTCCCCTCCTTCAAATAATTTTATCCTCAAAATTTCTAGAATACTACCACATGAAAGGATTCGGTTGGTTCTTCATCACAAGTTTCTCGGGTTCTCACGTTGTCTCTTCCATATTATGGTTTCTCCACAAAACGTTTACCAGACGAGTCGTCCGTTTTCTCAGTACTTGTTCTCTCGTATCAAGAATCCTGATGGGCTCTTCGCAATAAGACAGAGCAGGTTCCAGTTCTAATTCCTCATAGGTTAGTACATGCGTTGGGTGAGGAATGTATTTCATCAACAATGTTACGTGGAACACATCGTGAACTTTGGAGAGACTTGGCGGCATTGCCAAATGATAATCTACTGCCCCAATTCGTTCTAGAATTTCAAATGGACTGATGTACCTGGGACTCAATTTACCTCTCTTTCCAAATCTTATAACTCCCTTCCATGGAGATACGTTCAATAAAACATGATCTCCCACCTGAAATTCCAAATCCTTTCTTCGGTTGTCAGCATAGCTCTTCTGCCTACTTTGAGTAGCTTTGATGTGGTTTTGGATTACCTTCACATTTTCCATCATTTCTTCCACTAGTTCTAGGCCTAAAAGTTTTCTTTCACCAACATCATCACAACAGGTTGGTGTGCGACATCTCTTTCCATATAAAACTTCATATGGTGTCATCCAAATACTTGAATGGAAGCTATTATTATCGGAAAATTCCATTAGAGGTAAAATTTGATCCCACATACCCTGAATGTTAAGTGACCATGATCTCAACATGTCTTCTTAGGTTTGAATAGTCCATTCTGATTGTCCATCTATTTGAGGGTGGTAGGCAGTGCTCAAACGAAGTTCAGTATCCAGGTCTTTCTAAAGACTCTTCTAGAATCTTGAAGTAAAAAGGGGATCACGATCAGAAACAATCGATAGGGGTACTCCATGAATTCTCACCACTTCATTAATATATTGCCTTTCTAGATGTTCAAGTGGTAAATCTTCCCTTATAGCAAGAAAATGTGCTAACTTGGTAAGACGATCAACAATAACCCATATTGTATCGTTCCTTCTAGGAGTCTTTGGTAGTCCAATGACAAAGTCCATCGTAATATTGTCCCATTTCCACTCCGGTATGGGAAGAGGTTGCATGACTCCCCCAAGATGTTGCCTTCCAGCATTCACTTGTTGAAAAACAATACATCTTGACACAAAATCAGCAATCTCCCTCTTCTTTTAGTCACACCAAAAATGTTCCTTCAAGTCTTTATACATTTTGGTGCTCCCAGGGTGTATAGAGAAATTAGAACTATGAGAATCATCCATCAATTCTCTTTTTAGATTAGGTATATTGGGAACACAAAGTCTCTTCCCAAATTTCAAAATTCCATCTTCATACCCAAATTCATTCAATCTCCCATCATTCACAACTTTAATCTTCATTTGAAACTCTTCATCACCGGTCTGATAACTCTTTATTCTTTCTAGTAAAGATGGTTTGGAAACCATTTGAAAAAGTATTGATGTTTCACCTTCCATGGTAATTCCCATATCCATCTTCACTAGATCCATGAAAATAGGATCCCTTTCAATTCTAATCATGTTCAAAACTCCATGATATTTTTTTCCTCAAAGCATCTGCCACCTTATTTTCCTTCCCTGGGTGGTATTGTATCATTCAATCATAATCCTTGAGTAGTTCAAGCCATCTCTTTTGCCTCATGTTGAGTTCTTTTTGTGAGAAAATATACTTCCAACTCTTGTGATCAGTATAAATCTCACATTTTTCACCATAGAGGTAGTGCCTCCATATCTTCAAAGCAAAGATCACAGCTGCTAACTCGAGATCATTAGTAGGATAGTTTTTCTCATGAATTTTGAATTGTCATCATGCATAGGCAATAACCCTATCATTCTGCATAAGGACACAACCAAGTCCTTTCTTCGAGGCATCATTATAAATAATGAACCCATCATTCCCTGATGGTAGGGTCAATATAGGAGCATTTATTAATCTTCTCTTTAGTTCTTCAAAACATTGATCGCACTATTTTTTCCAAACAAATTTCACCCCCTTACGTGTGAGCTTTGTTAATGGGTTAACCAATCGGGAAAAATTCTAGATGAAACGTCGATAATAACATGCTAAACCAATAAAACTGCATACCTCAGTTATACTCGTAGGTGCTGGCCATTCATGGATTTCCTTGGTCTTAGAAGGATCAACAGAGATTCCATCTTTAGAGACAATATGGCCAAGAAAATAAATCTTCTGAAGCCAGAATTCACACTTGCTAAACTTCCCATATAATTCATGTCTTCTCAGATTCTTCAGGATAATGCGCAAGTGATTTTAATGATCTTCATAGATTTTGGAGTATACCAAGATATCATCAATAAATACCACCACAAAATCATCGAGATATTCCTTGAAAACTCTATTCATTAGATCCATGAATATAGAGGGTGCATTAGTCAGTCGAAAAGGTATTACCGTAAACTCGTAAAGCCCGTACTTTGTTCAAAATGATGTCTTCGGAATTTCTTCCTTCTTCACACACAACTAATGGTATCCAGATCGAAGGTCAATCTTTGAAAAGTATTGAGCTCCATGAAGTTGGTCAAATAAATCATCAATGCGTGGTAGGGGATACTTGTTCTTTATTTCTATAGCATTGATCTCCCTGCTGTTGATACATAACCTCATAGATCTATCTTTCTTTTTAACAAAAAGAACAGGGAATCCCCATGGAGGAACACTAGGGTGAATAAATCCCTTATTACTCAATTCCTTTAGTTGTTTATTTAGTTCAACTAATTCCACAGTGGCCATTCTATAAGGGGTCTTTGATATAGGCCTTGATCCAGGAATTAAATCAATAGAAAACTCAACTTCTCGTTCTGGAGGATGTCCAGGTAAATCTTCCGGAAACACATCTATATATTCTTTCACAATAGGTACATCCTCTATTTGAACATTCATTTCCTCACCCACAATCATTTCCTTCTCTTCCTCCCCAATAATTGAATTTAGTTGAGCTACTGGGGGTGGATCTAGATAAGAATTAGGTGGTGACGATTCTGCTCTATAGATATGGTGTTCCTTATCATCATCTTCAAAAATTGTAACCTCCTTCTTCTTACAATAAATATTCGCATCATGGTCTAAAATCCAATCCATGCCGAGGATTATATCAAACTCAATCATAGGTATGACGATGGGATCAGCGGAAAAAGAAAATTTATGTTCTCTAATGGGGACTGATTCACAAAACATTTTTTGCAATGATACTTCCCTTAGGAGTTTTAACTGACAAATCCCTTGTTAAATCAAATTGGAAATATCTAATTTTATTAGAAAACTATGAAGATATGAAACAATGCGAGGATCCAGAATCAAATAATTCATTTTCTAAACTTGAGGAAAACATTAAATTAACTGCCACCACATCTTTCGGAGCTTCTACCTCAGCAGTAGTGATAGAATAATCTTGTCCTTGATCCCTTCACCTTTTCTGAGGTAAGTTCCCCTGACGCTTTGGAAATTCATTTGCATAATGTCCCATCTCCCTGTAATTGTATCATTGGATATCGGTGTCTTCCTTCTTCCCCATGCAATCACAAGCTTGGTGGCCTTTTTCACCACACTTGTAACAGACTCCCATTCCTTTTAAACAAGTACCAGGGTGTTTCTTCCCACATTTACTGCAGGATGGATATTTAACTTTTCCCTTCTTCCCCTTATTTCGATTCCCAGATTGATCAGCAGATCTCTTCTTCTCTTTCTTTTCATTAAAGTCATAAGACTTAGAGAATTACTTTTCTGTCTTGATAGCACATGAGACAATGTCTTCGTACGATAAGAAAGATCGTGAGGCTAATGCTCGACGGAGAAATGGTTTTAACCCAAAAAAGAAACAATCAATCTTACTTCTTGGGTTACGTATATAATCTCCAGCATAACTTTCTATCCTCGTAAAGTTAGCCTCATACTTTGCGACATTCTCATCCTCCTTTTGTCTCAGACTCAAAAATTGCCTTTCCATATCTGCTCGAGGGTCACGAAAAAAGTATTTTTATAAAAATAGATATTTGAACTCCCTCCATTCCATATTTGATACTTCATCATCTGCCTTCATGTTTTGAATCAATGACCACCATTGATCAGCATCTCCAGTGAGGCAATAAACTGCCATGACAACTTTTTCCCTTTCACTACTCCCCAAAGCCTGAAATATTTTCTCTAGGAAACTTATCCGTTGTTCAGCTACTAATGGATTTGTACTCCCATTGAATGTTGGTGGTTTCTGCCTCATGAAGTGATCTAACCTTGATCCTACATGTTGTGGATCAGGGTGCTTCATATGGGTAAGGTTATTATTCATAACCTGAGTGAGTTTTCCCAGTATGGTGATTAGTTGATCAGCACCAGTTGCATCACCAGCTCCACTATAATTATCATGAACAGGAGGGCAATCCATACATGAAGTGCGTGCATTGATACAGTTTCCATTTCTTCCACTAGGTTTTATTTATAAACAACGGCATAAAATAGACCAGTTTATGAATCAAAATACATAATTACATACTTATAAAACACAAAACATAAATTGAACTATTTATGGATATAATTCATAATAATAAAAATGTTTTCTTTGAGGACGTATATAATCATAAACCCTTCATAATGATATTTAATGAAAATGAGAGTTATCCTAAGCATATCCCCCGGGAGTGTCATAACCAAGAGTGTAGCAAGGCCCGTTGTCGTGCACCAGTTCCCGTTCGAGTTGAGCCCAAAGCGGTGTTTTTGGGTTTTACCCCTAGGTACATCTGCGCCAAAGCTGCCTCTACCTACTCGTATCCAGATAGGGATGTATTTCTCAGAAAACTCACAAAATCTCTACAATACCAAAATTCTAGGATGTTCTTCTATAATAATCCTCAAATTCCATCTTAAATATATGTGCTCTAATCAGAGTTTATCTAAACCTAGCTTCCAAGGTTTGTACTAAACTTCCTCTAATACCAACTATAATTCCCCGACCCTAGTTACCCAGAGTCAGTGAATTATTACATAACATTGGCATGATCACAAGAAAGATCAAGTCTCGAAGTACCGATTAGTTTAGTAGTCTTGGAAACACTAGATACATTCAAAAAGTATACATTACATTATAAATTGAAAACTACAACAACATCTTGTCTCCACACTCATAACCCCTTATACTATCCCTACAGGTCATTCATAAAATACTTCTTCACATCATGGGAAAAAATATAACATAGAAAGGGGTGTCCTCAAATGCCCAGTAAGGATAACAATATAGCGGAAACTTTCATAAATAAGAATAAACATTTAAGGAAATGTATAACTAAAACAAAATCCTTTTAAAACATGAACTTCAAAATAATATGGAAGAAATAAAATTAAATAATTCCATATACTTATTCACATGGACGTTCTACTAGTCGAATAATCACATGAAATATCAATAACCACTTTCATAATGATAGAATGCATAATGTCTGACTATCATAACCACATAGCCAAGGCCTCGTACCAAGACTACAAATAATATTTTGTCAAGGCCTTGTGCCAAGACACTAGTTTGTCTCATGAGACCTCCCGATGCATCGAGGAGCTATAGCGGCCTCCACCTGTCACTTATTAAGTCCAACACATTCCTCATATGAACAGGTTTAAACATAACATAAACATTCGTATTAATACTAGCACACGAAATGTCAATAATTTTTTCCATAAACCATGAATGGTATAAAAATAACACATACACAGTCAAACATATCAAAAAACCTTCAATACAATATGGATGATTTTTATCATAATAAATAAACTTAAAATAAGCTTAAAATAAATCAAAGGATGTTGACATAGATGAAATCAATACTATTTGAGAGAAATATCTCTTTTTTTAAATAATTTAAAAGTCATATATTTATAAAATAAAACATTTTCATTGAAAATATTCTTATAATCTTTTAAGGGAAGCTTCGATGATTTTATAATGACGGAAAATAGCCGCACCCACCGTATAAGTTAAAAAAACATTCTTACCATAATTCTGTCGAAAAGGTTAAAAAGGACCGTGTTTGGAAAATGACAGAAATATTCCATGATATACTTCTTATAAAAAGTCAACAAGGGTATAAATGACTTTATCCCATAGTCTTTAAAATTGTATGAATGATTTGTAATACATTTTTAAGAAACATGGATGTGAATGATAAAGAGGTCCCAGTAGATAATTACGTATAAACAACATCGGATAATGAATAGATTGTGAAATGTACTCTTACCTTGTACTTTCCCTTGGTTAGGGGTAGGTTAACCCCATGTATAATGGTGAAATAATTGTTATTAAATTATAAAAGAATCATATTTATTTATATGATATCATATATTATCTTTTAACATTTCTTTGTTAATAATATCATAGTATTATCGTCATTTCGGGTGTTAACTTACTCGTATATGTTTTGATACATAATCCATGTTTGTTTTGAATAAGTTGTATATTATTCGTATCTAGAATGATATAAGTTTCTTAAACATTACTTTTAATCATCAAATGAGAATTATTCTTGAATGGATATGATGGAGAATGAATCTCATCGTGTTCGTGGAGACAGTAGTTCGTACGTACGCACGAGCGACAATATCATTCATTTGATATTAAAATAATATATAACTGGATGGTATATCATATATAAAGAATTATTATCAGGTTATGTTTATTCTTTACATTAATTACACATCATTATTATATCCATACAAATAATAATATATTGAATAACACTTACACAACGATGTGGAGACGGTAAGTCGTACGTACACATGTGTGGTGACATGTCAATCAAATGATGGATAGAATAATGAATATGGTTGTAACATATTTATAATAATATCATAGTATATAGGAGATACTGGATTTATTATTTTAGAATGGGAATAACAAATAAAGAATAAGTTGAAGAAAAATTGAACTTGAAAAAGGGTGGTGAAAACATTACCTCTTCTTCAGGGTCTTCCTTTTGATTTGATCAAAAGGGCCCCATAGGTTGGATTTCTAATCAAACTAAGGCCTCTAGAATGAATTGAGGGAGGTTGAAAGAGTATTTGGGCTGGGGATGGCCGATCCAAAAGGCTTTGAATGTGTGAATTATTGAGAATGGGGAGTGGTCTTTTATAAGAGGTGTGAGGGGCACTTTAGGAAAAGCTAGAAATATTGTTTTATAATAAATTCATATTCGGTTTCTAATGGCTCCAAAGTGGTTTATTTAAATTTTAAGGTGGGGATGGGTCTAAAACCACTCAAAAACTAGAATTTATACTGGATTGGGTCATTATATTAACCTTAGCGTTTTGTTTTAACTCTTAGTTTATTAGTTTAACATTTACCATGTCACATTGTATTTTTATATTATATAGTTAATAAACGTACTATATACATAGAAGAGACCCAAAATTGGTATATTAATGATACACCTATTGTGATATAAGTCTCTTGGACGAACCTTAGATTTTTAGGACTTTAATATCAATTAATAATATAATATTTGTTTTAAAAACTCTTTTTTGTGAATTTTCACACTATTCAATAATTGATTTTTGTTAAAGGCTTAAAACCTTTATTAATTCGAATAAAATTCATTTAATCAATAATATAATGTCATATTAAGTAATAAAATTCATGTATGTTATCAAATATTTCAAATTATATTAATTTTAACATTTATAATACCAATTATTTGATTCTTTCATTAATAAGGAAAATATTGCATCATTATTGTGTCATAAATAATATAAATTATTAAATGTCTAAAAATTATAAATAAAATACCATTATGTAGAAAATTATTTTATCTTTTTAATGAATATTTATAGTAGAAAATCCAACATATATAACCCTATGTAAATTTTTTTTTTCTAAAATATATATGCTTCTGTCATTTTTGTATTTATTTTAACTTAATTAATATAAAATGTCATTATCACATAAAGGTGGCTCCATGGGGTCCCAAAATCGACCCAAAGATGCCCATGGTCGGACATGTATCAACCAATAAGGTTAGGACATGTTTTAGAGTAATTTATTATTATTATAATATTATTTTTGTTACCCTTATTTACCGGATTTACCCTTTAACCATGGTAAATAAAATTTTTACCGAAGTAATTATTCAAAATTTCAAAAAAATAAAAGTTAACTATTTACACAAATTGGAAATCTTGAATCAAAATATGGAATCTATTTTTCCAAATTCAAAACACAGAAGTTGTAACGCCCCGACCCGTGTTACCCAGAGTCGGTGCATTATTGCGTAACGTTGGCATGATCACAAAAGATAAAGTCTCGAAAGACCGATTAGTTTAGTAGCCTGGAAACACTAGATACATTCATAAATGTTACATTACATCATAAAGTGAAAAACTACAATAACATAGTCTCCCTAGTCCACACTCATATCCTCTTCTGACTATCCCTGCAGGTCATTCATAAAATACTTCTTCACATCCTGGAAAATATTAAAACGTTGAAAGGGGTGAGCTCAGATGCTCAATAAGGATAAAAATACAGTAGAATCTCTCATAAATAGACATAAACATTTAAGTCAATGTCTAACTAAAACAAAAGCTTTTTAAACATGAATATTAGCATAATATGGAAAAAGTAAAATGAAATAATGCCATTTACTTATTCACACGGATATTCTACTGGTCGAATAATCAAATGCAATATCAATAACCACTTTCATAATGATGGAATGCATAATTCTAGACTATAATAACCACGTAGCAAAGGCCTCATCCCAAGACCACAAATAAGATTTTTTCAAGGCCTCATGCCAAGACACTAGTTTGTCTCATGAGACCTGCCGATGCATCGAGGAGCTATAGCGGGCTCCACTCGTCACTTATTATGTCCAATTAATTCCTCATATGAACAGGTTTAAACATATCATAAACCATAACATAATTGTATCAAATAAAACATGCATAGAGGAAACATAATATTTCCACACTTTAATCAAAAGATATCAATACAACACATTGATATAATAAAAACTTTATCAAAACCATTTTCAATACCAAAATAAATGAAAAGTAAAACATGGTATTTATTTCTCTTTTAAAAAAAGTTATGGATTTTAGAGGAAGGTGAAACTAAAATAATAGTCACGGAGGCGGAGAAGTAGTTGTTGACACATATGTAAGAAAAAACATTCCTTTTGTTGTTTAGTAAAAACACTTCGTATAAAAAGATTCCTTTTGAATAAAAGTAAAAGTCAAAGCGGTTTATACATCGTATAAATGAAAGTTGTGTATATAACAAAATATGACTCAATGAAAGGAGATTGAGAATAAGTCCTTACAAAGATCATTTTTAAAATAAAATAGATCTATAATGTGTATTCACTATAAGTACACATAAAGAAAGTACAAATATAAGATAGGATATAATAATATCATGAGATAATTTGATAGTAAAAGATTAACCCAAAGAATGGAAATTGGGTTAAGAAATTCCCTTACAAAGATCATTTTAAAATAAAATAGATCTATTATGTGTATTCATTAGAAGTACACATAAAGAAAGTACAAATACAAGATAGTTCATAATAATATCATGACATAATTTGAATGTAGGAGATTAACCCAAAGAATGGAAATTGGGTTAAGAAGTTCCCTTACAAAAATCATTTTTTAAAATAAAATAGATCAATTATTTGTATTTACTATAATTACACATAAGTAAATTACAAATACAAGATAGGAAATAATAATATCATGACATAATTTGAAAGTAGGAGATTAACCCAAAGAATGGAAATTGGGTTAAGAAATTCCCTTACCTCGTGTTCGACTTGACTCGACCGTTATTTAACCTCCTGAATAATAAACTAGAGTTAATCTATATTTTCTGAAGATCCTTTTTCAAGTTCATTATTCATTTTATATCACTTATTACCATGTTATGAACACTATGTAATTATTTAAGTTAATAACGGTCATTTTGTGGATATTTGGTACTTGAGTCAACAATAAACTTCTTATAATTAAAAGTTGTTTATGTGGTAGAATATCCATTATCTCCAGAATTATATTCAAGATGTAGATATCATATATATCTTATATATCCAATATATACATTCATTCATAATATTACGTAACATTTAGAGGTAATAAATGAAATGCACCGTTCATGGAGACGGTAAGCCGTATGTACACATGAACGCTACTTTCATTTCTATTTCATATTTAATGGAATGAAATCATAATTATATAAAGGTATATTATAATTCTAGTATAATATAATGTATAATACCATTTACTACATCCTTTATACATCCCACATATGGCATTAACGATTCAAATCACTTTGAGGGGGCGGTAGTCCGAACTTCCTAAAATGAAAATATCGCGTTTACCCATAATGGAAACCATAAATGTATGCAATAAATGAAAAATAAAGAAGATTAAGTAAAACATAAAAATATTATATATCATATATAAATATAGATACATCTTAATTGCCACCTTTTAAGGTGTCATATGAGTGTTGAACAATCATCATTTCGTGAGGCAGAAATTCACCATCCACATAAACAGTATGTTCTTTAACGATTAGATGTAGGTGTGTGTAAGTGTAGATAGAATCCTTCTTATAAAAACATCCTAGTATATTTCGGATACTATTTTTGTTACAAAAGAAATTAATAAAAAAGAGTTAAGAGGCTTGGAAAAGCAAAATAAAACAAAATAACATAAGAGAAGACATTACCTTAAAATCGGGTAACTCTTTTTGATTTGAGCCAAAGGCTTCCTTGGGAAGAGTTATGCCCAAATTGAGGCTTCTAGGAGTAATAGAGGGAAGTTGGTAGAGTATTTGGGAAGAGGTTGGCCGAGCCAAACGGCATGAAGGTGTGAATAAGGTGGTAGAGGTGGGGGCCTTTTATAAGAGGAGAGGAGGGGCACTCTTGGAAACTCATGAAATGTTACATTATTATGAAATGATTTTCGGATTTAAAAGGACCCAAAATTATATATTTCTAGGATAAGGTGATAAGTGTTCTAAATTTACCCATCCAATAGGTTTTTGACAAGTTTATGTCTTAGAATTTACATTATCGTTTCATTTTATTTAAATCGTTAATTAATGAGGTAATCGCTGCATCATCATGGTGTCATAAATAATTTAGTTTATTTAATGTCTAAAAATTATAAAAAATTATCATGATGTACGAAATCGTTTTAAATTTCTAATGAATATTTATAGTAAAAAATATGACTTGTATAACCCCATTTAAATACTATTTAATAAAACAACTCATGTTTGTGACATTTTTATATTAACATTGAATGAAAAGTTTTTAATGTCATTTTCTTTCCAAAGAGGCTCCATGGGGTCCCCATGTTGACCCATGGATTTTATTGGTCTTCCATGACTCATCCAATAGGTGTAGCACAAGTTTAAAGGTATTTTCATATTTTTATAATATCATTTTTACCTTAAATTTCACTAATTACCTTTAATCATGATTAATAAAACTAAAAAGTTACAATTCACTAAAAAAATTATTTTAATCACATTGAACCACATTTTACATCCTAATGACAACCATTTATGTCAGATTTTTGAAAATCAAATCACAGAATTGGTAGTGATTCATTTAAACGAAAAATCAGTTTTTTAACTACCACTTAGTGGTTTCACTATTCATCAAAAATTGAAGTTTTTCATAACAATGCCAAAATTTCACCCTAAGCTATAATTGATATTCTGAATTCAAAAATGATTTCTACTTTACAAAATTCCAAACATATAAGTTTCATTAATTAATTTTATAATTAATTCCCGCTGTTACAACAAATAGCGTGTTTTTAAGAAACAATATATATCAAAGGATTGATAATTGTTTATGTCCAATCACAAAGTGAAATTAATTATAATGACCACCATTGGATAAAATGGTAAAAATATATTCAAATTATAGTTTAAAACCACTCAATAGTATAATTTATCACTATAAATTATTTTGATTAAAAAAGTTGTTTTTAAGTATTTTTCACTATTCATAAAAAATTGGAAGTTCTCAGAAAATACCAAAAATTCAACATAGGCTAATTTCGATATTCCGAATACAAAAATGAAGTCCATTTTGAAATATAAAATATATATAATTTCAAAAGGTGGGTATTACTATTCATAATGGCTATTTTGATTGGTCGTGGTGTGTTAGAATCTCAAACTTGCGTACAATGCAAGCTATTGCATTATTGAAAGAGAAGGGTATCGTGGAAGCTCAGGGTGTTACATTCTCCCCTCCTTAAATAAATTTCATCCTCACAATTTAAAATTTTTCTTTGAAGATACAATTTTGAAAATAGAAAATACCTTTGTGGAAAACCCACATCGAAAATAAGGATAATAAAAATATAACTTTAAAAGAAAGATAGATAAGTACAAAGGTCACCCGAGATAGCCCATACTAGGATTCTATGAAAATATGGATATGGAAGAAAAACAAACCATCAAGGTATGATGGAGAGTTGTAGAAAACTGAATTAGGAGAATGTTAACCATAATAAAATCACAAACTTGTGATTGTTTAAACGGTCATTGAATCCCCAGTTAGAAAAGATAACCGGAAATGTTTTTGTTTTAAGATACCTTTTATAAAGTTGAGGAGTTTATTTAGGAGATTTACTAAGAATGTATGGAAATATACATACTTGTCATGTAGAGTTTTCATTCTTTAATAAATTTTTACCACAAACCCATATTTCAGTCAAAAAGATAATAAAACTAAAAAATATTATATTTATCCTAATCGTACAAGGTTACAAATATTAACTCATACCATTTAGATTAGGAAAAATATTTTGTAATAACCAGGGACTTCCTGTAGGCTATTGGTAGATAATAATGGCATGTCGCACTATGGTTGTGGGTTCGATTCTTGCATCTTTGTCCGACGTGACAGGTTATCCCCCGACCTGCAGGTTGTCCTTTTCCTAAAAATATAGTACTATAATATTCCAAAAGTAATCTTCAGAAATGTTTTAACCTTAAACAATACTATCCAAAGTTCAACTTAACCCATTCCAACCTTTATAGTTATCCAAAATTCCTCTCTCCAGACATTCTTTAAAAGGTCTCTAAATTCCAAAATCAATTGTATCATCATATTCCCAAACAAAGTAATGTTTCTCTTATTGTCAAATACTAAAAATATTACTACCTTAATCATATTAAAACCTTAATGAAAAAAACAAGCACTGCAGTACAATCCTTATATAAATCACATTATTATTATAACCAGAATATAATCCTTGAGTCCAAAAGCACCAATACATTAATTATTCCACTTCAACTATAGTAACAACATAATATTGTCCTTGATCCCTTGTCCCTTTATGAGGTAAGTTTCCCTGACGCGTAGGACATTAATTTGAATAATGCCCCATTTCCCAACAATTGTAGCATTCAAATTTGATAGCCTCTTTCTTTCCATTTCAATCACGAGACTGGTGACCTTTTTCTCCACATTTATAACAAACTCCCATTCCATTTAGGCAGGTACCAGGGCAACTCTTCCCACAATTATCGCATAATGGAAAATCATTCTTTCCCTTTTTCCCTTTATCCATCATTCTATATTCCATCCTTTTCTTCTCATTCTTCCCTTCAAAGTCATATGACTCAGATAATTCTTTACTTATCTTATTAACACATGATACTATTTCATAATATGTTGAGAACACATGGGATACTATTTCCCTTCTAAATGTTGGATTAATACCGTGAAAGATATGATCCTTCTTACTCATTGGATCATATGTATTTATGGAGTTCACATTCCTTCTAATGGGCACCATTTCTATACAATGTCATAAACTAGGTTAGTTTATGAATTGCAATGAATAATTCCAAACTTGTAAAATACTTAAAGTAAATTGAATGGTTTATGGATATAATCCATAATCATAAAAAATGTTTTCTTTGAGGAAGTATATACTCATAAACCCTTCATAATGGTTTGTAAAAAAATGATAATTATCTGAAGCATATCCCCCAGGAGTGTCATAACCAAGAGTGCAGCAAGGCCCGTTGTCATGCACCAGTTCCCGTTCGAGTCTATCTCAAAGTGGTGTTTTTGGGTTTTACCCCTAGGTACATCTGGTCCAGAGTCGCCTCTACCTACTTGTATCCAGGTAGGGATGTATTGCTCGGAAAACTCACAAAATCTCTATAATACCAAAATTATAGGAAGTTCTTCTATACTAATCCTCAAAGTCTATCTTTGGGTTATGTGCTCTAATCAGAGTTTATCTAAATGTAGCTTCCAAGGTTAGTAGAAAACTGCCTGTAATACCAAATGTAATGTCCGACCCCAGTTACCCAGAGTCAGTGCATTATTTTGTAACATTGGCATGATCACAAAAGATCTGGTCTCGAAATTCCGATTAGTCTAGTAGCCTTGGAAACACTAGATACATTCATAAATGTTACATTACATCGTAAAGTGAAAAACTAAAATAACATATTCTCCCTATTTCACACTCATATCCTCTTTTGACTATCCCAGCATGTCATTCATAAAATACTTCTTCACATCCTGGAAAATATTAAAACATTTAATGGGGTAAGATCAAATGCTCAGTAAGGATAAAAATACAGTGGAAGATTTCATAAATAAACATAAACATTTTAGGCAATGTATAACAAAAACAAAATACTTTTAAACGTGAACTTTAGCATAATATGGAAAAAGTAAAATGAAATAATTCCATTTACTTATTCACATGGATATTCTACTGGTTGAAAAATCACATCCAATATCAATAACCACTTTCATAATGATCAAATTAATAATGCCAGACTATCATAACTTTGTAGCCAAGGCCTCGTGCCATGACCACAAATAAGATTTTGTCAAGTCCTCGTGCCAAGACACTAGTTTGTCTCATGAGACCTGCCGATGCATCGAGGTGCTATAGAGGGCTCCCCCCATCACATATTATGTCCAATGCATTCCTCGTATGAAAAGGTTTAAACATATCATAAACCATAACATAATTTAATCACATAAAACATGAATAAAGGAAACATAATATTTCCACACTTTAATCACAAGATATCAATACAACATATTGATATAATAAAAACTTTATCAAAACCATTTTAAACACCAATATAAAATAAAATTAAAATATGGTATTTATTTTTCATTTAAAAAAGTTATGGCTTATAGAGGAAGCCAAAACTCAAATAATAGTCACAGTGGCAGAGAAGTCGTTGTCACCGCATACGTAAGAAAAAACGTTCCTTTTGTCGTTTAGTAAAAACGATTCGTTTAAAAAGATTCCTTTTGAATAAAAGTAAAAGTCAAAGGAGTTTATACACTGTATAAATGAAAATTGTGTATAAAAAAATATGCATCAATGAAAGGAGATTGAGATGAAGTCCTTACAATGATCATTTTTAAAATAAAATAGATCTATTATGTGTATTCACTATAAGTACACATAAAGAAATTACAAATACAAGATAGGACATAATAATATCATGACATAATTTGAAAGTAGGAGATTAACCCAAAGAATAGAAATTGGGTTAAGAAATTCCCTTACAAAGATCATTTTTAAATAAAATAGATCTATTATGTGTATTCATTACAAGTACACATAATGAAAGTAAAAATACAAGATAGGTCATAATAATATCATGACATAATTTGAAAGTAGGAGATTAACCCAAAGAATGGAAATTGGGTTAAGAAGTTCCCTTACAAAGATCATTTTTTAAAATAAAATAGATCTATTATGTGTATTTACTATAATTATAGATAAAGAAAGTAAAAATACAAGATAAGACATAATAATATCATGACATAATTTGAATGTAGGAGATTAACCCAAAGAATGGAAATTGGGTTAAGAAATTCTCTTACCTCATGTCCGACTTGACTCGACCGTTATTTAACCTCCTGAATAATAAAATAGATTTAATCTTTACTTTCTTAAGATCATTTTTCATGTTCATTATTCCTTTTATATCACTTATTACCATGTTATGAACACTATGTAATTATTTAAGTTAGTAACAGTCGTTTTGTCGATATTTGGTACTTGAGTCAACAATAAACTTCTTATAATTACAAGTTGTTTATGTGGTAGAATATCCATTATATCCAGAATTATATTCATGATGTAGATTTCATATATATCATATATATCCATTATATACATTCATTCATAATTTTAAGTAACATTTATAGGTAAGAAATGAAATGCACAGTTCATGGAGACGGTAAGCTATACGTACGCATGAATGCTGATTTCATTTATATTTCATATTTAATGGAATGAAATAATAATTATATAAAGTTATATTATAATTACACTATAATATAATGTATAATACCATTTACTCCATCCTTTATACATCCCATGTATGGAATTAACGATTCAAATCACTTTGAGGGGGCGGTAGTCCGCACTTCCTAAAATGAAAATATCGCGTTTACCCATAATGGAAACCATAAAGGTATGAAATAAATGAAAAATACAGAAGCTTAAGTAAAACATAAACATATTATATATCATATATAAATATAGATACATCTTAATGGCCACCTTTGAATGTGTTATATGAGTGTTGAACAGTCATCGTTTCGTGAGGCAAACATTTGACATCCACAGAAACAATATGTTCCTTAACAATTAAATGTATATGTCTATAAGTGTAGCTCAAATAATTATTATAAAAACATCCTATTATATTTATTATACTGGTGTTGTTACAAAATATATTAATAAAAAGAGTTTAGGGGGTTCGAGAATCAAAATAAATCAAAATAACATAAGAGAAGACATTACCTTAAAATCGGGTAACTCTTTTTGATTTGAGTCAAATGCTTCTTTGGGAAGCGTTCTGCCCAAATTTAGGCTTCTAGGAGTAAGAGAGGGAATTTGGAAGAGTATTTGGGCAGAGTTTATCCGAGCCAAATGGCTTGATGGTGTGAATAAGGTGGTAGAGGTGGGGGCCTTTTATAAGAGGAGAGGAGGGGCACTCTTGGAAACTCTTGAAATGTTACATTATTATGAAATGATTTTCGGATTTCAAAGGTCCCACAATTATCTATTTAGAGGATAAGGTGATAAGTGTTTGAAATATACCCATCCAATAGGTTTATGAAATGTGTATGTCTTAGAATTTACATTATCTTTTCATTTTATTTAAATCGTTATTTAATGAGGTAATCGCTACATCATCATGGTGTCATAAATAATCTAATTTATTTAATGTCTAAAAGTAATAAAAAAATTATCATGATGTAGGAAATATTTATATCATTCTATGAAATATTTATAGTAAAACATATGACCTGTATAACCCCATTTAATTTTTTTTAATAAAACAACTCATGTTTGTGACATTTTTATTTTAACATTAAATAAAAAGTTTTTAATGTCATTTTCCTACCAAAGTGGCTCCATGTGGTCCCCAAGTTGACCCATGGATTGTCATGGTCAGAAAAGACTCATCCAATAGGGTTAGGACAAGTGTACATGTATTTTCATATTTTTATAATATCATTTTTACCTTAAATTTCCTTAATTACCTTTCATCGCGATTACTTAAACTAAAAACTTACTATTCACCAAAAAATTATTTTAATCCCATTGAACAAAATTTTACATACTAATGACAACAATTTATGTATGATTTTTGAAAATCAAATCATAGATGTGGTAATGTTTCATTTAAACGAAAAATTAGTTTTTTAACTACCACTTAGTGGTTTCACTATTCATCAAAAATTGATGTTTTTCAGATCAATGCCAAAATTTCTCCCTGAGCTATAATTGATATTCTGAATTAAAAAATGATGCCTATTTTACAATATTCCAAACATATAAGTTTCGTTAATTAATTTTATAATTAATTCCCGCTGTCACAACAAATATCGTGTTTTTAAGAAACAATATATATCAAAAGATTGACAATTGTTTATGTCCAATCTCGAAGTGAAATTAATTATAATGAACACCATTGGATAAAATGGTAAAAATATATTCTAATTATAATTTAAAACCACTCAATAGTATAATTTATCACTATAAATTATTTTCATTAAAAAAGTTGTTTTTAAGTATTTTTCACTATTCATTAAAAATTGGAAGTTCTCAGAAAAATACCAAAAATTCAACATAGGCTAATTTCAATATTCAGAATCCAAAAATGAAGTCCATTTTGAAATATAAAATATAAATAATTTCAAAAGGTGGGTATTACTATTCATAACGGCTATTTTGATTGATCGCGGTGTGTTAGAATCTCAAACTTGCGTACAATGCAAGTAATTGCATTATTGAAAGAGAAGTGTATCGTGGAAGCTCGGGGTGTTACAGAAGTGGTAGAAATTAATTTAAAATTACTTCCCGTTGTTAAAACAAAAACCTTGTTTTTAAGAGATAATAACTATCAAAAGATTGCCACTTGTTTATGTCCGGTTTAATTTTGAAATTTTGTCCAATGACCAAAATTGTACTAAATGGTAGAAATTTATTCTAAATATACTTTAAAACCAATAAAATTTATAATTTATCACTATTAATTATTTCTATTAAAAAAGTTGTTTTTAATTTAAATTTAGTAATTTTCACTATTCATCAAAATATAAATGTTGTTCTAAAAGTTCCAAAATTTTACCCAAGGCTAATTTCGATATTACAAATCCAAAAATGAAGTCATTTTTGAGAGATAAAATTTATTAAATTTTAAAAAGTGGGTATTACTATTCCTAACGTCTAGTTTGATTGGTTGTTGTGTGTGTTAGAACTGAAAGTTGCGTACAACACACACTACTGTATTATTCAAAGGGAAGTGTATCATGAAAGCTTGGGGTGTTAAATTATCCACCATTATATCCTAGGTATAATGTGATTAACATAAAATAGAGTAATGTTAATATTAATTACATTATATATAAAAATCCAAATAGATATTATTTCTTCTTTTAGATTTAAATTTCAAGGGATAGTAAAGATATATGTGATCTTGATAACATAATATCAGATTTTTAAGATATAATACATGTCAAACATGATTATTCTATGTGGGGTTTCTTCCAACCACATATTTTATTAAATTGTACTTATTCATCCTCTCTAATGATAATTGATATTTAATTGAATGATATTACCTTGAAAATTTAATTATCCAAAAATTATATCATTATTGATAATAATTCTCATCATATTTAGGAATTATTTCATATGCATGACCATATTTTCATTCCAACAAATGTTCCCATTTTTATAAGGAAACCCAATTATCTTTCATCTCATTTGACCTAAATATTTCACATATCTTATATTAAAGAATAAATTTTATTACTCTTTTTAAAATGTGGGATTTCAACAATGATATTTTAAAACAATAATAAAAAATACTTCCATAATCAATTTTTAAATATTTCACACCATATTTATTTGGGATACACAATGGTTTTTTTCACGGATCCATTATTAAATTTTCTTTTAAAAAAACTAACTATTTTAAAAAAAATCACTTCACATTTTTGGAAATAAATTTTAAAGGTGACCCATAATAGTTTATTTTTAAAATATTTTTATTTTTAAAAAATGTATATATTTATGTTTTTTATTAATGTTAACACATATTTTATATGTTCTGACAATTTGATTAAATTCATCATTAATTATATGAATAAAATTTTTTGTCAAAATTAACATAATTTATAATTATTTTAAATTGAAAAAGGGTATTTCTTAAATATTTTTAAGTGGGTTCCCAATGATCTAGAAGAGTAATTTTCTATCACTTCTGTCATCATCTATTCATTCCTATGATATTATCTTATGAAACCATCTCTTTTATTTATCTCAATGACCTATGTTCATGTTATATACATTCATGGAACTCATTTCCATTGTGAGCTAATTATGCTTTTATATAATTATGTATGATTTTCATATATGGAATACCAAATTATATATATATGAATGTTGTGCCCTGATAGTACCCTAATGAATTTAGTAAAGAATTAATCTATAGATATTTCATGTTCATGTTACTATAGTCGGATACCTTGGTAATATTTTTGAAACTATAGTGAATGATATTTATAATATGATGGGTTTTCCCTGATATCTCTTAAATTAATTGGTTAATAAATTAACCTAATGATATGAAATGTTTATAAAATAGTGGAATCATTCTTTGGTAATATTTAATGATACCTTGGTGAGAACCCTTTATAATGTGATTTTAAACAACATATTGATGATATTTTATTGAATACATATGGATGAATAATAACTTTGATATAGCGCCATTTAATTTTTATTATTAATTTAAATATTATAATTATCTCCCCATGTACTTATCCTCATATTAGTATATTCATATACTTATGGCATGCTCTAATTATTACACCTGATTTTTATGATCTAATTGTTTTTCTCATACTATAAATGATATCTTACCCCATTATTAGGTTTCCATTTCCCCATGTTACAAAGAAATGTAAACATTATTATGTGTCTAGAAGTGTACCTTTTATGGATGATTTGTGGGATATGTTAAAATCATTTTATAGTTTAGGAGTTTCTTATATATTTGGAAAATATCATTAGTTTAAAATTTGATTTTTCTTGTTAATTATTTTTTCAAAACTCCATAAAAATCTAAACCTAAAATGTATTTGGACTGAATTTAGTGAAATATTTTCTTCAAGTCTTGTATCTGAGATAACCGTGTCTATTGGGAATCCTACCTTATAACCCGGATCAGGTCCTTCTTAAGGTTTACACTTATGAAAAAAATTGATTAATCCAAATATTATAGTGAAGTGGAGTCATTTTTACTTGTTCCTAATGTAAAAAAATGTTGAGAAATTTTACCATGTTCTACATTTATAATGAATCAGATTCAATTAAAACTATATATAATGTCATGAGAATCAATGACTAATTCACTTGGTCCTCTACTACGAAAAATATTAGACAATTCATATTTTCATACTATTGGGAAAATATACTTATTTTATTCCAATATTAGGGTATTTTGTAGTCCTTAATTCCATATATGGAGTATCTCTTCATCCAATTATTCTAACTTGGTGAACTTGTCTTCATACCTCCTATGAAGCTAATTGAAATATGTCATCAATATATGCACATTATTGAGCCCCACTCACTCATGTATTCACATCATAAAATGAGTATTTTTAATAGTCATCCTAAATTTGTATATTGATCTAGGGGATCACATTCATGGATTACCATTTAAATATAGGGTTTCCAATATGAGGAAACTAAAGTAGTCTCTCCTTACTCAACATTTTCATCCTAGCTATTGATTATAATAAATGAGGAATGTGGGTGCCAGATTAATTTATATGTGTATTCCCCAAAACATTTTCATAAATAATTTCCTCAACATGAATCATTACTAATCTAGATACACCCAAATTAGGGTATAAGATATTCACGTGTAATCCAAATAGATTATCTCCTAGTTATCGAGCTGCATTTTGGGCCTCCTACAAGGTATAATACCTAATCATAGACTCATCATGGGAAAAACCCTAGTCTAATCATTGATCTATTCACCTTTTATGAGATCTGATGTGTATGTTCTAAGTCATCTTAATGGATCCATAAAATCTATGAAAATAATCCATCAATGGACCATATTCCATGAAAATTACATATCAAGAGGCACCCATGAATAATCCCCATACAATCCATATTTTCACCTATTTCTTGATATGAATGTATTTTTCCCATTAAATTAAAAAGTATGACACTGTCTTGAATTTTTTTTATAAAACTGCATCATGAAATCCGTATATACTGAAGTTAAACCGAATGGTATAATCCTCTCATAAGACCATAAAATATGATACTTTAAATACATGGGATTTGATTTCTAGAAATACTGATACATAATATTACTCTTTAAGTTTCAAACCTAACATTCACTGTCTATCATTAGGGGGATATATTCCCCATGAAATCACTTATATCCTACATTTTTATGTTATATTCACTGTGAGATCAAAACCCTTTTACAATTACCATATTCAATTTAAAACTGTATTATTAGGACATATTACTAATGATTCCATATCATACTATGTGGTTTATATCCACAATATAAAAAACCACTTATTCCATGGGGCCCCATTACATTGTAAACCATAACAACCCTTAATAGGTCATACTCACTGTGAGATGAACCACAAAGAAACATAGATGCATAACCCCCATACAAAAACATTTATTGAAAAGTTTTACATTGATGTCAATTTTTCATAATATTAGAATGATTATATTGGGTCATAGTTATATGGACATAAATCATTTACTGATTTTCCTTGTCATGTGAATTTAAAATTTATGCCATGTAACCTTATGTTTCCACAAATTACAAGGGTTCAGATTCCTCTTTTAGGAATAAGTAGAACACCACTTTCAAGGGATCAATATCAGCAACAGAGGATCCAAAAATATTCAGAAATGTTGTTAAACCATGGAGTGAATAACTATGAGTAATTAAATATTATATTAATAACCAAAGTAAAATTAATAATTAAGGATAGGAAGAAAAATGTCTTATACAAACAGATGGTGTCGTTAATGGAGAACCACTAATATATATAGGTTTTCATGTTAGTAGGGAGGATCTAATAAGAAATAGATGACCACATTAATACAT
The DNA here is from genome assembly GCA_963277665.1 of Viscum album. NCBI lineage: Eukaryota > Viridiplantae > Streptophyta > Magnoliopsida > Santalales > Viscaceae > Viscum > Viscum album. The sequence continues at coordinate 239,786,715 of OY728155.1, read as the reverse complement.
GTTAATGATCTATTAATTACTAAAGGGTAACCTATAATATAATTATATTTATGTTAGATTCATGAAAATATATTAAATCATTTTGGGAATCCCAAAATAGGTGATTATTCCCCCACAAAAGGTTTGGATGATCCCAAACAACCATCCTTTTTGACAAAGTACATTCTAGGGTGTCACAAATAATGTTTAGTGACTTATAGAAATTATAAAATAGGTTCAAACTGATTCAAAACGGTTATAGTGGACTCACAATAGTGTTTCTATTGGAAAAAAAATAATATACCTGATGAGAATCATTTAACTATTATAGTGATCCATCAAACATGTTATTATTATTTATACTAAACCTAAGGGTTTGATTTTTTTATACCCTCATAAGGACCACCCATCCTCATTCAAAACTACATTCAATCAAATGTAATGGAATCCTCTAACTTTTCATCATAATAAGATATATTTTTAAAATGATCTGACATCTGACATGGTGGATCCATAAAATTATGCAGTGTCCAAAGCTCCTAATGCATGTTAGGATTATAATTAAGATAAGAGTATGGTATTCCAAAGGGATAGTTTCACAAACTAAACACATTCTGAGCCAGGTGAAAAATGTACTACATTAGGAGTATCATTTAATAGTTATATTCCAACCTTGTAGTATGCATGTGAGAGTATACATGACATGAATTCCCATAGTTTACCCACTAAACCATATTTTATAAAAAGGTGGTGTCATATTTAACAACCTAAATTCACTTCTAAAACATCCCCTAGATCTTTGTAGTATAAACATTCCTTATAATTGGGATATATATATATTAATATTGATCACATCCTACCTATATATTGGGAGTCTTTTAGTAGGAATCATATCAATGGTTGATTCGATAATAAAATTCATACTACAGAAGTTCCTTATGATCATAACAAGAGGAACACCCCTAAAATTAGAATTTGAGTCATTAACTACAGTAATCATAGGAGGAAATCCTATTAGTGGTGTTAAAATAAAAACTAGTATGAAAAATCCTATATTATTTTTTGTTTTGAGGTATTTGGTGGGAAAATAATTATGGAGTATAAAAAGAATACTTGATTCCATGATTTTATGAGATTAGGATGATAATAAACATTTAATTCATTAGATGAACCATTATGGAGTATCAAATAACCAGCTAGTGATAAATATAATATCACTTCCCCCACTAGAAAATATGAACAATATATCTTGATGGAAAAGAGGTGATGGGAGAGGCCTCATATCCCCCCTAGAAGAGTAGGTTTATATTATCATTTCAATGAAATAATATTTCTAGCATATTTAAGAGTTGATCAAAGGTTTCAATTATATCTCTTGTAAAATCTTGTTGAATTTAAAGAATATATTACAATAAATAGTAGAATAACACCATTAAAATATGGTGATAAAAAGTTTAGGGGTGTACCATAATATTGTTGCCACTGAATGAGAATCTCATTAGTATTCTCCCACATTTACTAGTAGGGGTCAAATTCCCATTATCCTTATAGAGGATCTTCTGCATATTCTATAGGGTGAAATAGAACAACAGTAAGGATATATTTTTATTCCAAATATGTTATATAGAAGGCCTCGATTGTCACTTCAGGGTGGGTTCATAAAAATACCATCATTCTAAGTTACCATCATCATAATTTGATATATACTCCAGAGGTGGAAAAGATACCCTCCCCTCCATTGAAAATCACTATATTCTGGTAGAAAAGTTTAGTTATAAATATATTATTTCTGATGACCCTTAATATCACTGGAATATTTCTGTGGAAACCATCATAGAGTGTACTTATATTCACTCCCCCCAACTTGAAGTACCATGCTCATGTCTTGAATAAGGATGATGTTCAACAATAGGATTTTATTCAACTATTATTCATAATTTAGAAAAAAAGATGCATTTTCTGATATCCACTCGTGAAAATATTCAATATGTTATTACCTAGACCACTTGACCAAGATGATCCCAAATATCATGTCATAGACGACCCCCATGATAGGATAAGGCTAATATTTTTATCCTAGTTTGTACATATATCCTATGGGAACTATAATTCTACTCACTAGAAACCCTAGAATTTTGGGATTCCTTATTCTCATATGTGGTTTATGCTAATAGTATAGTTCCTCTTTACTTTATAGATATTAGCAACATTATAAGTCCCCATTGGACTACAAACTATAAAGGACCACCATAATGGAATAAAATATTATAATCCACATATCCTCCCAAGGGAATATGTTATAGAGTTTCACCCTACAAATTGAAAATAAAAATATTTAGAATTCTTATAGATATTTGAAATATGAAAATAATAATGCAACCCCCCATGAAATTTATTGTGATATTCATCTTCTAAGGGACATACCACACTAAGAAGAAGGACCCACTATTTGGTTGAATACACTAATTTAATTCAATCATAATAAGAGGGAAATTAATGGTAATTCCTAGTTATACTATGTGCCTTGTCACTCAATGGTGATATTTAGTCTTAGTTGAAGGAATGTTAGGGTCAACAATCATTGTTTAGCCCACTTTTAGGATGATTCTTTGTAGACACAACTGATAAATGTTTAAATGACCTCCTCACATAATTTTACCAGACCTTATGTATAAACACATATGCTCAAACCATGTTAAATAATCTATCTTTGAGTATTAAGAGAAAATATAATAATGTAGAAAAATCTTGTTTAAAGTAATATACTAGTGATGTTTTATCCAATAAAATCCTCTCAATATGAGGTTATAATTAAATTATGGGACATGTGGACATATAATCTATTCCAAAAAACATGTTAAATTATCTTCGATATCATTTAAAAATATTTTTCTTATGGGGATTATGTTAACCTTGTTTATTAAGAGGATGGAATCTATCTAAAAATTTATTTTACTTCTCTCTTGGTCATCTAATTCCAAAAGTTTGGTTTTCAATGTGGAGACCACTAACTAGTGTGTCTTATGGGAATATTGGTTCTTTTATAGATAATTATATTTTCTCCCCTTTCCATCTAAATCAATTAATTTGTAGAATACAAATACATAAAGTTCACTATAATTTTTTCAATCAAATATAGATAGAGAGAAAACATGTAATGTTTTCACCACTGGAAGGGTTTGACATCAATTAACCAAATAATCTTTTTAGAATACCAAAAAAGTAGCACTCCAAAAGGCAAATGTTTTATAGAAAATATATGTGTCCCATTTATAGGATCTTTTTACATTAAGACATGATTTTCGAGAAGGCATACTTTTTTAGATAGAAAAATCCCAAAACTATAGTACAACCCTCGATAGTAATAGGTTTTCATCTAAATAATGAAATGCACTTGGAATATTCAGGGATCAAGTTTTGAAAAGTGAGAAGGGATTTTATTTTTTGTACTTTTACAACATTACCTAAAAAATACCATCCCATTGGGCTAGGTTAAGTTTTACTATTAGCACCACCCAAAGGGGCTTCAATTCCACCACTAATCCATGACATCAGAGTGGTGAAACCGAGTTATCCAAAAATTATAGGTATGATAGAATTAATATTTCCACCTACCCTATTCCCTGGATATCAATTTTAAATAGGTGAGGTGAATCCCTATAAGAATATACAGTGTCACAGAATCTATCCTGGTATGATTAGTCACCACTATTATGTGAAAATTCAATGAATGATATTGTAGTCTATTTCAAGGTTATAATTAATTGAAGTGGTAACTAAGCTACTGTAGGGTATGTAGGATGAAATAACCACCTCCAAATAAAAATAAAAAGGGGAATAATTACATGAACCTTGTAAGAGGATCCAATGGTAGTGAATCCAATTAAAACACCATCAATTTAGCTGATCATTGTTTTTGTAAGAACTTAGCGACTAATCATCATGTAAAGGAAGAATAATAACACCCCACTAGGTTCAAATATTGACCACCAGTGTATCGAAAACATTATATTGATGAATCTCATTACATTTTTCCATTAGGATAAATGACACCAAAAATTATATTAGTTCACTAATGCTAACCCTAACTGGATATGAATTGAAAATAAGAGAAAACCATTATACCATGTTATTCTCATTTTTTCAATTAGGTAATCTTCCTTGGATAATTTTCCACCTAAGATCTATGATTCCATTGAGACCCCTGATTCCTAGATATAGGTTACATCGAGATGACGCGTGTTATAATAGATAGAGAAGAAGTAGTATCCCAATTAAGAGGATAATAATCCACCTTTACCTAATTTTGGGAATCGCAGCCTCCCCATATTTATTACATTGATTAAACTATAGAAAATACAAACACATTTGTTTCTTGATGTGGGCCTATAATGTAAATGACGAAGAAGAAAGTATTTTTCAAATTGTGGTTCAGTATTAAAACCCCAAATGGATTTTTCTTTTATAATAATTCTTCCATAAGAATAGTTTTTATTTGGTAAATTTTATTCTAAATTTTCCATGAATAATTCAGTTAAATGATGACGAAAATAACATTCAATGACCTCTATAACTATTATAAATGTGAAAAAAGAGGATAAAAAATTCATCATTTTGTGGAAGGAATTAAGTAATTCACCAAACATTAAAATCATGTGGGATAATTTATTAAGATGATGATATAGAATATATATTAGGATCTATAGAAACTATTGATTCCTAAAATATTTATTGGTTTCAAATGGGCATTATAGTAATGGTGCAACCTATGGGGAATTCTATCTAACAGAATAACATTATGTATTGACCAATTCCGTATTCTTTTGGAAATATGTGTATCAAAGAAAAGGATATATCTATTATTATAAATCTAGAATTGACATTGTCCATAGAACCTATGAACACACATGAAAACCTAGTGCCACCTCTACAATAACAGTAGTAGTAATACACTCGTAAGGAAGGGAGGATTCTGTAGAGGTACCCATGATTTTAGAATCATGAGAGTAATATTTATTACTTAAATAAAGAATATAATCCATGGTACGTAATCATTATAATGTAAATCAATATGTAGATATTTCTAGATCAAATAAAAACTAATGAAGTTGGTCTTAGTTATCATCCAAACTACTATCCCTTCCAGGATATTTTGGGCACAAAAGATAGGATTTATTCATGTTAATGTATATACTCTAAAAGATAGTTTATTTTTTACATGTAAAATCGTGACACAACATAGAAAAAGAAACTCATATTTATTTCACCCCATTAGAAAATGATGTGGCATGTAATCGTTACCTAGACAGTGGTGCATTAATGTTTTCCAACTTTGTGACTATGTAATTACTCGATTGGTATAAAACCTTAGACAAGGATCAATAGAATCATCTATTTGAGACTCCAAATACCCCATTAGTATCTAAAAAAATACCTTTATCATATTGGTACTCTAAATTTGTTTCATAGTTTCAAACAATAAGAAAAGTCATCTGAGGAGTCAGTACCAATGGTTTAGTCTTTCCAGTGCCTTTCTAACGTCTTACCTTCATCACTAAGTGAAATGGAACTTTTCTATAAACTGATTCAATATAATCTATCCCATAAAACATAATATTCTTTTCATGATTTATTAAAAAATTTCCTATTATATTTTACCAATTCAAATACCACTTATCATGAAAAAATTTAAGTGTGAACCTGAATTACATTCACTAAATTTGGGAAGAATGGGAAGGTGGTAACTAAGGCTAAGGAGGCCAATTAAGGAGGGGTAATTCATCCCCCATAATATTGAGTAAATTTTCCTACTATATATATATATATTCTATTTCTAATGAAATTTAATAATATCCAAAAGTATCTTCAACCTCAAATACCTAGGTCGTAGAACAACCATTAGGTAAAAAATGCAAGACTCTAGTATAATTGTAAAATATATTGAAGTGGATAGAAATAATTCCATCCATGATCTCCATTAATTCCATGTTTCATAATTCATCTAAACTATGATAAGAACATATTAAGTGCCACCTCATCCCACATTAGGTTGAGGATGACGTTACCACTGTTAATGTTTATAATGTAGATATATGTTCTTCCAAATTCAACAATGTTACATCATTCATAGAATAAGATCCATAAACTTCCATATAAATGAATATCATGGATTTATTTATAAATATAATTTTGGTTTATATTGATCTTTATATTTACCCCATTAATAAGTTCCCCATTATTAGTTTCATCACATTATAACAACTTCACCATTTGGGAAATATTGAGGATGAGATATGACCATCAAATTAGAAAATTAAAAGAGTTGAAAATATTAAGAATGTTTTACTTGGAATATTTTGATTCTGGACTAGATATTTGATTTGTTATCTAGATCCAAATTTATTGTGGGTTTTTGGTGCATAGACTTCAATGTCTCAATGGGAATATCTTGTATTCATAAACATAAAATGGTGCCCTTATCATATCAAAAGTACCTTATTCAATCTATCGGTGGATAAGTCAATGTTTTTATGGTGATACTGACCATTTGAATAATGTCACTCATAATTCATATAAACCATGTTATAAAATCGATAAGGGAAAAACTAATTATTGATGATTCCATCCATTTCACTACCCACAATGTAATAGAACTCGCTCTTGTTATCCTATTATCATAACTCACTGAAGATTATGTGCTGCCTATAAATTGAATCAATGTAATATAACTATATTTATATATTCTTTAGGTAATGGGAGTTATATTCGAGGGTTAATAACACTTGATTACCAAACTATCATATATGGATTAGAAAGAATACCTTAAGTAGAAGCTATTAATGATGAAAGGATAAATGATCCTGAAATCTATTTAAATCACTCTCATAGATCAAAAACTCTATGTGTGTTCGGGACCAAACTACATTCACACTATAAGATAAATGAACATTATTCAAATTAGAGTCAACATTCAAGGAAGGTGATAAACACAGTACATGGGTGTGGTCACCCAGGTTCTCATGAAATCAACAACATTTAACAAATCCATATATATGAAGGAGAGTCATGAACATGGTGAAAATAAATAATATGTGATAAAATCATACCTCAAACATATTTATGGTCCAAATTTTATCTCACATCCAATTTTTAAGATAGTATAATGCTCCCTCATCATCCACATGAGAAGAGAAAACCCTGATGTCCTCTCTAGAATCTTAGGATGTCAGTATATCCTCTAAACTTGATAATAATAGAGATGAAGAGAATGATTTATGTTATATCCAATCCAATGATATAATTACATCCACACTTATATAATATATATAAACATCCTCTATGTTGATAAAATACATGAATTCCATCAAATATTTTTCTAAATCCATGAATTTCCATGCGTACTACACTTCTAATAACTTTTAGGAAGTGGGAGAGATGAGGTAGATCATTGAAATGACCCTCTAGTACTTGAAGAATGAGTCTCCACTATTATGGTTATGGCCCCCAAGGATCAGGAGACATATATTTAATTCTTGAACTAGCACTGAGATGTGTTTTCCTATATATACATAGATGTTCATAGATTCAATCCAGATATAGAAATACCCAAATTGGTCTAACTATATGATTAATTCATCATCATGTATCTATATATAAGGATAAATACTATAAATGATACCATGGTAAATGTATAAGTTTTCATGATCTTAAAAAAACATTATTCAACATGTTTAATATGCAAAATTTCAAGTCAACATCATCCACATAAATAAAAAAGCGAAAAAATTAAGAGACTTCATTGACATTAGAAATCTCAACATAAGTTATCTAATAGATGATTTCATGTGATTGATTAATGAACTATTGATCGATGAGACAATAAGTTTATTGAATTATTCTTACATATAAGGGTATCTAGGATATAATAATATCAATATATAAACTACTTTCATGACAACCATAGATGAAGATTTATATCATGAAATTCCCATTGTATTAATAATGCAGGTACCATAAATCAAAACACGATGAAAAATCTAAAGAATCAATTCAAGGGTAATATAGTATAATTTTATAATGATGATGTATTGGTTAAGTAGAAATATTTTTTTATCATCATTCCAACCTTGATATAGTCTTTAGTAAGCTATAGCTGAATAGTAAGGAAATGAACCCCATGAAATGTGTTTTTTGGTGTCATCATGATTGTTTCTTTTTTTATGTCATAATTGAATTACATAAATCCATTAAGATACGAGAGATATCCTTGAAATTCTCCCACCTTGAAATCTAAATGGTTTGAGGAGACATCAATGTGAAAACACATACATTAATTGCTTCATTTCCAATCATGAAAAATGAGGTTTACCCTTAAAACGTTTGATTAAGAAAGGGGTTGACTATTACTGGGATGATAGATTCAAGGATTCTATCAATGAACTCAATTACTACCACTTTCACACATAAGTGTAAATTTTTTCAGTACATTGGAATCACATCTTGATTTATGTGAAACCCTAGAATGATTTTTTTACCCTTATAAATTATAATAAAGATACATTGAAGGTTAACAATTATATTATCTCAGTAAAACCATTCTATATGCTGAGACATTAAATATTTTTATTGAGATGTGATATTTTGTGTGGATTTTACAGTGAAAAATATAATTTTTATTTCTATCACCATATGTATAACTCATCTTCCACATAGACCCCCTCAAATATTTCCATAGTGTCTGAATGATAATGAGATGTCTAGTATGGTCGGATGTAATTATATAAAAGTTTGACATGTAGTTGGTACCTAAAAAAGTGACTAACTGATAAGCATTGGCCAACTTCCATGAAATGTAAAATATCTCAATGAAGTCACAATTGAATATATAAATTTCTTCTGAGTAATTTTTCTCCATCATGGACACCCACCGATTATGGGAGATGTATTTTGATAGAGACTCAAGATGTATAATGGGATATATAATGGAGAATCTAAATCCAAAAAATATTTGATTGGGGATTGTTCTTATATCTCCTATAAAGGTGAATTTCTTCATATCTCCCTTCTATCAGAATAATGAACTAATCGTGAAGTAAAGTACGAGGACATTATTATAGGCTTGGAGTTGGGCCTATAAATTCCATTTTAACACTTTAATTTCATGGCTGATTTAGAGTAGGATAATAAGCATATAAATAGTGAATTTCCTATTGTTAGAGAGGGATTAAATACTCCAATTGATTATTTTTAATGATTGGTGGTTGAATACCCCTTTTATGTAACAACCTAATATTTTAGGAAATATATTCCCATATAAATTTTATTTTCTTTGATAGATTCCATTACATGAAAGACCAAGATTTAACAAAAAGAGGAATATTATTAAATTATTAATATTTAATATAATAGTTATTGACTAGATATAGTAATGGTGGGTATGAATTGGTTTAAATAAATTATGATATTAATTTGTAAAACATGTATACTGAATTATTTATTTAGTGACTAATTAATTTGAATTGAAAATAAAAAAAGATTTTAAAATAAATGAAATATTTTTCTAGAAAACTATTGTTTTTGTGCACAAAAATGTTTTTTTGTAAATATATATATTTAATAACTAATGGTGAATTATTTTAATGAAATTTATTTATAACATAATAAAAATTATTTTTAACATTCATCTTATGTGTTTTTTATTTACGAGCTAAGAATAAATCCAATGTTACACTTAAAATGTGTTCTCTTTCGAAAAGAATTCTGGTCTCCATTAGCACACTTACTTTAAAAAATATATTTTTTCATATTTATAATATTTATTTGAATAAATTAACTTCATTTTTTAATTCATAATTTTCGAATTATCATAGAGTGAATTTTTCAGACATTACTGAAGAGATGAAATTTCAAGTGAATATTGAAAAATTATTATTTTTAATAAAAAACAAATTTTTTCATTCAATTAATATACAATATAATTAATTGAATATTGTTTAAAACGAAAATTTAGGTCATATATATATCTAATAATTCAATTTAGTTTATTTTAATTATTTCATATTGAATTATTATATAATATTTTTTGAAACATTTGAAGATTTTTTCTTTAAAAACCTACTTTTTTCATGTATTTGTGTTTAATTATAAATTAAATTTTCCCCATTTATTAATATAATGTTATTTTTTTTTAATATTTGGATACATAATATGTTATATGAAATAATTTGTTCAAGATATGTTTTAGTCAAAATGAATCATAGAAATGGAAAAACATAATTAATATAGTTATGGATAAAAGTGGTTTACCTAGAGTTAGACTTCAAGAATAAGGAGTAAAAGGAAATATAAATGTTTCAAAAACACTTTTTATGGGAATTTTTAGTCCTTATATGTTTTTTGAATGTCCAATTTCAGATCTTTTTCATGTGAAAAACATTGCTACAATTTATTATTTTAAAAAATAATCCAAGTGTGTCCTCTCACCCAATTTTAAAAGGCATCCACCACTCCTCCCATCTTAATAAATCCAAAACCATTTGTAATAGTCAATAACTATTTAAATATATTCAATAATACGTTTTCTACATCCAATATTTCTATTTTATGTCATAAAACCAATCTATGGATGCTTTAGTTTGAATCTAATGATCTTTCCCGATGAAGAGGTAATGTTATTAACTATGAATTTTTTGCATTACTACTTTTTCTAACATATTCAAATATTCCTAAAATATGAAAATATAACCACAATACTATGTAATATATAATATTATTTTATCATATTAATTTAATAATCTATATCTATCTCCTCCACCATCCAATGGGAAATAAAATCACAAATCATGTGTACGACGGACTACCGTATCACAAACTGATGATATTTTTTCTCTATCAGTGCCTATCATGGATGGATATAATTTTGTATTTAATTTTTATATATGATATTTTGGATATTTAGGATATTTTTATATATTTTAAATTATAACTCTACATATACCTTCTTACCTCCAAACCCGTTGGAAAATAGTAATCTCGCTCATGTGTACTACGGACTACCAACTCACAAACTGATGTAATTTGTTTTTAAATTATGTTTTAATTTTATTATTCTATGGATATATTAAATTCTTATATATGATATTTTAAATATAATAATATCTATTTAATAGAAATATCACAAATAAGTTCTTACTTTCCCGCCTATGGGGGATATAGTAACATCCTTCATGTGTTCGACGAACTACCACCTCAATAAGTGATGTTAATCATTTTTCACTAATAATTTTCATATAAATTAATAAGGGTAATATTAATAAATCTATGAGATATATATGAAATATATATTATTTTTTAAATGTAACATATTATTTACCTTTTTTCATCCTTCAAAAAATGGAATCAATGTCCATGCGTACGTACGACCTACATTCACCATGAACGATGTATTTTATTTTTAATCTCCATATTTTGTGGATTAATCTAAATAATATGATATTTTAATAATTTGTAATATAATGGAGACAATTTAACCCTGAATAATTGTATATTCCTATCCTAGAATACAGTACATGGGAACACAAGATGGTCAGCCACATGACCTCAAACACGCCTCCCCAAACACCAGAGGATGCTAACTAGAAGATAGGGCCAAGGGTGTGCCTATGGGGATTATATACCATCACTGGTCAGAGTGAAATACAATGGTATATAATATTTTCAATAAATGGATACATAGAAGAACATGTATCTGTGAAATAATAATAAAACATCCCAGAATAAAAATTGGATGAAGTTGGTAATAAATAGATAAAAAATATGGTGATCTAGTTACTATAAAAACCGAGAACACAAGATACAGTGGATACATACATATGCCACATGATAAAAAAATATAAAATGACCCACATATTTTAATATTATAATCCAAGCATAGGATTTGTCCTCTGCACACATACTCAATCTTAGGAACCAGAATCAAACCTCAGAATTTGGTTGATTCCCATTATCAACAACTACAACCTTGAAGTCAAATTGTGAACGAATAGAGACCCATGAAGGGTGTGTGATATACTCATAAAGACAACACCAATGGTTTCTAGATCAATCATGTTCATGTATATAAAATGAGAAGGGTTCCATAATAATAAATGAAATTATGTAAATAAATGAATACATCAAACCAATTTCTTTAAATGGTACATTATTGATACTAACTTCTTCGGCCTATGATGGTTGTCTCTAAACTAGGGTGCCCAATAGAAGTAAGATATATATATTAATATGGAATTTTTCAAATAATGTATCAAGATATGAACAGTTCTTAACAATGTCATTTGTCTGGGTAGACACACTGTAACAGCCCAAGATTTTATAAAAAAAATATATTCTTTTTAATTTTATTAAAGTCTTGTGTTGTACGCTACACCAAAAGGAGCTTGCACAACACAAATCCTTGACTTTCCTTGCATTACACGCAATCACGACCTTCCTCGATAGCGTGTGTAATACGCAATACCGAGTTTCACTAAACAACGATATGCTATTAAAATATTATTAAAACTAGCCGTTATGAATAGTAATAACCACTTTTTAAAACTCTGTAAATCTTATTTTTCAAAATGAACTTTATTTTTGGATTCGGAGTATCGAATTTAGCCTAAGGTGAAATTTTGGTACTTTTCGGATAACTTTCATATTCTGATGAATAGTGAAAATTACTAAATTATAATTAAAAACAACTTTTTTAATCGAAATAATTAATAGTGATAAATTATTAATTTGAGTGGTTTTAAAGTATATTTAGAATATATTTTTACAATTTAATACAATGTTGGTCATTGGATGTAATTTCACATTTAAACCAGACATAATCAAGTGTCAATCTTTTGATAGATATTGTTTCTTAAAAACATGCTATTTGTTTTAACAGCGGGATTTAATTATAAAATTAATTAATGCAACTTTTATGTTATGAATTTGGTAAAATAGACTTCATTTTTGAATTCGGAATATGAAATATAGCTTAGGATGAAATTTTGGCATTGTTCTGAAAAACATCAATTTTTGATGAATAGTGAAACTACTAAGTGGTAGTTAAAAAAAAACTGAATTTTTCATGAAACTTAATTTTACCGCTTCTGTGAATGGAATTTCAAAAATCCGAGAGTCACAGTTGATGTCAGTAAGTAAAATGTGGTTCAATGAGATGAAAATAATTTTTGGTGAATAGTAACTTTTTACTTTTATTTACCACGGTTAAAAGTAAATAGGGTAATTAAGGGTAAGAATGATATTAATATTACCCTAACACATGTCCTAATTCTATTGGACAAGTGTATCTCGACCAAAAACAACCATAAGTGTAAAATATTATCATTTAGGACCACTTGGATTAGATTAGGACATTTATTATTATTTAATTCAAAGAAGAGTTAAAAGAGTTAAAATCAAAGTTTATTTACTAAAACATTTTTAATATAGGGTTATACATAAGATATATTCGATTGTAAATATTAATTAGAATGCTAAAAAGATTTCCTACATAATGGTATGTTATTTGTAATTTTTAGACATCAAATAATGTAATTTATTTATGACACAAAGATGATGGAGTAATTATCTTATTAATGAAATATTGACATAATTGATGTTATAAACACCAAACTAAATGTAATTTTAGACTTTTTAAGAATTCCACTAATTTTCTAGGTTACTATGATATATTATTGTTGATTTAATCAACTTGGTTCGAACATATAATTCTGTTATGACTTTCACAAAAATTATATATCAAATAGTGTCAAAATTGACACAAAATAGTTTTTAAATCAAATATTATATTATTAATTGTTATTTTATTCTTAAAAATCTAAGGTTCGGCCAAATGACTTAGATAAGGATATATATATTAATAATAAACAATTTGGGGTTCGTTTGGCATGCTGTAGTAAGTGTATTAACCATATAGTGAAAGGAAACAAAAAGACACGGTAAAAGTTAAATTATTTAACGTAGAGTTAAATCTAATTGATAAGGTTAAAATAATACCCTAAACTTGTCTAAATCTTATTGGTTGATAGGATTTAGACCCATCCCCACTTTATCTTATAAATAAGACCCTTTGGAACCATTATAAACCGATTTTGACTTTAATATAAAATAATATTTTGAGATATTCCTAAGGTGCCCCTCTCCTCCCTTATAAAAGGACACCTCCTCCCCCTCCTCCTCACACCAATTTGAGCACTCAAGCACGGCCAACCCCTGACAAAATCGCTTCTCCACTTCCCTAGAAACATCCTAGAGGTTCTGGTCTTCCTCAAAGACCAATTTTAGTGCCCTAAGAGGAGGTCTCAAAGAGGCGCTTCAAAGAAGAGGTAATTACCGTTACCAATTCTTTCATCTTTATTAGGTTGTTTCATTATGAAGTAATAACATCAGTATCACTCATATACTGATATGTTATTATAAGTATGAAACAACCCTATTTCACCATCTATCCATCCTATGGAAAAAGAAATCACTGCGCGTGCGTACGTACGGAATACCGTCTCCACGACGCGATGAGATTCATTCTCCATGTTAACCATTTAAGAATGATTATAAAGTATATATAAGAAATAATAATGAAATATATGACATTATAAAGCTACTGGATTATGTATATATATATATATGTATGTCATCTACTTACTTCCATTTCAAGACAATAAGGAATGGAAAACAGTGTTCATGCGTACGTACGGACTACCGTCTCCATGAACGGTGTTTTTCATTTTATTTATCTATCTATTATATATATATATATACTGAATATATATGATATATAAATAAAATTTTATATTCTGGATGTAAGTAAATCATGATATAAGTAATAATAATGTCAAGAACAACAAGTCAAAACACCTACGATAAATGAAACGATTTTACACAAAACGCTTCTTTAACATGGAATTTACAAAAGAACGGGTAATATAATGTCATAAGTGAACCATATATGATATCATAACAATGAATATGATTCTATAATAAGTCAATGACATTATTTAAATCATTATACAGGAGGTTCAGACACATACGAAGCAAATCGGACCTAAGGTAAGGGAAATATCACAATCTCATTTTTATCCGAGATTGTTTATTCGTAAGTATTCACTGGGGTGTATTTTATCATCCACATCCATGTTCCCTCAATATGTAATATTATTTTCATCCTTTTACAATATTTTATATCCAATTTTACCCTTCGGTAAGTTTTTTGTAAAAGATATGAAAGGAATCTTTTGTCGTTTTTCGTACGAGGTACTTTTTGACTTTTCCGACAAAAGTACGAGAAGAATGTTTTTTTAACTTAAACGGCACGAACGGATTTTTACGGTTTTATAAAGCCTTATTTTTATGAAGCTTCCTCCAAAATATTTCATGACTATTTTCAATAAAATCTCTTTCTTTTAAAATTTCATGACGTTTTGTGAAAAGAAATTGATTTTGAAGAAGAAAGGATATTTTCCTCAAGAATTCACTTCAAGTGTTTTATCAAAATTATTTTCCATCTAAGATAACATAGGGTTCTGTTTTTATCCCTATTATTACATGGATTTGATTATGTTGTGATGGAAATATTTTTATGAATTCCTTTATCTTATATGAATTGTTTTATGATGTCATGTTGTTTAAGAATCCCATTTTATTACATGGGTTATGAAATGATGTATGATTTATGATTTTGTGGCACACATAAGAATGGTATCATTATGAGATGGGTGGGACCTATATCTCCCTCCAATGCATTGGGTAATGATTTTATATCTCATGAGATAGACATGGCTGGAATGGTAGGTTATACCGGTTCAATGAAACAGGACTGAAACGAGGGTTACTCGATTCAGAAAGGGACTTTGTCCACTAAGATAGTCTTGGCAATGAGTCTTTACTAACAATAAATGATTCTCTATGATTATGTGTGAATGCCACAAAGTTTCATGTTTTATGTTATGATTATTGTGATTACATTTCACTACCATGATTTATCCCATGTTATGAAATTATGCTCTCTTTTGCAGGTTATGATTTCCAAAATGTTATGTTCTTATGAATACGATGTGATTGACATTTCTTTTGTTCACCCTTAATGAGCATTTGATTTCACCCTTTTATGTTTTCTTTTCCCCAGGATATAAAGAAAGGTTTTAGGTAAAAAAAAGGGGGGAAGATCTTTATGGGAGATATTGAAGATCTTTCACCAAGTTTAGAAGATTACGTTCCGAGTTTCCAAAGACACTAAACTATTACGATCCTTGTGTGTGTGTTTTTGTTATGTACTAAGTATTCCGCAAATGTAATGTAATGTCCATGTAAATCAAGATACAGGTCTCTACAGTTGGTATCAGAGGAAAGGTTTAGTCAACCTTTGGAAACTAGGATGTGAAAACGTTAGTGAGATCCCTAGAGATATTTCTAAGGTATGTCTAGGGATGTCCCTAAGGATACGTATACGTATAGGATAGTCCTAGAACTATGGTAACGATCTTAGAATTAAACCTAAGATGTTAGATATTGAAGGTACTCCCCCTATTATGTTGTTTTCCCTAGCATGATTTTTGCCTCTCACACTATTCTTTTTGGGTTTTAGAAAATGGCTGGAAACAAGATGATTCACAATAATGGAGGATATGATGGACAATGGAATGATATTCTTCATAATGAAATGGGATTTGGAAGTCCAAACATCATTATTATTCCAAATCAGCAATCTCACAATATGATCAATAAAGTAAAATTTGGTAAGTTTCCTGACTCGACTAATAAGAGAAAGATGGAGTTCCATGATGATCATAGAGGAAAGAAAGTTCAATTTCCCCTATGTAAATCATGTGGGAAGAGGCATCAAGGAGAATGTTTCAAGGGAACTGGAAGATGCTTTGGATGTGGAAAAGAAGGACACAAAGCAAGTAAGTGCAAAGTAAAAGGGTCAGTTAACACCATGGATGAGGATAATGGTATTGCTACGACATCAAAAATGGTTAAGTGTTTTTAATGTGGAATGTATGGGCATTATGCAAACAAATTCCCTAAGGGAAAGACTCATGCAGAGAATCAGTATGGTCATATGGGTAGTATTTATGTGGATGATGATGAAGAGACTACAAATGATATGTGAGATGAAAGAATTTTTGAAGCTCGGTCAATGGTTTGAGAATGTAGTGGAATGATTACATGTTTATCATGTGTAATTTTGGAATAAAGAGACATCTATGGATTGTTACACTGTTGTCTTTCCTTGTGTTTTGAAAGTGTATGATTAATGTTACCAGTATCCATGAAAGGTTATTCAGATATTTTTGGAATGTAGATGATATGCGCATAATGAAGGGATAAGGAGAAAATTAAATGTTTGATAGTATTCATGAGCTCATGATTGATATAAGGACTAAGTGATATCATGGTTTGAGTATATAGAATTTTGAGGATTTTGGTATGTGAAAAGTGTTAACTTTTAACTGCATTCAAGTTTTCACTAAGGTTCAATGGGTATTCAAGAGAGTACAAGATTAAGGCCTTTGAATGTTTGGAATGTGACCAACAAGATATATCTTATGATATATGGGGATCAACGATGGTATTAAATCTCTGGTAATCGTTTTCACTATGTTATGAGAATGGACTGCAGTATTATGGATAAGCCTAAAGATTGGAATGGATTATGTTGGACATAAGTAAGTATTGTTTAAGGATAGAAGTTTTTTCAATATTATTGATGGGATGTTATAGTAATATAGTTTTATAAAAAGGACAACCTGCAGGACGGGCGACAGCCCATCGCTTCGGACAAGGCTGTGGGAATCGAACCCACAACCGAAGTGCGACTGGACTTTATCGCCTAACACTGGCCTACAGGAAGTCCCTGTTTAGTAGAAACTAGTTTTATTATATTAAGCAGTATGATATATGAAGTATAAGTCCATTTTAGGAACCATATATGATTAATCTCACTATAGAATGACTTATGTATATTTAATAACTTTTTCTAACCTTTTGTTTGAGACAGATGGAATGACCCGTCATTCTATCACATGATCTGCTAACACTTCATGAATAACAAATTCAACTTCATTTATTTAATAGATGAAGTGGAAATTGTTCAAGGCACGAACAACAGTGAGATTGTACCAAAATAAAGTAAGTATTTATTCTAATTCAAATTTTCAACTTTAGGGAAATGATCTTGAAAACCAAAAATTTTGTCCTAGTGATCTTATACCTGATGAATCAGATGGTACCTTATATCATCACAAATCTATGGATTTGTGATTACTGGCTTTTCCATCGCCATGTTCTCTACCACTCTCCATCAGAACATGATGGTTAGATTTCTCTTCCATATCCATATTTTCACCTATGTGGAAACCCAGTGATTAGTTTATTTGGGTAACCGTTAAGTTTCATACATTTGTTTTAAAATATTGGTTTTGGTATTCCATTTTACGATGTGGGTTTCTATTAAATAAACTTTCGAATAGTAAACCATTTATAACCCCGACGAATTTCGAGGGCGAAATTCATTTTAAGGGTGGTAGAATGTAACAGCCCAAGATTTTATAAAAAAAATATATTCTTTTTAATTTTATTAAAGTCTTGTGTTGTACGCTACACCAAAAGGAGCTTGCACAACACGCATCCTTGACTTGCCTTGCATTACACGCAATCACGACCTTCCTCGATAGCGTGTGTAATACGCAATACCGAGTTTCACTAAACAACGATATGCTATTAAAATATTATTAAAACTAGCCGTTATGAATAGTAATAACCACTTTTTAAAACTCTTTAAATCTTATTTTTCAAAATTAACTTCATTTTTGGATTCGGAGTATCGAATTTAGCCTAAGGTGAAATTTTGGTACTTTTCGGATAACTTTCATATTCTGATGAATAGTGAAAATTACTAAATTATAATTAAAAACAACTTTTTTAATCGAAATAATTAATAGTGATAAATTATTAATTTGAGTGGTTTTAAAGTATATTTAGAATATATTTTTACAATTTAATACAATTTTGGTCATTGGATGTAATTTCACATTTAAACCAGACATAATCAAGTGTCAATCTTTTGATAGATATTGTTTCTTAAAAACACGCTATTTGTTTTAACAGCGGGATTTAATTATAAAATTAATTAATGCAACTTTTATGTTATGAATTTGGTAAAATAGACTTCATTTTTGAATTCGGAATATGAAATATAGCTTAGGATGAAATTTTGGCATTGTTCTGAAAAACATCAATTTTTGATGAATAGTGAAACTACTAAGTGGTAGTTAAAAAACTGAATTTTTCATAAAACTTAATTTTACCGCTTCTGTGAATGGAATTTCAAAAATCCGAGAGACACGGTTGATGTCAGTAAGTAAAATGTGGTTCAATGAGATGAAAATAATTTTTGGTGAATAGTAACTTTTTACTTTTATTTACCACGGTTAAAAGTAAATAGGGTAATTAAGGGTAAGAATGATATTAATATTACCCTAACACATGTCCTAATTCTATTGGACAAGTGTATCTAGACCAAAAACAACCTTAAGTATAAAATATTATCATTTAGGCCCACTTGGATTAGATTAGGACATTTATTATTATTTAATTCAAAGAAGAGTTAAAAGAGTTAAAATCAAGGTTTATTTACTAAAACATTTTTAACATAGGGTTATACATAAGATACATTCGATTGTAAATATTCATTAGAAAGATAAAAAGATTTCCTACATAATGGTATTTTATTTGTAATTTTTAGACATCAAATAATTTAATTTATTTATGACACAAAGATGATGCAGTAATTATCTTATTAATGAAATATTGACATAATTGATGTTATAAACACCAAACTAAATGTAATTTTAGACTTTTTATGAATTCCACTAATTTTCTAGGTTACTATGATATATTAGAGTTGATTTAATAAACTTGGTTCGAACATATAATTCTGTTATGACTTTCACAAAAATCATATATCAAATAGTGTCAAAATTGACACAAAATAGTTTTTAAATCAAATATTATATTATTAATTGTTATTTTATTCCTAAAAATCTAAGGTTCGGCCAAATGACTTAGATAAGGATATATATATTAATAATAAACAATTTGGGGTTCGTTTGGCATGTTATAGTAACTGTATTAACCATATAGTGAAAGAAAACAAAAAGACACGGTAAAAGTTAAATTATTTAACTTAGAGTTAAATCTAATTGATAAGGTTAAAATAATACCCTAAACTTGTCTAAATATTATTGGTTGATAGGATTTCGACCCATCCCCACTTTATCTTCGAAATAAGACCCTTTGGAACCATTATAAACCGATTTTGACTTTAATATAAAATAATATTTTGAGATATTCCTAAGGTGCCCCTCTCCTCCCTTATAAAAGGACACCTCCTCCCCCTCCTCCTCACACCAATTTGAGCACTCAAGCTCGGCCAACCCCTGACAAAATCTCTTCTCCACTTCCCTAGAAACATCCTAGAGGTTCTGGTCTTCCTCAAAGACCAATTTTAGTGCCCTAAGAGGAGGTCTCAAAGAGGCGCTTCAAAGAAGAGGTAATTACCGTTACCAATTCTTTCATCTTTATTAGGTTGTTTCATTATGAAGTAATAACATCAGTATCACTCATATAATGATATGTTAATATAATTATGAAAAAACCCTATTTCACCATCTATCCATCCTACGGAAAAAGAAATCACTGCGCGTGCGTACGTACGGAATACCGTCTCCACGACGCGATGAGATTCATTCTCCATGTTAACCATTTAAGAATGATTATAAAGTATATATAAGAAATAATAATGAAATATATGACATTATAAAGCTACTGGATTATGTATATATATATATATATATTTATGTCATCTACTTACTTCCATTTCAAGACAATAAGGAATGGAAAACAGCGTTCATGCGTACGTACGGACTACCGTCTCCATGAACGGTGTTTTTCATTTTATTTATCTATCTATTATATATATATATATATATACTGAATATATATGATATATAAATCAAATTTTATATTCTGGAAGTAAGTAAATCATGATATAAGTAATAATAATGTCAAGAACAACAAGTCAAAACACCTACGATAAATGAAACGATTTTACCCAAAACGCTTCTTTAACATGGAATTTACAAAAGAACGGGTAATATAATGTCATAAGTGAACCATATATGATATCATAACAATGAATATGATTCTATAATAAGTCAATGACATTATTTAAATCATTATACAGGAGGTTCGGACACATACGAAGCAAATCGGACCTAAGGTAAGGGAAATATCACAATCTCATTTTTATCCGAGATTGTTTATTCGTAAGTATTCACTAGGGTGTATTTTATCATCCACATCCATGTTCCCTCAATATGTAATATTATTTTCATCCTTTTACAATAGTTTATATCCAATTTTACCCTTCGGTAAGTTTTTTGTAAAAGATATGAAAGGAATCTTTTGTCGTTTTTCGTACGAGGTTTTTTTTTGACTTTTCCGAAAAAAGTACGAGAAGAATGTTTTTTTTAACATAAACGGCACGAACGGATTTTTACGGTTTTATAAAGCCTTATTTTTATGAAGATTCCTCCAAAAGATTTCATGACTATTTTCAATAAAATCTCTTTCTTTTAAAATTTCATGACGTTTTGTGAAAAGAAATTGATTTTGAAGAAGAAAGGATATTTTCCTCAAGAATTCATTTCAAGTGTTTTATCAAAATTATTTTCCATCTAAGATAACATAGGGTTCTGTTTTTATCCCTATTATTACATGGATTTGATTATGTTGTGATGGAAATATTTTTATGAATTCCTTTATCTTATATGAATTGTTTTATGATGTCATGTTGTTTAAGAATCCCATTTTATTACATGGGTTATGAAATGATGTATGATTTTTGATTTTGTGGCAAACATAAGAATGGTATCATTATGAGATGGGTGGGACCTATATCTCCCTCCAATGCATTGGGTAATGATTTTATATCTCATGAGATAGACATGGCTGGAATGGTAGGTTATACCGGTTCAGTGAAACAGGACTGAAACGAGGGTTACTCGATTCAGAAAGGGACTTTGTCCACTAAGATAGTCTTGGCAATGAGTCTTGACTAACAAGAAATGATTCTCTATGATTATGTGTGAATGCCACAAAGTTTCATGTTTTAAGTTATGATTATTGTGATTACATTTCACTACCATGATTTATCCCATGTTATGAAATTATGCTCTCTTTTGCAGGTTATGATTTCCAAAATGTTATGTTCTTATGAATACGATGTGATTGACATTTCTTTTGTTTACCCTTACTGAGCATTTGAGCTCACCCTTTTATGTTTTCTTTTCCCCAGGATATAAAGAAAGGTTTTAGGTAAAAAAAGGGGGGAAGATCTTTATGGGAGATATTGAAGATCTTTCACCAAGTTTAGAAGATTACGTTCCGAGTTTCCAAAGACACTAAACTATTACGATCCTTGTGTGTGTGTTTTTGTTATGTACTAAGTATTCCGCAAATGTAATGTAATGTCCATGTACGTAAAGATACAGGTCTCTACACACACCCCTGTAATTTCAGCTACAAATTCTTAATCATTAATTTAAATGTCATATATAGAATGCAACGAGAGAAAACCAAATCCCATTCAGGTAAATCTGGTAAACATCACTAGTATCACTCTAGGGAATCTATAAATTATTAATACTGTAAGAGTCTATATAGGGTGATCCATAAATGGAATCCTAAGTCCCACTCTCATTATGGCGTGTAATCAACCATCTGAGCTCATCCCTGGTATATCATAAAGGGGATCGAGTATCACTCATGACATGGAATGACTATCTATCCACTGAGCCCATCCATGGTGTCTCCCCTAATGAACTGGTATCAATCAACCAATGGTAAGTAAAACACCCCATGATCTTGTCTCATGCATACCTAGAATCTCCCCCAATGTATATAAAAACCATAAGAATAACAAACTATAAATATCAATTAGACTTCCCATGGAATCCCATAAGTATCCAAGTATATCTCTTAGTATATATATGATGAATGTAATACCTATCAAATTTAATATTATTTATCAAGGAATTTCCCATATAAAAATTGAATTAAGTTTCTCAGTTAATTTAAACAATAAATTACACTGGTCATAGTATAATAGGGCCAAAATCCTGGTATCATCTTCTTAATTCTATTAATTTTATGTTTATCATTTATTATTACTAAAGAACACAAAATGGGTCACTAAACAACTAAAGGAAAAAGGAATTTATGTATTAAGTAATGAGACACCAATAGTGGTTGATTGTGTCAAGGAAGAAATCTAACAGATATGATTGATAGGTACAAAGTGCCCTATTATGGATGTAAGTAACCTTTAATTAAATTATTTTATCATCATAAAGGCAATGTTGGAAGGTACAGTGTACATGAAAAATATAAAAGGAAACAAACACGGGGAAAAGAAATTGGAACACCAACCTTAGGTTTGCAGATGACCACTCTTCTATTTTTGGTAGTTGAATTGATATAGAATTTGAGAAATCATAAGAACGGACTAAAACCCCAAAAATTAGTAAAATGAGCTTGCGCTAAAATAGAACAAGAGGTGGGAAGATAAAAAATGAAGGGAATGAATTGGAATATAGAGATTAATGAGAAGAGATAAATGCACCCAATGTTAAATAAAACAGTTTTTGGATGGAGGAGAAAGATAGATTGTATATTAAGCATGGAGGGACACCAATGCATGAATCACCTCTTTTATGATTGATTAGAAAAGGGGGCTCTATTAAAACGATCCTAGGGAACTTTTTTAAAAACACATATTATAAATTTAAATGATATTTAAATGTATTACACATCATGAAATGATTAGTCTTTCCCTCCCTAGGAAAAGAATCTACACGTAATTATTGGGAATCTAGCCAGAAAAATAAAAGTCATGTAATTGTAATGTAGAATGTGTCTAGCCCATATGCTAACTTCTTTCCCTAAACAAACAATCCATCCCATAGGTGAAGTTTATGGGTTTATCCAAAACTAAAATAAGACAAACCTCACTGAAAATATGGGATGTTACCACCTCCCCTCATTAAAATCACTCATCCACATGTTTTCTTTTAGAGCGTATTAAAGGATTGTACAAGAAATGTTATCGCCATTGAGCATATACGTGGATAACTACTCCAAGGTCATGTATTATAAATGACCATGTCTCTATTGCACTAGTACCAGAGGAATTTACCAACCTATTAGAGCCTTCATGATTGGATCCACAATATGTATCATATTCTTCTCATAGGCCACATATTCTAGTGGCTCAATATTCTTAGGATCGAACGAATTTGATGGTTCAGCGTGGTACCAGAAAGGATGGGAAACATGTAAGATGTCATGCATGGAACAGAACCTGTAACATAACAAAAACATGTAGGCTAACAACCTAACCCTCTCCATGGTCTCAAAAGTCTCAAAATAATTAGTCACCTACTTTCCCTATCATTGAATACATATATGACCCATTCTAGGTGAAACTGACAGAAATACCTAATATCACACCTCGAACCCCAGAGTTCAACCATGATGATTGATTTATGACCCAATTCTGGACTTAGATGTATACATACATATCAAAATCAATTTTAAATGCTCTTAGGTCACTGGAACAGGATGAGGACCTAGTTGTTCTACCTCACATACCTCTATCTAGCATATGGGTGAATAACCAAACATACCATAAAGAGACTCACAATGAGAAATAAGAATCATTTCATAATATCTATTATTTTAAGAAAACTAAATTTGAGGTACATGATTCTATAATGAACCTAGGAAATCAATTATGCATTCCCATATCATTTCTTCCAATACCAGAATTGTTCACTTGGACTGCCCGTGAGTTTGAGGTTGATACGGTATAAAAAAACACATATAAACCCCACAATTTCTATATCCTCTTATTGAACCATGATATAATTTAGGCATCTCAGTATGATATGATAGAATGAAGAACACCATGAAGGAACACAATTTCCTAGATATATATCACCCCCAAATCGTAAACTTATATGGTCTCTAAAATCTATAAGAATTTTGTGACCATGTTCAACATGTCAATGATCACCTATACTACATCACTTCCTTGATGGGATCTTGGAATTTACATCGCAAAATCCATGGTAACATCATTCCACTTCCACTTAGGAATGGATAGAGTCTATAAAAGTTTATTAGGTCACTGGTGCTCCATATACACCTACTGACAGGTGGAACACCTCATCATGAAACCTGTAGTCTACATCTTTATACATGGTCACAAATACTGACGATGTATGTTTTAGTACGTCATAGTAATCCCAGGGTGAACAACCAAAACAGAGGCAAGAGATTCTCTCACCAACTATCCCTATATGTTCGAAGGAACCTAGATATGTACATGATATGTCTATTTAATGGATATATTTTTGATTTTTTAATGTATTGATTTCTGTAATTAAATGAATAATCTTTCCAACATTGGAATGATTTAACTTGTTATATTATTTATGGTAGGGAATGAAGGATTTGTGAAAAATGAATGGAAAGGGGAGAAAATATGATCCAAAGGACCCTTCACACCACTTCACTTCAATCATGGAGCGACATCGGATTATTGGAAGAGAAGTAGAGATAGAAACTAATGAAAAAGCTATTACACAACATGTACTGAGATTACATGTCACGAATTCTCAAAAAAGGAAATTTCAATAGGAGAAAAGTTTTAATGAAGGTACAAAACATGAAACACAAGTACACATCATGAGTTTATATTACATGATGTGACCTAAGTCAAATAATCAAAGACGTGTACGATATTCGCACATTGTGGAGGAGAATTCATATTTATACTACACTACATGTATCCATGGTACTCGTCGTGTAATCAGCGACCCACAAAAAAAATATACTTGTGATGTGGGATTCATATTTAGATGGGAAAAGATATAAATACAATATGATCCAACTTTCCATCACACAATGGGGAAGTGGAAGCCAGGAAGAACCAACAAGAGGCCTATGGATGAAGGAGTGATGATCTGGGGTCCCACTTCGCTACCATTTTTCCTCGGGTACCCATGTAGTTTTCTCCCATCATGAGCGAGTTGTCCATTTAGTGGTGGGGGATGTAATTGTAGATTGATGTGTACTTAGGGATTTTTTTTCTTTCCTTTATTCTTGTTTTGGTTTTTTTCAATCATATTATCATTTCCAAATCATATTTTTTCACATTCCATGAACATTACGTCGTTCTATGTTTTATTTTAATTTCATCAATTAGTTGTCATATTTGTGTGTGACCATTATGAAAAATGTTTATCTATGTTTAAACATGGTTTTGGGTCACTTATTTGCATGATTTCATTTAGTATATGACCATTCTAAAGGTGAAATCATAGGCATTGGGTGAGATATCAAGACCAAGGATCCCTTCAAACCCAATTCTGACACCAAACCTGAATAACCCATTATCAATTAAATCTCTAACACATGAACCAGAAAATTATTGAACCTGGAATACTCCCATTGTGAATCACAACCCAATATTTTCGATGTAATTTTTATTATTTTTCTCCAAATTTATTAAACAAATCCAATTTCTTAATTAATTTAGAACATACGCTCGGTCCTTATGGGTTGAAAACTCAGACATTCCAAGAACTACACTAGTAGTAATATTTTATGAGGCTTTTCTAAATTACTAAATTTTGTTAGCCCTGTTGGAATTAACGATACCGTATGGGCTATCATTACAAATAAGGGCATAATATAAATCTTATCATCAACCCAAATAGAAAGTGGGATCTCACAAGAGATAATTTCCATAAGGATGATTCCCACGTGATCTGAAATCTATCTCATCTTCACCAGTTCAAGAAGGGAGGATTTCCATACTAGAGCTACTAAAGCTAGCATCCCATGACATTCCTAAAAATACATAAGAATATCATAAAACATGGAAATCAATAACAAATCAATATTGGCCTCTTGAATAGAATGTGTTAGAGTCTTTTGGAATATTGAATCAGCTACTGTATTTCCATAATCAAGTGTATGTGCATGATCAAAGTCAAATTATTGTTGTTATTGAACCCACCTACACTACCATAGATTCATTTCTCGCAATGTGGGGATGTATTTGATACTTTTGTGATCTATGTAATCAAAAAACCACTAACCTAGGAAATAATTCCTCAAACATTCTAAATCAGGAACCAAAAATACTAGCTCAAGGTCATTCATTGTGTAATTATACTCCTGAGGTATCAATTAGTGAGACTTATATGCTTCAACCTGATCATGATACATCAGGATCGCTCCTAGCCCGATTCATAATGATTTACATTAAACTGTATAACTTCTGTCCATCTTGGGTAGAATCAAGATAAACACTAAAATTAGTCTCCCTTTAAACTCCAATAAATGATATCTTTCAAGGCCAGCTGAATTTTACAGCCTTTTTATCCTGACTCATATGAGGTGATTCTAAGTGTGAAAAATCTTAGATGAATCAATTATAGCAGCAAGACAACCCTACGAAACTATGTATATTAAATAAATTCATGGGATATTTATAGAAAATCTACTTTTCATACATAACTATTATATTTTGTTGAAGATAAAAAAAATAATAGTGTTACAAAACTAGGATCCAGAGGTTTAGTTTCCTTAGAAAATTAGGCTCATACATAAAATTTACATAATAAAACCTAAACATTATTTAATTACTTATTCTCTATATTTTTAGTCGAACTCTCATTATTCTTAGTATAAGTAATACCTTGAGGATATACATCAAGTAAGTGGTGTGACAAAATATTAGTAAGGTAATGAATAAGAGACATCAATGATGGGTGAAGATAATCATCATCATAACACAATCTTGAGAGGAATTATTAGATAAAGTCTTGGAATGTGGAAACACATAAAATGAAACATCATGTCTTAGTGGTCAAAAACCACATGTACATCAATTTATTTATTGAGATATATCACATTACCCAATGAATTGAAGAACTATAAAATTTCAGGTGCACTCATCCAATTGTAACATTTACATGTGCTATATAATTTCGGGTGCACCCATCACATCATAACTTCTACATAATCACGCATGCCACATTTTACATATGTAAATCTAGAATACAAAATAACCCATGGAAAGGTATGGGTTTCATTCCATAATGCATACATTCCTGAATAAACTTTTTGGTTCCCAAAATAAATATGGGGTAATATACTTTGTATAATAATTATTAATCTTTATTGAAGAAGAATCTATCTCGATAAAACTAAAATTTGTGTTTTTAGTGGGAATATTTCTTTTGGAAATCATTGTGTTCGTAATATACTCACATATAATACATGTATATCCTTGAATTGAAAAGGTAAGAATAAATAAATTATATTTAAAGATCATATACATTTTTAAATTGGTGTGAATGATTGAAAACCTCTAGGAAATGAAATTGGATTCAAGAATCCCCTTACCTTATTTCCTGCTTAATTATGTTGACTTTTCCCCACCTGAATAATAAACATACATTTACTAAAACAATGATACATAAGTGAATTATAATAATTTTATAAAAATAATTACCAATTATAATAAATAGATTATATTTCTTAATTTTCATTGAGGAACTTTAAGTGTTTTAATATCATATTTTACTTAAACATTTCTTTTCCGGCAACAATTTCACTATTTTATTAAATATGATTCATGAATCTATATAATTAGTTATAGAAGAATATAATACATGTAATTAAATATTATATATAATTTATAATATCCATTCATGAAAGAGGTTATATTAATTGTCTTGGAAATGAATATGTAGGTGGTTGACTATCATTTAACGGGAAATTGTCGAAAGAGCGGGAAGTGGGAGTAATAAATTTATATGTTTCATATATATGATACATGTAGTATCATAAAATAATTAATATAATGTTAAATTACTACATAATTTAATTTAATTTATATTCCTTTGAATATAATTTTTAAAATAAAATTGATAGGAAGAAATGATGGAAGAGATAATGGAGACTTACTCTTTCCTCTGTATGGCTTCTCTTGTACGACACTATAAGGCCATTATTGATTGGAGTTAGTGGGCACCCAAATTTCCCTATGTATTTTAAGTGGCATTACAGATAAAATTTAGTCAGACCGTAGGCATTGGATGTGGTTTAACAAGGAGAGGTATATGATTTATTTATACTTAGGGAAGGGTTATTTTTTGGATAAAATATTGAATAAAATAATATATCAATGGTTAGTCTTTTAATAGTGGTTTTTGATGATATAACTCAAATATTAATATAATTTATTGAATTTAAGACATGAAAATATCTTTCTAATTCTAATTAATTTATTTAATAAAAATAAATTCAGAAAGAAAGGTAAATCAAAACATTAAAGAGTCACTTTTGACTTTAGGGTTTTGAATGTTTTTTTAGTTTTGCAAATTCAGTTTATTGTATTTTAAGGAAAAATATGTGAATTTAAATAAAAAATGTCACATAATAATGATATAGAATGGATAATGTCACCATTACATCATGAATGTTTTAATTTTGGATATACTAGTTACTTGAAAAACTCTATTTTTAATATTTAGTTGAAAATTGATGTATTTCAGAAAATTACAAAAAAATTACCCCCATGAAATTTTGATATGATGATTTAAAAAATGGAATCAATTTTTGGAAAATAATTTTCTAAAAATGAGAAATTTATTTTTTAAATGAAATAATCATTTATTCAAAAAATATCAATTTTCATATTGAAATTGATTGTGTGACACTTTAAAAAATTCACTAAGTTCTCATAAAATTATATAATAATAATAATAAAATAAAAAAAATAATTTATAAATCTATTTTATGATAAAGAATTTAATTTTAAATCATTATATTAATTATAAAATTTTTGATAAATATTTATGACTTATAACAATAAAAATAATAAATTTATCATTTTTAAAAAATTAATTTTCTTATGCTATAATATATTTATATCATATTTTATTTTATAATATGAAGAAATTTTATTTATACTTTCATAGGTGAGGTTATCATTCTTTTGGCCAGATTACTAATCCTAAGGGTTATGTTACAATTCACAAGGGTAAATTAATATTCTATTGGTAAAGGTTACTTAGTTTCAGAACAAACATTCTTATTTAATTAATTTTTCATTTATACATTTTTTATTCGAGTATATTTTTGATTTTTTGTGATTTATAATATATGATATAATTATAAGGTGGGTTAAATTCCATTGAAATAAGTTTGGATCATTACATTATTCCCCCTTTTAAAATTTGACCCTAGAAATTTCGTTTTTCACAAACAGGTAAGTGTATTTCTCAATCATCACCTCGTCTAGATCCAAAGATTCATCTTCAAACTTATGATTCATAAAAAAACTTTGAAAAGGTGATCTATCTTTTTGTGTCAAACCTTATCTCTCTGGTCTATAATTTTTACCCACTGCTCCTCATAATTGATACCATATTCCATCTATACCACCTCTGAGTTCTATACATGGCAGGGATCAGGTATGGACTTTCTCAGGAGAGACACAAGAAACAAATCATTAACCGGAACCATATTTGGTGGAATTTAATGCATATAGGACACTAATTCTATTTGATCATAGATTACAGAGGGGCTAATGTACGTTGGGTTATACTTCCCTTTCTTTCCAAAATACATGACCCTCGTCCACGGTGATATTCAAAGGGTGACTTTATCTTTAACATAGAATTCTATGTCCCATCGAAGTTCATCTTCACAACATTTCTAATGTCTCTAAATATTTTTGATATGTTTCTAGATGACTTAAACCTCATCTGTGATCTCTTGAACTAGATATGGTCTATGTAGCTTTCATTTTCCAACTTCATCCCAATAGGTTGGATTTATACATCACATTTCACTCCAAGATTCATATGGAGACATCTGGATGCTTGAGTGAATGCTATTGTTATATGAGAACTAAACCAATGGAATATCTTATTACCATATACCATTGAATTTCATTTAGAAAGATCTTAAAATACCATCAAGTGTTAGAATAGACCTTTTTGATTGGAAATTAGTTTGGGGGTGATAGCTCATGCTGAAATTCAATTTAGTACTTAGGTCATGTTAAAGACTTCTCCTAAATTTATTTGTGATCTTTGGATCATGATTAAAGAAATTAAAAGTGGTACACCATATAGCCTCACTACTTTGTTCACATATATCTTGGCATATTGTTCATGTTATAAATCTTCTCGTATAGAAACAAAGTAGGTAGTCATGGTGAGTTGGTCCACCACAACCCATATTACATAATTCTCATTGGTTTTCATTGGGATACCAGTGATGAATTCCATGGTGACATTTTCCCATTTCTATATGGTTTTAGGAAATGGTTGCATTATCCCTTTGGAATTCGATCACTATTCTTTAACATGCTGACATACTAATAACCTTGAGATATATTATACATTATCCTTCTTCATGTTGTCCCACCAGAAGTGTTCTTGGAGACCATAGTACACCATGGTGCTACCAGGAGGGATATATAATTTTGAGCTATATGAATAATCTAATTGATCCTTCTTTATTTTGGGTGATGAAGGCACACAAAGACTTGTTCCAAACTGAATCACCCCATCATCATCAATATGGAACTCTTGTATATTCCCTTTATTCACTACATTCACCTTATTTTGAATCTCCAGATCATCCCTTTGTTCCTCCTTGATCTTATCGTGGATAAATAGTTGGGAAATCATTTGTTCAATGTAGGATGCATTCCCTACCATTATGTTCTCATAATCTGTCCTTTGTAGGTCCATCATGATTGGGTCATTATCAATCCATAACTTGGATACACTAGAAGGTTCTTTCCTACTAAGATTACTGACTACATTGATTTCCATACCAAGATTATATTGAATAAAAAACTAATAGTCTTTTATTAGCATCAACCATCTCCTTTGATGAAAATGTTCATCTCTTTTTGTGTGAATATATAAATTAGTCTCTTTTCATCAATTTATATGTCACACTTCTATATGTACAAGTATTTCATTAAAAGTTTCAAGGAAAAAATCACAGATGCTAGCTCTAGATCATGAATCTTTTAGTTCTTCTCATGAATCATCAAATTTCATGATGCATAGGCTATCATGTTATCATTTTTCATGAGTAAAAAACCCAATCTGTTCTTTAAGTAATCACTGTATATCAAAAAACTTTCTCCACTTTTTGTTAATGTGAGTATAGGTGTTGTATTCAACCTATTATTTATCTCCACGAACCTTTCCCCATATTCATCCTTTCAGAAATACTTTTCTGCCCTCCTTGTTAACTTATTTAGTGGACTACAAAAATATGATAAACTTCTCAAAAAATGTTGATTGTTCTCTATTAATCCATGAAAACTATAGATTTCCGTGACACTAGGGGGACTGGTTGATTCAAAAATTTCCTCTTTCCTTGAAGGGTACACAGAAATTCCCAAATTTTTGATCATGTGTCCTAGGAATGTGACTTTCTGTTTCCAAAATCAATCTTTTTTGAACTTGTCATACAATTTATCCTTCATTAATGTTGCCAAAAAAATCCATATATGTTCTTCATGTTCCTCTTTACCCTTGAAATAGATGAGAATATCATCGATAAATACTACTAATGTGGCTCTATTGTTGCATCGTTTTTCCACATCTTTTATTTAATTTTTAACAATTTAATTTTTTATTTTAACAAATTTTAATAAATAATGGGAATTTTTATTTATATTACTAAATCTATTTATTAATAATTTTTTATAATTAAATATGTGCTTTTAGTCTTTTTATTTAGTCATTCTATTTATTCTAATTATATTAAATTAATTTTTAGTTTAATAATCTTATTCTGGTTAAAATTTTATTAATTTTAAATTCCTTTTTAATTAATTGATGGTTGTTATTTTCATTAATCTAATTTAGTTTTTAATTTAAAACATTACATTTTAAATTAGATTTATTAAAACAAATTAACATTTTTTATTAACTAGTCTAAATAACTTGTATATTAAATAATTTTAAAATTTATATTAATATTTAATTTAATAAAGTTTTTTTAATTATAAGTTTTCATTTTTTCATTTAATTAAATAACAAAGTTGTTCAAAATCATTAGTTAATGATAATTATTTTAATTTCTGGTTTGTAGTAAACTCTTTGTATGTGTTTTTCATTTATTTAGACTTATATTTAATTAATCATTATAATTTTTATTCTTAGTTACTAATTTAGTAACTTTTATATTTAGTTTACTAAATGATTTATTTAGATTTTAGTTATAGTTAATTATTTTGTCTTTAACAATTTAGTAACTTTTCCTTTTGTTTTAATTAGTTAATGTTTTATTTATTTTATTATTTGTTTTAAATTAATCATTTAACATATCAATTAATTCTATCGGTGAGTTGGCGCACCAATGTCGTGACATGCCGATGTCGCGACTCACTGATCATGAATCACTGATTCCTTGTCACATCGATGTTTTTATATATAACTATAGATGAGTCATGACTCACCAATCACTTTGAAACAACATCGGTGTTTTTTTAAAATACCGGTGAGTCGACTCACCAATACTTTTTTTAACTAATGGAGACTAGTAATTCTATTTTATTATCATTTTATTTTATTCTATCGGTGTCTCATGAACTCACTGATATGTTTTTAAACTATCAGTGACTCATCTTTTATTTTAACTAACTGTCTCACACCTCGCACTGAGGCTGTGACTCCCCGATGTCGTGACGCACCAATCCCTTCGAGTTAGTCATCATTTTTTTCTTGACTCACAAATATTTTTTTTATTTTTCATCGGTTTCATGCTCACTTCGGTATCTTTTTAATTATTTTATTTAACTAACTGTATAATCTTAATTTTTTTACTTTTTTATTTTATCTTTCAGTGACTCATTTTATTTCTGAACAATTGGTGAGTCGTACAACTCACCAATTGTCCCTCGCTTCCATCCTTCTATTGGTGATTCACTAACTCACCGATAAAAAACACACATTAGTCTAGCTGACTAACCGATACTTTTAATTTTTTTTTAAGTATCGTTGACTCGCTATTATCTCACGCACACACCAATCTCTTCACCTTCACGATGCACCACTTGGATACCAACACCAATCATCCTCTAAAACCCAGTCGGTGACTCCCACACTACCTCATGTTTCCCTATCTGTGATACTTGTCTCATCGATACCTCATTATACACACTGTCACATCTCATCCTTCCCTATGCAGCTTCTGAATCCAACACAATTTCCATATTTTAATCGTCCTCATCTCCATATCACCTTCTTATGTCTTATCTTCTATAAACCAGATCTACAATTGACCAGAAAAATCATCCTTTTTTTTATTTCAGCAATCCAGTTCATATCTTAAAGTTACGGAACCTTATGGTCCGTTTCGGGCCATCACCGATCATCGTGTGAGTATATGAGGTTATACTCTTCAGCCTTTCTTTGAGTTGTGGAATAGTATACAGAATAGTTCATATTCTTCCTTGAATCTTCATCATAGGATAGGTCAACCTAATATGAACTCTAGAATGAAGAACAAAATATTTTTCATTATTGCTCGATAATCATGGATTTGAATTTCTCCTCTTCACGATGCCAAATCCCAAAACTTTTTCATCCAATATAGATCTAGTTTAATAAATTTTTTAAACTCAACCACCTTGAAGAAGAGGTCCAAGACGTCAAAGGCCGCCATTGATTTTCATCTGGAGGAGGACCGACTAAATCAGAACAGAATCATTGGAAGGATAAGCAGGAGTCGTCACTCACTAGACTTGTTTGGTGAAGCTTCCACTGATGTACCTTCTTAGGGAAGAAGGATTGAACTCCCCCCGCTGTATTGTGGGGGAGGAAGAAATGAAAAAACACAAAAAAGAAAAAAATTTAATTTAAAAATTAAAACAATAAATGGATAATAACGATAGTATATAACATTTATAATATAAATAAATAAATAGATGTGTTGTAAAATAAAACATAACATAAAATAATAAGATTTATTAAAGTTAAATATTAATCTATAATGAGAATTCACTATTAAATTAAATTATTATATTTAAATTAACACTTTATTTATAATGAATCTTCTTTAATAGAATAAATAAAATAATAAAATATAATAATCTAATTCAAAAATATAATTAGGTACTAACAATACTAATATTAATAAAATTACATAATTAATAATAATAAATTAAGAATGTAATTAATTTTATCTAATTAAATATTTAATAATAAATTAATAATCATTATGTTAATGTTTAATTATGTATATAATAATTATCAATTAAATTATATACTAATTAAAATTAATTATATTTTTAATATGTATTATAATATTAGAATTTTAAAAAACAACTAATATTTTTTATATCATCATGTTATAACTATTTCTATTTGTTTTTATTGTGCAGGTTCATCAAATATCCTAAAAAGAGTCTAGGTTCACACAACTAACTCACTCGGAGTTAGTTACAAGGGAAAAACTAGCACGATGTGCCAAACACGAAAACATGCATGTGTGCGGTGCACAAGAAAAGGTCATTTTATGTCGGTGAAAAATAAGGGATGGCATGTAGTAGATGAAAGTTGATTAAAAAGCAGAGTAAGTAGTGGAGGAGGAGACATTGATTTGAGTATAGACCACCATTGTAGATTCGATATCTCCTCTATCCTCAGGAGCAGTGAGGTCTTGTGAACATCCCCGGAGTTGAAGGGGCGTAGGATTCGTGTATTTTTCGGGGAATTTGTCTTCCCATGTGTTTGAATTCTTATACTCCTCTTTAGCATGTTTTCAATTACTATTACGATAATTAACATGTTTTAAAGCCAAATCTTTTAGTTATGGGAAAAATTAAATTTCTATTGGTTATCTTTTAACTTTCTTTTTCAATTTATTATTTCAATGAATCCAGTAACGATCAGTGAGATCAATACTGAATTCGTTCAGTTTCTTGTACCACTAAAAATTAATCTCAAGATCGCACGGTTAGATAGCGAGATTGATTGAGGAAATTTTTTTCAAAATATAATAAATTCAAAATACTTCAAGACATACAATAAGTTCATCTTATTGTCATCTTTCAAACAATTGATAGTTGATTAATTTTGGAGTGGAGAACTCTTAAATTGATCAGCTTGAATGACATAACACCTAGAGAGGGAGTTGAGTCATTCTTTTTAAGGTGCTACTCTGCAATAACCTTTAAGTGATTTGAAATACCTTTAAAACCAGTAGAATGGAAACTTTTCCATGAGTTTTTCTTAGATTATTCTTTTATAAGGGTACTATATCTTTGTTCCTCTATGTTTTCAACTTTTTCTAGCATCAGTATAGTTTAGATACATTTTGTGAGACATTCTGACAAATTACCGTTTAAAAAAAATATTAAAAAAATATAAATAGTAAAAATAATTTGAAAATATACTCCACTGCTAACACCATTGGTGTTTTTGAAAGTTTTTTTAAGAAGATTAGTGGTCATATTTTCCTTCTATGTGGGCTCTTCCCTACTTTCCACATATATAGTAGTTAGTAGGAATATAAATTTTCAACTTTTACCGGCATCAAGGACAGTCCATGTCATGTTTTTGGCGCCATTTCCGGTAAAGGAACAACCCATTATATTTCTAAAAAAACTGAAAAAATCACATATAAAAAAAATACAAAAATAATTGAAATAAAAATTGAAAACTGTAAAAATATTCTTCATTCCATGTTGAACTATTACTCTTCCCTTTACTGCTGAATACTGTTTATTTTTGTTTGAATGAGAACAAGAACATCTGGTGTTAGATTATAGCCTATGAACCATGAATTAGATTAATATTTAACTGATCTAAGAAATAAAAAAAATTGAAATGGAAAATCTAGATGAGAGAGTTACTCCACCTAATAAAATCTAAAATCATCTAGAACACTTATAAGAAAATGAAAGGCCTAGGATGTGGGATTTCCAAATCTTTCACGTTTCAAGAAATCCATAATCAATTAGGTTGTCTCATAGATCCCAAAATAATTAATTGAACGAATCACACATTTTACTGATCCATACATTTAATGGACTATCTAATGGGGGCTCTTTAGTCTTCAATAGAAATTTCTATAATACTGTGCAACAACTACCTCTTCTAAGACTCATAGAAAATGAACATATAATGAGATCCTTTCCCTTTGTCTTTAAAGGGAATGATGGGAATTTAATTTTGAGTATAGATGAGAACATATTTTAAAACTGGGATCAACTGTAAAATTATTTCATAGTGATAATTTATCCTTAAGGGGTAAAGGGTGAACTGAAGACAAAAAAAAATAGTTTTTATCAAGAGGATGGAGAAGATTTTCATAATGCCTGGGAAAGATTCAGTGATCTTCTTATGTAGTGTCCTCATTAGAAACTCTCATCTCACCGTCTCATAGACTCCTTCTATGAAGGACTTTCAACCTATGTAAATAATCTAGTTCATCAGGCTACTGATGGAAATTACAATGATAAAATAGATGAATAATTGAGGCAAAGTTTTAATAATCTTTCACTAAATTCACGACATAAACATTCAATAAGAAAAATAGTCAATAGAAATGTTAATTCAAATACTGGTTCAATGAATGAAACATATAATAAACTTTCTAAAATCACTAACCAATTACAATCTTTGATTAACCAATGTTTAAAAATATGTTTATCAACTTGGCTTTCAAAACACCAACCTATCTTTAAGGTAATAGTCTGTCCAGTGTGGTATGTTTGGGCATACTGAAAACAGTTTTCCTGATTTTGATCTGTCGGCCCAACAACAAGAGAATTCAAACATTGTTGACTATGGACCCAGAATGCATCCCAAAGAAGATCATTTTTCAAATAATTACAACCAAGGCTATAGGAACTATACAAATTGGTCCTGGAATGATCAATGTCTAATTAAATAATCCATTACCTCAAATACTCTTATAAACCAAGACCAAATTTTCAAAATCAACAAAGGGGTGAGTCTTCAAATGAACAAGGACACAATGATAATAAAATGTCTTCTTAGGTTGATCTAATATTGATGCAAATTAATTCTCAAGAATAAATATACATGACTCAGCTAACCAAACATCAAAATAAATATGAGTTAGATAGAATAAAAACAGATTCCGGAATGAAAAACAAAGAAACAAAACACGATCAATTAGCTACAGATTTTTCATCTTGTAAATATGGTAGACTTCTAAGTACCACTAAACTTAACCCTAGAGAGAATCCTATGGATGTTTTAACCAGAAGTTGGATGAATACTCAAACTGTTTCTAAAAAACACACAGAAAATGCTCTAAATGAAAATCTACTTAAATCTGGTAATAAAATAATTCTTTTCACACATGCCAAAAATTCAGAGAAAATACATGAAAATGATCAAAATATGATTTTTTTCAAAAGAACAAGTTGAAACATCATCTAAAAATAAAAAGAATAAAGGAAGATAAAAGTTGGAGGAAGTGTTGAGGGCTATACCTACTATCCTTATAAATGTTTCCCCACACATCCCTTTCTCTAAGAAGATGAAACCACAAAGTTACACCAGGGCTAAACTTCTTCAGTTCCTTGGTCTCTTTTCCAAACATCATGTAAACATTATTTTCATTCAATACATAATTATAATCCCCTACTATTTGAAATCAATTAAGAAAATTGTTTCAAAAAAAACACCCTAGAAGTGTTTTCTACCTATAGGATCAATGAAGAGTGCAGTGCTATACTCCAATAGAAAATCCCACCAAAAATTGAAAGACCCAAGTAGCATTGTTATTCCTTACACACTAGAAAATTCTAATCAGATCAACTGTTTGTGTGATCTAGGTGCTATAATTAATCATATTCCTTAATCATTGATTCAATAGTTGAGGTTAAGTGACCTTGAACCCACCACTGTCATATTGCAATTGGAAGATAGATCTTTTACTCATCCTGTGGGTAGGATAAATGGAATACTAGTTGGGGTTAGGAAGCTATTTTTGCATGAAAACTTTTTAGTCTTGGACATGGAGTGTGATCAAGAGGTTCCCGTCATCTTGGATAGACCCTTCTTGGTCACTGGTGGTGCTCTTATTGATGTGTCAAAGGTTTAAATTAGTTTCAAAATTAGAGAAAAAGAAGAAGAGTTCAACGTGTTTAAAAACATTAAAGGACCAACTTATTTTAAAAACACTTCAAAAATAAAGTTCCTTAAAGATGGAATTTCTTATAAAAATCAACTTGAACAAATTGAAGAATCTGAAAAACAGTCCTCTGTTGAAGAAATTAATTTTCAAAATGAATATCTTGTTGAATATATCATATAATATGAAAATTATGCTCAAACATTGAATCTTGAAAATTTTCCAAAACTAGAAAACATTCCAATTTCTCCAATAGAAGAGTCTAATGTTTCTAATCATAAGAGATTTTTGAGTGAATATAAGGGTGTTTCTGCAAACACCTTCCTTGATGAACACATTGATGATATTGAGGGAGATATTTTGAGACAACTTAATGATTCTTCTTTGATAAACATGTTAAACTCTAATCCGAAAATTCCGAAAAGTATATTGACCACTTTGGATAGCAGCACTGTTATTTCAAAATCTGAGCCTAAAATTGAAAATCTTTCATCTTTCAATACTCTTTATAAGAGATATGTTGAATATCTTGGACCTACTAGGACTAATACTATTCTTTCTAGTGTATAACCACCCACTCTTGAATTGAAACCAATCCTTAATCATTTAAATTATTCATTCCAGGGTGAGAATTCTTCTTTTCCTATTATAATTTCTGTTGAACATAATGAGAACCATGAAGAAAGATTGTTAAGTGTTTTAATGAAATTTAAATCTACCTTATTCTGGGAAATAGCTGATATCATGTGTATTATTAAATCATTCTATTTGCATAAATTACCTATGGAGCCTGACCATAAGCCTATGGTAGAGTGTCAAAGAAGAGTGAACCCAAATATGAAAGAAGTTGTGAGAGTGGAAGTGATCAAACTGCTGGACAATATAATGATATATCCCATTTCTGATGGTGCTTAGGTCAGCCCTGTCCAGGTTGTCCCCAAGAAGAGAGGATTCATTTTAGTAAAAATGAAAAAAAATTAAGAAATCCAAATTAGGAAAGACACACAATGGAGAGTCTGTATTGATTATATGATGCTGAATGCATCCACTAGGAAGGAAAATTTTCCAATTCCCTTCCTTGAACAAATGATTGAGAGGCTTTCTAGAAATGAAATTTTCTGTTTCCTGGATGGGTATTCTACTTACAAAAAGATTTCTGTTGATCTAGAGGATCAGAAAAAGACCGCTTTCACTTTTCCCATTGGGACATTTGCCTATAGGAGGATGCCCTTTGGGTTGTGTGGAGCTCCAACCACCTTTCAAAGGTGTATGATAGCTATTTTCAGATATTATTGAAAGAATAATTGAATATTTAATGGATGATTTCCCCATTGTGGGTAGTACCTTCGATACTTGTCTTGGAAATATTGAGGTTGTTCTTGAAAGATGAATTGAAACCAACATTTTTCTTAATTGGGAGATGTGATAATTCATGGTCACAGAAGGTATAGTGCCTGATCAAAATGTTTCCAAAAGAGGTCTAGAAGCTGATAGTTCTATGATATAAGTCATTCAAAAACCACCACCACCTAAAAATATAAAAATTATTATAATTTTCTTAGGGAATTCCATTTTCTACAAGGGATTCAAAATAGACATTTCCAAAATAACTAAGCCCTTGTGTTCTTCATTGGTCAAGGATGTACCATTCAATTTTGATGAAAACTATTTGAAATCATTTAATCTTCTTAAAGAGAAACTCAATACATCACCCATTATTACTGCCCCTGAATGGAAACAACCTTTTGAACTTATGTGTGATACTAGTGACATGGTTGTAGTTGTTGTACTTGGAAAGAGGATAGATAAGAAGTTACATGTGTTTTATTATGCTAGTATAATTCTAGATGATTGCCAAAAGAAGCACACCACTACTGAAAAAGAATTTCTAGCTGTTGTTTTTTCTCTAGAGAAGTTTGTACAGTATTTATTAGGTTCAAAATTAATTATTTTCACTGATCATTATTTCATAAAGTACTTGATTTCTAAGAAATAAATTATTCCCAATCTGATTAGATGGATTCTATTGTTTGTAGAGTTTGATTTGGAGATTAGGGATAAGCAGGGATCTGAAACATTAGTTTTTGATCAACTTTCTAGGCTTCCTCTTACTCAATATGAATCTGAATATCCTAGGGAGATAAACTCTTCCTTACCTAATGAAAATATGCTCACTGTTTCTATCAGGAAACCTGGTTGGTTTGCAGTTTTTGACAACTTCCATGTAGTAGGTGTATTTCCCAAAAATATATTGAACAACTAAATAACGATATTCATTTTTGAGATTAAATATTATCTATGGGATGATCAACTGCAGTTTAAGAGATGTGCCGATGGTATCATTTGGAGGCGTGTTCCTTAGGAAGGGATGATGACTATCTTATAGATATATCATTCCTCACCTTGGGGAGGTCACCATAGTGGAGAAAGGACTGGTCAAAAAGTCTTACATTTAAGTTTCTATTGGCCCACTCTTTTTAAGGATGCTATAAGAATTGTGGTTCACTATGATAGATGTTAGAGGAAAGGAAATGTGGGTAGGTAGCATGAGTTAACCCAAACAGAAATTCTAGATGTTGAATGTTTTGATGTTCGGGGTTTAGATTTTATGCGTCCATTTCCATCATATCATGGGAATGAGTATATATTTTTTGTTATAGGCTTTGTTTCAAAATTGGTTGAGGAAGTTACACTACCCCACAATCAAGCCAATTCTGTAATATAGATTGTAAAAAATAACATATTTTCTAGATTTGGAGTTCCCAAGGCTTTTATCACTAATAATGGAAAAAAAATTAAGAACTATAAATTTAAAACTTTATTGGAGAATTATGGTTCTGTTAATAAAATTGGTACTCCTTATCATCCATAGTCTAGTGGACAAGTGGAAATCTCAGATAGGGAACTGAAATGGATAATTGAGAAAACATTTTCACCCTCTAGGAAAGAATATTCTCTTAAATTGGATGATGATTTATGGGCATATAGAACTGCTTTCAGGATCCCGTTAGGTATGTCTCTTTACAGGCTGTTGTTTACGAAATGTTGTCATTAACCTGTGGATTTCCAACACAAGTCATATTAGGCAGTTTAGGCTCTAAATTATTATTTTAAGAGTGATAGTGAGAAGATATTACTTGAGTTAAGTGAACATGATGAGATTGAGACAATGATTTATGATAATTCAAGGATTTATAAAGAGATGACTAAAATATTTCATGATTCTATCCTTAAAACTGAAGAGTTTAAACCTGGACAAAAGGACTTTCTATTTAACTCTGATCTTAAACTTTTTATTGTAAAGATAAAGTCCAGGTGGTCTGGACCTTTTACTATAGTTATAGTGCTTAATAATGGAGCTTTAGAAATTATAAGAGAAGAGAACAAACCCGTATAGGTTAATGGGTAGAGGGTGAAGTTGAATTTTGAGGAACAACCAAAGGGCTTCGCTGCCTTCATAGTGCCTGAAAACTAATCTTGAATAAATTCTTGCCAAAGACATTAAAACCTAGCACTTCCTTGGAGGAAACCCATGGGATTGTTTTTTTAATAAAAGACTAGAAAATTCTAATTAAATAAAGTATAACTGAATAATTTAAATTGATTACTTCATGGGAGTCAACCCATGTTCTATCTTTTGTGTTAACTTTTGTTTCTGTTGTTGTTTAACATTGAATAAAGTAATTTTTTTGCTTTATTATGGATATGTATATGCTAGAAATTCTTGTCTTTTTCTGATTTCCTTTTGATTTTTCAGATATTTTTGCTGTTATCATCTAAGGAGTGGAATTACCATGCTGAAGGAGTAATGAAAAACTGGTCAGGGAGGTATCTTACTATTAATTGTTGTTTCATTTTTCTTCTTCTTAGTGCTTTAAAAAAAATATGATGCTTGTATTGCATGAAAATTATGTTCTATATATTGTTGCTTTTGGATATTCTGCTTTAACTGTATTAAATTCAGTTGCATGTCTTGCTACTGAAATAAAAAAAGCTGCATATATTTAAAAAATCTGCAAATTTCGGAATGAAAGTCTGTTGTATGTCACTGTGTAAATAAATTTTTTTCATGTCCATTATTATAAAAAAAATAAATTTCATTGTTATTAAAATCATCTGATACATGAAATAAAATTTGGGAGATACATGCTGCAACTCTTTTTGAATTTGTTTATATAGGCTGGGGTGTTTAACTTTTCATTCAATGCTTTATTGAAAATCCTTTTGAATCCAATCTCTGAACAAGCTTACACCATATCCACTATGCACTCACATGTTATATTATAATTTCTTGATTTTTATTGATTATATTTTATCACTAAATTTAGTGTTAATGCATCTACTTTCTTGTGAACCTGTTGTAGGTTATTTTTTTTTGGAAAACAATAATTTTTAAACTTTAAATAGACACTTTATACATGTCAGCAATCTACTAAACTGAAAATCTATTTTGAACATAAACTATAAAATTTTTCTTCTCCACTTTGGAAGACATATTTGGGGAAAAATTTGAGTTTTATGTGTGGGGGAGGGGGTTAAATATTTACTGTTCTAAACTATGATTAATTGAAAGCACGAAAATTCCCATGGCAATTGAAAACTTTTTGTCACAAAAGGGGTAAATGTTTCCAAAATTCATTCATAATTTTAGGTGGTTCACTATTTCTCATTTGGGTCTTGCATATGAATGACACCTGATTGGTACTTATGAATTTATTTGAATCAGAAATTTATGAGGTTGGATGATTGCTGAGTGATCATGCTTAATGGGTTTTTGGAAATTTTATTTAGGAACAATTTATGAGAGTGATATGGATACACTTTTAGTGGAATAATGATCATAACTCTTAGAACTGGAAGTTTGAATTTATCCTAGGGGAATCATTTTTATTTAATTTATTAATGTAATCTCATTAATGATCCAATATAAATGAATTTTGATATAAATAATTTGGAATTGGAATAGTCTGGACATCTGGGATCCCGTGGTGAATCTCTGAGACCCTAGATGCTCGTAGAATTTATATTTACAATAAGCCCTCTCTACACTTTGAATAAGTGTGTATTCATAGTTCTTAGCACATGATACATGGCTTGGGAAATAAAATAAGGTTTCTAGGGTCAAAAAAACCATTAAGGTGAGGGGAATGATGAACTCCATATGAAGAAGGGGTAAATTGGTTTATATGGGAGTCATTTAGGTTGCATCATTAAGGTGATTCAGAAAAAATATTTTTAGAATCTAGTTGATGAGTCAAAGTACATAGTTCTTATGGTTATGTTTAAAATTCCATA
This sequence comes from Viscum album, assembly GCA_963277665.1. NCBI lineage: Eukaryota > Viridiplantae > Streptophyta > Magnoliopsida > Santalales > Viscaceae > Viscum > Viscum album. Next base: position 239,742,105 of record OY728155.1, on the reverse strand, counting down.
TAAATTTTGTCATGCTTGGAATTAGAACATGAGTTTGGAATGAAATTATTCACTAAGAAGTATCACATATGAGGCATGACATCTTCATTTCTTGATGATTCATTGTTTTCCTAACTACCAGTGACAAGTTGATTATTGGAAAGGATTCATTTGAGCAACTTAGTTTCTAAAAGCCTATTGACACTTTACTCTGATTTTAAGTGTTGGAAATGTTACAATTTGAGTTGAATTATAAATACTCTTTACTGTTTTTCCAAGATGATAAAACAATGGATTGTTTGAGGACAAGCGATGCTTATGTGTGGGGGAATTTGATATGGCTCTATTTTTACATAGATTTTCCATATATTTTATTTAATTATAAAAAATTTAATTATTTATTTTAACACTTTTTAATAAATAATGGAACTTTTGTATTCTTTTCACTAAATCTAATAATTAATAATTTTTTATAATTAAATATGTGTTTTTAGTCCTTTAATATAATCATTCTAATTATTTAAATTATATTAAATTACTTTTTAGTTTAATAATCTTAATCTGGTTAACTTTTTAATAATTTTAAATGATTATATTTTTAATTAATTGTTCATTATCATTTTCATTAATCTAATTTAGTTTATAATTTAAAACATTATTTTTTAAATTATATTTAATAAAATAAATTATCATTGTTTATTAACCAGTCTTAATATTCTATTTATTAAATAAGTTAAAAATTTAAGTTAAAGTTTAATTTAACAATTTGTTCTTAATTTTATGTTTTCATTTTTTTCAATTAATTAAATAACAATGTTGTTCAAAATCATTAGTTAATTTTAATTATTTTAATTTCATGTTTGCGGTAAAATCATTGTATGAGTTTTTCATTAATTCAGACATATATTTAATTAATCATTATATTTTTATTCTTAGTTCATAATTTAGTTACTTTTATTTTAATTTGATAAATAATTTATTTAGATTTTAATTAAAGTTGATTATTTAATCATTAACAGTCTAGTTAATTTTTCTTTTGTTTTAATTAGTTAATGTTTCATTCATTTTATTATTATTTTTAAATTAATATTTTAACATATCAATTTGTTCTATCAGTGAGTTGACGCACCGATGCTGCGACACACCGATGATGGGACTTGATAATCGCGATTCATCGATCCCTTATCACACCGACATATTTTTTGTAAAACTATCAGTGATTCATGACTCAATGATCACTTTGAAACAACATCAGTCTCTCGTTTTGTTAAGAATTAGTGAGTTAACTCACCGATACTTTTTTTTTATATAACTGTGACTTCTAATATTATTTTATTTTCATTTTATTTTATTTTATCGGTGTCTCATGCACTCATCGGTACATTTTTAATCTATCAGTGACTTGTCTTTTATTTTAAGAAACTATATCCCACCTCACTAATTTCGCGACTCACCAATGTCGTGACGCACCGATCCATTCTATTCACCGATCTTTTTTCTCTCGACTCATTGATCCGTTTTTTATTTTTCATCAGTTTCCTGCTCACTTTGGTGAATTTTTAAATATTTTACTTAACTAATGATGTCTTCGTATTTTTTATTTTTTTATTTTTATTTTATCTTTTGGTGATTCATTTTATTTCTTAAAAATCAGTGAGTCTTCCAACTCACCGATTGTCCCACAAATCCATCCTTCTTTTGGTGAGTCACTGAATCACTGAGGAAAAATACCCATTGGTCTAGCAGACTGAACGATACTTTTTGTTTCTATTTTATTTTAACTATCGGTGACTACCCATTCTCTCACACACACTGATATCTTCACCTTCACGATCAACCACATGGATACCAACCCTGATCCTTCTCTAAAACGTTGTCGGTGACTCCCACACTGCCTTCTATTTCCCTATCGGTGAGACTTTTCTCACTGATACCACATTCCACACACTGCCACATCTCATCCTTCCCTATACTGAATCTGACTCCACCACCATTTCAATATTTTAAGAGTTCTCATCTCGATATCACCTTCCAATGCCTTATCTTCTACAAAACTGATCTATAATCGACCAGAAAATTCATAATTTTTTTTTAATTTCAACAATCTTGTTCAGATATGATAGTTGCAAAACCTTATGGTCTGAGTCGGGCCATCACCAATCGTCATATGAGTATAGGAGGTTCTAATCTCCCTACATTCTTTGAGTTGTGTTATAGGATACATAACATTTGATCTTGTTCCTTGAATATTTTTCATAGATCAGGGAAACCTAATATGAAATCCAGCATGAAGAACAAAGAATTGTTCATTGTTACCAGAAAAGCTTGGATCTGAGTTCCTCCTATTCGTGATGCCAAATTCCTAAATGATTTCATCAAATCCAGATCTAGTTTGATCAATTTTTTAAACTCACCCACCTGGAAGAAGAGGGCCGAGCCATCGAAGGCTGCCACAGGTTTTTGTCTGGAGGAGGACTGACTAAGGCAGAACAGAACTGTTGGAGGGAGAAGCAAGATTCGAGGAGTGATGAACTGGTTCGGTGAAGCTTCCACTGCCAGACCTGTTTAGGGAAGAAGGATCAAACCCCCCCCCCCCCCCGCCGAATTTTGGGGGAGGAGGAAATAAAAAAACACAAAGAAAACTTGAGATAAAAAAATTAAAATTATTAATAAATAAATTACACAAATAAATGAAAAATAACATTACAATATAAAAATTATAATATAAATAAAAAAATAGATGCATTGTAAAATAATACATAAGTTAAAATAATATGATTTATTAAAACTAAAATAATAATCTATAAATAGAATTAATTATAAAATAAAATTAATATTTTTTAATTAATACTTTATTTATAATTAAACTTCTTTAATATAATAAATAAAATAATAAAATAAAATAATCTAATTCAAGAATATAATTATATTCTAATAATACTAATATTATTAAAATTACTTAATTAATAATTATAAATTATGAACATAATAAATTTTATCTAATTAAAGATTTAATAATAAATTATTATTCATTATATTAATATTCAATTAAGTAAATAATAATTATCAATTACATTATTTATTAGTTAACATTAATTAACTTTTTAAAAATTATTATAACATTGGAATTTTAAAAAATATATATTATTTTTTCATTCATCTTGTTTTAACTGTTTCTGTTCATTTTTCTTACGTAGGTTCATCCAAGAGCCTAAAAAGAGTCAAGGTTCACACAACTGACTCACCCGGAGTTAGTTACATGTGTAAAACTAGTGTGGTGTTCCAGTCACGAAAACGCACATATGTGTAGTGCACAAGTGAAGGACTTTTTAAGTTGGTGAAAAACAAGGGGAGACATGTATTAGATGAAATTTGATTAAAAGGAAGAGAAAGTAGTAGGGGAGGAGATATTCATTTGAGTAGAGAGCACCATTGGAGATTTGATACATCCTCTCTTATTCGGAGTAGTGAGGTTATGTGAACATCTTAGGAGTTAAAGGAGTGTGGGAGAAGAGTATCTTTCAGGGAGTTTTTCTTCCCATGTTTTTGAATTCATATACTCTTCTTTATCATGTTTTTAATTACTGTTATGATAATAAACCTATTTTCTAGCTAAATAATTTTGTTCGGAGATAAATTGAATTTCTGATGGTTATATTTTAACTTTATATTTTAACTTTGTCATTTTAATCAATTCAGTAAAGATCAGCGATATCAATACAGAATTACATCTGTGGCTTGTTCCACTATAACTTAATCTCAATAATTCATAGTCAGTTGGAAAGATTGATTGTGGAAATAGTTTTCAAACGACAAAAAATTTGAAATACATCAAGACTAAAGGTGAGTTCGTCTTGTTGTAAGTATTCAAATAGTTTATAGTTGATTAATTTTGGAGTGGCAAACTCATAAAGTGATCATCTTGTGTGAATTAACACCTGGCAAGGGAGGTGAGTCCTTCCTTTTAAGGTGGTACTCTACAACAAATTTTATGTTATTTGAAATACCTTTACAACCAGTATAATATAGATTTTTTCTCAAGAATTTTCTTATATTGTTCATTTATCATCATATTGTATCTTTGTTCCTCTATTTTTTCAATTGTTTTTAGCTTCAACATAGTTTTGATACAAGTTATGAGACTTTATATCACTTTACTGCTTATAAAAAAATAGAAAAAAATATAAATAATAAAAATAATTAGAAAATCTACTTCACTGCTGACAACAGTGGAGTTTTTGAAAAAAACATTTGGAGAAGATTAGTGGTCATATTTTCCTTATCTATGGGTTCATCCTTTCTTACCACATATATAGTAGTTATTAGGAAAATAAATTTTAAACTTTGACCAGCTTCAACGATAGTTTAGGTCAACTACCAAAAAAAATTCAAGTTAATGTCCAAGGAATCTATTCATAAAATCAATTATGATTAAAGTGGAATTAGTAAGTCTAAAGGGTATCAGTAGAAACACATAGTGAAGATACCTTGTATAGAAGGTACTATTATGAATATCATCCTTCTTCACCTTTATATAATGATATAAAAAACAAATATTCACCCATAGGAAGTATATATCTCCTTGTAGTTAACTGAAAAATTCATCAATCCTTAGAAGAGGATAATTTTTCTTTATGATGATCTTTTTGAGATGTCGATAATCGATACACATCAACATTGATCCATCCATATTCTTCACAAAGCGAACTAGAAGACCCGAAGGTGACACAGTTGGGAATATAACCCCGTTTCCCAAATTCTCTTGTAGGTAATTCTTTAGCTCCTCCAGTTCAATAGAGGTAATATTATAGGGACATTTAGAGATAAGAGTAGCTCTGGGTATGAGTTATATTTATAACACTACCTCACAATCTGGGGAAGTCTGGGTAACGGTTCAAGAAATACATCACTGTATTCCCTCACAATGTTCATTTCCCCTAGGTTGATACCTACATGTGACTCGACAATTTGAGTGAGGAATTCATCTATATGTGGAATAAACACTGACACCGGTGTATGATTTTACAAATAATATTCATGATATACCTTGAATTTTTAGAGGATTGTGGGATGGTCCTGAATGTGAAAGGATATTTCCTTTTCCACACATTTGATATGTTCTCTATATAATGAGAGTTAATCCATTCCCATTATATCATCAAATTACACTGGGAGAAGTATTATTAGTTTCTCTAGAAGAATATTCCCACGTACACCAACATGAGAGTTTTCTAACACATGGGATGCAATGATCACACCAACAGCTGTTTCTACGGATATCACTACCTCAAGGTTTCAGGGCTTCAATTTAATATTTATATAAAATATTCAAGATATAATGGAATGGGTAGAACCAAAATAAAATAATACATTTTCCGCTCATGAGTTAACAACAAGAATACCTTATATGACTTCGTTTTATTCCTCCACATCAATAGTAATAATAGAAAAAGGCTTCCATTTATCCTCCTCAATCGACCATGCTTGATGAAGAGATAAAGCGGTTGTTGGGTGGGATGGAAACCTCCAAACAGTGGATTGAAATTGAATATTGATGGTTCTTATATGGAAGGGGTTATGAGGGTCGATGGTGTGCTTCGGTATTGATGGGGATCTATCTGTATCGCCTTCAATGCTTACTACAGTCCAGGGAGCTCCCTAGGTGCGGAGGTTCGGGCCCTTAATTCTTGTTTATTTGGTTTGTAGAAGAAGAGGATTGGAGGTGTATGAGATTGAATCTGACTCTGAGGTCCTTTTCAAGACCTTATAGGGACGTCAGGGGGTACTGTGGGAGATGATTTATCTTATTCTAAGATATAAGATGGGAAGTCATCATGGAAGGCTGAGCCACCATAGTAGGAGGGAGAATTTTTTTTTCGGCTGATTCACTTTCTAGTTTGGGTAGGCAGGGAGAACCTCTAAGGATCTTTGATAGTATACATACTCTTCCTCTAGAGTGTTCCAGTGTAGTGCAAGGGGATGCTCTTAGGCTACACCAATTTTTTCCACCTTGATGGGCTATCTTCTTGTTCTTCTCCCTTTTATTGAAATAAAGAAAATATCTTTCGAGTCGAGTCTTTCATTTATCCTTTGGATTTAGTGGCTTATGATACAAATTACCTTCAAGAACTCAAGTTTTAGTGCACTATCTTTCATAGTTCCCTTGGTCCTTATTGTTTTAGCATTGAACCATTGGAGGTTCTCTCATTTCCACCACCGTATATGCCAGATTCTTTATGTATCTTAGACATTCACAAGCTTGGTCACCCTCTTTCCTACACTTATAGAATTACCCCATCCCTTTGAGATATTTCCCTAGATTATTTTTCTCACATTTTTAAAATGTGGATGGTTGGGTTTCATTTACAACTTTTCATTAGATCCCCTAGTTTAAAACTCCATCTTTTTTTCTTACCACCATAGCCATGGGACCATTCTATAAACTCCATCTTTACTTTGAGAACACAGCTATCTAAATTTTCAAAACTCTGAAAGTCATGGATTACTAGATACTTCCAAATGTGTTATTTTAAACCAATAAAGAATATATCAATTCTTCCGTCATTATTGATAACAAAACCCAAATAGTAACCGGAAAACCATGTGAAATTTTCTTTGTAGGCCGTGATAGATTCAACTTCCATTTTCTTCAGTTTTATGAATTTTCTCTTCATCTTTTTATGAAGGGTCAAAAGCAAATACTTTTTAAGAAACATTTTCTTAAAATATTCACAATTCATCAATTCAATTTCATTATTTATGTTTATTTTCTTAATCAATGATCTAAATTGATCGAGCTCTCCATCTAAATGAAAAATGGACAGAGTCACCTTCTCCCTCTCCGAATAGTGAAGCACAAAATAGATATTTTTCATTGATTTGGACCACTGTTTTGAAACTAGTGGATTTTAAGATCCACAAAATGGTGGTCATTTCAATATAATAGACTTGATATCAAGTTTCTCCCTCTTAGGTGAAGGCAGAAATTCCAAATTATTTAGGTAAATTTTCATATCTTCGGACTGCTGCGTAAGCATTGACAAGAAATTTTGAACTCCATTTCCCATAGAATTGGGAATATAATTCAAGTAACCACTGTATTATCCCCCACATGGATTGTTGACATGGTTTCTCCTCTTTCCCACAGCTTTATAAAATTAATAATTTTAGAACATAAGTCAAAAAGTTAAGAATAAATAATTTATTCCTTTGTGAAATCAATTCAAATGAAATATCCAATGGGATCCATACAGTAAATGTTTTTAAAAAAATATATTATTAGGTTCTTACATTTTCTTATTCTCATACTAAGGGTTAAAAATAAGGTTCTATAATCCAAATTCCCAATTTAACTAAATTATACTCTGATTCCAACTACAGTGACCCTACATTTATTATATTACTATGAAATCATTTTAATGATAACAAACATAACATTGTATCAAAAACATGATCCAGAGGTACAGTGTCTTGGTAAAATTTGGCTCATACATAACTTTTACATAATAAAGTACAAAAATTATTTAATTCCTTCTTCCCTAGCTTCATAGTGGTCCTCACATTATACATAGTACTGGTAATCACAAGAGGATTACATCAAAGAAAAGGTGATCTAAAATCCTAGTAAGAGGATGAATAAAAGACATAAAACATGGGTGAGATTAATCATCATCATAACATCGTTATCTTAATCATGAGAGGAATCACTAGTTAAAGGATTGGAATATGGAAATGCCTAAAAATGAACCATCAGGCCATAGTGTTCAATAACCACACATACATCAATTTATCTCATAAGATATATCACATTACCTAATGAATTGGAGTACTATATAATTTTAGGATAACATATCACATTATAATATTTACCAACAATATATAATTTCTGATTCACCCCTCATATAATACCATTTACATAATCATGCAAGCCACATAGAACATATATCAATCTTGATCATAAAATCACTCTTGGAAAGGAATGGGTTTAATTTCATAAAAAATACATTCATGAATAAAATTTGTGTTTCCAAAAATAAAGAGGGAATAATATACTTGGTATAAGAATCATCAATCATGAGTAACGAAGAAATAATCTCAAGAGAAGTAAAATTTGTGTTTTTAGAAAGAAAAGTTCTTTTGGAAAACATTGTGTATATTATAAACTCATATAAAAAACATGTATATCAAATAAAATGAAATATAATAATAAATAAATGACATTTAAGGATCATATATATACTGAAATAGCTTTGAAAAAGGGAAAACCCCACGGAAATGGAGTTCGGTTTGAGAATCCCCTTACATTAATTACTGCATAATTACATCACCTTTTCACCCCCTGAATAATAAAATTGTGTTTATTATAAAAATGATCACGAAATCAATTATAGTATGTTTTAAAAATTATTTATCACTTATAATTATTGAATTATATTTGCTAATTTCCATTTATGAAATTGAAGTATTTTGATATAATATTTTACATAAAAACTTTTGATATTGCAAAAATTACACAATTTTATTAAACATAATTTATACATTAGTAAAATTAGTTTTATAAGAATATAATACATATAAAATTGTATTATATACAATATATATTTTACATGGATAAAAATTGTTGTAAGAATTTTATTGGAAATGACTTTATAGATGGTAAACCGACCATTAAGGGACGTTGTCCAGAGAGTAGGAAAATGGTGTAAGAAATTTATATGCTTCATATATATGTTACGTAGAGTAGTTTAATATCATTAATATAATGATAAAATAATTCATAATTAATTTTATTGTATATGTGTTTGAATGTAACTAGTAAAAGAAGAAGAGAAGAAGAAAATAAGGAAGAGTTAAATGGGGGCTTACTATTTCCTCGGTGTGGCTTCTCTTAAGCGACACCATAAATACAATGGTGATTGGTGTTTTAGGGCTCTAGAATGCCCCTAAGTATATTAATATTCATTATATGGAGTATTTGGGTAGACACTGAATTTTTAATTAGAGGGAGGAGTGGTTGTCCAATGAGAGGGAGATGGGTAATTTATACATAAGAAGGGGTATTTTTAAAATAAAATATTGAATAAAATAATATATCAAAGTTTATACATTTAATATTAGTTTTAATGAAAATATAAATAATATATTAATATAATATAATGAGTTTATGACTTTAAAACACATTTATAATTTGAAATCATTATTTTATTAAAAATACAATTAGAAAGAAAGAGAAATTGCAGTATTAAGGTGTAACATTTGAGTTTTGGTTTTTTTTAATGGAATTTATTTCCCAACCATATTATGGTTTTTTTTGTGTGAATGTGGTCTTATTTTTTGTTCTCACAAATCCATAATGTTATTTTATTTTTAAAATCAGAAAAATTGGTGGTATTTTTAATATTCCTATGAAAATTGAAGAATTTCATAAAATTTACAAAAAAAATAACCCTTGACAAGCATTGATGAAATTATTTCAAAAATGGATTCCATTTTTCGAATATTATTACCTAAATATTAGAAATTTAATTTTTAAATGAAATTATCAATTATTCAAAAAAAATAGATTTTAATATGGAATAGATTTTATTATACTTTCAAAGAATAAATTAGGTCTCATAAAATTATCTTAGAATCATAAGACTACAAAATATTAGTTTAGGAATATATATCTTGAAAATTTATTTTATTTTAAATAATTATATTTATTATAAAATTGTAAATAATTATTTATGAATTATAAAAAACAAATAATTAATTTGTCAATTTAAAAACATTTATTTACATTTACTGTGATATATTTATATTATATTTTTCTTAAGATTCCTAAATTTAATTTGTACTTTCATTGGTGATATTACTATTCGATTGAATGGATTAATAATCCTAAGGGTGAAGTTACTATTCATAAGTGTAAATTACCAGTCCATCGATATAGGTTCCATTATTTTTGAAAAATACTTTTATTTAATTAATTATTCATTTATAAATTTTGTATTAGGGAATATATGTTATTTTATATGATTTATACTATATTAAATAATTATAAGGAGGGGGAATTCAATTGATAAAACTAGGGATCGTAACAATATTACCATGAAACCACGCTGCTCACCTTCTTTGGCTCAATAGATATATCTACCTCTGAAATGATTTGACCAATGAAGCGAATCTTATTGATCCAAAAATGGAATTTTCTAAGATTCACATTAACCTATTCCTCTCTTTGATAATTCTGAAAAATACCAAGATTGATTGTGTGGGTTTGTCTAGGGAAACAATACACTATGATGTGGTATATGATGACTACCACAAATAAATGATGGTATATGTGGAAACCCCAATTCACTAGAGGCATAATGTCTTATAGAATGTCTGTAAGGTCGAACGATATAATTAAATACTCATAAAATCCATATCTACTTCGAAATTATGTACATTGTATGTTTAAATGTCTAACAATTACCTGATGGAAGCCCGAAATCAAATCAATATTATATAAAATTGTTACTCTATGGAGCTGGTCGAAGAGGTCGCCTATTATATGTATTGGATCCCAGTTCATCACCTTAATCTGGTTCTACAATCTATAATCCATAAAAATTGAAGGGTGTATTCTACCTTATTGGAAAAAAGGATAGGTGAACCGGATAGGTAACCTAGGGGTCCGATAAAACCATTTCCCACTAGATCTTAAAAATAATTCTTGAGTTCCTGATGATTTGTAGGTGTCGTGATATAAGGAGTAATTGATACTAGAAACACACATGGAACTACCTCAATGGTGAAATCCCCCACTCTTGTATAAGGTAGAATGAATAAATATTTAATGATGATTCCCCTAAAATGATCCACAACTAGAGGGAATTCCACAAGCCTCATCCCCTGATTTGTAATAAAGAGACTACTCATCTTGGATGTCACCCAGCCCAGCCCCTAGTGCTCGGGTCCAACTCGACTTTCCTTGATATCACATTCACCCATATGAATAAATTTACTTCCTTTTAGTGATTTAATGGAAAACCACTGACGATAGACATTCACATGGGACTGATAATGGAAAATCCATTCAATATCGATAATGATGTAAAATCCAATCATCTAGAGGAAATTGAATTTTAATGGAAAACTGTAGCCACCTATCTCAAGGGGGACTCTTTACCCAGACACACTCCCTCTGATTGAACCCCTATCAAAGTGTCTAGTGTCTTTATTCCACTGCATTACTCTATCAATAGGCCTAGACCATCCATAAATATAGAAAATATGATATGGTTTGTTTCACCAATATCAAATAGGGAAGAAACTAATGTATAGGATAACATAATAGTATAACATACTATAAAAGGACATTGACTCTACTACTCATGTGTATGATTCATTGCATAGATGTGGAAAATTCCACTAGCATGAGATGCAACATGAATAATATGTGATTGTCTGCTATGATTTCTATGATCCTCTAATGTTGGACTACATATTCCACAACCATCTCTTTAGCCTAATCATATAGTACTAGGAAAACTCTCAGCCTTACATGGATCCACTTATCCTATAACCGAAAGTGGTGCGAGCATAGATTTCCCCTCACTAGATACAAGAGGGAATGTTCAGACGGAACACTACATGTGACCAATCCTTCCATACTCTCAGCACTCAATCTGGTTCCTCGAATACTGGGGATTTTTTTGACCTATCCTACCACAACATTGAAACACCACACAACTGTATGTGTATGTCATTTTTCTAGAACTCCCCCCACATGCACCCTCAAAACACCACTTCCAAGATCTAGATAAACTATCTCCCTAACTGGATGTTGAAATTTCCAGCCTCATAATTCCACCTTACCTCAAGGTTCCACTCTGTGATGAGGTATTTGTTAACTATCTCTAAAATAGTGGTAGATAGAACATGTTCACCTACAAAATAATGGTATATGCAATCTCTTCCTACAAAATTATCATAGTGGTAATCTAATCACTAGTCAGTGTCATTATAAAATTATGAAGCATAGTGAAATAAGGAGAATATTACATCACGGGAATATCATCCAAATCAATATGCTTAAACTATTATCTGTGGTATGATCATACCTTCAATGGAAATAAGTAATCGTAAAAGGATTTTTGGAATCCTGACCATACTATACCCTGATGAAGTTTGACATGGGTAATAAAATCCCACCATTTTTTAGCTTAATCACAAAGCATGTATGGACTGATATTGACCCTTTTCTCTAGAGGTCACTCAAGATGACCGAAGATTGAAATAATGACCTCTTTCCAAGACTCAATTTTCTAAGGACCACCATCCTAGAAAATGTATGAATATTCTGCTGCTAGAACGCATAAGTCATCTCTTCCATGGTAGTGGCAGATCTGGGAGAAACCTGTATAGACATCAAAAGGTGATAAAACTATTTCAAAACTAAGAATCGTTACTTAGTTGAAGATCAATAGAATCTTCCTCATGTGGAATCATTTGAGGTAATACTAGTGGATTTGGGACCACTACCTATGGATCATGGTCATTTATACCTATCTAGTGTATGACTTGAGAATGTTATGGTAGCATAGGTATGAAATTCCAATGATCATGCCTCATACAATGTTTAATTTCAGGTAGGAAATGAAAAATCATGGAAGGACAGGTACAGTGCCTTCCATTGAAGGATTAAAAAATCTCAACATGCCTCTAAAGTCGGATGTACGTGATAAGAAATATCAAAGAAGGATCAAATGAGACACAACCTTCTACACACCATAAGGTTCGGGACAAGGTCAAAGTCTCCAAAAACAAAACATACATTCTTGTATATAGATTTTCAATTTCAAGTTATAGAGGAAACATGCATTATATTTCAATAAAACCCCCATTGATTAGTAAACATTTATTCATAAAAAGTTAATTTATTAGAATATATTCTTATTTATATGTATTTTTATATGTCAATTAAATTAATTATCTCACCAATTCAAAATTTATATATTCCCATACTTTTTAGAAATTTCTATCTCAACATCAGAAGACTAAGAATTGAACTTTACATATGGTATTATGATGTATCAAGTCATGTATAGTGATTTCATTGAATGAAATACCATTCCCAATTTTTATAAGTTCTTGCTTCTGAATTTTCTATTGGAATTCATCAATTAAATCAACTAATGGTTCAGCTCGTAGAAATAGTTGTTCATGGATCAAATGTGGAATAATTGGTTAACTAGAGAGTCACTATCAATATATGTCAGAACAAATTATTTTTATTGATGTTGGCACAATAATTTATCCTATAATTTTATTCCTACAAGAAATGTTAGCCAATATCATTATACAACAATAATGTCACTCACAATAAGAACTTGTAATAGGTGAAATGCAAACAAAAATATAAATATACCATGGAATAATGCATGAATTTTACGCCATTGGGTTCCTAGTATGATGCATGTATTTTTATACCCTCATCTAATAGGTCCATGGTAAATAATTTAAATTTCTATAATTTCAACAATAATAACATCAAAAAAATTGTGTGTCACTAAATTATGGAATTAATACATCTATAACAGGCAATAATTAGATAAAAAATAACCCATCATAGGTAATTTGGGTTTCCCTTTTATGTGGGTTAGCTACTCCTAGGAGAATGATCATTACCAAATTCTAATACATCATATTCTACTATCTAATATCCAAATAGTAATGTAATGAAAAAAGGATGCTTCAATACTACTTTGTATGATCCCACCCCGGATACCATTAAGTGGTTCCCTGAGATAGTTTTCCACATGGCCTCAAGCACACCTCCCTATGTTGTAAAGGTAGATATCTTTTAGAGAGGGCCTAGGGTGTGTCTGTGGGGAGATTGTTCCCTCATTGATCATACTATGAAGCATCAGTATAGAATAATGGAAATCAATAGAAATAGAAAAGAACAATTGACATCAAAATAATAGTAAAATAATAATGAATAAAAACTAAAAGAAGAAAATAATAAATAGATAAAAAAACATGATGATGATCATGTATGTATATAAATGACTATACATGATATAGAAGATACATTCATATACCACATGCTAACAATATATAAAAAAAGATGATACTACTAGAATCATGAGCAAAGGCTCAACCCTATGTCCCTATATTCTTTCCTAGGAATTATTATCAAACATTGAAATATAGATGATTTGGTTTATCAAAATTTGCAACCATTAAGTATAATAGGGTACCAAAGGCAGCCCAATAAAATGTGAGATATACTCAGTAGGATACCACCAACGATGTCTAGATCAATCCAGTTCATGTATATAAAATGAGAAGTGTGCCAATTATAATAAAAATAGGTTTGTAAATAATAAATATATTGCACTGGTTTCCTCATAGGTTACCAAATAGATACAACCTACTTTGAATGAAGCCAGATGTATTTAAACCAGGGTGACCAATACTTGTAAAAAATATATAGTAAAATGTGCTTCCATAAATAATGTATCAAGATATTTATTGTTCCAAGGAATGTGATTTTTCTTGGTATACACATCCCTATAATCCCAGCTACCAATATTATCATTTAATTTAAATGGAATCTATATAATTTAAGAAGAGGCTCCCTGAGCCCATCCATAGAGATCTAGTAGGAATGTCACGTATCCCTCAATGGAAACTATAAATTCAAAATACTATAAGTGTTCATATAAGGTGATCCAAAAATCTATTCCAAATTTTCAATCTCGGAATGGTGTGAAATTGACCCTACGATCCCATCCCTAGTATCTCAATCAGGGGGACAATAATCACTTGTTGCCTCATATAAAAATTTAGCCACCGAGCCTATCCAAGACCTCTCTCCTAGGGAACTATTATCACTGACGTAGAGGTACAGAAAATGCACTGTGAGTCTATCCTAGGAATATCTAGTATCACTATTGTTGTATTTATAAACAATAAAAAACCATTTATAATGATCGATAAAACCATCTATGGAATCCCACAAGGATCAAAGTATCACCCCCAATCTGGATATGGGGAATTGCATAACTATCACATTTAATTGTATTTATTATGGAATTGTTATTATTACAATTGAATTATGTTAGTCAATTCATTCAAACAAGAAATTCCACTAGTAATTTGATAGTAGGTCCTAAAAAATAACATTATATTTTGAATTCAATTAATTTTATTGGTATCACTTATAAAAGGAAGCAATAATTAAGAGGGGAGGATAAAAAACTCAAGGAAAATGGAAGTTAGGACTTTATGGTATGACACACCCATTAAGGTGGATCGTGTCAAGGAAAATATCTAATAAGAGTGATTTATAGGTATTTGGGGTCTAATTTTATACGGAATAAACCTTTAATTAATGTTATTTAAATTATAGAGGTGACACTAGAAGGTATGGCATGCTGTAGTTTGGAGAATTTTATAAAATCGTCAAAACATATAGGAATGAAACTAGATTACCTACCTTAGTTTAATAGATGTAAACTCATCTATTTTCTACCACTAAATATAGCTATAATGATATGTGCCAGAAGATTAGACCAAAACCCTAAAAATAAAGAAACTTAGCATGCACCAAAATAGCACAAAAAATGAGAAGATAAAAAATTAAGAGAAGTAAGAGGAATCGATAGATTACCAAGAAGAATCCATTACACCTGATGGAAAATAAAATAGATTTCAGATAGAGGAGTTAGTGAGATCCCAAGCTAATGCATGTAGGGACTTCTGTGCAAGTCTCTTATCATTTGTGTGGGAGAAGAACAGTGGGATCAATTAAATTGATCCCATAACCCTATTTAAAAAACATTAACTTAGCATTTACATGATGTGTAAATGAAGGTAAAATCATGTGATTATCCAGATTTCCCTCTCTAGGAAAATACTCTACACGTCATGAAATGGGGTCTAGCAAGCCAAATAAATGTTGTATATTTAAATACATTCCATGCATTTGTTCTCCAATGAGGTTCCTCCACATATATTGCCTCCTTTCCTAAAAAAACTAATCATCACATAAAAATGGTTTCCATGTTTATCCAAAACTAAAATAAAATAGACATCAATGAATATAAGGGATTTTATGTCAATATAATGAGACAAAAAAAATTAAATCATACAATAAAAATAAAGTAGTTAGTACCTAAAATATGATTTTAAAAAGAATTTTTTAATTAATGGGTTATTAAAAGTCATAATTAAATCATATATGGTATTATATATATAAGTATGGTTTTGTAATAGATGTATAGTAAACAAATATCTGTAATGTAGTAGGTTCAAACGTCTATGATGGAAGTTGAGACTTATGGTATGGGATTTTCATCTTACATTTTACTTATATTAGACATATTCTTTATTGAATAATTATTTATTCTATGTGGTGTTTATAATTACCATGAATGTATTTTTCAATTCATCTCTGTAACAAGAATTTTATTTATATATTCATTTAAGGATCTCACTTTCCTGGGGTTTACTATTCAAAATTTACATGATAAAGGGTTCTATGCCTCAAATTTTATTCTTTGAGACGTAAGCTATATTATGCACCTATCTTATTTTATGGGATGTATATACTATCTCATTTGACTTGTTGTATCATGAAACTCCCTATTTTTTATATTCATTTTTTCATTATATTTTATTCTTTTATGAAACCTATTATTCAAAATATAATGCAATAGTAAAGGATTGAGGTTACAATATCATAATTTATTGGGTATGATTAAGATTATTCTTTTACAAATGAAATATCATGATCTATATCTCTAAAAACACATTAATTTTATCTTTATCTAGTAATTTCTTGAGAATACATATTTTCCCTTCATTTTCCTCTCTTACGTAGTTATTATTCCAAAATAATATTTTTTAATGTAATTTTTTTTATTTCTCTCTTAGGTAAAAACCAATATTTATTCCAAATTGGTTTTTTCTAAAAATAATTAAATTTTTTATTAATGTTCATCTTTGATTTATTAATATCATATTTACATATCTTTTCTTTTATCTTCAAATTTTATTAAATGTTGTCTTCATTTTTTTCTCATAATAAGGCATGTTTAGATTTTACTATAGATGTGAAAAGAATAGTTGTTTTAACCAGTAGGACATTTAATGTCATCATTAAAACTAAATGTTTTAATGCTTCTATTATTTGTTTTAAATTTTTTTTAAAAAGGATTTAAAAAAAAATCTGAATTTTTATTTTCAAAATGATATTTTCGAAAAAATGTTTTTTTGTTAAGAAATGTTTTAAAGTTTTTTTAATGTCTCCATTATATGTTTTCAAGGTAATTTTAAATGAAAAGTATTTTTTGAAATATCTTGTGAATTCCTAAATTTAAAAATGTTATTTTCTATGAAATGTTACTTTATTCAAGAAATGTACCGACTGATTAGTCTTTCAAATTCATTTTTCATATAAGATGGAATCCTTTGATGTTACTTAATCATTAATATGGATATTATCCAATGATATCATATTTATTAATTCTCTAGATGGTTTATTTTTATGATAAATATTTTTTTATTAAACATGATCCTTTTTTATGGGTTATGCTATGATGAATTGATCATATAATTATGAGACCCATTTCCTTTGTTTGGGTTATTATATGATTATGTTTTATAAAACCCATGACTTTTGTTGGGTTTGGATGTGTTGAGTGTTTAATTATCTTGTACCACACATATGTATGGTTTTCATTATCAAATAGTAGTTTTGTTATAACAAATTACAGAGGTCACATTATAACCAAATATTTATGGGACATATATCTCTCAATAATGAATCGGGTAATGATTATTTTTATATGACCTCAAACGGTGCACATGAGGTTATCCCAACTACAAAAGAGGGTAAATGAGAGGGTTTCCCAATCTCGAAGTAGTTAAATATATGGTTATCCATTTACTATCATGTTTTGAATATCTTGGTGGATATTCAGAACATAAGATTTTCTATGCCAATTTTTTTAACAAAAATCAATGTCTTATTAAAATATTTTTTTCTCAGGGCTCATCTTCTTTGATCAAATTATTATTGAAGTCCTAGAAAATTCCATGATGTACTCCATGAATCACATTTATGATATATGATATGAAAGGTATGTTTTTCAAATTTCATTCTCATGTTATCATATCCATATGTCCATGAAATGTTTATGTCACCCTTGTTTAACCTCACTGAGAATCTGAGTTCATCAATTCTTAAGTTTCCATTCATTAGGATACAAATAAATGTATTATGTTGGATATGTATAAGAAAGGTTCTAGTTATAAAAATCATTATGGGGGATGATGTATCTCACTAATTGATGAGTTTATTACATGTCTATGTTTCCAAATGTTCTAATCCAAAATGATTCTAGAATGGATAATTATGTTTAGTAATGAATATTCATATACAAAGATGTAATATTAGGTATGAATATTTTGGGTCCCTATAGTTGGTATGAAAATAAGAAATAGTTAAACCTTTGGAAACTATAGGATGAGAAATCATTGTTGAGAACTATACAGATAATTCTACATATATGAAAATATATTGTAATATTGTTGAATGATATATTAAGTGGTTTTTAAGAAAGTACATCCCTTTCTGGATACTACATGTGGATGTGGTTCTAGAACAGACATTCCTAGGGAAAATAAATCCAAAAAAAGAACCATAATATTGACATAAGCATTTCATGGTACATAAAATTGGTCCATACTACACCACTAGTTTGACACTCTCGGATGATATACATTATAAATTAAAAAACACATTAAAAACAATAATGATAGATTTGAATAGTGTACCTGGATAAAGTATGTTATATCTATGGTGTTGTAGATTGAAAATAAGTTTACATTATTTAGAAGTATTGTAACTAATTTTATATGATTATGTAGTTTCCCATGATTATTATTATTTGTCACAATATTCTTTTTAGTTATATTAAATCAAAGATTTATAATGAATTAGATTCACATTGAATGTGACAAAAAACGTGTTAATGGGAAACAAAATATGATGATGACTTGATTAAATTCTATTATGACTATTGCTAACCAGTTATCACAATATTTCATTAATAACTTGAACCTTACCCAGCTCTCTGACATATCATATATGAAAAGGATAGTTTTATCATATATATCTGGTGATGGAATCCATTGAAACTGATGTTCTAGAGGATCAAATAACAATTTAGGGGGGGTGGTGTTGGTGGGTGTTTGCATTGAGTCAATTATTCCATTTTTACAAATTTCAGACTTTAGGAAACATAACAAGTGCAACTTTTTAGTGTTTCTTCCTTACTATGTTTTAGTATACTCAAATTCATGAAATTATAAGAATGTAAAAAAATCAAACAAGATCTACGATGTTTCACCTCAGTTTGAGAAACCACATCCTTAACATTTCTACTCTTATGGGTCTATAGAAATTCAAAATAATGAATTAGTGAATAAAATTTGTGGAAAATCTTATATGAAACCTTATCTATCTTGATAGATATTGTCATGATGAATCCAATCATATAAAAAATGTTCATACAAAAATGTGCCAGAAAAAATTATGAAAACCTTGTTCAATCTACTTGAAAAAATTCACTAGGTTCGATGAAACTAAGGCTGATACACACTATCTGATGGTCTCTTTCTGATGGACTGATCATTACGATCATAGTCTAATGATCTTTTAAGAAAACTGCACTAACCTAACAGACATTCTGTTCTATCTATTAACAAAACTACTCCTATCAAACATCTTCTCAAGCTTAGACTAATCTTATTTAGTTTTATTTCCTTCAATTTGGTAAAGTGAACATTAAATTGTTTGATCATTTGATGATATCTCTACCAGAAAACACTTCAGAATAAAACTCTATTTCACTTCAACTATTTTCTAAAAATGAATAGTATCAAAGAATGATGTACTTTCCTCTCTATTTTTTTGTTCTCCAGAATTTGTAATGGTGGGAAACTGAAATGTTTTTTCTATTCACAAAAATTACAAAGACACAAATTTCATTTTCTTCTGAACTTCATCTTTTAAAGATTCAAACCTTCTCATATATTGTGGTGTTTTCTCAAAACATCACGAATTCTCCATAAACTCTTATCATATTTTCAATGAAAAATTAGAAACTATAGACTATAGAACTATATTTGTTATAGATTCTATATTTGATTGTAATTTTGAGTCTGTTAATACTACATAGTCTATTAAAATTTCTCAATCCCAATAGAAATTATTCCTCAACATATTCCAATTATAATTTCTTTCTCAACTTAGTACTATTGAATTTATTCCTTATCTCAGTTAGACTGGCATTCATCTATAGTTTTTTTATTAGAATTTCATTCTCAACTCAATGTAATTAGACTTTCTCCCTTAGTTTAGTCTTATTTGACATTCTTCCTCAACAAATTCCTCTTGAATTTCATCCTCAAATTTGTTTGATTGATACTATTCCATAGAGAAGCCCATTTTGACTTTATTCCTCTGCTCAGTTAGATATAATTTCTTCTTCATTTTAGTCTGATTAAACATTTCTTCCCATTTTAGTCTAATTGAATTTCTAAGAAAAAAATAATTTGATGTACAATAATCAGAATCCTTCTAATGTACTAGTTTCTACAACTTTTTCTACTAAAAAATTCTTGTATCATAACTTCTTCATGACATTTCTGATATTATGGAGAACAAAAAAATCATTTGTTTTTTTAAATTGCTCCAAATACCCATAAAAAAAAATAAAAAAAAAATTCAAACATCAAAACATATAAAAAATGAACATTTTGAATCATATCATCAAGAACATCTGACTTCCTTTCAAGAAACCACTCTGATGATTGGGGTCTTATCCCATGTGTCCAATCATCTCCTTGTAAAACAAATTCTTCATTCAAAATTCTAGAAAACTATTTGGAAACAAACTATAAACTTTATGAATCACAACATTCACATGATGTATAAAAACAATGTATTTAAAAACATTTTTTTAACTAATAAAAAACTTTTTAAAAACAAATACATCACAAAAGACATCAATGCCCCAATTTTTATTTGTGGACAAATTATTTTAAAAACATTTTCAACTCACAATTTTTCAAAAAATCTAACCTTTTCATAATTACTTTTTATTTTACTAAAATGCATCCTTTCCAAAAAAATATTTTCATAACACCATATTGTTTTATAAATAAATTTTTTTGAAGGAATTACAATCCCCATTGATATTAACATCACATGTTTATACAAACTCACCCTAAATTTTGTCTCCCTATCACTTTTATGATTTTCTCTAACTTTTTCTTTTCTCTCCACTATTTTATGATAACCGTAGATTTAGATTTATTTAAGAAGAAAATTACTTCTCTATCAATTTTAGGATAATTTTAAAAAAACCTCCCTAATGGTCTACATAATCCAAAGGGGGGGGGATCCTTTTTAAGATGTTAAAGAATATTTTTTTGGAAGTTCAACATAATTATTTAACCTCAATTCCATAAATCATACTTTCAAATAAAATGAAATCAAAAATTAGAAACTTCTTTGAAACATATTATAGAAAAACATCTCCACTACAAACATTTTTCTCTATAAAGAAGAACCTAATATCAATATTTTTTATCTATAATGTGGTAAATGATTTTTAGAAAGTTAAAATTTCACTAAGATTATCACAATGTATCTTCAATGGTTTAAAAAAATTGAATTTAAAATCATTCAATTGATCCCTCATAAAAAAAGTTTTACTACACTCCTTGGTAGCTTCAAGATATTCTTATTTTTCAATAGTAAAATTTACTGAAATCTATTTTTTCTTATGAAAACTGCACAACATTCTCCTAAAAAAATATCCATCTATAAGAAATTTTTATTTCATTCCAATATCCAGATCTATTGAAATTAGTATAGCAAGGAATGATTGTATCACAAATCCTCTTGTACAGTCTCTCATCTGATGTTT
This sequence comes from Viscum album, assembly GCA_963277665.1. Lineage (NCBI taxonomy): Eukaryota > Viridiplantae > Streptophyta > Magnoliopsida > Santalales > Viscaceae > Viscum > Viscum album. The sequence continues at coordinate 239,720,146 of OY728155.1, read as the reverse complement.
CTTCCTTTAACATTTTGTAGAATTCAATTTTCTACCAATATATGAGATTATTTTAGATCACACTAATAATAGGAACAAAATTAAATACATAATAAATATAAGGTCCTCAGGATTTGAGATAAATAAAAATTCCGATCATCTTCCAAAAATCATTCTGATTCACACATTTTCTTTTTTAATATGTACTGAACATTTTTCTCCCTAAAATAGGATGTGAAACATATTTAAGATATTTCATACGAAAATTCATTAACAATTATCTGGAATAATTTTCTTGAGATATGAATATTTATTATTTTAACTTGTAATCTAATGATGACTATTAATTTTAAAAACATTTTCATCTGAAAATTCTTTTTTATTTCCATAGATAATTCATTATAAATTATTTCTATATCCTAAGAAAAAATTACATCATCCAGAAAACAATTACAATTAGGGTAATGGAGTAAAATTAATTCACATAAAATTTTCTATCTCTATTAGAAAAATTCATAATTTTCAAAAAAAAATCCATGTTTATAATAAAACACAAGTTAATTAGGTTTCAACCCATACAAGGATTTATTCAGTTTAAGAACCATTATTTCATCTTCATCAGGTAGAAACCCACAAAGTTTATCAATGTAATATTATTTTTAAATTTTATCATTAGAAATGTTAAATTCACATCCATATGATAAAATTATAATTCTAATGTTCAGCCAAAGGTATAATAATTATAATCATTAATAATCTTGACACTAGGGTAATAGTTTCTTCAAAATATATACTTTTCACCTATATATATCCATTCTGAAGAAGAATTTATTTTATTCAAATTTATACATGTTTTTTAAATTCATTTATATACAACCATTTTGTACTAGAAATATTTTTATTTATTGAATGTGGAAAAATTCCCCTAATATTTTTTTCTCAATATGATCCAGCTCTTTATTTATCACATCAACCCATTAATTGCATAACATTGTTTCGAAAACTGATTCTGGTTTAATTTGAGAAATGTGTGATGTCTGATTTTCTAATATCAGTCATATTCTTATCTTATTCGAAGCCTTCAAATTCCCAAAAATAGTTTTGGCCTCAACATGGTTTTATAAATTAGAAAATATCACAAATTTTCATTCTACTTCAATTTCATCATCACAAGATTCTCTCAAATCATGATAAGTCTATTTTGACTCACATTATTTTCTATTAGAATCATCTGTTTAACTTCTACAACCTTATAAACATTTTTTCAAAAGAATATTATATTTTCAATAGCATTTACATAATATTATCCCACCAACATTTTGAAATGTTTTTTCCAACATTTGAAACTAATTCCACTAGGTGAATATCCCATGAAAATCCCTTATTCACCATTCTCATCAAATTTTCTAATATCTGATTTTTTTAGTAAACATGGAATTCCAAAAATATTGAAGTACTTAAATGAAATTTTTTTGTTATAAAACATTTCATAGGAATTCATGCTAGATTTTGGACTCAAAAAACATTGGTTTTGTACATGTACACTAGTACTAAGAGCATATCTTTTATAGAACATTTAAAATGTGTATTATGTTAACATTCTTCTTAAAATATCCACAAACCTTATATTTATACTTTATTCTACTTAGTTTTGTTGTGGGGAGTATAGAGAAATATATGGATGTTTTATTCTACACAATATTATATATTATTCATAGGTATTCCATTTTAATTCTATTCCACTGTCTATTCTCAACTTCTTTATATAAACTCCCATTTCTCTCACAACATCTCTTCTGAAAACACTAATCATTTTAGCTTCATATATCTTATTCTTCATAAAGATGATGTTTTACATCTATGTTAACAGATAAATGAAAGTAATAATGTAGATATCTAGTTTTGTTAATTGATTTCTTTTCATCTCAAAAAAATCATAATTAATATTATCAAGAGTTTTGGAAGACCAAATATCTTGTTTCTTATAACCTTTATTATTCATTTCCCTTTCTAAAAAGTTATGCAAGAATATTATTATCCTCTTTTCAATTCTATAAAATTTCAAACAACATAAATTTTATAAATCTATTCCATATTTTTCAGTCCAAGATTACCAAGTCTCCAGTACCATTAAATATTTCATCCTCAGCACTCAAGTAACATGGGATTTAATGTTCTCCAATTTGAAAGATATTTCTACTAGTTCATTTTCTTCTTGTAATAAGTTTTACATAGTCCACAATTGTGATGATAAAATAATAATTTCTAAAATTAACATTTTCTATATCATTATATGCTGACTAAAACTAGGTAAGTTATGTATTTCCCATCAACGAATAGGACTTCCTATGATTTCATCATTTTTTTCTTTGACATGAACCATTAAAATTACATTAATTTTAAAGGAATTATTATTCATGATTGTGAAATATCATATATCATGATTTTTAATACACATCATGATTTTAAAATTACCAATCATGCTGGCTGAAAAATCACTATCATGTATCCATGTGTATACCTCCTTACATTATTTCAAAGCTATATAAAAAACAAAGGCTCTTTCATCGACCTTCATCTTTCTGACCTCCTTTATTTTTATACAATAAAAAACTTATTATAGGAGGAATTTCATACATTTTTTTGGCATTATGACAATCCTAGTTCCATATTCCTAAAATTTAATTCAAGAATTCTAATTTTATTTACATTTCGATTTTGAAAACATGTCGACTTTTTTTACTTTTCCATCTTGTTGACTTTTAGGAAAATTTCTAATTATTTTCCCTCATTTCATCCACTAAATTAAAACCATATTATGGGAAGTGACATGTTATACCAAAAATTATATTCCATTTTTATATAGATTCCATAGAACTACCAAAACTACAAATATCAATTTTCAATTGACTTAAGTTATTTTTATATAGAATATTTATTGATATTGATAAGTTCATTATGTTTTAATATACTATGATCATGGACCACAATTCCTATTGAAGGGAGTTTTCACCTTTTTTGATGGGATAGATTACTGAAATCCATTCTCAACCCCTTATTTCCCAAAAAATTTATCCATATCATTAATGATTAAAAAAATCAGTTAAAACAATATTTTTTGCTGAGTATTTACCAAGATTCATGATTTGAGATTTCACAACAACATTAGAAGTCTTCAATTTTACAACAAATAATTTTTAAATGTTTTTAATAATATTTATTACTGTAGTTTCATCCTCAATTTTTTTGAGACACATTATTATCTTATTAATTATCTCTTAACCTCTTAACTAGGTCTTTAACAATCGTTTCATGTTCAACAATATTAACTTTGTAACTTAAGATCTCCTGGATATATTCTTCATCCAGGTGGGAAAAAAATTTCAACTTAAAAAAATCTTCAACTATGTTTCTTTATCATTTTTATATAATTATTCCGAGGTCTATTTTTCTCAAGACTTGAAAGACATTTTGTTCTAAGCTGATTCACTTTGTAAGATTCTTCATCCCCTTATATTTCACTATTTGAGGAGTCTGCAATTTTTCAACCATTGTAATGAATATTCTAGCCTTTTCTCAATATTCATATTTTGAGTAATTTTTATCAGTTTATTTTGATTTAGCTTTCATTCTCAACATACTTATTTTGTTTCTAGTGTCATTCTTCATATAAGAATTTTATGACTTTTCTTATTTAGATATTTTGTTCCATTTCTTACATCATAGGTTTTCATTAGAATCATCTCAATATTACACAACATTATTGATTCTAAATTTCATAAAAAAGTTCTCAATTCCACCACTATTAAAACACATTCATGGATTTTTCCTTCCATACATTCCTCTTCATATTTTACAATTCTTAGAGATAAGAGACATGTTTTTTTCATTCTTCTTATCATCCCCTTTATCTGTGGATTCAAAAGGATCAAAATCTTGAATTTTCATCATTCTCAAACATACTATAATCAATTTTTAGCTTTTCTCTGGTCAAATTAGTAATCCCTTTGAATATAAAATCCAATATATCCCACATATTCTTTGTTGTTTTCTAAACAATGTCCATCATATAAATATTTTTTGATAGATACATAATAATATAATTCTTAGTTTTATATAAAATTCAATATTTATCTTGTCAGAAAATTCCATAGTATAATCTCTCTGAATTGGTGAAAACTAGTTGTAGAAGCTTCAGTAACTTCCAAGTAAATAAATAGGAGACATGGAATCATTATTTTTATCAAAACATAATGTTATTCTATAAAATGAATGAATTTCTATAAAATTGAAATAATTTATATTATCCATGACATTGATTCAATAAGGTAACCTCGTCTATGATAATAATTAGATATCTATGTGATCTAAATAAATGTATAGGGGGTGTGGGGTTGTATAAGTTGTTTCATTTTTATAAATTCCAAACATTGGGTAGCATCACCCATGTTAGTTATTAGTGCTTCTTCCAAAACATATTTCAGTAAACTCAAATTAATGATGGTATAAAAAGGTAAACAAATCACACAATATTTAAAAGGTGCAACCTCATTATGAGAACCTACAACTTTTCCATAGCCACTCCCAAGGGTCTATGGAAACTAACCATAATAAATAAGTTAATTAAACTTGTTCCAAATCATATTAGACACATTCTATCCGCCTATATGAATGAGTATTCTTACTTTATTTTATTTAAAAAAATTTATTACAAAAAATTATCCTTAACAAAATTATTAAAACATTGGTCCAACCACTCCACAAAATTTATTAGGACCAATGAACTTGAGCCCGATTCCCACTATCTGAATCCCTCAGTCTGATGGATTGATCATGATGAACTCAAGTTGATAAAAATTTATAAAATATATTATTTCTATAAAAAAAACTTGTTTATTCTATAATAAAACAACTCTTCTCATAATTCTTCATAAGCTCATGGAAATCTTATTTAGTCTGATTTCCCTCCGTCTGGTGAATTAAAATTTTAGTTGTCTAATCTTATGATTAGTTATCTCTCCAAAAAACATCTACCATGAATTATGAAAAAATTCAACCTTTTATCACATCTGAATTGTAATAAATTTTGATTTACTTTCCTTTATATTTATAGGTTCTCCATAATCATTAATGGTGAGAAACTAATTTTTTTCTTCTCACCTAAATTACAAAAAACTGAATATAATTTTCTTTGGAACATCATATATTTCCATTTTTAAAATTTTATATTATGCTAGTTTATTATCTAAACTTCTTATATTCAATATGAAATCATCTTTAAATATAAAAAAAATATTAGAAACTATTGTCTGGAAAACTCACTTCATTATAGGTTCCCAGTTTGATGGAACTTCCTTGTGTGTTAGAACTACTAAGACTCTTAGAAATTCCCAGTCTGATAGGAAATTCCTCCTCATCTCATTCCCATTTAATTTTCTTCCTCATTTCAGAATGATATAAACTATTTTTCAACTCAGTTCAATTAAATTTCATACTCATCTTAATCAGATTGGACATTATTTATCAAATCAAACAGATTGAGTTTCTCCCTCAATATAGTCCTTGGAGATTCTTCATCAGCTCAGTCAGATTGAATTTCTTCCTCATCTTAGTCCAATTCTAATTTTTTTAGCTTAGTCCGATTGAAAATATTACTCATCAAAATTTTATTTGAATTTGTTCCTCACCTCATTCAAATTGAATTTCTCATAGAAACTAAATATGAGGCACAAATTTCATCATCAATCGAATGTACTAGTTTTTACAACTCCATCTCGTAATTAGAAAATTATTAGTTTTCAACAAATAAATAATTATGTAAAAAACATCAAAAAGATATATATTAAATCATGGATACATTAGGCTTTATTTTATTTTAAATAATTTCATTATCTTTGATATCTCATGATGAAAAAAAATAATTATTACATGAAACATAAATCTATATTATTAAATTATTTAAGCATGACCATTAGAATGTATCCATTAAATTTTAGTGTATTAATATAACTTATTATATTGCGAAAAATATATTGTTTAATCATGTTCTTTTTTTATATTTTTATTATAAATAATAATAAGAATTATTGGAATATAGAAGAAATGTTTTCTCAAAAATTGTATTTATTTCAATGAAAAAATATTTGTCACTTCTTGCACACATTTGAAAAAAAAATTATTTTTTACACTTTAAAAAATTTTATTTTATAAAATAAGAATCATTTTTAAAATAAAAATATTGAAATTATTTTGGCTGATTCTTCTTATTTTTCTTAAAAGGAACAATTTTTTGTTAAATAGTGAAAAATATTTATTTTTTAGAACCTACCTTTTCATTAAATTGTTTAAAAAAGTTACATTATAATATAAATTTGATTTAATGTGAAAACAATACAATGCCTTAGCCTTAAACATAACATATTCTAGTGTTTTTGAACTTGAAATCAAGTTTATGAATCTTTTATGTTTAGATTTTTAAATAATTAGGAAAAACTTATACAAAGTAAAACCATATATTACACATGGATAACAACACTAAGAATCCACTTTTTCCACTAATGGAATCCCTTTAAAAATAAATCATGTTTTCTTTTCATCAAAAATCATCAATTATTTGATCATGAAATCTGGAATTTCCTTACCAATATTTAGACCAATGAAAAATATTTTAAAAAATTGGATGAAAATAAAAAGCTCAATGAGGGACATAAAAAATAAAGAAAACCATTAGTATAGTTAAAACATGGAAACCCATTTAATTTTCATTGAGATAACGAAAAAAATATTTCACATGAATAAGAAACAAAATTTTTTCTCTAAGAAAAAAATTTAAACCAATAGAAATAAATTAAAACTCATTTCGAAAACTTAGAGAATCATGTAAATGAAAACCTTTCAAACCCCTTTAATTAATAATAAACATATGATCTACTTCCTATATTATTATTAACCAATGAATTAGTGATCTATAATGGGGATCACCATTCGTATAAGCTATTTCAGGCTCACCAATTAGCTATAATGGGGGCCATCCCATAGTATAAGCTATAACAAGCTCAACCGTGAGTTATAATGGGGATCAACCAATCTTATAAGCTATTTCGGGCTCACCCATGAGCTATAATGGGGATATATCATTCTTATAATATTTATCAAGATCACCTATTTCATATATTTATCAAATAAAATTTCATGAATAATACAATTTCATTACAAAAACCTTTTAAAAACTCATCAAATTCCATATGAATAATATTTTCTCATAAAAACACTATTTTCATTTAAGAACCCATTTTATAAACCATGATACCCAAAAATAATAATAAGGGATTTATTTTATATTCAAAAAAAATATTATTTTATATAGAGGAAGTCGTGTTTAAAATAATATTTATGGCATAGGAGAATTCATTGTCACCATATAAGTTAAAAGAACATTCATTTTATCATTTTTCAAAATGTTCCGTGTAAAACACGCCAAACGATTCTTTTTTTTAATACCTTACAATGAAATACATAATATAAAAAGATTCCTTAAAAATCATTTAATATCCATATAATATATATTTAAATTAATATCATGAAGTAAAATATTTTATAATTAAATATTTAAACATTCAAAGTGTCATATACCATTTTGAACATTTAAATCTTAATCTCCATTAATTAATACATTTACTAAAACATTATATAACATTAGTATATTTAAAATATGGATATTAAATTTCTTAGTTTATGTATATAGGATTTATAAAATAATATTGATTCATATAACCAAGAAATTCATCAATGTATAGATAATGAGACGAAATCTCGTACCTTGAGTCTGACTCGTCATCTACAATCTTTATATTAATTTCTTTTGGATGACCACCTTTTGTAAAAACATGAAACATATAAGATGGGTGTTATGACAAAATGAAGGCCTCAAGAATGTGAGGAGGTATTTTAGGAAGGTTTTTTTTAGATCATTATTGAACCAACTTGTTTTCGATGTGCGAGTAATCTAGAGGAATGGGTGCCTTTTTATAGGAGAGGTGAGAGGAACTCTTGTAATTATCAAACGTATTAAATTAATAGAAATTCATTTTATATTCCACATTGTCCCAAACTGATTTATTCCAAAGATATGATGATTTTTTGTGATATCCTAATCATCCAATTAAAATTATAAAAATTAAATATATTTTTAATCGTTTTTTTTTTCAACCCCTTTTAACTCTAACCATTTTTATTAATGAATTTAAACTTTAAGGGTTAGAATAATTGCCAAATCATGTAAAAAAGAATAATTTATGAGTCATTAATGATATTTTTAGATTAATTTAAACTTATTGAATGAATATTATATTTTTTATAAATTTTATATCATTTAATTATATATTTTATATTTTTAAATCTGAATTCCCTCAATTTTGACAATCTTCATTACTTGCTTGTTTCTAATATCATAAGAAATTGATTATTTTAGAAAACTACATTAACTAAATTTTAATATTTAATGGTTATTTAGAAAATTAGGGTATGAACAAAAATATTTCTAAATTATTTATTTTAATAATATTAATATCATTTATTTGATTATTTCTTTAATAAATCTATTACTTCATCATCATTGTGTCATAATTAAATTTAATTATTTAATTCCTATTTTTTTAATAAATTACCACGACGTATGAACTTTTTTCAGATCATAATAAATATTCATAGTCAAATATATCACTTATATAACCCCATATTAAAAAAATATTAAGAAGAGACATATTTAGGATATATTTTCTTTTAAATTAAATGTTATAAATGTCATAATCAAACCCAAGTAGATTCCAAAGGTCATAATTCTTTCCTAAGGATTTTTTTGGTCGAAAATAACTCATATAAAAATATTATGACAAGTGTTAGGGTAATTTTATAATATTATAACATTAATTTTAACCTAATTTATCTAATTTACCGTTTTACCTTGGTAAATAAAATTATAAAGTTACTATTCACCAAAAATTATGTTGATCCTCTTGGACAATAATTTAAAATTTCATTTTAGTAATGCATATTTTTAAAAAAAAATTCAATTCACAGAAGTGTTTATATTATGTTTAAAACTAATCTCATTGACGAATCGAGAAAACATGTTTTTTTATGTAATATGTTCAAAAGTACACATATTTTTTCTATTTTATTTTATTTTAAAATTGCATCCAATAAACTGCATTGGTTAAACTGATAAAAACATCATCAAATAGTACATTAAAACCTTTTAAAGGGATTATATATCAATATAAATAAATTATATGAAAATGCATTTTTGAATTTAAATTAATTATTTTTCAGTATTCATTAAAATATAAATTTTATTAGAAAAATTCAAAAAAGCAACCGAAGTAAATTTTGTTTCATTTTTCCAAATAAGAAGTTAATTTTGATAAATAAAACATATAAAAGTGAAAAAAATGGATTTAAAAATGGTTCTACATCAAATGGTAGTGAAACTAACTTTTAAAAATATTAGAGTATTTTATGCTTAAAATTTGATTTATTCTCATTTTAAGCCACTAAAAGTCATTAGATGAATGTTCAAAATTTAAAAATTGTAATACAGTTATTTATTTAAATTCACACCGATGAAACATATAGGGTATAACTATAACTTAAAATACTATTATTAACAATATATTATTTTTTGTTATGACTCGGTCTTGTGTGCAATGTAAGATTTCAGAGAAACTCGTTGTTGTGTGTCGAGTATGCTATCAAACATATCATCTCTCTTAAAGTAAACACCACTATATAATGCATAGATATTAATATATATTAAAACTTATTATTCTATATTACATGATATGTTACAAAAATAAGTAATTTATAATATAATTAATTAAACTTAGGTTAATGTAATCAATTTTCAAATAAAATTTCACATTAAATCAGTCTACACTTATGAGAATTTCTCTTTCGAACCCCACTTGTTTTTATTGTATATGGGAATATTTTAAATTGGACTCTTCCATTTATATGAATTAAATTTAGAAAAATGGATTTAATATTTTAAATAATAATAATTCATATTATCTTAAATTGTGAAACTAAATTTTCAAAAAAAATTATAGTAAAAGAAGTAAAAATTAATTACCATTGTTACGGTAAAAACTAATTTACCTGGGGTTAAAAGAAGAAGATAAGAATAAAAATTCACTAATATATGTCTATTACCCATTGGATGGTCATATGTTTACCATATAATAACAACATTTTTAGAATGATCTATTTAGGAAACATAATTTATGATAAAAACGTGGTTGTAATTGTATCTTTTCTAAAATTCTATGTGTTTCATGTCCCAACATATAGAATTCCACCCAATATCATTCCCTATAAAAACATTTAAATCAATTTGGTTCAACCAATACCGACAAGAAACCATCATTACTCCTCAAAAACATCAAATATCTCTTGTTTTGATCATAAAAACATCATAGGAAGGATATTGTTGAAAACCTAAAGTAGTTCCCTAAAAAGATGTAACAATATTAAACAAGTGTTTTCATTTTATTTATATATAAAATTACTTTAAATATTATTAAATAATCATCCTATAATATAAAAAGGATATCCTTTATATGTAGATGTTATTATTTAAATTTAATAACGTATATCTGTCTCCAAATCCATTAAATGGGAAACAAAATCATCGATCATGTGTATAGTGGTCTACTGCCTCCCAAGCCAATGTAAATAATTTACCTTTAAAAGATATCATGATTGAATATAATGAAAGATTAAATTGTTATATATAATATTTATAATATAATTATACTATGGAAATATAATATCACATTTACCTTATAATAATCCATTCCATTTAAGATATGATAACTTTGCTCGTGTGGACAACAGACTACTGCCTCGCGAAGCGATGTGATTCATTTTTCATTTAACCTTATCATGGAAGGTAATAATAAAACATTTAAGGACTAAAATTACATATATTAATTTATATAAATTTTATAAAATTAATATTTCATACACTTCCTTATCGTGTCACCTGTTAAGGGAATTATATCATCACTCATGTGCACAAACGATATATCATCTGCATGAAGTGGTGTCATTCATATTCTCTGTAATAAAATTTATAATGGTTATAATAGTGTATCTAATGATTAAATATGATAAATATGATATAATTATTAATCTAGAGATATTTTATTTTTATCCTCTGTACATGAAGTTTTATTTTCATTACAAAACAGACATCGGAAAATAATGAAATTAACACATGAAATAATGAAAATAATGAAATGTTATTAACAAAAGGGTGGTAAAATGTTATAATGGGATCATACATATTATTAAATATATGAATATGATTTTTTTATAAATTAAAAACATTCTTTAAATGATTACACAAGAGTTTGAAGCACGTTCAACTAAAAGGAAGCATAATGTATGGGACTTCATCTCAATTTCCCTTTATTAAGACATATGTTGTTACAGTTCACCTAATTAAATTTATATGGTATAAATATAGATCCTTTTACGTTTAATATCATGAATCCTTCATACTTCATGGTATATTATTTTGAAAATTTAATTATTTTATTCATGTGGATTTTATATTAACGCTACCACATTGTAAGAGATTCTGTCTTTATTTCTAATTCACTAAGACATGTTTGCTAATATGCAAAAAATCACTTTTATGTGGTGTATATACTAGCCCTTTGGTGAATATAACCTGGAAAACAATTTATTCATTTATTTTTTTTTTAAATTTGGGGGCTGAAGCCTCATTTATTATTAAAGCAAATCAAAGACCTCTTTTTAACTCGGTAGAGGGAGACCCATTACATAGCTCGAAGGCCCAGTGGGCATTTAGCCCATTACCTGGCCCATAGGCCCATTTTTTGGCCCAAAGCCCATTTTGTGAGTAGTACTGCTACAGTACCCATGTGGCTACAGTACTGCACAGTACCCGCCACTTCTACAGTACTATGTCGCCGCTACAGTGACCTGCCGCTACTATAGTGCCCACCGTTGCTACAGTGCCGCCGCTGCTACAGTAATGCTACAGTACCTGTTCCCAAAGGGTTTTGAACCCCCATTTTCCATGTATATTTAAGGGTTGATTACCACTAATCCAAACCCCAACTACACCTGGAAAAAAATTTATTAATGATGATTAATGTTTATTATTCAAGGTTTTATAATTTAAATGTTAACAATGTGATAAATTGTTTTTCTATAATCTGACTTTCATTTATGATTATTTATTTCTATTGTACCAATCACATTATTAGGATAATTTTTAATTGGAAACTACATGTGAATTAAATTTCCCTATTATAATAAATTTTATTTGATTATTTCATATAATGTATACTATTTTTACATATAGTGATTACTTTGAATTTCATTTGATTAACTTGGAAAATATTGATAAATACATATCCTACACTAAATATAGATATTCTATGATACCAAAATTGATTCATGGATTAAAATTATTATTTCATATATAATTAATTATTTCAAAATATTATTTTGTGTGGGTCTTTGTTATAAATAGTAGCTCAATTCATCAATAGGTCTCATGCGAAAAACTAGTTTTCCAAATTAGATGGGGTTTTACCCATTAGTTTTAATCTTTCTTGAGAAAGGTCTTGATAGTAGTGGTTTTTACGATTCATAAGATGATGAAGTCCAATAATAAATAATTTTATTCATTTATAATTCAGTTATTATTATTATCCTTGATATTGTCTCATTGATATTATCAATTTAATATTTTTATTCATAGTTTATTGATTAAATGACACATGTTTTCAGTTATTTACCTTTCAAAATTTAGTATGCCTTATCCAATTATAATACTCATTTTATTTACTAAATGGTGTGTTTGATCATAAATTTAAATTTCCATAATGATTTTGATTTATTGATTCAGGACATTTTCCCCTCTCTGTGCCCCTTTATAAGCATTTGACCGCACCTTTATTTGGTTTCCTTTATAAACAATAGGAAGAGGAATTCTTGGAATGAGTTTAAGGATGAAAAATATTTTCTTCTACTATAATTTCTATTTTATTTCCATATATAAATGGGTATCATATATGTGTATTTTTCTCCAATACTACTAAACTTATTGGTCTATCATGATTTGACCTCTTATATATAAACTAATGTAATAATGTAGGTATCATATCTGGGTTACTAGAGTCGAGGAAATTTCAACAATAGATGAATGAAGATTTACTTTCCTATATGTTGAAAATATGGTATAAAGCGTACAAGTGAATTTATCAAAAGGAGATTTTTTTTATTGTGTGAAAAAAGAACACAAAGAATGTAATTACTAAGGAAAAATTAATTTTTTGGACAATATAATGGATAAGAATAATAGTTCCCCTATTCCATAATCAATAGTTAAATATTATAATTTTGGAATGTATTGGAATTATAGAAGTAAATTTCCTTAGGGGAAATCTTATAATGATAACTAGTAGGGTGGTACCGTTAATGGTTATACTTTCGATAACGAAGAGACCATGATTGATATATTTAAGCTATATGATACTCAAACTGTATTGCTTATATTAAATGTGATATAAATTATTAAATTTAAGTTAATGAATTTTTAGAAACTATTTATATTTAATATTTTAGGAATGTGGTTTTATGGAAAGTGATAAGGAATCATAGTTACATGTTTTAGAATAATGTGGAACAATTAAAGTGTTTGTTTGTCGTAAATCAAGAATTATGTTATATAACTCATTAAATATATAAGGATTGTTCTATTGATGTTTTTTATTAAGGATTTATATATATAAGTTGAGTGGTAATGATGACCTAGAAAATGGATTTAATGGAATGGTGATATTTTATAGAAGACACATGATTAAGGGAAGATAATCCATAATAAGTTCATGATATTGAAGAAAATGTATTTAGGGTTGAATAAATAGATTATTAATATGGATTAAGTACACTAGATAGTATTCATGACCCAAGAACTAATTAATGATTTGTCAAAAAGGGACCATATGTTATCATTGATGGATTTGATAAGATTATTGGATTTATGAACTATATTAAATAAACATCAACTTTATTTATGCCATGAGGATGCATGTATGTTTTTATTGATGTTATATGGTAATTATGTTTATTACCATGATTCATGAGAATATATGAGCAATGGATTCACATATTTGTTATGTGAATATTAAGACCTAATTATTCAAATTTTGTGGATTAATGTTATGTTTATTTTTGGAAATTTATTGATCTGATTTATAATTTTTGAATTTTGTAATGGCCATAAGGTTTACCATTTATGGAATGGTGTAGGATGAATTTTGGATGAATTTTCAGATATTGATATATTATATCAACATATGAATATTTATGCATATTGGATAACCGATGTTAATTATTTTATATTGATAATAACTAGATATGGAAAGAATATTTTATCATTATCTTAAGCATCTTATGATACGTACGTGCTATTGGAAATTGAAATTCATTGTTATTTTTTATAGTAAGATATGAATTATAAATTAATCGAATCACAACCACATGATGGAATTGTGACTTACAAAAATTCAATATATGAACTTGGTATATAATTCTCTTTGGAATTTATAATCACATTATGATTGTAGCTTATAGATTGGTTCTTCTGCTGAACCACTATCAATCCCATGATGTGTTCCATTTGTCTCTCTTGATTATGTAAAACATGATCCTTCACATATACTAAACTCAATGTTTATACTGCTGAATAATTATAATTAATTTAAGGATTTTTTTGAGATTTTTGATTATATAGAAAAATTTATACGTATAAATAACACAGACATGGTCAATGTTTTGTAATGAAACCACCCACAAAAGAAAGCTATGTGAGAACCGGGGGAATTAATAAAAAAAGATTACCTGCATTTACTTTTATTATAGTGATGAATTTTTCGGTTGAAATTTTTTCTACTGGGGGGGTGTAGAATACCAATGATTTTAGGAAATATTTTTTTCAAATAGATTTATTTTTCTTCTGTAGTTATCATTGCTCACAACATCGAGTTTTTATGAATACCAATATACTGATAAAATATAATTATTAATTATGATATTTTTAACTTATCCTTGTGAATAGAGAATATCAATCAGATTAACTAAATTATGAAAATATAATTTTTAAAAATTTAAATAAAAATATATATTTAGAGACAAATTAATTTTAAAATAAAATAAAAACCCATTTTAAAATAAAAGAAACATTATTCTGAAAACTAATTCGTTTGTGCACAAAAATGTTTTTTCTCAATTAATTAAATAAATACATATTTGTGAATTTTTTCAATTAAAATTAAATATTATATATTCAATAATATTTTTAACATTTATATTATTCTATATATATATATGAGATATGAATAAATCCAATTTTATTCTTGAAATTGTATTTTTTTTTTAAAAATCAGTTCTTGTCACCTTTTGGTCACATATTTAGAAAATAATTTTCCTAATGTTTAGAAGTTTTATTAAAAAAAATTAAAATCATTTTTCAAATCATTATTTAAAATTTATCATGGAGTAAATTTTTTAAAATTCCAAAAAAGGATAAAATATTAATGGTATAGAGAAAAACACATTTTTCTTAAAATATCATTTTAATTCAAAAATTTACAAGATAATTTTTTTTTATTTTTTAAATAGTATAATTAATTCGATTATATATCTATATAACAAATTAAATTAAATTTGATCCATTTAGTATTAATCATTTATATCAATAATTTTTATACTTTTGATGATTTTCTCTTTCAAAAAAAACTCTTTCATCGTGTCTTCAAGTTTAATTTTAAAATAAAATTTTCCACTTCTTTGAGTAGAATTTAAACAAAAACATTGCATATTTTTTATAGTATTAATTTATTTTTCATAATTATTTCAACATAATCTTTGTAGAAAATGAAAAGTGAAAACAATAAAAATTAATTACTGTAGGTATTGTTAAAAGAGAATTAATATCAGTTAAACTAAAATGGTAAGCGGTAAAAAGACCTAGAAACATGTCCAACTCCACTATTATGACCATATATAGACATTATAACATATAAAATTTGATAATTTCTCATTTTTTTATATTTTTTTATGTTAAAATTTTGGGTCCAATTTATTCATTCTAAAAATTTCATTTTGTCCTCTCCTAACATATAAAGTGCCACCACCTCTCCTCCCATATTTACACATCCAAACCACTTTGTATTGGAATAAAAACACAATAATTTATTTCACACTTCAATTACAACATCATATAAGCATTGGTGAGGTCTTAAATCCAATCTAATAAGTATTTAGGTTAAACCAAAAAAGGTTGTCTGATGAGCTGGTAGAGTTTCTAAGAATATGTTTTTATTTTACTTATTTTGATAAATAAATAAATTATTATTATGAAATGATAATATAATAACACCATTATCTTATATGTAATTATATTTTATTATTTTAATGGAACAACCAATATTCATTTCCTCTTTTATCAAATGAGAAATAAAATTGTCGATTGTGTGTATGGATGAATATCGCCTCACATACCGATGTTATTCATTTTCAATCACCACCTCTAACACACACACACAAACATATATATATATATTATGAAGTATTTAATGTTTTATATGATATTTATTCTATTTTTATAATTATTTAATTATAATACAATATAAACCTTTTTACCACATAACCCGTTGGAAAATAATAATGCCGCTCATGTGTACAACGAACTACCACCTTACGAATAGATGTGATGTGTATTTCATTTATAGTATACATGGATGTTAATAAGAATATAATAAAATAATATATAATTTTTTTTAATATAATTATACCTTTGGATAAATATTCCACAAATACCTTATAACATTCAATTCATTGGGGGAAACAATAATGTCATTTATGTGAATAATGGATAACCAGCACGCGTAGCGATGTGATTCACTTTTCTCAAACAATTTTTCATTGACATTAATAAGGGTAACTATAATGAATATATATGATATATATGACATAAAAATGATTTTAAAAATGTAATATATTATTGATCATTCTTTCATTTCATTTATCAAGAAAATGGAATCAATATTTTTGTTGATGTACGATATACCGTTTCCATTAACGGTGTATTTCAATTTCCATCTATAACCTTGATAGATTACTCTAAATAAATATAAACTAAATATATATTATATTTATATATCTGATAATATCCTGAAAATTATGGAACCATGATCAATTAAAGAGGATAGAAATAATAAACCAAAACTTTTACAAATAATAAAGTAGGTGTTACCTGAAAATGGATATTGTCAAGGAATTATAAATAAAAATGTAATTAATGGTCATAAGTAAGTCATATATGGTATGATATATATATATATATATATTTATTTAATATATGTATAATTAAATTATATTTATTATACATAAGTTGGTATTATGTATAAATAATGTCGTGACTTATGGTTAGGGATTTGTATTTGACATTTTACTTATGTAGGACACATTCCATTGTCACCCCCTATTTATTTTATGTGGTTTGTATGCATACTATAGAATTATTTTATTATTATTAACCTGAAAATTATTCATATTTATATATCAATTTGATTATCTCAATTTGATTGGGTTTATAGATAAAAAGTTACCAATGTGGTAGTGGACATTTTTTTCTCAAGTTTCCTTCTTTGGGACATAATATGTTATACACCTATCTTCTTCCATGTGTTATAGGTACTACAACTTTTACTTATCATGTCATGGATCTAATTATTTTCATTGTATATAATTTTTCATTATATTTTATTGTTTCATTGGGAATATGATTCATAAAATAACAATGTGGTAAAGTATTGATGTACCAATCTCATTAATTATCCGGATTGTTTATGATTATGATTTTGATGATGAAATAATACAATCTATCTCTCAAGAAACTCATGATATTTCTTATACTATATGTATTTTATAGAATACTTAATTAACATTTATTTTCCACTCTTTATGTAATAAATATTCCAAATTAATATATTTATGAAAACTATCTTTACTCACTCTTTGGTCAAATCCATATTTTATTTCATATCAAGGTTTTCTATTTCTTCAAAAATATTTTATTGTTCCTCTATGATTTAATAATTCTATTTTTACTCTTGTTTGACCTTTTTTATATAATGTTTTAAAATAAATTTTCTTTTCATTTTCAAAATAAGTCGTATTTGGATTTTACCAAAAACACGAAAGGAAACATTGTTTCAATGTGTTCGATGTTTCCCATTATGATGAGAACTCAGATGTTAAGGAAAGAATTGTAAGAATCATGGAATATTTTCATATAAAAGGATTTACATAATGTTTTGTGAATTTCATATTGTAAAATTTTATTTAAATAGAACATTTTCCCTAACGAAATATTTTAAATGGTATTTAGTTCATTTTTTATATGTTTTAAAGATTATTTTTTAATAAAAGGATTTAAAAAAAATTAATTAATTTATAGTTTTAATAATATTATTTTAAAAGAAATTTAATTTTTGTCAAGAAATTTTCCAATTGATATTTCTTGAAAATCATTTCCCATATAAAATAATATCCTTTTATATTACATAATCTTTAAAGAGGATATGATACAATGATACCATCTTCATACTTTCTCTGGATGTTTTATGTTTATGATAAATATATGTTTCTGAAACCCATTAATTTTTTATGGGTTATTCTATGATAAATTGATTATATAATTATGAGATTCATTACCATTCTATGGGTTATTCTATGATGTAATGTTTTATTAATCCTTATTCTTTTCATGGGTTCTGATGTGATGGTATTTATACTATAACCAAGAATGGTGGTTACATTATAACAAATATTGAGAGGAAACTATATCTCCATAAAATTAATTGGGTAATGAGTAATATTATATTGGCTCAAAGGGTACATGTGAGGTTATCCCATGCAAAAAAGAGGGTATATTGGAGGTTATCAGAAGCTTTAAAGAAGGTACACATGATGTTATAACAAGCCTAAAGAAGGTATATTGGTTATTATCCAAAGCTTAATATGTTACTAATGGCCTAGTTTATTGGCTTGAAATAATTTTTTCTATGCTTATGTGTATGCCACAAATCTATGTCAATTTATTGAGTTATGATCTCATAGAATATATTCTTTGATTATATTATGATTCATTTCTTTTTAACCTCCGTGATAAATTCCATGACTCACTTTTATGATATATGATATATAAGGTATAGTTTTACAATTTTATTCTCATGTTCTCATACCCATATGATCTTGCTATATTGATAAAACCAATATTTTACATGACTTTATTCCTTATATTCCCTTTACCAATTATTTAAATAAAGGTACTATGTATGATATTCCAAAGAAGGGTTCTAGTTATGAAGAACTTACTATGAGACGAAATTACTCACCTATAGACCAATTGTTTACATGTCCATATTTCTAAAGGCTCCAGAACTAAAGGTTTCTGTTGTCGATCGTTATGATATATAATGAATATTCATCTACTAAGACATAATATTTATTTATGAGATTATTAGGTATCTACCATTGAGTTAATATTGTATAATATCTCATGTTCACAAAACAATCAAATTTATCCTCTTCCTAATATGGTAATAACCAGGGAAAACCCATACCTAGATGTGAAAATCATCATCAGTGTGCACTACATAGTGTTTTTTAAACATTTCCATAATGAAATAGAATTAGTCAATGAAGTAAACACCTTAATTGATTAAGAATATTTCACATCCTTGCCAATAAAAAGAAAATCATAGTTGGTGTACCTTATATTAAACTACCTCTGGAGAAATTCCCTCCCACTAGGTCAAGATAATAATGGAAAATGATTGTGGGAATTATGTCAATCCTTTATAATATCCCAAATTCTCATAATATACTCTATAAATGAAGCATTAATGTATTCTTCATTATATGTGTTCAAGGAGTATAAAATACCCCAATTATAAAGGATGTCCATGAAATAAATTCTGAAACTCACAAATTAATCAATGAACTCTCCCATCATAACAGGTGGCTTGGATAATTCTGGCCCACAATGATGCAATATTTCACAGAATTCAACATGGAATGACATGATTTCTAGATACATTATAATTTCATCCTTTAACTATTGAAATTATTGTATACAACCAAATACACCAAACATATTCTATCAGTGTAATATATGTCATGGGGGAATATACAATATCCAATACATAGAAATTCATGTACATCTATAATTACACTGAAATATTATCCAAATAGGACAATGTTATATCCCATAAGGAGGTTGTGAAAAATACTTTCATTAGTTTCATGGAAACCAATATCATATCTTGATTCTATTTCCCTTATATAAAATTGACGGGAAATTGAACTAATTTATGCTCTTCTGGATAGAATGGGTTATATTTGAAATATAATATGTTGTTTATTCACACTTCTTACAACCATATGATAGAGAATTGATATATAGTTTCCTAAAACATAACTATGGAACGAAATTAGAAAACAAATGTTGTACATTGATATAATTTAATATCCTTGAAAACTCATGTATTTTATGTGGGATATCTAAAAACTATTGATACTACTCTTAAATATACCCCATATTCTCTTATATAAAGGGAATCTGTGTTCTTTACCATTTAGACTTAGCTACCATTTATTCTTATATCTATTTATCAATATCTAATATTAAATTAAAAATATTAGAAATTACTAGATGATCTATTATATATTGGGGAGAAAAGGTTCTTCACATTTCACAAAATAAATGTCTATAAAAATCGTGATGTATACGAATTCCATAAGAAGGATTATCTCTTCTAATTTTTCTATGTGGATTTAAATTTGGCGTTCATAAAACCAATGATACCAGAATGAATCCCTTGAATCATAAACCAAAATTGAAGGGACCATATATTATATATAAATTCTACTATAATGGATCTTATTCTTTGATCACAATGAAAATTGAGTGTATCATTAGCACCAAAAACACAAGAATTAATATGCAATAATTTTCATAATATCATCCCTTTTTCACATAAATCCTTTTCACTCAACATTAAATTGTATGATTTTATGTTCTAGATTAATAATTTTATATTTTATATTTTTTACATAATTATCACATAATGTTAAAATTTATAGCAATACAACCTCATTGTCTTAAATTAAAATATAGGGATAAAGTATAATTAGTTATATTTTAAACTATATAGGATAATAGTCCAAACTATATGAAGTTAAGTTATATAGTGTCTATATCTTGGTTAGAAAATATTAAACTATATAGAATCTTGCATTTTTTCATGATGTAAAACATTATATTGAGGGATAGGCGTCAACCCCAAAAAAATTATAGAGAAGTAATGAGTAATATTATAATTTCTTCTTGTTTGTCACACTGATAATGATTCAAATAAAATAGTGAAATTATATTTTATTTCCAAGATTAGAATATGGGGATTTTTATCCTTATATAAGATCTGTTTAATTATAGGAGTTCTCTATAAATGTTCCCTTATCCTAATAATTAGCCATAATAAATATAAGATTCCCTTATTAAATTAACTAGTTGTGGGTTGATTCATATTATTTGGGATATATAGTAACATATAGAATTTATATCTTTGTCCTATATATTAAATCATGTCCACATACTTCCCCCATTATAATGCAGGTTCTTATTTTTATCATCGAGTCTTTGGGATAGATCATCATTTCAAATAATAGCTACATGTGACATGATTAACAAACCAAAGGATACATTGTAATACTTATATCTCCTATGAAAATCCTAGATATAATGTCTGACCAAAGACCCCAGTGTTTCATAAAAATTGAAACTTTTTATTCACATCAGGTATCCCCCTATGGGCCTAGTACTGGGTTGGATCCGTATTGTATTTTTTCATATGTTTCTGATTGATACAAGATCCCAAACATCATTTCTTCTTAAAAACATAAAATAATTATTTTGGATTAATGTTATGAAAAAAGAATTATATGAGAAACAAATTCATATTTGAGACTTACCAACAAAATGATCATTGTCATCAATTTTATATCTGAAGAAAATCCCCCCCCCCCTCAAACATATCTATGTTCTAAAATGGAGATTCAATAATAGAATTCATTATTAAACAATTTCTATCGAAGAAGCCTCTACTAGTATTTAATATTCTTGTAGTTTTAAAAACTATGTCTGTATTGATTATTATTCCCTATGATACATTAAAATGAATAAAAATTTTATTCTAATCTGAGAAAAAATACCATTGATTTAAATATAGTTGGAGAGGATCTTTTTAATTTTATGGAGCTCCCATAGTCCACTCTCTTTGACATTAAATTTCATGGAAATAAACCATATCATATTTCATTTGACTAGATAAAAAATGGTTTCTCTTGTCAGACCTAATATCATCAAATGGTTCAATATGCCTGACATAATTCTCTAATATAAGAGCATGATCAGTAAAGGAATAAAACTATTTGTATTCACATTAAAAAATAACCATTGTTCTATACACAAATAAAAGATTCTAATATATATGAGGACCTTTTATAATATAAACATATATATTGATTCATTTCACTAATTTATATTTAGTGACAACATGATATTTTATTCTCTTTCCAGTCATAAATCCCCATTAATACTCACATTCTTCTAGTTTATTGAGACATTATATCACAAATATTGATCTCCCTCATCCACTTGACACTAATACAGTGTTTTTTCATTTTGGAACATGATCTATATCGATCTAAAGTCACATAAATGATACTCTAATTTCCATGACCCTAAACTACATAGAGCGACTTTTCTTTATCACCTAGAATCCCTACATAAGGGAAAGACTCAAATAATGGTGTCTGGAATAGGATTTCACTATAAAAAATCACTAGGAAAAAATTAACCTCTATTTAAATTATGTCCTAGCATTGAAGGATTACCTATATTTTTATCAGGCCACTTAGCCTAAATTCATATATTACATTATCCAATTAGTGTTTGAGGAGTTTATTCTAATCATAATTCTCAACATAATATAAAATTGACCATTCATTACATATAACATATATTTATGTGTGAAATCCTCCTATAATAATGAGTTCATGAATTATAATTTCAATGCCATGTAACATCACATTTCCATCATTCAGGTTCTTATAACCCCTTATTTTGACAGTTTGTTGTTTGGATCTTATTTGTTTTGGGTATTTTTTGATTGTTTTTTGAATTTTTGGGGTTGTTTAATGTTGGAAACCTATTAGGAATAATTTTGAACTTTTTTCTCATGAAATTGTGTTTCAGAGAGTGTGTTTATAGAATGGGGGCCTAGTTAGCTAAAATAATCTGTCATTGCCATTAAAACAAGTGGTAAGGAATATGGGAGATTTATATTGTTTGAGATTAATTTCACAAACCATTTGTAAAAACCATGCACCCATATGAATATCCTACATTAGAGGGAATGGTTTTGAAATCCATGCTGAAAATCTTGGTATCTCTTCTAGATCCATCTGGTGACACAGTTTGGTGAATTTTTAGTACTAACCCTGAAACATTTCTGAAAACATTATGTGAATGTGTTTTAAATCCCACTAATATTTTAATTCAAATTCTAAACCCCCTGTTATTTGAAATAATCACATCTCATCCAAACTTAATCTGAAACTATGACTTTTGGAGTCTCCCTATAAAATATTTTGACTCTCAAACTCCACTCCGCTCGGATCGATGTATCCTTGGGTGAGATTGATCAATATCAAATAATTCTAACCTCCTTTTTTGGAATCCATTTTGCTTATTATCTTATAATAATTATTATTGGTGAATCCTCTGGTTAGTGATGGATTTAAATATCAATTTTTTGTGATGTGTTTTTAGAGATTCATCATGTATCTTCCCCACATTTAAATATCCTTTAGCGGTTCTTATTATAGGTGGATTTTTAATCATGTTACTAAGGGTAGGTGGTCTCATAAGACGTTTTATTACACATGAATAATTTATTTATTTCTTAATTTAAATATAATTTTATTTTGTCTCGGAACTTTGTTTCGAACCAAATTAGATTGATATCAAAATACATGGTATTGGTTAACAAAAATAGTTATAAATTCTTTTTAATGATTAGGTGAATTTGAGAATATATGTCTTAAATTGGGAAGTGACATGATGAAATGATTTAATGTCGATTCTTGAGATATAAAAGGCTTAAAATCAAAGATTATTTTGAAATGAATGAATATGATGAAATCCTATGATTTGGTTTTATAAATTGAAATGGTATATTGAAACATAAAATTAGAAATTTGAATCGTGAATAATGTACTAATTTGAATAGAATTACTTTCCAATGATTGATTTATTTAACTGATATGTGATTTAGGGTAGTTAGTGTGAAATTAGAATAAGTATCCTAGGAATCGAACTACCAATAAATTGATTGAAAATATAAACTATAACAAAAACATGTTAATCTTGATTTTTTCCAATGGGGTGATAATTGATTCGATGCCAATGGATTGAGTATTAGTGATATGTGCACACCGTGATCCATGATGATTGATTGAGTAGTGCAAGGATCCTATATCCTAGAACTAACTAACCTCAATGATTATGATCATAGTTCTTTGTTTTGACATTATTATTGAATTCCAGTAATTATAGAACTATTTTAATCATTCAATTTATTTATTTATTTATTTTCACATGTTTATTAAAGATTGATTGTTTATATTTTTCATTTACATAATTAAAAATCTTATTTTAATGACTATGTTAAATTATTCTCTGTTTGATGTTTTTTTAAATTGAATCAGAAAGGGTTTATTTTTATTGGAAATTCTCAGGGAACATTTGGGGAAATCCTAATAGGAAATTTTTTACACAAAATAACTTATTCATTGTAGAGTTTATAAATTATATCATTCTGGGTCCTTGAAAAAGGAATAAAATACATGGAGATTTTAGGTGAACTAGATTCATGGGACATGAGGTGATAATGGGAACCAATTGAGTAATGATCCACATGTTTCATTGATATTGTGACACCTTATGTCGATTCATTTCATTTCGTCTTTACGATTATTTTTCTCTTTGGGATCTCCATCTATCGTCTCATAGTACATATTTATCCTTGATGTATTCTTATCATACTAACAATTTACTATACACTATTTTATCATCCCATGATATATATATATATTATTTTTCTTTTAGGAAACATTAATTTCCTCAAAGTGTTATCTAATTCAGAGGTTGTATTTTGAAGCCCATGGGGATCCAATATTTCATTCACATTATGTCATTATCGTATCAGGTACATGTGTACTAGAGAATTTGGATTGGTTCATGTAAAAAAGTACCACTTTTCATTTTTCACTTTCTTTGATATCAGTATACACTCCACGAAGTCATAATAGTCATGATGTGGGATTGATGGGTTACCATGGGGTGGATTGTGGGTTAGTTATTAGAGAGGTATCATCCTTGTGATCCTTAAGCCACCATGGGTGTTTACAAAAATAATCATTAAGAATAAAATTGATATA
This sequence comes from Viscum album, assembly GCA_963277665.1. Lineage (NCBI taxonomy): Eukaryota > Viridiplantae > Streptophyta > Magnoliopsida > Santalales > Viscaceae > Viscum > Viscum album. Next base: position 239,694,496 of record OY728155.1, on the reverse strand, counting down.
ATTATATTGTTCTTCCAAACATGCCTTAAGTATATTAAAATCAAATAAAATTTAATTCTATCTAATTGAATTTATATTCATGTATCTCTAGACCATGTTGATGGTCTGAGTATCCTTGATGATATTTCTATTTTTCATATTGATGTTGTGTAGTACCATACCCCCATGAAGGCATTTGAAAAAACCTCCGAAGGAGATGTCGATGAACCATGGTATGAAAAATATATAGTTAATCATAAAAATGTTTAGATATTGTTGAGTGTAGTCAAAGGTTTGTGATATATATACTCACCCATGTCTCTTTAGGATCTAGTAATTTAACCCTGAAGGGATGAAACAACATATCATGCAAAAGAGTTTCTTTGGTAGAATCCACCGGCTTTTATATTCTCAAATAATCATCAAGAGGAAAATAATTTTTTGAAAATGATTGAACTAATTTTGGAATTCATGGAAACACCTGATTCAATAATGATAAAATACGTTATCTTGAATCATGAATGTCCTAGAGGGAGTTGATGGGATTTTATGGTTATAATGATGAAACATGATGTCTTAGAGTGTAAATGATTCAATGAACTTTTTTTAGAGTGGTTATATTTATAGTCAATGATTTCAAAATTTTATATTGAATTTCTCATCCTTTTACATAGTGATAGAACATTGACTCAGTATTCAAATTTCATTTCAAAAAATGTATAATTTTTTTAATGGTTGTGAAGAATGTAAAGTCGAAGGCATATAGATTTGAGTAAGGTCTTCAATTTTGTATACAATATTAGGAATTTGTATTGAATAAAAATTTTTTTATGGGAACATATGGTATATATATTTTATGGCTAATATTAAACTAGATAACTATACATGGTTAGGGGGGGTTAATCATACTCCTAGTTCATTTTATATATATTACTTTAAAGGAAAAATAAACAGTGATTTGTTTCATGGTAGATCATGACAGCATGAATCATTCTATCCTTTTGAAGTGTCAAGAAGATTCCCATTGACTTGATTTTAATGTGGAATGTTTTGTAATTTGAAGAATATTTATATTGATTCACCAAATATATAATATTCATGTAATTGCTCAGTCCTCTTTCAGTTGTTTTGTCAGGTATTTTATACCATATGAAGTGGAATAGTCTCCTCAATACTTAATGGTACTATGTTTAAATTATATTCATCATTATGTAAATTATTCCATCAATGTTAATTAGGTTCAAAGAATCCCCACATAGTGGAACAGTATATTAAAAAATTAGACGTGGGTGTAATGAAAGTGGGAGATATATTCACTATAACAAAGTATTTAGTGAATCATTTATTTAACACTAGGACATCTCAAACATTTTTATTTAATTTTATTGGGAATTTTTAATCCTATCTATTTAGATTATGTCTTATGTGATGAAAATCACAATGATCATCATAATGATGAGAGAGTTGGATCATTAATGAGTATTTCCAATTTTCTATCTTATTAATATTGATCTCACATGGTGTTTTCTAGTTCTCAACATAAATCTAGTGGACGTACAAATTTTGATGGATTTGATAGTTTCCCATATATCCTAAATTTATTGTTATTTTTAGTGTGTATCCTTTAATAATCTCGATGTGGTATTTCATGTATTCGTTTTATAATAGAACATGAGGCAGAGTAGAGCCAAGATGTCCTTTTCATTGTGTCATAGGGTGACTTCTAGATTTAATTTTGATTAGTAGAGTTAATCATTGACTTGTGATATTTATTCAAATTTCATAGAGTGTGACAATGTGTTTTTGTCTGAATTTTCTATCTTACCACTACTAAGGGAGGTGGAGTTTTATATCGACATGGTACGTGGTACAAAACATATTTTCATCCCCATATACCATATAGAACTAGTTGAAATGAAAGTGTTGATGGACAAAACAAGATTATTTTATGAATACTGGATTTATATGAACAAGTGTGTAACCATAGGATTCACCTATTATTTTGGAAACGAAATATAGAAAAAAAACATAATCTTTCTAATGAATACTGTAAACATAATTGAGCCATAGTAAAAAATGTATTTTTTTCATTGGATCACCAATTTGTATTATTCTTTGAAAATGGTGAAGTGATTTTCGAAGATTAACCTTTCATCTTGTTATAACTATCTTAGAATCAAAGATTCTAATATTTTAATGAACACCTTATGAAGTAGGTATGGCCATTGTGAGTGCATTGTTATTACCTTTGGCCTAAATAATTTTCTTATTGTTTTTATGGAACTAATGAAGAAGAAATTCTATATGCTTATAAATTATTTCATTTTTGTGTTTATGCATGATATAAAGGTTCAATAAAAAACCATGGAAGATCATTTTCATCATCAAAGAATCGCTTTGTAAATATTTTTGTTATCATTAAATTTGAGACAAAAAATTAAAATTAAAATTTTGTAACATGGATGTGATGATATTTGAACATATGGTTGCTAAAAATAGTATCTATATCGATCCTAAGAAAGTAGAGGCTATTATGACATAGGAATAACTTCTATATTTTATTTAGAAATTGAGATTCTAGGTATTATGGAGGTATTAACACAAGTTCATTAAATGTTTCTTGATGATGGATTCTTTGATGACCAATCCCACTCAGAAGGGGGTAGTGTTCATGTGGTACTCAAAATTTCTGAATTATTTTGATGAATTGAATCCTGTTTTTAATTCTATAATAGTTTTGAATATTGAAGGGGTTAAGAAGTTCTATGTGGTCATTTTTGATGCCTATGGTTTGGAACCGGGTTGCATTATTGTGTAGGTAGATCGTGTAGTGGCCTACAGTCTTTGGTAGCTTTCACCACAAGAGAATAACTATCTAAACTAAGATGTCAAATTTACAGTTTTGATGCATTCACATAAAAATTATAATAATTATCTTTCTACATAAATGATTTCCATTTTTTTCCTGTCACAAAATCTTGAGTTATATATTTTTCCAAAAATATTTGAATCATAACCAAATGCATGTCGTAGTGTTACTTGAATACATTGATTTAGACATTTCCCATAACTCTGCTAAGGTAAATGTCATCATTTATGTATTGAGTAGGAATTCATATACATTGGATGAGAGAGAACAATTAGGATAGAAAATTTTAATGGTTCTCCAAGATCGAATTCACTTGGGAGTTCTGTAAGGTGGGACTGAGATTTTATTGACATGTGTGTAGTTGAAATCCTCTCTAATTTAGATGATTAAATAGAATATTCGGATTGACGATGAGGTCAATGACATTGTATAATCTATTTATATTGGGGTTACAACTAGTGTGTGGTCATATTATTTAAGGGAATTCTTTGATTTTGAAACTATTATGTCATACCATTTCCTGTAAGAAAAGCTATGACGAGGGACTACTATAGTTCCCAATGAGTCATGCACACTGGAAAAATAAATATATTCTATGATATGTGGAAATGATTCATCTGGTCATGTTTTAGATGATATAATGGGTATTTGTTTTGTTTATATACCTATTATATGGTCATGTCCGAGTTCCATAAACCTTTTTTTCCTTCAGTTGATTATTATGATGACTGAAAAGTGGGATGATATTGTGATGTACTTCATGGTTGGGATTCCATGTACTAATCAAGGGATGAATGTGAATTGGGCAGTTCTCGATCATATGACCAAATCAAATCACATTATCATAGTACATGATACAACTAGTTTTTAGGAGTCTGGAAGTTTGTTATTTTTGAATATCATCATATTGAACAATGTTACATTTTTTATAGTTACTAATATAGATCTAAAGCTCACTTAACATATTCATTATGAGATCTCCAGGAATCAATGAGTTCTCATGTAAGTTTTAGTATGAAATATCATTCAGATATGTATGTGAAGACAGAATGATCTATTAATAATCATAATGAAATTCTTTCATCTTAATTTCATGACTTTAGTGGAGGTTTGGACAACTAGTAGGGGTGTGTTGATTTTTCTTATGACAAATATTACTATTCATCTATTAAGATGGTACCATTTGAGGTATTGTATTATCGGTCTCGTAAATATTTACTACTTTGAATACAGATTATATAAACATATTTTATTTTTCCTTGTAGGGACAAAGATATGATAGAGAAGATTTAGTCAATTCATCATAGAATAGTGATGGAATAGAGATTATATAAATCGTAATCTGATCATCAACAACTACAATTGAATTTTCCATTGGTGACCTAGTGTTTTCAATAATCACTCATTTTTTGGATCACTAATGGATTGAAAAATTGGGAAAGATAACTATGAGATATGTGGAACCATATGTGGTTTTTGAGAATATTAATACATTGGTTTTCCTTTTAGATTTTACAACATATTTGTCATTAATTCGTAATTTGTTTCTTTTGTAGCAACTCATAAAGTATCTCCTTGAACCAACATAGGTGTTCAGTTAGGAGCACCTTGATATTGGACATGCCATATCTTTGATTGAGTAGATACTTTATATCATTGATTTTAATAAAAAGGTTCTTCTTGGACTGTCTACACAATTTGTTTGAATATGATTGAAGAATTGTTGTAATTCATATGAAACATTAGAGTGTGAGGAACCAATAAGATAATTGTGGCCTAATATATTTGAAGTTAAATCATTTGGTAGGACTTATGAGGGTAGAAATCATTTATGGTGGAGAGATTGTATCATCATATTTTTACATTCCAGGTACTTTTATACCCTTTTCTTGACAGCCTTTTGATTGTATCTTGTTTATGATTATTTTTTAGAAAAAAATTAATTTTTTTTATTTTTAGGGGAAATGGATTTTTGGTTCATGTTTAGGGAAAACATTGAAATTTATCCGAGAAAACACTAGGTCATGACATTGGTTTCTAGAAAGGGAACATTGTTAGTTCATATTATGAGGCCTCCCCTTAATTTTTTTGGAAATGTACATTGAATATTTTCATGGTTTTTACATAGTTTCTCAAATTATATATACCAAATATTCACTATTCTAAGTATCCCAACAATAATTTCATAGTTGGTACAAACTTTTCTAAACCAGGCGGCTAAACCATGTAACTATTCCAAAATCCTCATGTGGGTGCATCGGTAGGGGCACTATTTGTAATAATCATGTATCCTAACTTAGGTGGCCATATAAAAAAGTTTTTTATTCCCTTAAAATTGTAATTACAATCTTTACCCCTAGTTATAATTTAAAAACATCTCACATTTGACCATAATTGAACCCTTTAGATTTTGGAATCCTTATAGAGAATATTTATTCTTCTCTAACCCTAGTCATCGTGTATTAAAGTACTGGTTCATGTGACTGATCTCTCTTCAGTATGTGTAATCTCCATAGTTTGGAATCATCTTTCATGAAACTGGCATCTTCTTTAATGGTGGTCAATCATCTGGTTTCGTTTGGTTTTGAAATCTAGATTTGATGGTTTATGTTTCTAGGGATTCATCCTAGAACTTTCTCCCCATGAACTATTAATTATGAGCATTCATATTGGTTGATTTAATAATAACATTACAGAAGGTAGATTAATCTCAATGTATTTTTTTACAGACATGAAAACTTTATTGGATGCTTGATTTGAAATATCATTTCAATTAATTTATAAACATTTATTTTAAGGAAATTAGATTAATTTCAAATATAATGGGATTTGTTAAACATAACATTTTTAGAGAATTCTAATTTGTGTAGTGGATTTGAGAAAATATTTCATGAAATGTGAAGTTAATTAATGTTATTCTTTTATCTTGACTCTTGAAAAAACGTCTTAAATTAAAATAAAAAATTGGGAGGCATTAATTGGATCAAAACCATTCATATGGTTTAGGAAATTTCAATGGAATATTGAAACACAAAATTGGGCATTTGAACTGTGAATGAGTTATTTATTTGAAAAGATTAGTTTATCAATGATTTATTGATTAAAATAACATGTTAACCTAGGTAGTTAGTCAGTCATTAGGACAATAATTCTTAGACTCTAACACTCAATAAATGGATTGATGATTGAAACTCTAGATAAAGAAAGTTCTGTATGATATTCCCAATGGGGTGTTGATTGATTCTATCCCAATTCAATAAGACAGAGGAATTTCTGATAACTATGCGATATGATAATATTCAAAGAAGTGAGGGGATCATATAGAAAGGATTAAACTTACGTTATGGATTATGGGTATGGTTCTCTATTTTGATTTTATTATTACATTATAATGATTACAAAAATGTTTTAATCGTGTACTTATATTATTTAACTATTCATTTAAGAATGTTTTGTTATATTTTCCATAAAATTGTTTTGAAATATTATTTTACTAAAAATTAGAAAGAATTCATCATGAACGTTTTATTTAAATTGAATTATAAAGGGTTTATTTTTCTTGGAACTCTTTATATAACATTTGGTGAACCTTAAAATCTTATTTCGATCACACCCTACCATTGGATTCTATAATTTTTAGATTATATCATACCAATTCATGGAAAATGGAATATTCCATATGAAGGTTGTAGGTGTTATTGATTCATGGGACCTTGGGAGATAGTGGTGACTGGTGGAGCTGTGATCCAGTTATTGCACTTAAATTGTGGGACCATGTCATGATGAATGTTGTGTAGAATTTTAGAAGATGTTTTATTCGGATTAGCATCTTTTAGCTCAAGGTACACATTTCTCCATGAGGAGTTCTTGGAATATAAATTATTTAATGTTCATTTATTTAGAGTTTGATGTTATATATTAATATCATTTTTTATTGTAGAAAATTCATTCCCTCAGACCATTCATTGATTCCCTATTCGTATCACCATCCCATGGGGATTTGGAATGATCTACAATTCTTATCATTTTCATATTGGGTATCACTGTACTAAGTTAATTTGGTTGGTTTAAGAAGTTTTTGATATATAATTATACCTAAATCACTCATCCTAGGTCCATTCATAGATACTCACCACTCTTAAGATCCAAATTTGTACATGACCCTTCCATATATAATTCTTTATCATTCTGCCTATGTTATAGTAGTTCCTTAATTTATAGGAACCATATTTTAAAAGTACCTTATAGTAATGGTTACATTTTTTAAGATCATGAGTTTTAAAAAATTTTAAATTACAACTATTTTTGATATTTTTTGTCACATGAAACACCAAACTAAAGAAAAATTCTACTCAAATGAATAGAAAAATATAAAAATTACTTGTACAATATAATCATTTCTAAATAAAAAAATATACTAAATTGTTAATGCATAAAAATAGGATTATTGACACCTAAATTATTAAAATGGGTTTTTCAAATAATATATATTTTTCTATATATACTATATTTTTATTTAACAGAAAAACATTAAATTGTTATAATTTTTAAATATATAAATTAATTTCAATTTTAATTAATAATTTAAATATTTACATAGGGTTGATTTTTTAGTTATATAAAAATAAATTATTTTTATGTGAATAGATGAAAAACTGATTTTCCTCACACCAACACTTTAATGACTTAACCATAACAAAATAATGACATAGAAATTTTTTAATCACTTTAAAAAAAAATATTAATTAAAATAAAATACCTGTATGAATTTATAAAACTCATGTTTAATATTTTCTTAAACATAAGTAACATTTTACTTTATAAAAAATTATTCCCTTGTATAAGAAAATACTTTTACTCGCATATTGAATCTAGATAATGAAAATTAGAATTCATATTTTAAATAATTGATTTGATTTTCTTAAATAATTATAATTTCATTTTCATGCATATGTTTATGATTTCTTTGATTTATCTGAATTAATGTCAAAATGATAGAAATTGTTTATCAATAAATTATTTTATGAACATTGTTTACTTTTTATATAATAAAATAGATTAATATCATCAAAAAAATAAATTAATAGAATTTTGATCACTATATATTAATATATTAGCACTAATTTATTTTTTAATCAATGGTAAATAATATTAAGTACACTAAATGGTTAAAATATCATTTTTCAGGAAAAAAGTTTAATATATAAAATATTTTAAATTAAAATATACTTCTATCTTATTTAGAATTTCAATTATATTCAACTGTGATAAAATTTAGGTTTAGAACACCCAAAATTTGTATGAAGGGATAAATCTTGTATTCATAGACTATAATCTACTTAGGTCAAGACTTGTTTTAAAGGTAAAACATGAAGATGATAAAATATAAAAATCAATTTTTGAATGTCTTGAAACATGTTTACAAAATTTGGGAAGTAGGTATTGAGGGATTTATTAACCATATATCACATTATAATCCATTGTATCTCACTTTTGGAACCATTTAGCCTTGAATATTTTCATTCCACTATCAAAAAATGTTGGGCATTCAGAAAACTATTGTTTTCATCACTTATAATGGGGGATAAATTCCACTATCTTGAAGTTACACATAGAAATAAAAATTTCCTTAGAACCCTGCCCAATTTTTATATAATATAATTAACTAAAATGATATATTTCGATTAGTCTCTATATATATTCTTATTCCCCTCATTTCCTCTAATAAAATTACATATAATGACATATTTGATGACCATTTTCATACTCTTTATATTTTAATGGTTTTCATTTAAGTGTTATACAAACTATAAGGGTCATTTTCCAAATCACATTTTAAAATTTCATCCTCTCAAATACAATAACCCATCTTGTAAATTTTTAGATTCATTCATTCCAATATCAGATTCAATTTATTTCACTCTTTTTATGTATGGTGAGAACTTGGTTCTATTTCAATTTATTAAAAACAATATTTTATAATAATTCAAAGTGATGGAGTTTCCAAATAAAATATTTTAAAAACTATCAAACTATAATTTTATTTTATTCTCAAATTTTATTTTCAATCCAATTTTTCTATATACCTATATTTGTTTAAAAAATTTGGAAAAGGTCATCATTAATTACAGGGTGTTTCTTTGTAAATTTTATAAATGAAAACCAATTCAATATTTTTTGTATTATTCATTTTCAAAAAAATGAATATATTTTAACATTTTTATATGAAAATAAATTTTTTCTTTCTTTATCATTTTAAAATATATTTTTTTTGGCATTTTATTGGTCTCTAAAATAAATTATTTTTTCTTAGATTTATTAAATTTTACTTTTAATATGATTCCCAAAGATCTGAGATATTTATTTTTTCCATTTCTTTTTTAAGACATATAATTTTTTTCCATCAATGTCATTACAATGTATATATATTATTACTGATCAAAAATATTCCTCAATTATTATCATCCAACATCTTTCCATCTATGGATTATTTAGTTTTATTTTCAATAAAATGTATCATTTATTACTACCTATTTATTTCATAACTATCCATTGTGAATATGAATAAATTTTATTCCAATTCCATTCCTTTTTGAATAATTTATATTTAATTTCATATATTTAACGGTTTTAAAAAAGATTAAATATAAGGCCCCAGCCTTAAACCTTATTTAATCTTGAGTTATTACAAGATTACACATTGAGGATCTTTTCAGGTTTAGAGTTTTAGAGAATTAGATCATGAAACTTGCATTACATTCCACATTTAAACAAAGTGGTTACATAAAAGATAGTATTCATTCTTTCCATCAACGGAAACATATTTAAAATAAAACATTGATTCTTTCTTGACACATCCTTGACACTATCATCACATCATGTACCCTTCCCTTGACCTGTGGAAAACATTTCAAAAACTTGGGATGAGCATAAAAAGCTTAGTAAGGGATATAAAAATATGGAAAGGAAACATGAGTACATTTATACATAAGAATGAAATCACACTTTACCCATAAAACATGAGAACTTTAACATACCTCATAAAATCATGAATAAATCATAGAAATCATAAGACATAAAGGTAACTTGAGGCATTCATAACATTATTACGTAGGGAGTAACCCTTTTAGTTACGTTTGGAATACCCATCACAGAATATTCCCTAAATATCTTCGGAGAAACATTAATGTTTCACTCCTTCGCGTTACCCAATGCATTGGAGAGCTATATCAGGCTCACCCGCCCTTAGTTTATCACGGAACCACCCGTCTTCATAACAATGCCCAAGAACCATAACATAATCTTATCACATAAAACATGTATAAAGGAAACATAACCTTTCCACCTTTCAATAACAAGATATCAATACAACACATTGATATAAATACATTATGAAAACCATTTTCAATACCAAAATAAAAGAAAAGTAAAACAAGGTATTTATTTTTCTTTTAAAAAGAAGGTATGGCCTGTAGAAGAAGCCAAAACTCAAATGATGGTCACGACGGCGGAGAAGTCGTTGTCGCCGCATACGTACGACAAAAACATTCCCTTTTGTCGTTTAGTAAAACGCTTCGTATAAAAAAGATTCCTTTTTGGATAAACGTAAAAGTAAAAGGGGTTTATACACCGTATAAAAGAAGGTTGTGTATAAAACAAACTATGCCTCAATGAATGGAGATTGAGACGAAGTCCCTTACAAAGACGGTATCCTTGGTTTAAGAATAAATCAATTAAATAATTATGTGTGACAAAAAAATACACCAAATATAAGTGTATATTAAGTGTAAAATAATCAAAGGTCACTCACACATATTCAAAAGATGACATATTCAATAACTACATGTTGAACCCAAAGAGATCGAAATTGGGATAAGAAGTTCCCTTGACAGCCTAACGACGTCACATCAAAATGAGTTGATGAGAGATAAAAAAGGGTATCTCATCACATGGACATAAAATTTACATCAATAAGGATATATGTGAACATATCCCAACATAACAATATGTAAATTAAAAGACCCAACAAAAGAAGTCTTTTAAAAAGAGGAGGGTGAAAGGTTCCCTTACCGAGTTGGGTAACTTTCGAAACGTACACCCAATGGAAGAAGGTTCATACAATGAAGATGAAAATACCCATAAATGAAATTATACTACCCAAGGTGTATAATAGTGGGAAGTACATACACCACTCAAAGGAAATTGTGGCAAATGTAGCATAAATCTCACGGGAATAAAAGTGAGATGAAAAATCCTTTAGGAAAACTCGGCAGCCTAACGGCGCCACATGAAACATCCAAAATGGATTGATGAGAGAGAATAGGGTCTCTCATCACATTAAAATAAAAATTAAAGTAAGATTAATATAAAAGAACATCCCAATAACAAGAAAGATGATCTTTAAAAGGAATGACATAAAAGAGTGTACTTAAAAAGAAAGAGTGGAGTAGGATCACTTACCTCGTATCCGACTTGACCCGACCGTTCTTTAATATCCTGAATAAAAAACTTGAGTTAATATCTACTTTCTTAAGAACCTTTTTCAAGTTTATTATTCCTTTTATACCATGTTATGAACATCATGTAATCATTTAAGTTTATAATGTTCATTTTGTCGGTATTTGGTTCTTAAGTCAAAAATAGACTTCTTACACTTACATGTTGTTAATTTGGTCAAAGTTTCATTATATCCAGAATGATATTAATGATTTGGATAAAATATATATAATATACATTCATCATATACATGTATTTATAATATTACATCACATTTAGAGGTAAGAAATGAAATGCACCGTTCATGGAGACGGTAAGCCGTACGTACGCATGAACGCTACTTCCATTTCTATTTCGTATTTTCTGGAATGAAATAATAATGATATAAGAGTATATTATAATTCCAGTATAATAACATATATAATATCATTAACGTTATCCTTTACACATCCCACATATGGTATTAACGAATCAAATCACTTTTAGGGGGCGGTAGTCCGCACTTCCTAATATGAAGATATCGTGTTCACCCTTAATGGAAACAATAATGGTATGCCATAAATGAAATATAAAGAAGCTTAAGAAAAGAATAAACATATTATATATCATATATAAAAATAGTGACATCATAATGGCCACCTTTTAAGGTGTTAAATGAGTATTGAACAATCATCGTTTCGGGAGGCAGAATTTCGCCATCCACGGAAATTGTATGTTCTTTAACCATTTGATGTAGTTGTGTGAGAGTGTAGCTCGAATAAATCTTATAACAACATTCTAATATATTGAATATACTGTTGTTGTTACAAAAGAAGTAAATAAAAAGAGTTTAGGGGGTTGGAGAAGCAAAATAAAACAAATGAACATGAGAGAATGAATTAACTTTAAAAGTGTAACTCCTTTTGATTTGAGCCTAAAGGCTTCCTTTGAAAGGATTCTGCCCAAAGGGAATACTCTAGGATGAGGATAGGGATGTGTAGAGAGTAAATGGGCAGGGTATGTCCGATCCAAAGGCTTGAGGAGTGTGTGAAATGAGGTAGAGGTGGGGGCCTTTTATAAGAGGAGAGGAGGGGCACTTTTGGAAATCATGAAACTATTATTTTATTTTCAGAAGTGCTTCGAATTTCTAATGTCCCACATTGATATATTTCGAAGATAAGATGATAATGTTTCGAAATATTCCCATACAATAGTTTTTGGACAAGTGTAGGTCTTAGATTTTATATTATCGTTTCATTTTATTTAAACTGTTCATTAATGAGGTCATCGTTTCATCTTCATGATGTCATAATTAAATTAATTTATTTAATGTCTAAAAATTATAAAACAAATATCCTGATGTAGGAAATCTTTTTATCTTTCCAAAGAGTATTTATAGACAAAATTATGATTAGTATAACCCCTTCTAAAAATTGTTTTAGTAAAACACTTTATGTTAGTGTCATTTTCACCTTTATTTTAAAAAAAGGCATTAAAGTCATTATCTCGCCCAAGAGGCTCCATAGGGTCCCCTAAATCGACCCAATGGTTGTCTTGGTCGGCCGTGACTCAACCAATAGGGGTAGGACAAGTTTCATGCTGTTTTCACATTTTTATAATATCATTTTTACCTTAAATTACACTAATTACCTCTAATCGCGATTAATTAAAAAAAGTTACTATTCACCAAAAAATTATTTTCATCCCATTGAACCACATTTTACATACTAATGACAACCATGTATGTCGGATTTTCAAAATTCAATACACATTAGTGGTAAACTTTCATTTAACTGAAAAATCAGTTTGCTTGATTACCACTTAGTGGTTTCACTATTCATTAAAAATTGGAGTTTTTCAGAAAATTACCAAAAATTCACTCTAAGCTATATTCGATATTCCGAATTCAAAAATGATTTTTATATTACCTAATTCAAAGAATATAAGTAGAATTAATTAATTTAATAATTAACTCCCAGTGTCAAAACATATAGCGTGTTTTTAAGAAATAATATATATCAAAAGATTGACACCAGGTTAAGTCTAATTTCAAAGTGAAATTGATTCCAATGACCACCATTGAATTAAATGGTAAAAATATATTCAGATTACACATTAAGACCAATTCAAAAGATAATATAATCATATAAATAAATTAGATTAAAAAGTGGTTTTGAATTAAAATACAACATTTTACACTATTCATTAAAAAATGAACTTTATCGGAAAGATACCAAAAATTTACACAAAGTAAATTTTGATGTCCCAATTCTTAAGAAGAGTTTTATTTGTTCCAATAGAATGTATAAGAGTGAACAAAACTATATTTAATGATGGTTCTCCATCAAAAGGCGATAAGTGAACCTTTAGTGAAAACTAGGGCATATACGCCTAAAATTGAATTCTTTCCGTATTTTAAGACTTTATCTTTTATTGGATAAATATAATAACATTTGAAAACATATATAATCATATTTTAGTTATTTATATCCATTCCCGCCAATACAACGGCTACATGTTAACTACCATTTAAAATAATATTATTTTATTATTAGAGTGCAACGTAAGATTCCCAAGAAACTCATTGTTGCGTGTTGGGTACGCCATCGAGCATAGCGTCCCCTTTAAAGTCGTATTAATATTTTATTCACAAATATGGATAAATATGAAAATGTAATATTATTTATTTACCTGGGGTGTTACATCCTTCCCCCCTTTTGGGAATTGCGTCCTCGCAATTTTTAAAATTGAGCTTGGAAACATCCTTGAAAGTCCCACATCAGAACAGGAGTCGGTAAAACAATCACTTTAAAATAAAGGAAGATAAGTACATAGGTCACCTGAGTTAACCCATATGTAGAAAAACATGGACATGGAAGAAAAATCAAAGGGTCATGTTCTTGAGGGAGAGTGATAGTAAACATGTCTAGGAGAAAGTTAACCATAAGAAAATCACAAACTTGTGATGGGTTAAATGATATTCGATTCCCCAGTAGGAAAAGTTAATAGACAACATTTTTGTTTTAAGTTACTTTCTATTGAGGAATTTATTCATAAGGAAAGATAATCACTTATGATGTTGAATTTCAACTTTTACTATATTCTTTAATCAAACTCATATTTTTTTTCCAAAAGACGAGTATTTAAGGAGACTTGTTCGCATTAAGAGTACTATAATCAACTTCTAGAGAATCACCTAATCCACCAAATAGAACTATATACATCCCATGTCTTTAGGATTTAACCAAAACCAAAACCAAAAAGGTTTGTACAAGGTCAGATAATCCAGAAAAGGATAACCGAAAAGGAAATCTATGCTTAATCTCCAAAATTTGTCCAACAAAACCCAAAGTTCAACGAGGACCATCCGATAAACAAATTTTCCATAAAATTCTTCAATGTAAACCAATATAATATTGAAACCCAAATATTTTAAGGATTTAGTCACATAGTATTCCATGTTAAATCGTAACATTTATCTACAAACAACATTAGTTTCTCCTAAAGTCTCGTATTGAAAATTAAATAACCTAATCACATATCCTCTATGATAGGTTAATCATTTTCATAAATAACCCAAAATCAACTTAATCTTAATTCATAAAATCATATAACTAAAAAGAATCAATCAAACTAACCAGGGACTTCACGTAGTCCAGTGGTAGGCGATAAATACCAGTCGCACTTTGGTTGTGGGTTCGATTCCTACAGATTTGTCCGACGCGACGGGTAGTCACATGGTCTGCGTGTTGTCCTTTTTCCAAAACTATATAATTCTCAAATCATTCCCCAAAAAGGGATAAAATCATCAAAAATAACCATAACATAATTTCACATCAATTTTATCTCATTCCTTTCACTTCAATCATAACATATAGTAACCCATAACTACCTCAAAAGTAAGGATCATATAAACCCAAATGGTTCTTTATAACTATGTCCACAAAAGAAAAGATAACTATTCCTTGAATAAAATTTTCATATATTAAACATCAGGGTTACACATAATATAAAAATTCTTCTAATGTAACCCCATCATCAAAAGAGACTTAATACTCTTAAGAATTTCACCATAACTCTTGAAGCCCTTATATGTTGACATCTTACTCATGCAACATTCTTCATGATCCATTAACCATTCCTTTCCAACTTATTCCGAAATACCTCTTTCTTACAAACAAAATCATGAATCATATCCTAAGATTCCAAAATAGGAAAACAATAGTCATGAAATAATACATACATTTTATTGGTCATTTTCATTTTCTTCATCCTCAATCGGAATGGCATTAGGTATTGGTAAACTAAGATTTGTATGCTCTTGGTGATCCCATTCACGAAACTTCTTCATAGGACATGTGTTTTCATAATGACCATGCACACCACATTTAAAACATTCAATTGATCCCTCAGAAAGAACTTCTTCCCCTTTCCTCGAGTCAACTGGATGCTTCCTTTTTCCATGGCAGGTTCTTGCTTTATGACCTTCATTTCCACATCTATAGCATATTTATGTCCCTTTGAAACATTTTCCTAGGTGTTTCTTTCCACATCTTTGACAGATAGGTTTTTGAACACACTTGCCTTTATGATTATTACCTGTACTTCCGTAGGGATTTGTTTCTCGCATATATGATGCCTTAGGGAAATCACCAAGGTTTAGGTGGTCAATCATGACTCCAGATAGTTGGTTTAGGATAATCACAAGAGTTCTCATTGAAGCTCCCATATCATTCAGTTGCTTGCTCAAAAAACTTTTACAGTTTCCTTCACATCCACTGTTACTTTGGTGCCTGCTAGATCCAGCCATTTACTAAAACCAAAAAGGTCAGTGTGAGTATATCAACAAAAACATCATCTACTAATGAGTAAGATAAACACTAAGATATACTTACTCATTCACTTTATCTAAAACTAGGACTCTTTCTGAAATCATAACCATTATGGTAATGTCACTTATGCTTAAAGAATACCCTAACCTCTAAAGTTTTCTAAACCGAACTTTGATACCAACTATAAGGCCCCAGCCTTAAACCTTATTTAATCTTGAGTTATTACAAGATTACACGTTGAGGATCATTTCAGGTTTAGAGTTTTAGAGAATTAGATCATGAAACATGCATTACATTCCACATTTAAACAAAGTGGTTACATAAAAGACAGTATTCATTCTTCCCATCAACGGAAACATATTTAAAATAAAACATGGATTCTTTCTTGACACATCCTTGACACTATCATCACATCATGTACCCTTCTCTTGACCTGTGAAAAACATTTCAAAAACTTGGGATGAGCATAAAAATCTCAGTAAGAGATATAAAAATATGGAAAGGAAACATGAGTACATGTATACATAAGAATTAAATCACACTTTACCCATAAAACATGAGCACGTTAACATACCTCATAAAATCATGAATAAATCATAGAAATCATAAGACATAAAGGTAACTTGAGGCATTCATAACATTCTTACGTAGGGAGTAACCCTCTTGGTTACGTTTGGAATACCCATCACAGAATCTTCCCTAAATATATTCGGAGAAACATTAATGTTTCACTCCTTCGCGTTACCCAATGCATTGGAGAGCTATATCGGGCTCACCCGCCCTTAGTTTATCACGGAACCACCCGTCTTCATAACAATTCCCAAGAACCATAACATAATCTTATCACATAAAAGATGCATAAAGGAAACATAACCTTTCCACCTTTCAATAACAAGATATCAATACAACACATTGATTTAAATACAGTATGAAAACCATTTTCAATACCAAAATAAATGGAAAGTAAAACATGATATTTATTTTTCTTTTAAAAAGAAGGTTTGGCTTGTAGAAGAAGCCAAAACTCAAATGATGGTCACGACGGTGGAGAAGTCGTTGTCGCCGCATACGTACGACAAAAACATTCCCTTTTGTCGTTTAGTAAAACGCTTCATATAAAAAAGATTCCTTTTTGGATAAACGTAAAAGTCAATGGGGTTTATACACCATATAAAAGAAGGTTGTGTATAAAACAAAATATGCCTCAATGAATGGAGATTGAGACGAAGTCCCTTACCAAGACGGTATCCTTGGTTTAAGGATAAATCAATTAAATAATTATGTGTGACAAAAGAATACATCAAATATAAGTGGATATTAAGTGTAAAATAATCAAATGTCATTCACACATATTCAAAAGATGACATATTCAATAACTACATGTTGAACCCAAAGAAATCGAAATTGGGATAAGAAGTTCCCTTGACAGCCTAACGGCGTCACATCAAAATGAGTTGATGAGAGATAAAAAAAGGGTATCTCATCACATGGACATAAAATTTACATGAATAAGGATATATGAGAACATATCCCAACATAACAATGTGTAAACTAAAAGACCCAACAAAAGAAGTCTTTTAAAAAGAGGAGGGTGAAAGGTTCCCTTACCGAGTTGGGTAACTTTCGAAATGCACACCCCATGGAAGAAGGTTCATACAATGAAGATTCAAATACCCATAAATGAAATTATACTACACAAGGTGTATAATAGTGGGCAGTACATACACCACTCAAAGGAAATTGTGGCAAATGTAGCATAAATCTCATGGGAATAAAAGTGAGATGAAAAATCCTTTACGAAAACTTGGCAGCCTAACAGCGCCACATGAAACTTCCAAAATGGATTGATGAGAGAGAATAGGGTCTCTCATCACATGAACATAAAAATTACAGTAAGATTAATATAAAAGAACATCCCAATAACAAGAAAGATGATCTTTAAAAGGAATGACATAAAAGAGTGTACTTAAAAAGAAAGAGTGGAGTAGGATCCCTTACCTCGTATCCGACTTGACCCGACCGTTCATTAATCTCCTGAATAAAAAACATGAGTTAATCTCTACTTGCTTAAGAACATTTTTCAAGTTCATTATTCCTTTTATACCATGTTATGAACATCATGTAATCATTTAAGTTAATAATGTTCATTTTGTCGGTATTTGGTTCTTAAGTCAAAAATAGACTTCTTACACTTACATGTTGTTAATTTGGTCAAAGGTTCATTATATCCAGAATGATATTAATGATTTGGATAACATATATATCATATATATTCATAATATACATGTATTTATAATATTACATCGCATTTAGAGGTAAGAAATGAAATGCACCGTTCATAGAGACGGTAAGCCGTACGTACGCATGAACGCTACTTCCATTTCTATATCGTATTTTCTGGAATGGAATCATAATGATATAAGAGTATATTATAATTACAGTATAATAATCTATATATAATATCATTAACTTTATCCTTTACACATCCCACATATGGTATTAACGAATCAAATCACTTTCAGGGGGCGGTAGTCCGCACTTCCTAAAATGAAGATATCGTGTTTACCCATAATGGAAACAATAATGGTATGCCATAAATGAAAAATACCGAAGCTTAAGGAAAGAATAAACATATTATATTTCATATATAAAAATAGTGACATCATAATGGCCACCTTTGAAGGTGTTAAATGAGTATTGAACAATCATCGTTTCGGGAGGCAGAATTTCGCCATCCACGGAAACCGAATGTTCTTTAACCAATTTATGTAGTTGTGTGAGAGTGTAGCTCGAATAAATCATATAACAACATCCTAGTATATTTAAGATAATGTTTTTGTTTCAAAATAATTAAATAAAATGAGTTTAGGGGGTTGGAGAAGCAAAATAAAACAAATGAACATGAGAGAAAGAATTACCTTTAAAAGTGTATCTCCTTTTGATTTGAGCCTAAAGGCTTCCTTTGAAAAGATTCTGCCCAAAGGGAATCCTCTAGGATGAGGAGAGGGATGTGGAGAGAGTAAATGGGAAGGGGATGGCCGAGCAAAAGGCTTGAGGAGTGTGTGAAAGGAGGTAGAGGTGGGGGCCTTTTATAAGAGGAGAGGAGGGGAACTTTTGGAAATCATGAAACTATTATTTTATTTTCAAAAGTGTTTCGAATTTCTAATGTCCCACATTGATATATTTCGAAGATAAGATGATAAGGCTTCTAAATATTCTCATCCAATAGTTTTTGGACAAGTGTAGGTCTTAGAATTTATATTATCGTTTCATTTTATTTAAACTATTCATTAATGAGGTCATTGTTGCATCATCATGATGTCATAATTAAATTAATTTATTTAATGTCTAAAAATTATAAAACAAATATCCTGATGTAGGAAATCTTTTTATATTTCCAAAGAGTATTTATATACAAAATTATGATTATTATAAGCCCTTCTAAAAATTGTTTTAGTAAAACAATTTATGTTAGTGTCATTTTCACCTTTATTTTAAAAAAAGGCATTAAAGTCATTATCTCGCCCAAGAGGCTCCATAGGGTCCCCTAAATCGACCCATGAGTTTTCTGGGTCAGCCATGACTCATCCAATAGGGGTAGGACAAGTGTCATGGTGTTTTCATATTTTTATAATATCATTTTTACCTTAAATTACACTAATTACCTCTAATCGCGATTAATGAAAAAAAGTTACTATTCACCAAAATATTATTTTCATCCCATTGAACCAAATTTTACATACTAATGAAAAACATGTATGTCGGATTTTCAAAATTCAATACACATTAGTGGTAAACTTTCATTTAACTGAAAAATCAGTTTGCTTGATTACCACTTAGTGGTTTCACTATTCATTAAAAATTGGAGTTTTTCAGAAAATTACCAAAAATTTACTCTAAGCTATATTCGATATTCCGAATTCAAAAATGATTTTTATATTACATAATTCAAAGAATATACGTATAATTAATTAATTTAATAATTAACTCCCTCTGTCAAAACAAATAGCGTGTTTTTAAGAAACAATATATATCAAAAGATTGACACCAGTTTAAGTCTAATTTCAAAGTGAAATTGATTCCAATGACCACCATTGGATTAAATGGTAAAAATATATTCATATTACATATTAAGACCAATTCAAAATATAATCTAATCATATAAATAAATTAGATTAAAAAGAGTTGTTGTATTAAAATACAACATTTTACACTATTCATTAAAAATGAACTTTATCGGAAAGATACCAAAAATTTACATAAAGTAAATTTTGATGTCCCAATTCTTAAGAAGAGTTTTATTTGTTCCAATAGAATTTATAAGAGTGAAAAAAACTATATTTAATGACAGTTCGCCATCAAAAGGCGATAAGTGAACCTTTAGTGAAAACTAGGGCATATACGCCTAAAATTGAATTCATTCTGTATTTTAAGACTTTATCTTTTATTAGATAAATGTAAAAACATTTAAAAACATATATAATCATATTTGAGTTATTTATATCCATTACCACCAATACAATGGCTACATGTTAACTACCATTTAAAATAATATTATTTTATTATTAGAGTGCAACGTAAGATTCCCAAGAAACTCGTTGTTGCGTGTTGGGTACGCCATCGAGCATAGCATCCCCTTTAAAGACATATTAATATTTTATTCACAAATATGGATAAATATGAAAATGTCATATTCTTTATTTACCTGGGGTGTTACATTAAATACATCAATTTGTTCAGGAAATTATTGATTAACACAAATACCCTTTATTTATAAATTATAAATATAATATTCTCAATTATCTTAATTATATATCATTTACGTTAAAAATTACAGAATATTATTGGATTACCATTTATTTTCTATAGGAATA
This sequence comes from Viscum album, assembly GCA_963277665.1. NCBI lineage: Eukaryota > Viridiplantae > Streptophyta > Magnoliopsida > Santalales > Viscaceae > Viscum > Viscum album. The sequence goes on along the minus strand of OY728155.1, from coordinate 239,673,467 downwards.
TCATGTTTTTAATAATTATAGAATTATCAGTAATTTGTTTATTTCATTCCATTTTAAACAATATGAAACCCATTTTCTTTCAATTTATCTTTATAATTTGATGAGTGAAACAAATATTATTCCCATGAGTTATTCATGTTATGATCAAGGATTGTTTTTAAGTGGAATATATAAGTATGTATGAATGATAATTGGGGTCCTATATCTCTATATAATTAGTTTATTAAATTTTTAAATCTTATAAGATATGTATATATGGAAACATTTAGTAGTTCACAAGAAATGGTTACGGTGTGTGAGTTACCAAGTTGATGTATACATGGGAAAAATTTTGTTGTCTTAAAAAAATTGGCTCAAGTATGGGACTCATAAATCTGATGTTCCCAAATGAAAAAATTTTTAAGACGATATTATTTTTTTATAATGAAAATAATAAGATCTCACATGTCATTTTTGTAAACTCATATATCATAAATCTCATGATTAATTTCATATGTTTCAAGATGTCAATTTCTATGGCTCTTATTTTATGATATATGAATCTTTATTTATTATTTTCTTATTTATCATAATTATAACCATTATATTTTCTTCTTATACCATATGATATTTTACGGTTACCACTTAGGTTTACACGTACTAAATTCTGATCTCACCCCTTTACTATGTTTCAATTTCTTCATGTTATGAAAATTAGATAATTATGAAATTTATAGATGAGTATCTTATATTGAATAGTAGTGGGATATGTTGAAGTCTTTTCTTGTATTAAGAATTTACCAATATAGTGAAAAAATATCCATCATTTTAAAATTACAAGATTTCTGTTAGTAAATATTTTCTATTAATTATATATACCTACATTCCAAAATAGTCTCTCTAATGTATTGTAACGCAATATTTTTATAATACATATAATTAAAATGGTCTTTTTTTCTGGGATTTTATATTTTGTATCAATGATGGGTTTAGGTAGATAATTATATTTGTATTTTAGTTTATTATAATTAATGGTTGATAAGTAAAGTTTTATCATAATTCCAAATATATAAAAAACCCTTTAGTTTAGTTTATGTAATATTTAATATTTTAGGGATTATTATTGGATAACATTAGTGAAACTAAAAGAAAATATAAAGGGATAAGTCTAAATATATGGTAACATCTCAATGATTTTGTAATGTACAGATTGTGTCGTTCTCCTAGAAATTACATATCTATATAGATAATAAAAGTTGATATTGGATTTGGGTTAAATGGGCCTGGGGGTAATAGCCATGAATAGGTTAGATTGGTTGTTATCTCAATCATTAACTGGTTCACAAAAAAGATACTTAAAAGTACACCTAGATTGACACTCTGGGGGTATATATTTTTATTAATTTCCATTAATTATAATAAACCAATATAAATAATATGAGTATGATGTTAACTAATTCTGTTAGATAATGTAATATAAAAACAACTATCGATATCGAAGTATTGAAAAAAGTGAGTCATAGGATAATCCAAACAAATCATATTTTAGAAAAAGGTTCCATGGGGTAAGACATATTTCGATAAATTTTTTAATATTCATAATTATAATATTATCATAACCCTTTTTATTTTGGTATATGGATATAATTGGATAATTAAAATGATGATGAGAATGGTATTTATCAAGAAAAAACAATGAATTATAACTGAATAATTAATCATGATTAAATGGTTGAAAATATTTGTATATTCATGTTTTAATGGAAATGATTATTTTTATAGTATTAAATACGGTAGTGGATATGATATCTTAATAGAAAATAAATCTTGATGCTCATATAAATTTACATGAGCGATTGATATTTACGAATGACGTTAGTTTGTATTCTAAATTTATAAGGATGATGTGACCCGAATATGGATATTTCTTTATTACTATTCCTTTAATGGTTTGGAAATATATATTAAATGGTATTAATAATCTAGAGAAGTTATTTTACAAAAATCTTATATTTTTTGTGGATAGATAGTGTATAACACATGCTTGTGGTATGTATAAATCTTAGTTTTAATATATTCTTAACATTGATTTAATAAAGGGTTGATGATTTTGAGAATAGTGTGTTTTATAGTATTGATAGGCTTGGAAGTTTTTTATGAATTTATTGAATAAGTGATCCATCATATTTTTTCTTAATATTTTATCATTTTCGATCATAATATATATTTATAATTTTGTGAAATTATGAATTATTGGTTAATTTATTTTTGAGTTAAAGATAATGCTAATGTCTGAATAAATATATATAATTATTGGTTTAATGTAATAGAGTTTCCAATTATTTTTGGAAAGGTAAGTTTTGTTAGATATATGATTTGGATATATATATTAATGGTAATATGATTGTATGAACAATTAATATTTTTTAAGGAATGATAAGTAACAAATTATTTCCTAAGAGAGTATGGTAGATGTGAAATTTGTTTTTATATCAAGAACGATAAATATTATCAGAATACCTTCACCAAGATTCATCAACGTGTAATAATTATTTTTTTTGGATTCCATTAATTTAAGGTGGTTGAATGGAACGACCCCAGATTATGGATCCTATAAATTAATACAATCATCTATAGATTATGTCTTATACAATATTAAAAAAATGAAAAAATGAACTAAAATGAAATGTGAAATATTAAAATTAATTTAATAATATAACAATTCGAAAATAAAAAAATTATAATCAATTACATATTCATAAAATATAAAATTTTGAACACTTAAAGTATTGAAATGACATTATTTTAATTTAACAAATTATCTCTTCATATAATGTATTATAATTTGAAAGATAAATTTCTAAATTTAAAATTTTTAATTTTGTAAAATGATTTTCATTATTTTATAAATCATTTTTAAATTAATTTTGTATGAATATTTGAGTTTTTCTAACATAATATATTATTATGTGGATTGTGAAAAAACACTTATTTTGCGAATACAATAACATTTTCATGTTATTTAGATTAAATAATTTTTTTAATTTTTTTAAAATTTATTATTATATAAAAAATATTTATAAATTAAAATAAATTACTATTTTGAATTCATAAATACCTTGTTAAAAATGGTGAAAAGTAAAGTGCAATTATATGATAAAAATTATTTTTAATCAATAATATTAAAAAATTAGTTTCCATCACCTATATAAATTAAATATAAACAAATTATGGAATATAATATATCAAAATATTCATATTTTTATATAATATCAATTTATATATTTACCCTAAAATTATTATCACTAGGTTTACTACTAATTTTTGCAATATAAAAATTTATTTTAAAAGAACTGTTTTATTAATATAGTGTAATTTTTATTTTACAAAAAATAATTTACCTCCTCTAAAAATGAAATTAATATTATTTTTAAGTCTAAATATAAATATATTATCTCCCATGTAATTGGAATTTAATGATAAATAAGTCTAAGAGAACATAGTTTTTAACACATCATTCTTCTATATGATATTTTTCTATATATAAACTATTATAATGGAAAAGTTAATTTAATATATTTAAAATTTTAAATATATTAAATAGGGTTTATAATTAGGTTTATAAAATAGACACTTTTTATGAGGGGTTACTTTATATTTTAAAAAAAAATATAATCTACTTGGGGAAAATGTTATTACAATTGTAAAAATAGAGATGGTAAAGTGTAAAAATTAAATAGTAAAAGGATTCAAATTTTTTTATAAAATGAGGTAAAATAGATAGAGGATCCTTTATCAACCTTATCTTACTAAAATGTTAATTATTTTAAAAAATTTAAACTATTATTACTTGAATTGTTTTATTCCATTATTGAAAAATAATGGGTGTTACGAAAAGTCCCCTTCTCTTAAATTATAAAAGGGGTCACATGAACCATCTTAAATTTACATAGTACCTTTGAAATTTACTTCACAGCTGACAAATTTACCTCTCATATAATCCCATTACATTATTTAAAGTCCTTGGTCCCCATATTTTAAAATACTCATTTCCCTTCCAAGGACACTTTCAAGAGAAAATTTATTGTACAAAAGTTAGTATAACTCACTCCTTACCATTTCCTCGTAATCTTTATATTAAATAACTACAATACAATAATAATGAAATCAATTAAACATTATTTTCCTATTGGATATTAATTATTTTAATTGTAAAACCATTATTTATTCCAACCCATCTACTTCAGAAATTTAAAGAAAGATAATTATGTGTTGTTCTTACTACTGTATCCATGAAGTAACGTTTTTCTTTTTAAATCTTGACCAAAATTTATTATTATAATAGGTGGAAATAAAAATTAACAACATAATAAAGTCAAAATAAAATAATTAATATTATTTTTTAATGATATTTTAAATTTTTGTAATCATATACACCCATCGCGATATAGCATGTCCAAGTTTAGGGTTGGTTTAACCACCTACTAGAACACTTCTATAAAAATCTATCATGGATGTCTTTGGGGACATTAAAAAAATTAATAAATTTTAACAATAACAATTGGATTGATTTATAATTACTAAAATATTATAATATTTTCCTTCCTTGTTATTAAAATGTCATATTTGATCGGTAAAATCACATAAAGATGATGGTGATGATGATACAATATTTACACAAACAAAAGAAAAAACATATAATAAATAAATATTATATAAAAACAATTGATTTATATTAATTTAAATATTTATGAATATGGTTACTAATAATATTTAAAATAGAATTAATTTAATTATTAAATAATTTAGGGGCATTTATAGAATGATTATGAAAAAAAGAAAGGGTTTTTTACTCAATTTTCACTAATTCAGGCATAATTCATGTAGTACAATGGGTTTTAATTGGAATAGTGTATCTAAATTCCCTTTAATATTTTTGGGTAATTTTTCCCTTATATTTTAGTATGCTTAATATTATATTCCTTTTTTTTATCAAAGGGATTTGACACTTAAATTAAAAATGTTGTAAACATTTCTTCTCTCAATTTTTCATCCCTTGAGACATATTTCTTATTATAAAACATGATTTCATTAAAATGGTTTCTCTATTAACCCTTTAATATTTTCTATAATTTTCCTTTCAATATTCATTTCATTTATTGTTTTATTTTGAATCACATCTTTTAAGTTGTTTTTATTTAAAAGTTACTAATATTATATGTATATGAGTTAACTCATTTTTCATCCAATAAGTTACTAAAATTATTATTAAAATATAATATTCTTATTTTATATATTATAGATAATGAATAAATTTTATTTTATTGCCTTCTAATTTTATATTGTTTTGTAATTTTCCATTATAACCTCAATAATGAACATCAATAATACTTCAATGATTAAGATACTTGTAAAATATTTTTTGTCTCAACAAATATTTCATGGGACATGATTATCATTATAAATCAATTTACTTTTATGTGGTGTATGTATTTCTTATTTGTTAAATTATATCATGATTTATCATTCATTAAAGATATTTTATGTTTAATTTCATTCCCTTTCTCCTTTAATTGTATTGATTAATTTTTTACTCAAGCCACAAAGATTGTTTCCCCACCTCTGTTTGAAATAGATGTCTATATAATGTGACCAACCATATAAGAAATTTATATTGTCATTGTATCTAATATCACAATAATTTTATTCCATTCTAGTAATCCTTAGTCATTTTTTTTCTCTTTCCTTTTATTAAAACACAGTTTTTTATAGTATTTCCAAGCAATTTGGTTTTGAAAATTGTTATTTTAAAATATATAAAAACATAATTTTATTTTATACTCATATGTTATAAATATCTACATATTTTATGGATATCAATTTATTTATTTAAGATATTGAATAGTAATTTTCTACTATGATGAATTTCATTGAATTATTTTAAATGATAATGAATTTATCTTTTTCTTTATAGTTTCAATTTGACAAAGAGAATATCTTTTAACATTTCTATCTGAATGTATTTTTCCACCATTATTGTAATTTTATTTGAAACATTATCTCTATGAATTCATGTTCAATAAATAAAATTATTTTTCTACTTATTTTCTAATAAATTCCCTTTAAAATGATATCAACATATCTATGATATTTCATATTTTTAATGGGGATTTTTAAAATACTAAATTGTGTTTTACATAGAACTTATTTATCTTTGACATATATTTTTCTTGATCAATTATATTATTGAAATTTGACCATCCACCTTATTTATCTGAATGACAAATAAATTTCAAGTTTCTATCACATATATATTCTATGACTTTTTTATGCATAGTCATCCACTGTGAGTGAGAAAAGATTTCAACCAATTACTTTTTTGTGAAAACCCCTTTATTTGTTTCATTAATTGAAGTGTGTTCACATATATTAAATATATCAAATCAATTAAGAAATTAATAACATAAAAGTATACCTATTTTCTATTAAATATCAATAATATATGATCTATTAGAATTATTGAATATTATTTAAATATAAAGATACTAACTATAAATTTATACACATTTATTTTCTATAGGTATATCATGTTATGATAATTAATGGAATTATGAATGTTTTTGGTAAGTGATTCCATTAAAAATTATATAAAGAACACTTTCCTTCTACGTGTGTTTATTATTTTATTAATGAACCACACTTTTATTACATGGGTTCTTTATGTTGTGATGAATGATTAGTTTAAAGTGGATCACGTATATTTAGAGGAAATATAGGGGGGTTCCTATATCTCCCCAAATGGATTGGTTATATTTATAAATATCATAAGATATGTATAGATATAAAAAAGTTAGATTTTTATAAACATGGTTTCATGTGTGTGACACAAGTGGGTGATGTGTATTCATGTGAAATTATATTTTCACTCAATCATGTGTGAATGTGAAAGGCTCATAAAGGTGATGTTTCAATATGTTAATGTATGTGAAATAGTATTATGGTAATACAAATTACTATATTAATCTCTCAGGGATCCTTTCTATTGACCCATGATTCCACATTCTCTTCATTCATTTCATATTTTATGTTTTGTAGTATTCAATGAATTATGTTTTGTGACCTAGGATATATTTGATATGATTTTATTATTTATCCCATTGATACACATATTCCTGTCTTATTTCTACATATACTCATTGATTTTTATCTCTTACGTTTTCTTTTATAAACATATGATCTCATCCATTTCTTATGTTTCAATACACCAATGTTATAATGTTATTAAAATCAAAAAATTTCAATAATTTTATCTTTTTAGTGGAATTAGTGAGATATATTTAATAATTTTAAGGATTAATCAATTTCATATATGGTGAAAAAATTCCATCAGTTGAAAAGGATAGGTGTTTTACTTGTAAATGTTTTTCATAATTCTATAAAATCAAAACATAGAAGGTTTTTGGAATAAATTATAATGAAATATTAGATTTATTTTATATAGTTATGATATCCAATACATGGATTATTATACATTTTCTTCTTCGTGTTTGGTGTTTCATCAAAATACTACCTCAATGGTTCCAATAATAATGAGATTATCAAATGATGATGGATTCACTTCCACACTGTATGATGATAAAAAAATGGTATAGGTCCCTTTCATATGAACCTATATTGTAAAATACTTTTTTTGTGGTGTATGATTAAAAAAAATTGAACCATTAGTCTGACTTGTATGACTATAAACCACTATAAAAATGGACATAAACCTTCCTAAGTTGAAAACCTGTAAAGGGCGCCATGGGAAAAATTCCTTTTTCCACTCAGTAAGCTTCCCACATAAATGTATAAAGAAAGAATTAGTATTAAATTGAAATAATGGAATAAATATCATTGGCCCTAACATATATCCCTAGAAAATGTCATGTTGTGCTTGTTGGGACCATTGGTCTAGGAAATGTTAGAGAAATTTCATGTATTATCTCTTCATCCCAAATATGTGTTCACTATATTGTTTTCTAAATTCCAACGTCCATATCCTCCTATTCTGTTCTCATCCATATAAAATACAACTTCACTCCTCAAATATATAAATCCTCATAAATCTATAAATTTTAATTTTAAAAACTGTATCCATCTATACAGTTTACCTCAGTTTGGTAATGAACGTCAGAGTCACTATATTCTTCCCTTCCAACTAAATGAGTAATCATTTAATGTAAAAGGAACTTTAAGCATAATAACACATAGAAACGTCTCAATAGAATCTATTATTATAATGTTGTTAAATGTAATCATGTGTACACATATCTCATATTATCATACAATAATTCATATATTTTGAGTTTTCATTTCCAAAACTTATACTCAACATATTTATATTGATATGAACACCCTCTATTCTATACATATATGAATAAAACATATTTTTGATATATAAATATGAAATTTAATTCTTGATCCTTTATTGTAACTCATCATATGACCCTATTACTACATGACATAATAGTCTGAGCATTAGCACATGAATATGAATACACCTATCTGTGGGATAAACTAGGATATCTATATAAAATTATTATTCACATCTATTTTTTCATTCCCTTTCATGGTAAATTATTTCATCTTTTGGTACATGTTTTCTAACCATACCCATGAACTACATGGTCTATAGTGACCCCATACCTAACATCCCAGAGCCGATATCTTACTATATTACATTGGATTAAGATATAATTAAGCTGATACCAGTAGACTAAATAGTTTAGTAATCATGGAAATATATATATATATACCTGAGTCTCACATTACATGATAAAAAATTCCCAATTGATTTTTCTACAGAATAACATTTCTCCATTTAGCGTATCCATACATATCATTCATAATAAACATTGTAAAATCCTTGTGAAATGAAACAGAATAAGGGTGTTCTAAAATTCACCATAAGGTTAAGAACAACAGATTAAATAATGAATTAATGAGAATAATCAATATGGAATGGTAAATAATTGAACACACTTTTCGTGTAATCAATAAACTGAGATGTAAGTATGTAAAATATATAGAAAGGTAAATAACTAAAAACAAATTCCATTTATTAAATAAAATGACTATAATAATTGGATAAGAAATAAAATATATGGAATGGTATATAATTGATCACATTTCATTTAAATAACTGAGAATGAAATACTGCCATAGATTTTTTCATAGTGAAAAACTCATGGATAATAATAACAGAATTTGAATGAAGATGGTGCTTAATTATTGGATTCCATGTTTCATAGGTTCATGGTACCTTTAACATCAAGACCTTTCACAAGATGGTGTAAAATGTACTTATGTCAATCCCTTTCACAAGAATGTTTGGAATACAGTTTGTTACAAACTCTAAGAGTTTATTGCCAACTGATTTCATCTCATGAGGATACCAATGCATCAAGGGGCTTAAATTGACCAGTCTCTAACCCATTCTATACAATTCAAAATCATTCCTCATATATATATAATCCTATTTAATTCATTATTAATATTCCTTATCAAATGTCCATATTAAGTAAAGTATATAGATTTATCAATATTTCCCTAGTTAATCCAATAAAATTTATATAAACACTGCATTTAAAAATGGTATACAAATTTAGTTACTAAATATACCCTTGAAATATAATATTGATATTTAGGGGAAATTTATTATCTAGTTATCATGTGAAAATTAACATTTCAAGGGAATTTAATTGACTACAAAAATGGATAAAGGTAGGGAATGTCAAGAAATTCTATAGTTAAAATTATCATACACCATCCAAAAGAAAAATAAGCATGGTATCAATATAACATATACCAATTTGAGTAATAATAAGGGGTTTTTAAAATTTATGAATGAAAATACCACAAAAATATCATTCAATACATTTTAGAAGAAAATATCCATTTCATTTGGGATTTTTTTTGAAAATTCATTTATTTTAAAATCAGTTTTTAAAACAAAATTTTCTGAAAAAATTTATAAAATATATTTCATTGAAAATAAACTTTGATTCTGGTATGATAATCATGAAAAAAAATTATTGGTCATGATAGTATGATATTTGTTTTACACTATACATGCTAAAATAAAGTTTTTATTATTTATTTTGATAAAATCAAAATGGGAATTGTTTTTACAATAGCATAAATATTCCTTGAAGACATTTTAAAAGATGAAAATGGGAGAAAAATAATTTAATAAATTGTTTTGAAAAAGGATAAATCATTTTTGAAAACATGGTATCAGAAGAAAACATATTTTTGATAAAAGAGAGAAATGATGTTTGATTTTCTAAATACCATTTTATAAAATATTTTTAGTATTACAATGATGAAAAAATGGTACAATTATTGTTACTATTCCCCAATAACCATATAAACATAAAATGAAAGGTTTTATTAGGAATTTAAAATTTAATTTAATTCAAATTATATTCAATAATAAACAATATTGATTGGAATGATATTGTGAAATAAAACATTCAAATGATCATATAAATTAAGTGATAATTAATAAATCAATATATTATCTATATCAAATATATATCGACATAAAAATTTTAAATAAAACATAATAAAATCAAAATTCATTACATACAAAATCTTACCATGACATACCTTTTGATGTAGAAGTTTAACCCAACTGGTGAAAATTGAGTTAAGAAATGTATTACCTTACGCATACTTTTAGTTGAACATTATTTAACCTTAGGTATAGTAGTTATAAACATTTTATTAAATAATTAAATTATTATATTAATATTTATGAAATCATATATGATCCTTTTATAACTTCTTATCACCTATTCATTAATGATCATTCATTGTTTTCATTATTTAGTGTGTTAATTTCCATGTTTTCTGATGCATATTTCACTATATATATTCCGGTTCAGGGACATATTATATAAGTTTATCATATCCTAAATAATAATAATTAAATAATTATCATATTTTTACATAATTTTTAATTTTAAAACCAATCATAAATGATGGGTAAGAAAAATTAAGCGTGTTTCGATCATAGAGACGGTAGGTCGTACACATGCATGAGTAACTTTTCAATTTTTCAATTATCATTATGGAAAAGAGGTAATAAATTTCTACCTTTACAGAATTATTATAATACCATTTATACCATATTATATACTCGTATATATTATTCATATGGTATGGGGATGTAAATAGGGTCACATCACTTTTGAAGGTAGTAATCCACAATTACGTGAACGACGTTACCGTCTTTCGTTGAGTGAAAAATTAAGAAAACCAAATGATTTATATTATCAATCCATAATGATACATGTATCACGAATATCAGAAATATGTCATTTATATCACATATAAATGTTAATTTTTTCTTAATCACCTTTCATGCGATGTATTAGTGGGAGACGAATAACATCTCTTCATGAGGTGGTAGTCCACTATACACCCAAGCGACTTTATCGTATCTCATACGAAATAGAAGATTAAATGATATATATGATATAGTGACACCATAGGTATAATTATGAAAAAATATAATTTATTTAATTTATATCCATCATCATACCCAACCATGAAAGGTGAAAAAAGAAAAAAGAACGACACTGGTTCTCGAGGTGGTATTTCACCGTACGCATGAATGATGATTTTATAGCACATTTTATGGATATGAAGAATATTTTAAGTAATTAAATTGATATAAAAACATACCAGTATATAAAATATATTGGGTTCACTATATCTTAATTGAAAAATAAATATTTATAGAGGTTGTGAAAGTTGTAAAATAAGGAATCACATTGAAGAACATTTATTCTTCTTCATTTAAACCCCATAGGTTTTCACAAAAGCATTCCTAGGTTGAATTTTGGCCCATTATAAGGATTAAAGGATGATGAGAGGGATATTGAGAATTGATTGGGTTTGGTTGTGGCTGAACCAATGTGGATTGATGGTTTAAATCGAGGAGGAAAAGGGGTGGCCTTTATTAGTGGGGTTAGTGGCACACTTGTAACTATTTGAAAGAGTGAATTCCACCCACACTATCTTCATGAAACCATACCGAAATAATGTTCCACTATAGATATTATATGTTTTAAGGTTTAAATATTTCTACCCAAAGTGTGTTGGAAAACATTTCATTGCCATTTTCCCCTAATGTTTAATATTTAATCACTCAGTAAACACATTTTACCTTAATCGTTATAAATAACATTAATTGTTTTGATTAATCACTTTGGTATAAAATTATAAAGATATTTTTATACATTATTAATTATGTAAATTTCAATTATGGATTATCTTTTCATCAATTGAATTAAATTATGTAGGAAAAATTAATTTAATATTAGTCTTGCATACATACTGCTAAAGTGGTTTCTAATGTAACACTATAGGGAAAAGAGGTATTGGTGACGGGGTATACGTGATGGGGTGGGGACCCGTCAAAAACCGTCCATCGAGAGATTGTATTTGTGATGAGACCCAACCCCCTACCAATTAGTAGTTTGTAAGAATTTTTTTGTGACAGGAATACATATCCCATCGTAAAAGAAATTTGTGCCTGGTGCACGTCAAATCGTGGGAAATGTATTTAAGACGGGTGGTTACACCTGCCGAAAATAAAACCTCATGGTTTTTAGTATTTACGATGGGATTTTACTCCCATCGAAAAAAGTATGTCAGCAAGAATGTTTTTGTGATAGGGTTCATTACAAATACATTTTTAATCATCATCCCTAATTAATATGGGTGTTAGAATTTGTGGTGGGCCCTGTCACAAATGATTTAACTTATATATACCTGCATTCGATTTTTTTCATTTCACTATTCTCTTAACTCTTATCTCCTTATCTGATCTCATATTTTTCTGTTAAGTTTTTTTAAATTTTTTAAATTTTACAACAGAGAAATTTTCAAAGCTAGCATCATGCGAAATATTCAGTTTTATGGTAATTTTTTAGATATTTCATTTTATATTATATTAGTAATAATTATTATTAATTATTGGTAATTAAATTAAATTTGAATTAGTTCATTTATCTTTTCATTATTTATTTTAAAAAATATGTTGTGTCATTAAGATTTATTGTTTTTATTTAAAAGTAAATAGTATTAATTTGCAATAATTTTGTTTTATTGTCATTAATTAATAATAATTACATGCAATTAGTATTAATTGGTATTAATTGGTATTAATTAGTACTAAAAAAATAATAAATAGTAATAATTAGTTATAAAGAGTATAAATAGTAATAATTAGAAGTTAATAGCAATAAACTATAATAAATTGTAATAAATTTATTAAATTTTAATAAATAGTAATTAATAGTAATAACTAATAATAAAGATTAATAAATTGTAATAAATATTTCTAAATAGTAATAATAGTAATAAATAGTAATAATTGTAATAATTATAAAAGAATTAGTAATAATTAGTAATAATGAAGAATAATTTGGAATAATTAAGAATAATTAGGAATAAATATGAATAATTTGGAAAAAATAGGAATTAATATTAATAAAAATGAATAATTAAGAATAATTAGGAATACATAATTGTAATTATAAATAAATAGGTATAGTTAAGAATCAATACGAATAAATATGAATAAAGAGGAATAATTAGGAATAATTAGGAAGAATTAGTAATAAATAGTGATAAATTGCCACAAATATTAATAAATAGGAATAATTTAGAATAATTAAGAATAATTTGTAACAATTATTAATAATTAGGAATAGTTAAAAGAAATTAGGAATAATTTGGAATAATTTGGAATAATTATTAATAATTATTAATAATTTGGTATAATTAGAAATAATGAGGAATAGTTTAGAATAAAGAGGAACAATTGGGAATAAATAGGAATAATTTTGAATAATATAGAATAATTAGTAATAATTACGAAAAAATAGGAATAATTTGTAATAATTGGTAATAAATAAGAATAATTAGTAATAAATAAGAATGATCAGTAATAATTTGTAATAAATAGGAATAAAAAAGAATAATTGGTAATAATTGGAAATAATTAGTAATAATTAGTAATAATTATTAATAATTAGGAATAATTTGGAATAATTATAAATAATTAGTAATATTAAATAATAAGGAATAATAAAACATAATAAAATATAATAAAAAATAATTGTGAATAATTAGGAATAATAAGAATAATTAGGAGTAATTAGGAAATATTATGAATAATAAGGAATAGAATGTAATAAATAGTTATAATTAGTAATAAATTAAAATTAAATTTAATAATTTGGAATAATTTTGAACACTTAAAAATAATTATACATAAATTGAAATTAAAAGTAATAAATAATAGTACATAGTTATAAATAGTAATAAATATGAATAGTTTAGAATAATTAGGAATAGTTAGTAAAAATTAGTAATAATTATGAATAATTAGAAATCATTATTAATAATTAGTAATAATTAGTAATAATTAGTAACACATGTAACGCCCCGACCCTAGTTTCCTAGAGTCGGTGCATTATTACATAACATTGGCATGATCACATGAAAATCATGTCTCAAAATACCGATCAGTTTAGTATTATTGGAAACAAGATTCATACATAAGTTTAACATTACAACTTAAAGAGAAATACAACACGCATATATTTAATTAGAAAAATCCAAGCCTCCTAGATTATGCCTGCAAGTCACTCATAACTAACTTATTCATATCCTCGAAAAATGAAACATAAGAAATGCGTGAGCTCAAAATCTCAGTAAAGGTAATCAATACAATAGAAGATAACATAAATATTAAGCATGATGAATAATTGAAACCACATGCCTTTACCATAATAAACATGAATACATTTATGGTAGGAATATGAGCTGAGTAAATAATTCCATAATAAAACATAATCATGGGTATTCAATTAGAAGAATGACCACATGAACCATCAATATTTTTTTTATATTGAGGGAATGTATAATGTCTGACATTCTGAAACATTTTGTCAAGGTCATGGCCAAGACGTCTAAAAATGATTAAGTCCTAGGCCAAAACCATATATCAAAATTGGGAAAGGGCCTCAGCCAATTCCATGTATTGTTATCTCATGAGACCTACCGATGCATCGAGGAGCTATAGTGGGCTCCACCCATCTCTTACTAAGTTTAATACATTCCTCATATGAAAAGGTTTAAACATATCATAAACATCAGAATTAAAAATAGCATACGAAATGTCAATACTTTAACCATAAAACAAGAACGGTATAAAAATAGCACATCCACAGTCAAACATATCACAAAAACATCAATACAATAGGGAAGTTTTGTATCATAATAAATCAACTTCAAATAAACCTAAAATCCATCAAATGAGGTTGACATAGATGATATGAAAACCCTTTTTAGAGAAATATCTCTTTCTATTTTGAAATCATTTAAGAGTAAAATAATTATAATGAAAACATTTATTTTGAAAATATTCTTATAATCTTGTAAGGGAATCTTTGATGATGTTATAACAGTAGAAAATAGTTGTACCCGCCGTATAAGTTAAACAAATTCATACCTTAAATTTGTCGAAAAGGTTAAAAAGGACCTTGTTTGGAAAATGACTGAAATATTCCATTATAAACATCTTATAAAAAGTCAAACAAGGGTATAAATTACTTTAACCCATAGTTTATAATATAGTAAAAATATTTTTAAATACATTTTTAAGAAACATAGATGTGGATGATAAAGGGGTCCTAGTAGATACTTACGTAAAAAAACATCAGACAATACATAGATTGTGAGATAAAACCATAACTAGTAATTTTCCTGGGCCTAGGGTAGGTTATCATCCTGTATAATGGTGAAATAATTGTTATTAAATTATAAAAGAATCATATACGTTAATTTTATATCATATATGATCATTTAACATTTCTTTGTTAATAATATCTTAGTATTTTTGTTGTTTTCGGTGTTAACAGATTCGTTTTCCTTTATATTATTTGTTTTGTGAGTCATATTTGTTATGGATGGGATGTATCTTATTAATATCCATAATGATATCAAGTCATTAAACATTATTTTTAATCATCAAATGAAAATTAATCTTGAATGGATATAATGGGGAATGAAGCTCATCGCGTTCGTGGTGACGGTAATCCATACGTACGCACGAGTGAAAATATCATTCTTTTGATATTAAAATTATATATAATTGGATGGTATATCTTATATACAGAATAATTATCATGTTATATTTATTATTTACATGAATTACACATCATTATTATACCCATACAAATAATAATGTATTGAATAAAAATTACACCACAACGTGGAGATGGTAATCCGTACGTATGCGCGTATGGTGACAGGTCATTCAAAGGATGTATAAAATGATGAATATGGTTATACCATATTGAAAATAACATCACAATATATATAATATACTGGAGTTATTATTTTAGAATGGAAATAACAATGAAAGAAGAAGTGGAAGAAGAAAAGAACTTGAAAGAGGGTGGTGAAATTATTACCTCTTTTTCAGGTTCTTCAGTTTGATTTGATCAAAAGGGATCCTTAAATTGGATTTATTACTAAAGGAAGTCCTATAGTATGTAGTGATAGAAGTTGAGAGGATACTTGGGCAGAGTATGGCCGAGCCAAAATGCTTTTAAGGTGTGAATTAGAAGGAAGAGGGAGTTCCCTTTTATAAGAGGGATGAGGGGCACCTTAGGAAAAGCTAGAAATATTATTTTATAATATAATATTTTTCGGTTTCTAATGGCTCAAAAAATTTATAATTTAAAGGATAAGGATGGTATGGGTCGAAAAACACTCAACCAATAGGTTTTAGACATGTTTGGGTCACTATATTATCTTTATCTTTTAGATTTAACTCGTATTTAAATAGTTTGATATTTACCATGTCTCTTGGTATTTTTATATTATATGGTTAATAAAATTACTATATACTTCCAAGAGAAACCCAAGTGGTTCATTAATGATACAAATATCATTATTTAAGTACTTTGGACAAACCACAGATTTTTAGGAATAGAATATCAATTAGTAATATAATATTGGTTTTAAAAACTCTTTTATGTCAATTTTGACACTATTTCGTATTTTGTTTTTGGTAAATTTATAACAGCATTATTACTTCAAATAAAATTCATATAACTAACCCCAATATGTCATATTAACCTTGAAAATTATTTGAAATCATAAAAAGTCTCAAATTACATTTATTTGGAAATTTATAATATCAACTATTTTAATATTTCATTATTTAGGTAATTACTACATCACCATTGTGTCATAAATAAATTAAATTATTTAATGTATATATATTATAAATAAAACACCATTATGTAGGAAATCGTTTTATCTTTCTAATTAATATTTTTCATCGAATTTATCTTTTGTATAACCCTATATTAAAAAAATTAGTTATTAAACATTGATTTTATCTCTTTTAACTCTTCTTTGATTTAAATAGTAATAAATGTCCTAATCTAATCCAAGTGGACCGAAGAGGTTCACATTTTATTCCTACATTTGTTTTTGGTCGAATTATACTTAGCCAATAGAATTAGCACATGTGTTAGGGTGATAATAATATCATTTTTACCCTTAATTATCTTACTTAACTTTAACCATGGTAAATAAAAGTAAAATATTACTAATCACCAAAAATTATTATTATCTTACTGAACCACATTTTACTCCTTTATATTTAATGTGTCTCTTGGATTTTTTAAATTTCACTTACAGAAGCGGTAAAATTATGTTTTATGTGAATTTGAAAATTCTCTTAGGAGGTGGGTAAAAGACGATGAAAAGTTCAATAAAAATTTTATATATCTAAAATTATTATAAACTAACTCCAATGAATTACATTGAACTTATATAGGTATTATGTATCTATTCTGACCTAATATAAATTTAAATAAAATAAATAATTATTTAAATAAAAATTTGGTTTTAAACTATAACTCAGTGTTTTCACTATTCATCAAAAATTGAATGTTTTCAGAAAAATACCAAAAATTCACTCTAAGATAATTTTGATATTCCAAATCCAAAAATGAAGTCCATTTTGAAAGATAAAATTTATAAAATTTCAAACAGTGGGTATTACTATTTATAATGGCTAGTTTGATAGGTTGTGGTGTGTGTTAGAACTCGATGTTGCGTACAATACACGCTACTGTATTATTAAAAGAGAAGCATATTGTGGAAGCTTGGGGTGTTACATTCTCCCCTACATCAAATAATTTCATCCTCGAAATTTCTAGAATTCTGCCGCATGAAATGACTCGGGTGGTTCTTTATCATAAGTTCCTCAGGTTCTCAGGCTGCCTCTTCCATCTTATAGTTTCTCTATGTATTTTTACCAGACGAGTCATCCGATTTCTCAGAATTTTCTATCTTGTATCAAGAACCATGATAGGAACATTGCAATAAGACAGATCTGGTTCCATTTCTAATTCACCATAGGTGAGTACATGCATTGGGTCAGGCTTATATTTTCTCAATAGTGATACGTGGAACACATCATGAACATTGGGGAGATTTGGCGTAATTTCCAATTGATAAGCTACAAACCCAATTAATTCTAGAATTTCGAAAGGTCTGTTATTCCTAGGACACAATTTTCCCTTCTTACCAAAACGTATGACACCCTTCCATGTAGATACCTTCAAGAAAACATGATCTCCGACCTGAAATTCTAAATCTTTCATTCAGTTACCAGCATAGCTCTTCTTCCCACTTTGAGTTGCATTGATGTGGTTTTGAATTACCATCACATTTTCCATCATTTCCTCCACATGTTTGAGGAATACGAGTTTTCTTTCACCAACATCATCACAACTAGTTGGTGTGCGACATCTCTTTCTGTATAACGCTTCATATGGTGCCATCTGAATACTTGAATGGAAGCTATTGTTATAGGAAAATTCTACCAGAGGTAAATATTGATCCCACAAAACCTGAAAGTCAAGTGATCAAGATCTCAACATGTCTTCTAAAGTATGAATAGTCTGTTCTAATTGTCCATCAATTTGGGGGTGGTAGGACGTGCTCAAACAAAGTTCAGTATACAGGAATTTCTGAAGACTTTTCTAGAATCTTGATGTAAAACGTGGATTGTGATCAGAAATGATCAATACTAGTACTCCATGATGTCTAACAACTTCATTAATATATATTCTTTCTAATCGTTCAAGTGGTAAATCTTCTATTATAGCAATAAAATGTGCTGACTAGGTAAGACAATCAATAATGACCCATATTGCGTCATTCCTTCTAGGAGTCTTTGGTAGTCTAGTGACAAAGTCCATCATAATATTATCCCATTTCCACTCAGGTATGGGAAGAGGTTTCATGACTCCTCCAGGCTGTTTCCTTCCAGCTTTCACTTACTGAAAAACCCTACATCTTGACACAAAATCTGCAATCTCCCCCTTTATGTTCTCCCACCAAAAATGTTCCT
Source organism: Viscum album (assembly GCA_963277665.1). Taxonomy (NCBI): domain Eukaryota; kingdom Viridiplantae; phylum Streptophyta; class Magnoliopsida; order Santalales; family Viscaceae; genus Viscum; species Viscum album. Next base: position 239,653,990 of record OY728155.1, on the reverse strand, counting down.
TCAAATATCTATAAATTTTGGTGCTCCCAGGGTGTATAGATAAATTGTAACTATGGGCATCATCCAACAATTACCTTTTTAGATCAGGTATATTGGGAACATAATGTCTCTTCCTAAACATCAAAATTCCATCTTCATACACAAGGTTTATCAATCTCCAATCATTCACAGCTTTATTCTTCTTTTTAAACTCTTCATCACCGGTATGAGAACTCTTGATCCTTTCTAGTAATGATGGTTTGGCAATAATTTGGAAAATAATTGATGTTTCACCTTCCATGGTAATTCCCATATCCATCTTTACTAGATCCATGTGTATAGGGTCCCTTTCAACTCTCATCTTGTTCAAAACTCCATGAACCTTTCAAATAAAAGAATCTTCTACCTTATTTTCCTTCCCCGAGTAGTAGAGTAAAGTGTAATCATAATACATGAGTAGTTCAAGCCATCACATTTCCCTCATATTGAGTTCTTTCTATGAGAAAACATACTTCAAACTCTTGTGATCAGTATATATCTGAATGTTTTTACCATAAATATAGTGTATACATATCTTCAAAGCAAAGATTAAAGCTGCTAACTCAAGATCATGAGTAGTATATTTTTGCTCATGAATTTTTACCTGTTGTGATGCATAGTCTATAACCCTGTCATTCTACAAAAGGACACAACCATGTCCTTTCTTTGAAGAATCATTATAAATAACAAACCCATCATTCTCCGATGGTAGAGTCAATATTGAAGCAATGAATAATATTTTCTTCAGTTCTTCAAAACATTCTTTACACTCTTTTGTCCAAACAAATTTAACCCCTTTAAGTTTGATTTTGGTTGATGGGTTACCCAACCAGGAAAAATTCTGGAGGAAACATCAATAATAACCTACTAAACCAATAAAAGTGTGTACCTCGGTTATAGTCGTTGGTGTTGGCCATTCAGGGATTTCTCTTATCTTAGAAGGATCAACAGAGATTCCATGCTTAGAGACAATATGTCCAAGATATGAAATCTCCCGAAGCCAGAATTCACACATGCTAAACATCTCATATAATTCATGTCTTCTCAGAGTCTTCATGATAATGTGTAAGTGATTTCCATGATCTTTGTAGCTTTTGGAGTATACCAAGATATCTCCAATAAATACCACTACAAATTCATCAATATATTCCTTTAAACTCTGTTCATTAGATCCATGAAAATAGAGGGTGCATTTGTTTGCCCAAAAGGCATTACTGTAAACTCATAATGCACGTACTTGGATCGAAATGCTATGTTCAGAATGTCTTCCTTCTTCACACACAATAGATGGTATCCAGATCAAAGGTAAATCTTTGAAAAGTATTGAGCTCCATGAAGTTGGACGAATAAATCATCATTTCGAGGTAGGATATACTTTTTCTTTATCATTATAGAATTGATCTCCCTGTAGTCAATGCACAACCTCATAGATCAATATTTTTTATCAACAAAAAGTACTGGGGATCCCCATGAAGAAATACTAGGGAAAATATATCCCTTATTACTCAATTTCTCTATTTGTTTCTTTAATTCCACTAACTCCACAGTGGTTATTCTAGAAGCGGTCTTCGATATGGGCCTTGAACGAGGAATTAAATCATTGGAAAACACAATTTCTCATTCTGGAGGATGTCTAGGTAAATCTTCTGGAAACACATCAATATATTCTTTCACAATAGGTACATCCTATATTTGGACATTCCTTTCCTCACCCACAGTTATTTCATTCTCTTCCTCCCCAATAATTGAATTTAGATGAGATACTAGGGGTAGTTCTATATAAGAACCAGGTGGGGATGATTCTAATCTAAAGATAAGGTGTTCTTTTTCATCATCATCAAAAATAGTAACCTTCTTATTCAAACAATAAATGTTTGTGTCATGGTCTGAAAGTCAATCCATACCAAGGATTATATCAAATTTAATCATGGGTATGATGATGAGATAAGTGGATAAAAAGAAATTATATGATCTAATGGGGACTAATTCACAAAAAATTGTTGTGATGATACTTCCCTTAGGAGTTTTGACTGACAACTCCATTGTTAAATCAAATTGGAAATATCTAATTTTCTTAGAAAATTGGGAAGATATGAAAGAATGCGATGATCTAGAATCAAATAAAGAATTTTCTAAACTTGGGGAAACCATTAATTTACCTGCAACCATGTCTTTCAGGGCTTCAACCTCAGTAGTAGTGGTCGCAAATGCTTGGCCTTGATCCCTTCTCCTTTTCTGAGTTAAGTTTCACTAACGATTAGGACATTAATTTTCATAATGTCCTAACTCCCTGAAATTTTAGCATTGAACATTGGTAGAGTCTTTCTTTCCCTTAAAATCACCAGCTAGATGGAATTTCTATCCACATTTGTAGCCATACACCCTTTTCATTTTAGACAGGCACCAAGGTGTTTCCTTCCACAATTATCACATGAAGGAAATTCAATTCTTCCCTTCTTCCCTATTTCCTTATTTCCTTTCCCAGAGTGTTCAACAGATATCTTTTTCTCTTACTTTGATTTGAAGTCATAAGACTAAGAGAATTCTTTTTCTATCTTGATAGCACAAAAGACAATATCATTGTATGATGAGAAGGATTATGATACTAATTCATGATAGATAAATGGTTTAACCCATCAAAAAAACTATCAATATTACTTCATGGGTTACGTATATAATCTGCAGCATGCCTCGCTAACCTTGTAAAGATATCCTCATACTTTGGAACATTCTCATCATCCTTTTTCCTCCTACTCAGAAATTGCCTTTTCATATCTTCTCGATGGTCACGAGGAAAGTATTTTTCTATGAAATTCTTTTTAAACTCCCTTCATTCCATATTTGATACTTCATCATCTTCCATTGTGTTTTCAATCAATGACCACCATTGATCAGCATCTCTATTGATGTGGTAAAATGCCACGATAACTTTTTCTCTTTCACTACTCCCCATGGAATTGAATACTTTCTCTAAGGAATTTAAATATTCCTTAGATACTAATGGATTTATACTCCCACTGAATTTTGGTGGTTTTTTCCTCATGAAGCGATCTAACATTGATCTTCCATGATGTGGATGAGGGTTATCCATATGGGTAAGTTTATTATTCATAACCTGAGTGAGTTTTCCCAGTATGGTGATAAGCTGATTAGCACCAGTTGTATCACCAGCTCCACTATAATTATCATGAACAGGATGGAAATCCTTATATGGAGTGCATGCTTTGATACAGTTTACATTCCTTCTACTAGGCACCATTTCTAAACAATGGAATACACTAGATTAGTTTAGTAATCGCAATACATAAATCCAAACTGGTAAAACACTTAACATAATTTAAACATTTTATGGATATAATCCATAATCATAAAAATGTTTTCTTTGAGGAAGTATATACTCATAAACTTTTCATGATGGTTTGTAAAGAAAATGAGAATTATCCTTAGCATATCCCCTGGGAGTGTCGTAACCAAGAGTGTATCAAGGCCCATTGTTGTGTACTAGTTCCCGTTCGAGTCTAGCTCAATGCGGTGTTTTTGGGTTTTACCCCTTGGTACATATGTGCCAATGCCACAACTACCTGATCGTATCTAGATAGGGATGTATTTCATGGAAAACTCACATAATCTCTACAATACCAATATTTTAGGATGTTCTTCTATAATAATCCTCAAAGTCTATCTCAGGGCTATGTGCTCTAATCAGAGTTTATCTATATCTAGTTTCCATGGTTTGTATTAAGCTTCCTTTGATACCAACTATAACACCCCAACCCTAGTTACCTAGAGTCGGTGCATTATTACATAACATTGGAATGATCATAAGGAAATCATGTCTCAAAAGACTGATAAGTTTATTATTATTGGAAACAAGATTCATACATAAGTTCAACTTTAGAACATGAAGAGAAATACAACACGAATATTTTTTTTAGAAACATTCAAGCCTCCTAGATTATGCCTGTAAGTCACTCATAACTAACTTCATCATATCCTGGGATAATGAAACATAAGAAAGGGGTGAGCTCAAACGATCAGTAAAGTTAAGAAATACAACTGAAGATAACATAAATATTAATCATGGTGAATAATTGAAACCACATGCCTTTAACAATAATAAACATGAATACTTTTATAGAAGGAATATTAACTAAGTAAATAATTCCATAATAAAACAAAATAATGGTTATTCTACTAGATAAATGACCACATGAACCATCAATATTATTTTCATAATGAGGGAATGTATAATTCCGAACATTCTGAAACATTTTTCAAGGCCTCGTCCAAGACGTCTAAAAATGATTAAGGCCTCGTCCAAAACCATATATCAAAATTGGGAAAGGGCCTTTGAAAATTTCATATCTAGTTGTCTCACGAGACCTACCAATTCATCAAGGAGCTATAGCAGGCTCCACCCATCACTACCTAAGTCTAACACATTCCTCATATGAAAAGGTATAAACATATCATAAACATCTGTATTAAAACTAGCATAAAAAATTTCAATACTTTAACCATAAACCATGAAGGGTATAAAAAGAACATTCAAAGTCAAACATATCACAAAACCTTCAATACAATACAGATGTTTTGTATCATAATAAATCACCTTCAAATAAACTCCAAATCCATCAAAGGATGTTGACATAGATGAAATCAAAACCCTTTTTAGAGAAATATCTCTTTCTATTTTGAAATAATGTAAGAGTCACATAATTATAATGAAAAAATTTATTTTTAAAATATTCTTATAATCTTTTAAGGGAATCTTTGATGATTTTATTATGGCAGAAAATAACCGTACCCACCGTATAAGTTAAAAAAACAATCATACCATAAATTTTTCGAAAAGGTTAAAAAGGACCTTGTTTGGAAAACGACAGAAATATTCCTTTATAAACATCTTATAAAAATTCAAACAAGGGTATAAATTACTTTAAACCATATTCTATAATATAGTAATAATGTTTTGAAATACATTTTTATGAAACATGGATGTGGATGATAAGGGGGTCACAGTAGATACTTACGTAAAAATAACCTTGAATAATAAGGAGATTGTGAAATTAACCCATACCATATACTTTTCCTTGGTAGAGGGTAGGTTAACCTCCTGTATAATGGTGAAATAATTGTTATTAAATTATACAATAATCATATACATTAATATGATAACATATATGATCATTTAACATTGCTTTGTTAATAATATCTTAGTATTGTTGTTATCTCGGGTGTTTACAGATTCATTTTCCTTTATATTATTTGTTATGTGAGTCATATTTGGTATGTATGGGAAGTATCATATTCATATCAGGAATGATTTCATGTATTTAAACATTATTTTTAATCATAAAATGAAAATTATTCTTGAATGGCTACGATGAGGAATGAATCTCATTGCGTTCATGGAGACGGTAATCCATACGTACGCATGACCGACAATCTAATTATTTTAATATTAACATAATATATAATTGGATGTTATATCATATGTAAAGAATAATTATCTTGTTATATTTATTATTTACATGAATTACACATCATTATTATACCCATCCAAATAATAATGTATTGAATAAAAATTACACCTCGACGTGGAGACGGTAATCAGTACGTACGCACGTATGGTGAAATGTCATTAAAAGGATGGATAGAAGGATGAATATGGATATACCATATTTATAATAACATCATAGTGTATATAAGATACTGGATTTATTATTTTAGAATGGAAATAACAAAGAATGAAGAAGTGGAAGATGAAAAGAACTTGAAAGAGGGTGGGGAAATTACTACCTCTTCTTCAGGTTCTTTGTGTTGATTTGATCAAAAGGGCTCCTTAAGTTGGCTTTATGACTAAAGGAAGGCCTCTAGGATGTAATTATGTATGTTGAGTAAATATTTGGGCAGAGGTTGGCTGATCAAAAATTCTTTGAAGGTGTAAATTTTAGAGAAGGGGGAGTGCCCTTTTATAGGATGGGTGAGGGGCACCTTATTAAAAGCTAGAAATATTATTTTATAATAAAATAATTTTCGGTTTATAATGGCTCAAAAATCAATTATTTAAAGGATAAGGTGTCTATGGGTTTCAAAAAAATAATCAAATATGTTTTAGACAGGTTTGGGTCACTATATTAACTTTATCTTTTAGATTTGACTCTTAGTTAAATAGTTTGACATTTACCATGTCTCTTTGTATTTTAATATTATATAGTTAATAAACTTACTATATACTTCCAAGAGGACCCCAAGTTGTTCATTAATGATAAAAATATCATTATATAAGTCTTTTGGAAGAAGCTTATATTTTTAGTAATAGAATATCAATTAATAATATAATATTGGTTTTAAAAACTCTATTATGTCAATTTTGACACTATTTGGTATTTTTTTCTAAATTAATAATAGCATTATTACTTCAAAAAAAATTCACTTAACCAGCCATAATATGTCATATTAACCAATAAAATTATTGTAAATTATAAAAATTCTCAAATTACATTTATTTGGATCATTATAATATCAATTATTTTAATATTTCATTAATTAGGTAATTACTGCATCACCATTGTGTCATAAATAAATTAAATTATTTTATGTCTAAAAATTATAAATAAAATTAAATTATGTTGGAAATATTTATATATTTCAAATTAATATTTATAATCGAATTTATATTCTTTATAACCCTATATTAAAAATGTTTTAATTATTAAACATTAATTTTATCTCTTTTAACTTTTCTTTGAATTAAATAGTAATACATGTCCTAATCTAATCCAAGTGGACCGAAGAGGTTCATATTTTATTCCTAATGTTTTTTAGTCTAATTATACTTATCCAATATAATTAAGACATGTTTTAGGGTAATAATAATATCATTTTTAGCCTTAATTACCCTATTTACTTTTAACTGTGGTAAATAAAAGTAAATAGTTACTATTCAAAAAAATTTATTTTTATCTTATTGAACCAAATTTTACTCCTTTATATTAACTGTGTCTCTCAAATTTTTGAAATTCCACTCACAGATGTGGTAAAATTTAGTTTTATGTGAATTTCCAAATTCTTCTTGGAGGTGGGTAAAAGACAGTTAAAAGTTCAATAAAATATTTATATATCTAAAATTAGTATAATCTGACTCCAATGAATTAAATTGACCTTATATAGGTATTATGTATCTATTTTGACCTAAAATAAATTTAAAAAAAATAAATAATTGATTAAACAAAAATTTGCTTTTAAACTATACCTGAGTGTTTTTCACTATTCATCAAAAATTGAAATATTCCATAAAAATACCAAAAATTCACCCTAAGTTAATTTCGATACTCTGAATCGAAAAATTAATTTCATTTTGAAAGATAAAATTTATAAAATTTCAAAAAGATTGTATTACTATTCATAATGGCTAGTTTGATTGGTTGTGGTGTTTGTTAGAACTCGAAGTTGCGTATAATACATGCTATTGTATTATTCAAAGAGAATCATACCATGGAAGCATGGGGTGTTACAATACTTAGGAATAATATGTAATAATAAGGAACAATGAATAATAATAAAGAATAATATAATATAATATGGAATAATAGGGAATAATAAGGAATAATATGGAATAATTAAGAAAAAGGGAATAACTAGGAATAATAAAGAAAAATTAGGACTAATGTGGAATAATTAGTAATTATAAGTAATAATTACCAATAATTAGTAATAACTGGTAATAAATTATAATAAATTGAAATAATTACAATTAATTCGGTATAATTAGGAATTATTAGGAACAATCTTGAATAAATAGAAATTAATTGGGAATAATTATTCATAATTAGTAATAATTAGTAATAAATTGTAATAATTATGAATAATTAGGAATAATAAAGAAAAATTAGGAATTATTATAACAGTTAGTATTAATTAGTAATAATTCAGAATAATTAGTAATAATTGTCAATAATTAGTAACAACTTTTAACAAATATTAGTATTTTGGAATAATTAGGAATAATTAGTAATAATTAAAAATAATTATGAATAATTATGAGTAATTAGTAGTATTTATGAGTAATTAGTAATAATTAAAAGAGATTAGTATTAATCAGGATGAATTATGAGTATTTAGTATTAATTAGGATTAATTATGACTATTTTGGAATAATTAGTAATAATTTATAATATTTCATAATAATTAGAAATAATTAGTAATAATTAGATATAATTAGTAATAATTCCATAAAATTAGGAAAAATTAGGAAACATTAGGAATAATAAGTTATACAGAGTCAAAATACTTAATAATAATGAATAATTTGGAATAATTAGGAAAAAATAGGAATAGTTAGGAATAATTTGGAAATAATTTGAATAATTATGAGTAATTAGGAATAAATTAGAATAAATAGGAATAAATAAGAATAATTAGTAATAAATCACAATAAATTGTAATATATATTAATGAATAATAATATATATAGGAATGCAAATTTACAACCATAAATTTGTACATACATGGTTGACACAAATTTTTAATGACCAATTTACGGCAACCAACTCCTAATATGTCATTGGGTCACTAGAACCAAGACATATAAGATGTGTCAAATTAAATTAAGCAATATTAGGAGGATGTGATATGTCGATGCCATGACATAATTGATATAAATTGGTGTAATGATAAATTTAGACATGGTGGCGTAAACTGGTTTTATCACTTGGTGATTTTAAAATAGAGGATTTATACCTTTTAGTAAATCATAGAATTTACAACATTCAGGTGATTATAAATGAATATTATATTCCATCAATGTGAAAAAATTTCATTACGTTTCCAAAACTGGGAAAGATATGATGTGATGCATCGATGGCAGAAAAAGCAAGAGGAGGGGTGATACGTTGATGATAGATCATGGTTGACAGAAGTAGGTGCATTGAAAATTTTTGATATGGCTAGCATAAATTGTTAAACATGGGCGATAATAGTATTTATTAGCAACTAAACATAATATCCATTAGTAAAAATATACAGCAGATAGATAATATTGTAAATTTTTAAAGTAAATTAAGATTTTTTTAATTTTTACTCATTTTTAGATTATAATTTTATAATATAAATTTAATCATAAATTATAATTTATTTTATATTTATACAGTAATATGGAGAAAGTATGTTGACATGATTTTTTATTACATGATTTTTATGGGAAAAAAATTATTGGAATGAAAATTGTTATGGAGTAAATCCTGTATATATTGAGGGTCTTAAAGCATTTTTATCATTTTCATCATCAAAATAGAAGTTGTTTTATAAGAGAAAATTAATTTTCCATGCATTAAATGTTATCTTAGAATGTTTTAGACATTTTAAAATGTTGAGGGTCATCTATTTTCATTAGGGTTTTAAAACAATTATGTTTTTTGGTATCAACATAGTGAACATAGTTCATGAGAAGATAATAATAATTTTGTTCTAAAACCATCATGGTTTCAAAATTTAGTTCATGATGTTTTTGTTTGATCTTTTCAACAAACTGAAACTCAGAATGATATTGAATTAACTCTATAGTTGGAACCATCCCAATTTAAAGAGTTTTTGATGTCTATTGAGGATTCCATATATCGTAGGTGCAAGATAATAAAATTTTGTGTTGTTTCAATATTTAGGGTTATTAAATCAGATAACGGAATTTCAAATAGTGGTTTTGAACATATATGATATTTGGGTAAGTCACTATTACCTAAATGAAATGTTTTACTATAAATATCATTAAGTGAAATAGGCTTTTTCATAATTTAGATATTAGTTATGAAAAGATACATGCATGTTCAAATGATTGCATCTTATATTATGCTAAAAATGACCCACTAGTATGTTTTTCTACATGTGGATAATCGATGTACAAAGAGACATAACTAGGGATGTCTGGATTGATTCCTGTAAAACAATTGAGGTATTTCCTAAATCCACCTAGATTGTAGTGTTTATTTATGTCTCAGAACACAACATCATTCATTTCATTGCACAAAAAAAATATTTCAACCAGTAAAGGATTAAACCATCCCGATTATGGAAATTCATGGAAATATTTTGACCATGTAAATCCATATTTGGAATTAGAAGCTCAAAATTTTTGATTGGGTCTTTCTACTAATAGTTTATTCCCATTTGGTTCTTATGGTCGTCAATATAATTTTTTCCCTACTTTTATATCTCTTTACTATTTACCTCATCAGATGTTGATGAATGCGCGATATAAAGTTTTCACCTTATTAATTAGAGGACATCAAAAAAGAATATATATATTTATTTAATCCATTTATTAATGAATTAAATTAATTATGTAGTAATGGGGTGAGTAGATATGATGTTAATGCGAAGTAGAATTTTTTATAGGAAGATGATTTGATATGAAAAAATTAGTGAATTCTTAGCACATGGAATTTTATCTGGTTCAAGTATGGATGGTCCAATACTTGGTCCTTACAATATGAGAGACAACAAAACGTTTATTCTCATCAATGGAAGAAATCCTTATTTCTTTGACTCTCATCGATGATTTCTTCCTAATGATAATACTTTTCAGATGAATGTATATCATTTCAAAAAGGTCCAATTTAATGAGACAGACCTCCAAACATGATTTTAGGTATTGAGCTAAAATCCATTGTGTCTTAATTACCTCTCATTGCATTTGTACCTATGATAAACTATCAAAAAAATTAATGGCTTTTGGAAAAAACACAATTAGATTAAATGGAACATTTTTTGGGATATTTCATATTGGTCTGATTTGTTAGTTCATAACATGATAGATGTTATGCATATTAATAAGAACAATTTCAATAATATATTTTATATAGTTTTAGATGAACTAGGTAAAAAAAGATAATGTAAAGGTATGATTAGATCTTTCCCATATTTATAGGTGACCAAAACTTGATCTATTTTAAAATAACCTATCAAAACAGTTAATGAATCCAAAAGTGGCTTATAGAGTATCCAAAAAAATCAATAATTACTTTTTTAGTGGATTTCATATTTGAGGCTTCAAGATAGATATGTTTTTAATTTCACTAGATGTGTTAGATATAGTCCAATTACTAGATAAAAAATCATGATTATCATGTTAGAATGGAAATAATTTGACCAATTTTATGTATAGGTTTGTTAAATTCTATAATTTGGGATGTGCTAATAGAAATATAATTTTTTTTGGAGACATTTGTGTGTCAAGAAGAGACTAGAATACACTAAGTATACTGAAATAAGATGTTGTTTTAATTTGATGTAAACTATTAAAAATCTCCATGTTAGCATTCTTTGATTCAATGAATCATTTGATATTACATTTTCCTCATGAATTAAACTGATGAGGTCCATTACAATTACGATGGATATAACCATTTGAGAGATGCATGCTGAAATTGAAGAAAAAGGTATGTAACAAATAATCGGCTGAAGGATCAATTACAAAAGCTTGTTTGGAGGAGAAAATTTCTTTTTTTCTTCTCTCATTATTTACGATAAGAATATCCCATTAAACATAATTGCATGCGCTATAATGGGGGAAATTTTTACGAGAAATGATAAATGAATTATTAATTTTTAATCATCCTAATATTGGTTTTGGTGGAGTCCATGAACGATGTATTTAAGATGATGAACATCACAGGGATCATACATATGTTCCTCTCAACTATGAAGAGATAAAACCATTTTTATTTTTATTACTCCTATAAATTATTATATGGTATTTTTTAAAGTAAAATGATATTATTTTATTGTTATATTAAATGATAATAATATCATGAAAGAGTTTCCACAAATTATTGCAGACACTCTTGAAGAACATCGACAAAATAATTCTTCCAATTTGTTTCCCAAACTGGTAAAATAATTTTTTTACGGTTTAATATATAAAATTAATTTATTAATTGTTATACTGATATTTTTTTACAAATTTTCAAGTATCTAAACATTCTAATAAAATTGATAAACATTTTTTTGTATTACGTAACATACCATACAAAATGCTGATATCATATAATTCATCTTTTTTCAATGGTTTTCGATTTCATGCACTTTCATACAGATAATATAAAAAAATTAATAGGGGTGCTTTATAAAGAGGATACCATCATTGAGAATGTGAATTTTTCTTTTATGGATTATGGGACAAAAAATTTGAATTGTGTTATCGAGTACAAAATTGGCTAATTATGTTTAGATGTCAACGGTTGTATACTAATAAAGGCTAGAACATTCATCCACACCATAGAATCATTGTTATTAAATACAATACCCTTCTAGTAGTCGATGAACCAATTTTATTGGCTCAATAAGATCTTCAAATTTATTATGAAAATTATTGTGCTACATCAAGAGATTTAAGTGATTCTCAGAGAATAATAAAAATAAACTCTATGGAAACTCATTTTATTCAATTTGAATGTGGTTCTACTGAAGTGCAAGGAATTGAAAATTTCCAAGAGACTACTCTAAATCCTTCTTTTCCATGACGATACATGAATATAGATTACACCCCTCAATTAAGGGTTGATGTTGATAATTATGTTATTGATGTAATAAATGAGGGTGAAATGGATAGATATAGTGAAACTAAAAATCTAAAGGAAATTGATGATACTGAGGAGGAATATAAATATATTGGCATCTTCATATATGAAGATGAGGGTGAAGGATATTATTGACACAATTAACTATTGTTATGATCACATAATATATATATATATATATATACATATATATATATATATCTTTATATAGTAGTTGTTTTGAACAATTTATAACAATAATTTCATATTTTGGATGGAATCAGATATGTTCTGTGAGTTGGAGGAGGCTGATCTACCTGGTGATGAGAATGATGTTGGATCATATAACTCTTAGACTTCTGGTTTTTTAGTGACACCTTAGAGGGGTTTCAGTCTTACGAGATTGATAATTCATGACCCTATCACTGAGAAACAACAACATCTTCATTTTTACCCATGCATGTAGATTTAGGTTTAGTTGTGTATTTTAGTTATTTCTCATTATTTTTCATTAATTTATTTATATGTGAATTATTTTGATTATTTGTTCCCATTTTTAACATATTTTTTCATATAGTAGTTAGAAAATAATGTTCCATATTGCAGAATTATTTTTGTGGAGCATGGGTTATATGGGATCAGATTCCTATTGATGTTCAACTCTACATGTTCTATCATTAGATAGCACACAAATAAATAATATTTATTTTCAAAATTATTTAATTAATAACATGATATTATAAATTATTTTTAGGGTTTATGTTATCTCATCAGTGATATCATGTGAGACTCTATCTTGAAGGAAAGGGACGGTTGTATGTGTGATCGTTGCCATCATTTTTTACAAAATCTAATGAGTATAGAATTGAAAAAAGAAGGTGTCACAGAATTTGATCAGTCTTGCTACACCCAAGGACTAGATTATATATAATCTCTGTTTTGGTATGGATTATGTTCAAATAGTATGGGTTATACTTTTAAGAGGAGAGCATAATTAGTTTGAAATAATCAAGGGAGAGAGTATGTGACCTATTGAGTAGGTAGGCATACATTCATTACACATCATTTTTAATGATTTGTATAACTTTAATTGTAAAATGATAATTTTATACTAATATAGGCTTTAAAACAACCTAATATTACATAGTTTGACATTTATAGGAGGATGTAAAATGATCCTGTCACTATAGATATTATAGGTTATCGCCAATATCATATTGTGGATAGTATAATTTGTTTTTTGTGTTTTAAAATTTAAGTAAATATTTTTTAACTATTTAAATTTTAAATTTAAATTTGAAGGAGTCATATGAGGTTATGATGTATCAGACACAAGCTATGAGTTATGCCGATCTTGAGGATCTGAACTCTAGTATAGTAGGATTTGATGATGCATCATGGATGCAGACAACTTAGTATGCCTTCAAGAAAGGCCGGGTTGTTGGAATCGGTTATCGATTGATTCTTGGGAGTTATTATGGTAATACTAAAATATAGCCATGTATTTTTAGAAGAACTCATGAAGAGTCATCATAATTTGATGCAAAGTATAAATATTAGCTATGATCTCAATGTGAACTTACAATGACCATGCATGTGGAGAAGGAAGATCTCCATCGACAACAACAGCCGGAGGTGGAGGAGATGTGTTGATGGTTGTAGTAGCATTATGAGAAGATGATGGAGTACATACGATGTCTGACTCATGGTTTAGGTGTGGAATTCATTTCACCATCTCCTCCAGCTCCTCTAGATGATACCCCTCAACAATTTATATACTTTTTATGACAAACATTTTAATGTAATATTTTTAAATTTCTATATACTCTGTTTTTTATATCATTGTGAATATTTGTGTTTTTATTATTTATTGTTTATTTAGTATTTATTTATTTATTATTTATTTATTATTTATTTATTATTCATTATTATTATTATTATTATATTTTTATTATATTATTATTCTTTTATTAATATTATTTAAATAGTTTTGAATATTGTGTTTTTTATAAATTTTATTAGTTTTTATTATTTTATTATTATTTTATTAGTTACAATCATTATTATTTTATTATATTTTTGTAATTTTATTATTATTTTTAGGTTATCTTCAATGGATTGTTAATCACCTCGAAAATATTAATCTTCATTGGGACCATCATAAAAGAGTTTTATTTAAACCTAGATGAAGTATTTATGACTATGTTTTCTACAAAAGTTTATTTGCGGTGGGACCCCGTCGCAAATAATTTTTTTTTCATTAGTGCAAAAATATTAAAAATTTTACTATGTTTTTATACATAAATATAGTATGAAAATGATTCCAATAACCTATATTGGATTAATAGAAGAATGATATAAATATTTTTAATTTAAATCCAGTTCAAACTATAATTTATCATTATAAATTATTTAGATAAAAATTAATTTTTCAATTAAAATAAAATATTTTTCACTATTCATGAAAAACTTCTCAAAACGATATCAAAAATTCATGTTGGGATAATTTTTACAGTGTGATTTCAAAAATGAAGTCTAATTTTTAATATAAATTTACTATATGTGTAAAAAATAAATTTTTAATTATGTGTGCTAAACAGAAAGAAACCATATTTTAGAAAAATATGGTTTTTCTGATAACATTTGTTTCACTTTTAAATTATTCAAAAAAACGTAACTAATAAATATTTGAAAAAGGTATTTTTTTTAAGTTAGTTACTACTATTCATGCCATAAATTTGAGAGAATATGTAATAATTATTATATTAAACATTTATATTAATATATATTGTTGTTTGATAAAACTATGTCTTGAGTGTAATGTAAGATATCAAAGATACCTCTTGTTTCTTGTAACATAATCTGAACTCAGTGTTTCTTACGTTGCAAGGTATATAATGTATTGAATTTATTTAAAATTGTAAATATATCATAAAGGTTTAATAGTTTATATTCCCTCGTATTCTTGGGGTTTCATTTCATACACGCTATCGAGTATGATTTTCATATTTCAAATGATCATGGTTTTACATGGCCAAAATTGAATGACATTAAAAAATGTTATAATGAACCTGACTCCAGTAACCTAGAACTTGTGTATTATTTAAAACATTAGAACTATATATAATAAATTTCATCTTAAAAGACCTAATAATATTTTAGTCTTCAAGAACTAGATACATGTAATGTACCCATTTTATATTGTGAATAGAAAATAAAATACAATACGTAACAAAAATAAATTATCAGCATCCAAAAAACTCATTTAAATATTTTTCATCATATCCTGGAGATAGTAAAACAATAAGTCTTATCATAAATAATCAATAAGGGTTATATCTAGTGGATAATATCATGGGTTAATAAATAATATTCAATATGAAAAGGTAAACAACTAAAAACACATTCTATTTTATTAATTAATTGAGCATGTAATAGGGAATAATATTTAAAGAATGGTATATCACAAAAAAAACAATCCATTAAGTCAGTAAAATAATAATGAAATTAATAAAGAGATAATTTAAATGTGTAAATCTCATAGATTATAATAATAAATTCATTCCCAATTTAAAAAATGGTTATCTATTGGACATCATGATTTCTAGAATCATTGTGCATCTACTGTCAAAAAATTTCATAAAACAATTCAAAACTATATGTAAAACCCAACTTAATTTGGCCAATAAATTGTTTATGAGACCTATTTAATGAATCTATGGGATATCTATAACTAATAACAACATGTAAATACATGACCAATTCATACCTTATATATAGAATGATCGATTTAATTGATGAACAATATTTCTTATAAAAAATATCTATATTGAGGACTCAATAAAGATTTATCAACTTTTCTCCATTTAAAAAATGATATTCAAAATAAACACCTCATGTATAAATGGAATGTGATTTATGAAATAATAAAATCCATGATACAAAGAATTTGGATAAGCAAATTATGGGTGATAATTAATTATAAATTATATGATTCCATCAAGGGGAGTAAAACAAACCCTGAAAGAATGTGAGATTATAAAATTTAGTCTCACCACATCAGTAATATTTAAATTGTAACCCGTTGAAATAATAAACATGAATTGAAAATTAATGATAAATAAATAGAATGTTATTCATGTTAAATATATCAGTGGGGATGTATATACACAACATAAAATGGAAGATGTTATTATTAGAAAATATATCTCAATGAAATGGAAATTGAGATGAAATCCCTTAGATCATAGTAAAATTCAAGTAAAATAAACTTGGATTAAATAATTATAATTTAAAATTAAAATATCATGAATTATGTTGGATTCATAATATAATTTTTAAAATGGGTAGTATATACAAAATATAAAAGTAATTATGTACCGAACATTACAACATGCCTTAATGAATTGAAATTGTGACGATGTCCCTGACCTCATGCTTTCCTTTTATTGAAAATTATATACCCTCATGTATAATAGTTTTAAGAATTTTATTAATATAAACCAGAAAAATATTAAAATTTATAAAATCATATATAATCATCTGATAACATTTTTCTACATGCTTTCTATAAATATTCAATTATTTTTCCTGTTTCAAGTATTAATTGCATTGTTTTATCATGAATGTTTTATAATGAAATTTATAGTTCATGACAATAGGATATAGTTAAACAAACTCTAGAATGTTATTGATGTTATAAAAATTAATTTTATTCATTAGATACATCTGTATATCCATTCATGGAAATTAGACATAGAAAATGATTCACGTCGCTTCGTGGAGATGATAACTTGTATGTACGCATGAGTGACAATATCATTCCATTAAAAAATGAAGGAGTAGGTAATTTAATGATATAATATTTTCCCATAATTTATATCATTTAATATATATCCCATAAATTTTCTAAATATATCCTTATTGTCTTCCATGCAATGTTTAAGTGAAAAATTAATCACATTATTTCATGTGGTGGTAGTCCATCGTACACACAAGTACCATTATCGTATATTCCAAAGAATGAAAAGTAATTATTTATATGTGATATTATAATTACAAAAATATTTCCATATAATAAATATTATATAAATTCATTAAATATAGTATTATATCCCTTCGTAAGAACTACTGATGGAAAACAAATTACAACTGTTCATGAGCTGGTAGTGTGTCGTACACATGATTGATGATTTAGATTCCCATTTGATGGAAAAGGAGATGGATATAGGTTATGAAATTAATATAATAACAAATTATTAAATGGTAGATACTTTTTTAATTATATTATCATGGTTAAATAATAATTTATAGTGAATAAATAAGAAAAAAAATAAAAATAGTCATTTAGAATGTTACATATTCATCAAATAATATCTATATGATTGCATAAAAATACAACTCGGTCATATTTCTATTAAAAATAAAGAATATAAGATGTTTTTTCGGATTAATAAAGGTATATTGATAGGTCTTGGAAATTAAATGGCTTTGTATGTTTGAAGATTGGAGAAGAGGGGATGATATTTTATAAGTGAGGGAGAGGACACATATGGAACTTTTTTAAGGAATAATTTTTTACCATGCTTTCACATGCCAAAAGGATTCAAAATGGGTCATTAGTAAACCTTATAAGTGATACAATTCAAATATGTCCAGAAAATGGGAGTTGAAAGGTTTTGAGCTCATTTTACCCCTTATCTTTTAAGTTTAATCCTTAGTAAACCCGTTTTAACCTTAATCATGATAAATAACTCTCATGATTTTTACTATTCATTATGAAAAAAAATCAAGATGAAATTCTTGTAATATAAAAGTTATTTTTATAAAAAAAATTAATTACTTTTTCCTAATTAAATTCATATAAGTGGTAGAATCCAATGTAACAGATGCGTCGAGAAAACAGGGTTTCTAAAAAAATATTCAAATGTATAAAAATATATTATATCAAAATTTAAAATTAAGTAGATACCCAATGACCTAAATCTGCTAAATTTTAATATTATTTAACTAATTTTACATTAAACCCATTCTAAAATATAATTTACCTTTGAGAATAATTTTAAATAATAATAATGACTTTGTCAATAAGCTTCAATATTTTAAATATTCATTGAAAAATGAAACTTTTTAGAAAAATTAAAAAAACTAACAATAATATAAATATTATTTAATGACATAAAAAATAAATTTTAAATTTTAAAATAAATTTAATAAAATTGGTTAAAAATTTTAAAATTTTGGGTGCAATACACATCTATAAAATTATTTGATAAAAATATAGTTTTCTTAAAACCATTAAATTTCTATCAAATTAATTTTATTTTTATTTAAAATAAATAGATAATCCATGAACATGTTTAAAACATTTATTTTTTATAATTTATTTATTCATATTCTTACCCACCAACATAAACTCTATGTTATAACTTTATACTATTTTACAGTTCTCTAAAACTCGAGGTTACATGTATCATAAGATATTAAAGAGATTAAATTTATTTAAATTGGAATATATGATAAGGTCTCTACTTTATTACATTATTCCCACCTAAAAAACATCTATCATCCCAATTTTCATCAATCTACCTTCAAAAGAAATGATGGTTACTTTATTTATAACATCTTCTAGTTCCCTCATTGTTTCGTCCACTTTATGATTTATACCAAGTACCATATCCAATAAATTCATATGATTCCTGAAAATATTCTCTTTAGTATCATGAATATGAATGGGTTCTTCATAGTACAAAAGATTAGGTAAAAATTCAATTTCATCTGAGATGACAGCATGCATCGGTTCTTGAATTTTCATCCATAACAATGATACATGGAACACATCACACAATTTAGAGACTCTTGTAGAAATTACAAACTTATAAGGCACATATACTGTCCTTTCCCAAATCTAAAATTATTTGACATACCTAGGTCTCATATTTCCATTCTTACCAAATAATATAACATGCTTCTTTAGAGGTACTTTCAAGAAAATGTAATCTCTTAGTTGAATTTGGAAATATTTCCTATAATTGTAGTCATATGTCCATTGCCACCATTGATTTTATTTAATCTTATCCTAATATTAATCAACATTTTTTTATCTCTATATAAATTTCTAGGCCTACAAGTTTCCATTCACCAACTTCATCCCTATAAGTTAGAGTATGACACTACTTTCTTTATATTTCTTCATATTCAACCATTTGAATACGTGGATTGAATCTATTATTATTGGAAAAATTTATCAAAGGTAAATACTATTACCAGATACATGGAATGTTACTCTAGAATAACCAAATCAATAATTAAAATGTTTGGATAGTAATTTTGGACTTCCCATTAGCTTGAGGATAGTAGGAGATGCTCAAATGAATCT
The DNA here is from genome assembly GCA_963277665.1 of Viscum album. Classification (NCBI taxonomy): domain Eukaryota; kingdom Viridiplantae; phylum Streptophyta; class Magnoliopsida; order Santalales; family Viscaceae; genus Viscum; species Viscum album. The sequence goes on along the minus strand of OY728155.1, from coordinate 239,634,037 downwards.
CTATATCAAGATATTTCTGAAGACCATTCTATAATTTTGATATAAAACATGTATTACAACAAAACTTGATTGAAAATGGTGCACCATGATGTTTAAAAACATAATTAATGTATATACTTATGATGATCTCAAGAGGTAAATCCCCTATTATAACGTGAAAATTCCAGTATTTGGTTATGAGTTCAATAATAACCTATATTGCATCATTCTTCATAGTATTCCATGGTAGTCCTAAAAAACATTCCATAGTAATGTCATCCCATTTCCATATAGTAATTGGAAAATTTACATTAATACTCTAAGATGTTTTATCAAAAACATTCACTTGATTAAAAATCAATCATCTAGACACAAAAATAGCAATTTCCAACATCAAGTTACGCACTAAAATATCCCCTCATATCCTTATACATACTTATACTCCAATGGTATGTAGAGAAATTTGAGTTATGATAATCATCCAACAATAACCTTTTAAGATCATGTTTTTATTGAACACATAATCATATTCAAATTTTAAAAACCCGATTTTAACAAATTAATTCTACTAATTTCCCATCATTTATATCATTAATTATCTACTAAAAATTTTCATCATTATATTTATTTTTTTGTAAATATATCTTCCCAATCGTTTGAAATTTTATTATTTATCCCCCTCCTCAATAATTCCCATATAACTTATTATTTTATCCATGATCATTGGACTCTCTTAAATCATAATTTGGGTTATAAATCTATGATATTTCTTGCACAATGTGTCTACTAACTTATTTTATTTCACTAGGAATTAGTGTATTGAGAAATCATAATCATTGAGTAGCTTAAGCCATCATCTTTTCCTTATATTGAGATATTTATATTAAAATATTTATCTAAGTCTCTTATGGTCTATGCATATCTCAATTCTTTCACCACAAATATAATTTCTTCATTTCGGAAATCAAAATATTCCATCTTCCAATTCAATATCATGGGTGAGAGAGTTATGATTGTAAGTCTTCAACTACTTTTATGCATTTTTAATAACTATATCATATTTTATAAGGAATGAATCTATTCCTTCCATTTATTTAGAACAATATATTACAATCCCATCATTTTATAATGGTACAGTCAAAATTTGATAATTGAACAATATCCTATTCAATTCATCAAAACATTCATAAGATTTCTTTGTCTACAGAAAAACCCCATTACATATATTCTGAATCAATGGGCCAACCAATTCTGAAAATTTTTGAATGAATCCCCAATAGTAATTTTCCAAAAAAGTGAAACTGTGTACCTCATTTTAGTATTTTGGTGTAGGAAATTCTAAGAATGACTCTGCCTTTTCAAGATCTACTGAGATTATATCATTGGAGAAAATATAGCAATGAAAAAAACATCTAAAATATAGAAATAAAAATTGATTAGTTTCAAATATAACTCATTTCTTTTAAGAGCTTCGTGAATGATCCAAAAGTGATTCTCATAGACCTCATAGATTTTAGAATTCACTAATATATAATCATATCATTTCACAAAAAAATAGTAAGATATTCCTTGAATACTCTGATAATTAGGTCTAGAAAAATATAGAGTTAATTAGTCCATCCAAATGGAATTACTATAAAATAATAATGTCCATACCTCATTATAAATATTCTCTTTAGAATGTTATCCTTCTCCATATGCAATTGATGATACCCAAAATGAATGTCAATCTTTGAAAAGTATTGAGATATATGATGTTCATTGAATAAGTCATCAATTATTGGAAGAGGAATATAGTTCATTGTTTTAATAGAATTTTTTTCCCAGTAATCAATGAATATATTCATGTATTTGTCTTTCTTCTTATATAAGAAACTACTGGCCCCCCATACTGAAACACTTCATAAAATAAATCCATTATCATGAAACTCCTCTTGTTTTTTCATCAACTTCACTAATTATTAAGTGTACATTATATATGGAGTCATTGATATTGTTCTTGCATTAGGGATTATATCAATTGAAAACATATATTCACACACTTGGGGAAATTCTCACAATTTCCCAAGAAATACATCATTTTATTTCTACATTGTAGGCATGTCCTCAATTTGTTTGTTACATTTTCCATAAAATATTTTTTGCCTTGTTACCCATGAATCTCATTAAGAAGAGCTATTGGGTGTGCATATATATATATGACTAAAATTATTATGTATCTTCTATAAAGATAAGAAATTCCACATCTTTGTGATGTTTCACAATTTCCTTCTCTTTGCAATAAATCTTTCCCTGCTATTTGGAAATACAGTCCATACAAAGGATTATATGATATTAAACCGTTGGTATAATAATAAAACTAACAAAATAAGAACATTTATGAGTTGTAATGGGGAATTATCAACACATCCTTATTATAGTGAGACTTCCACTAGGATTGTATTACTGAAATATTTCTTCATACAATGTTAGGGTCATATTTAATATTCTTATAAAACATGGAAGATATAAAATATTTTCAAGATTAAATATACAATAATTTGTTGCATAAATTTGAGGCTATGATTAAAGTAAATACCACCACATTATTTGGAACTTCAACCTCCTCTAAAGTGATAACACAGGCTGGGCCTTCACGCCAGTGCCTCTTATGTGCTAGATTCCTATGACATTTAGTGTATTCATTTGTGTAGTGCCTTATCTATTTACAGTTGAAACACAAAATTGTAGTTTTTTATATTTTTTCACCTTCAACTATTAATACTTATAACCTTAATTACTATAAATATTAAAAACACCCATTACCTTCATACATTTAGAAGGATGATTATTTACACAGTTATCTCCATATGTAAATCTCTTCATTCTCTTATTCATCCATAGAACACTCCCTTTTTATTGGTTCTCGTATGACCTTTATTTTTTATCATTTACCTTAAACAAACAGGCTATTTGAAAATCATTCTCTATTTTCATATAACATAAAATAGATTTTTTATATGAAAACAATGATTTGGAGAGAATCACCCTTCAGATACATGGATAGATCACTTCAATGAAAATGTTAATATGTTATTCTATATTGAGTATATAATCCTTAGAATACATGGATAGCCTTCAAAAGTTATCCCCATACTACAAAATATTTTTTCCATCCTTTTTCTTTAATATAAGGTTCTTTATTTTCATTTTATTTCATTTCTCATGAGGGAAATAATTTTCAACGAATGTATCCTTAAAATATTTTCATTCAATGAGTTCTTTCCCTCTTCCTACAATGTATTCTGCATTGATGACCAGCTATGATGAACATTTCCATTGAGAAAATACACTATAAGTGTAACTTTTTCTTTTTCATCACATCCCAATAGAAGGAATATATTCTAAAAAGGATTAATTAATTCCCCATATAACATTTAATATTAGTCTTAGTAAATTCAGATGGATTTTGTCATGCGAAATGATCCAACATATGATAATCATGTAATGGAAAAAAAGATTCTACATTCATGAATTGTTATTTATTATAACTAGATAAATTTTACCTGATATAGGTATGATTTGTTCAATACAAATACAAGGTATATTGGTTTTCTCTCCAAGGAAATACCTACATTGTCCATGACTGTCAATATCCTTTTCTCTTCCATGGACCATTCATAAGAAATGATTTACATTATATTATCTCATAAAATTATGATAATTAAGTAATAATGTAAGATTCTATATCTTGTGTAAAACATAATATAAATAAACCATTTTTTTTGTTTTTTATCTCATAATATTAAATTAATTGAACATGGGGATATCTGTATTCCCAAATCAGTCATAACGGTTTGAAAATAAAATTTTTAAAATGATATGAATATCCCCAATGAGTGTCTATCCTATTTCATTGTAAGGATCCTTTTTAGTATCAGGTAATTCTTCATTCATTCTCAATGCACATTTTTCATAGTTTTCACCCCTAGATACATCTATTCCATAACCACATCCACCTATAGTTTCAAGACTAAAATTTTCTTAGAAAACCCATATAATATCTTCCTTACCAAAATATTAGAATGTTATTATGTTATTATCCTCAAATCATACTATAGGGATATAGTCACTAATATATGTTTTCTTTATTATATTTTACATGGTTTATTCTAATATTTCACTTATACAAACTATAATGATCTTAACTATAGTAACTTGAAGTAGGTGTCTACATTGTTATACTATTTCTATAAATAAAATATAACATCCCAATAGAAAAAATAGTTTTATAGTCTTGAAGAACATGATGTATACATAATAACCATTTTAAATTAGTAATATAAAATAAAACATAATGTATATAAAAAAAATTCATCCTTGAAAATCATTAAAATATTTCTTCATCATATTCTGGGGAAAGAAGAAAATAAGGGTGAGCTCAAATGCTCATTAAGGGTTACATACATTGGAATTTATCATGATTAAATAACTCATATTCTATATAGAAATGAAAATATAGGGAATTAATTCCTTTTAAATCAACAACTTGGGCATGAAATGAGGCATAATCTATAGGTAAAGTTAGCTAAAAAAATACACATTGAATTCAGTGAATAAATTAAAAATAAAGTGAATCTAGATATAATATCCATATGTAAATATCAAGAAAATTAATAATAAAAAATAAATTATAAAATGAATGTACTGCATAATTATGGGATTTGATGATATAAGGCAGCGTGTTATCTCTACTTTCAAATCATTTCCCAAGAGAGTTTAAAAAATGCATTTAAAAACCCCTCATAAGTTTGTCTGTTGCTTTTTCCCTATTAGACATGTCAATGCATCAAGGGGATATATATATATAAAGAACCCAACCATAACTAAATTTCCAATCCATTCATCACATATTCACTGTTTAATTTATTTTATAAATGAAATTCTATATTAAAAAATATCATTATTGAGTACTGAATACTAATTTATCAATATTTCCCCTTTTAATCAAATAAATATCATAATAGACACCATATATACAAGTGGTATTCGATTTATGAAATAATCATTTCCATGATACAAATAATATAGATTATAAAATTATTGGATATTATGAAGGATATATGATAATATTCCTTTAATGAGAGTAAAATTAATCCCCAAAGAATATGAAATTGTAAAATATATTTTTATATCATCGATAAAATTTAAATTGTTACGTCATTAAATAATAATCCTGAATTGAAACATTAAATATCATTAATAAATACTAATTAACATTAAATATATAAAATTTGAATTACATACAACACATAAAAATTAATATGTGCATATTAATAAAATTGTCTCAATGAAATGGAAATTGAGACGAAATATCTTACCACTTTGTAACATTTAAGGCAAATCCCCTTGGATGAAAAGATACAAAAAAACATAAATACCATAAATTAATAAGGTCAAATGAAATAATATGAAAATTTGGTATTATATACACCATATAAGAGTAATATAGGGCATAACATTACAATATACGTCAATTAAGGGAAATTGAGACAAAGTCCCTTACATCGTGATTTACATTAGTTGAACATGCATTAATAGCCTGAATAATTGCATTAATATTTTTATAAATTTTCTATGTAGCCACCTTCATTTTTATAATACTATATGTGTTCATATTATGACATTTTACCACCCATTTGTTAATAATATTCCATTATTTTCATTATTTCAAGGGTTAATTACAATGATTTATCATACCGATTTTATCAGGGATGTTTCTAGTCATGAACATATGATATAGTTACATAATATCAATAATTATATTAATTTAATATATATATATATTCCTTAGATATATATTTATTAGCATTCCATGATATTGGACATAGAAAATGAATCGCATCATTTTGTAGAGACTGTATGTTGTACATACACATGATCAAAAATACCATTCCCTTAATGGGTGAAAAGATAAGGAAGTACATGATATATTAGTTTTACAAATTTTATATTGTTTATTTTATATGAAATATATTCATTAAATATTTCATTATAACCTTCTATGAAAATAACTATTGAAAAACGAATCACATCACTGTTGGGACAAAGTTAAATAGAGAAGGAAGATTGAAGTGTTTGCTTTTGGAGAGTGTAGTATTTTGTTGTCAATGAGGATAAATAAATTAAAATTTTAAAATCCTTGAAATATATGATGATTCTTTACTGATTTTTATTTCAAAAATATTATATGTTTGGATAACTTTTGATGAAATCTTTATGAAGGATAGGGCGAGTAAAGAATTATTTTTGACAAAGGATAGAAAGTGGCGTGCATGTCAAAAGTGGTGTGCATGTATATGTGGCGTGCATGTCATATTTCAAGATCAACATATCAAAATATGACAGAGAAAAGAAAGTGGTTCAGAAATTAAAGATTGGGGCACAAGTGTGAGGGCATATCCTAAGAGGGAGCACATCCACTATTAGATTGCTTTCAATGTGCTACAAAAGTGTAAGGGCATATCCTACTCATTGTATTCCAAATCAAAGAATTGTTTTCTAGTATATTTTGTAGATATGGATTATTTTCGTACAATACCAAGGACATAACTACAGTTGTTGAGTAGTGAACCTTGTAAATATTTTTTTCATGTGGTTGTGTGTGTTAAATAGTGAAGAAACTCTTTAACAGGAGGTGAATGTTGTTTTAAAAACAAGGAAACATAAAATGAAAAATATATAACTGGTTCGCCACTTCCCCCTCTCAGTGACACTTGGATCCTGACTCAGAACGTCAATTCGTATCATAGGTATGGTTACCTTCGTTTTTTCTTTACTGTTGTTTTGATGAGAATTTGGGATTTAGAATATGAATTGCATGAATAGTAAATGAATTCCAATTTTTTTTTTAAAATTTATCATACTTGGATGATAGAATGATGCCTTATCTAATGACTCTTGTGTATGAAGTTTATGAAAATAAAATTGATGGATCACCTCCTATTTATGACAAGGTTCCTCTTACGCCTTCCGATAAGAAGAATATTGAGAATGATGGAAGAGCTAAAAATGGATTACTCTCATATCTTTTAAAGAGTGAGTTTATAGGAGTGAAAGTTGTTGCTATAGATAAAGGAGTCTGGGATAAGTTGAAGAACATATTTGAAGTAAATATAAAAATTAAGAATGAAAAACTAGAAATATGTAAAATGTAGTATGAATACATGAAAATGGGGGAATCTTAATCTGTTGGGGACTTCTTTACTAGGGTTAATGACATTTTTAGTAAAATCATATGTCTTTGTAAAATGCTGGAGGATTCTATAGTTGTTGAAAAGATATTGAGGATTCATCCTGATATGTTTGATTCTAAAGAGTCTTAATTAGAAGACAGGAACCCGAAAACATTATCTCTAGATTATTTTCATATCACTCTCACTACTTATGAAATGAGAAGGGAGAAGACTATGAAAAGATAAACAAGAGCTGATAGAGAAATTTCATTCAAGGATTTAAAGAGAGAGAAGTCAAAGAATAATCTTATTGAATATGACGCTGGTAAATCTAATTCATAAGACGAGGTATGTAAAAATATTGATGAAATTTTATCCTTGTTTTTTACAAATGTGAAAATAGGTACAAGGATATACAAGGGGAAACATCCCTTGTAATTGTTTGAGTGTGGATCCATTGGCCACTTTGTGGCTAACATTCCTCAAAATAATAAAGAATAAGATAGTGATGATGATGACAGAAGGCGAAGAAGGTTGTGGAATATAAAAACTAACAAAGATAAATATTTCTCAAAGGGGAAGGATAAAAAGTTCTTCAAATAAAAAAGAAAAAGATTTTTATCTAAAGTTAAAGAAGAAGAAGATAGTGAAGCTTAATCTGAGAATTCATTTACTGTGAAATATAGAGAGAATTCCTTTATTTAAGTAGTGAATAATGATGATTACAGAAGAAATAGTTTGGAATAAGAAGAAACACAACTTGTATATCATCTGAAAGAAGAGTTGAAAGAATGTTTGAGGAAGGTGTGAAGGATTGAGAAGGAAAACAAGAAGTTGATAAATGAAAATTCATCATTAAGCAATCAAGAAGGTTTTCATGATGTGAAAATCAAGATGTAAAAAGATATTAAAGATATAAAAAATTCTCTGGAGAATGCAAAGAATCATAATTATCATCTTGTTGTAAACCTGATGGAAAAAGAAGGAGAGTCAGAACATGGACAACAAAAACATTCTAAAGCTAAATAAATGAATATTAGTTTCAAACAATCAATCCCTTAAGTTGATTAAAGTTCTCGTAAGAATAAACTAAATAAGGATCTACAAAGGTTACTTTCAAAAGTTGAGAGGAAATATATCTCTTTTTATGATAAGAACAAAGCTAAAAAGGCTATGTATGTGGACAAAGTCAGAAATTCATAAAAATTAGAAGTACATAAATATCCTGAGTCAAGAATTATTTCTACTACTTATAGTACTGATAAGTATGAACATAAATCTTATCTAAAAAAGAATGTTATGATTGAAAAAATGAATGCTGATGGTCAATAGAGTTCAATTACGAAGGCTTTTGAGAAGCATGTTCACCACTCCGATCAGTATAGAAGTTTTAGAGGGAAATATTCATTCAATGATCACTTCTAGTACTATGGTGGATTCAGACAGATTGAAAAACATGTGTTGGTAAAATCAATATTTTTACTAATATTTCACAAGTTATGGAAGACAATGTTTTAGGGGGAGTCAATCCTCTCCAAAAGGAAAGTATGAGAAAAAGTTCAGGAGAAATCTGAGAAGGATGGTGTAAATGTAGAAAATAGGTTCCAACCATTGGAAAGTATTTGTGAAGGATGTGAACAACCTGTATATCTTTCTAAGGGATGTATTTTTATGTTTTGAGCACACTAAAAGGTTATTAACAAATATCATCAGATAGTGGTGAAGAATGTAAAGGAAGAATAAGACGCTCTTGTTGTTGAAACTACCTTGATAGATACATAAGGAGAACATCTATAGATTCATGATAGTGGGTGTTATTCTCACATGAAATGAGACTTAATGTAGTTGAATAATGTGAAATACTTTAAAGAATGAATAGTTACATTTGGAAATTATAAATATCTGAGGATCAAACATGTCGGGTCCGCCATCATCTGGAATGAAAAAATGAAATCTAAGAAACATTATATGTTAATGGTTTTAAACTTAATCTGTTGAGTGTTTCACAACTCTATGATGAGGGAAACAAAGTTATCTTCAGAAAAATGTTTTTTTGGGAAAATTGAATTTGATGTAAAGGTAGTTAAAAGAGGAAAACGTACCAAAGTGAACTTGTTCGAAGTTGGTGAAGTAAATAACTCTTGTTACATGGGAAATATGTATGAAAATCATTTAGGGCACAAAATTCCGGGATATAAGTGTCATATAATCACGTGCAAGTTATCAATGCGGGATAGTGTCCGAGATATGTCTGATTTATCAAAAAGAAGTGATTGATGTTTCACTATTTGTGAATAAGGGAAGATTACAAAATCTATGCTTAAGAGAGTTAGAATTAATCAAAAATAACCCTTTGAACTTATAAATTCTGATATCTTTGGATGAATGAGAAATAAATCAATATATAGAGATAAGTACTTAATTACTTTCATTTATGAATTTACTCGCATTACGTGTCTTATGTATATGAGATGTAAGTCAGATGATCTGAAAATTTTTAAGACTTTCAGGAGGAAAGCATAGAAGGAATGTGATTATTTAGTGAAGAGGTTAATAACTGATAATGGTGGAGAGTATAAGAATGAAGAGTTTTAATGTTACCTTGATAATCATGGAATTCTTCATGAGTTCATTTCACCATACACACCTCAAAAAAATTTGGTTGCTAAAATTAAGAGTAGATGTCTGGTTGATATGGGGTGAACTATATTACATGAACATAGTATCTTTCATTTTTATTGGAGTCATGTCATGAGTACTAAATTTTTTATTCAAGATCGATGTTTTTATATGCCTCATTCATATATGAATTCATATAAAGTGATTTATGAAAAAAATACTAGTCTGAAACACTTAAGAGTTTTTTGGAGTCCATATTTCATAAATAATAAGGGTGTAAACCTTTGAAAGTATTAATAAATATGAGATGGTAGTAGTTTTTTGTCTATTCTCTCGATGTAAGAGGATACAAAGGATTTAACAATGAAAAATGAAGAATTTTTTATTCTTCTGATTTCAATGTTTTTGAAAATATTGAGAAAAAAAAGTAGACTTTTGCTGATATAGAATTTGAGCAGGATAAAGAAAGTCTTTTTAATGATACTAATAATGCTACCAACAGTGGAAATCTTACTCAAAAAGGAGAATCAGACTCAGAAATTTAAAGTAATGAAGATGAAATTCAAACAGTTCATCCTTGGATAAGAAAGAAAGTGTTGGATCATAACATTATTGGTGATCAACATTAGAGGGTTCAAACAAGAAGAACAATAAATGCAGTTACACATACTTCTTTGTATTCAAAAGTGGATCCAAATGAAGTAAATGAATCTTTTGAGCATCCAAAATGGATTCAGTCTATGAATGAAGAGCTTGATCTGATAAAAAGAATGATACTTGGTAACTCATACCCAAGATGGATGAAAAAAATGTTATTGTTACAAAATGGGTTTTCCAAAACAAGTTGAATGAAGAAGGAGAAGTGATAAGGAAAAATTCAAGATTACTGTGCAATGGTTACTCACAAATTGAAGGTTTTGATTTTGATGAGAGTTTTTCTCTAGCGGATAGATTTTAAATAATCATAATATTTCATGTTATTGTTTCAAAATGAGGTAAGAATGTCTTTAAAATGGGTGTAAAGTCTGCATTTCTTAATTGGAATCTTGATAAAGAGGTTTACATTGAACAAACATGTGGATCTTTTATTGGGAAATATGAAAGATATGTGTGTAAGATGATGAAAGCCTTTTTTGGGCTAAATAAAGCTCCAAGGGAATTGTATTCCAAATTGGATACTTGATTAAAGAAGATGACTTTCAAGAAAGGAAAGGATGAGAGAAATCTTTACATAAAGGAATGTCAGGAGTCTTCTCTCATTGTAATTTATTATTTTGATGAGATTATATTTACTAGAAATGATGAAAGATCTTGTGAATGATTTTCTGAATAGATGAAGAAGTTTTTTAGATTTCTATACTGGGTGAAATTAAATACTTTCTTGGGTTACAAATCTTACATAAGATGAACAATAATTTTCTTTCTCAAGAGAAATATACTAAGGAACATCTGAAGAAGTTTGGCATGGAAAATTTGAAACCATTTTCCAAACCAATTTCAGCAGGAACCAAGATTATAAAGATGAAGAAGTAAATGAAGTTGATTAGAAAGAGTTTTGAAATTTAATTGGAAGTTTATTATATTTGACTGCCTCAAGACCTGATATTTTCTATGATGTTACCTTATGTGCAAGGATTCAGAGTGCTCCTAAAGAATGAAATTTAATTGATGGAATGTGGATTATCAGATATATAAAAGGCACCCAAAAATTTGAAATCAGGTAGATGGCGCTGAAAATATTATTATTATTGGGTATTTAGATGCTGATTGGGAAGGAAATTTTAATGATAGAAGATCCACATCTATTGGACTTTTCTTTCTGGGGAATAGTTGTTTAGTTGGAATATAAAGAAACATTATTCAGTGAATCTCAGCACGGCTAAAGCTCAGTATGTTTCTTCCACTCAATCTGATACCCCAATTATGTGGATGAAGACTCACTTGGAAGATCTTCTTGTTTAAGTGAAGCTAAACTTACTCTTGAGATGTGATAATAAGAGTGAAATCAATCATATAAGGAACCTGGTACAAAATTCTCGTTCAAAACACATTGACATAAAGTACTACTTCATCAAAGAAAATATGTAGAAGAATGAATTGATGCTGGAGTATGTTCCTACATCAGAAAAAGTTACTTACATATTTACAAAACCATTATCGAAGGAACCATTTGCTAAATTGAGGATGAACATGGGTGTTCATATTCATTTTCATCGAGGTTGACGTATGTGTGCTTGTTCCCTCTCTCTTATTACCATTGTATAGTGTTTTCAAGGGGAAGAATTGTTTTATAAATCTCTCCTTATGGTTTCATGCATAAATGCGGAGTTGTGGATAAGCAGTGAATTCAGCATGTAAATGTGTGAACTATTCTAACAGTTCTTGAGGTGGTTGTAGAAAAGAAATTGTATTTTTCTTCTAGGAGTTGAAGCTGTGGAAGAAGTTTTGGAAGAAAAATTAGATGAGTATATTTTGGAGAAGACTGGAGAAGATTGTGGTAGATGATTCATAGTCACTAATTTTGGATAGCATGGTTTTGCTGCCAATATTTCCTTTTTCCTACAATGAGTTATCTCACGTAGGCTTATAATTTTTGATAAGTAATCTGTTGCACGAGGTTACAAAGTTCAGTGATTTATGAATCTTGGATGACAAATCCAAAGGGGAGATTTTTGGGACCAAGTTGAATTGAGAAAGATGTTTGAAGTGTTTACTTTTGTATAGTGTAGTCTTTTTTTGTCCAAGAGGATAAATTAATTCACTTTGTAAAAGCCTTAAAAAATACAATGATTCTTTGTTGATTTGTATATCAAAAAAAGTAATATTAGAGAACTTGTGATACAAACCTTATGAATAATAGGGGAGTAATGTAGTGTTTTTGATAAAGGAATAAAAGTGGCGTGCAATTCAAAAGTGGCATGAAATTGGGGCATGCAAGTATATGTGTCATGTAAGTGTATGTTGCATGAAAGTCATATTTCAAGATCAACATATCAAAATATGACAAAGGAAATAAAGGGTTGCACAAGTTAAAGATAGTAACGTAAGTGTCGTGCACATGTATAAGGGGAGTGCAAGTATATGTTGCGTGCAAGTCATATTTTCAACATCATCACATAAAAATATTAAAAAGGAAAGAAAGTGAAGTGCTAGTGATGGTGTAGTGTGAAAGTGATGGAGAGGCGTGCAAGTGATGAAGCAGCACACAAGTAGGATTGAAACACAACTATATGTGCTGCATAAGTCACCAAAATGCCTATAAATAGATGGATACCCTCCTCATTTTTCTATGCTCAACACTTAAGAGAAAATTTGATCTCTGATCGTAGAAGTAATATAATGTGGTGCACAAGATAATGTGCCATGCAAGTAGGTAGTTATTCATAAGGTGCACAAGAATAGTGGCGCGCACATAGAGTGGTGTGCAAGCAGAAGTGGAACGAAAGTAGAAGAGGCATGCAAGTTGTAAGAGGCACCAAATAAGGGAGTTGTGTTCAAGAAGTGTGTAGTGTATAGAACAAAAGTGGTGCGCAAGTGGTGAACTATGCACAGAAGTGGTGCACAAGTAGTTAGTGGTGCACAAGCAGGAAGGGGTGCAAGTAGGGTGGAACACAAGCAGCGTGTGGCGCATAAGTTGTTTTCACCAAGAGGTTCTTACTTACTTCTGGGTAGAAATGTAATGAATTGTTTTGAAAGATTTGATTTTTGAAAGTTCATCAAAAGCATAGAAACATTGTATTACCATATTTTTGCTAAGAGGGATCACATGCACTATTGGATTGTTTTCAATGTGATCATGAGTGTAAGGGCATATCCTATTTATTTAATTCCACATAAAAGGATTTCTTTCTAGTTTATTGTATGATACTAGATTGTTTCTTTATCATACCAAGGATGTTGCTACTCGTGTTGAGTAGTGAATCTTGTAAATATTTTGTTTCGGTGGTTGTGTGTGTTCAGCAAGGAAAAAATTTTTAACTGGAGGCGAAGTTTATTTCAAAAAGAAGGAAACTTAAAAGGAAAATGATATCACTAATTCACCCCTCCCTCTCTAAGTGATACTTTGATCATAACTGGAAACATAAATCTCTTTTTGAGGTAGTAGTCTACCGTACTCATGAGCAACGTTATCATATTTAAAATAGAATCGAATGTAAGATGGTAAATGTAATATTTTAATTAAATAAGTATTATTATATAATAAATAGTATATATAATTTAAATCCATTATTATGTTCTACCTTGATTAGTGTTGATGCAAAATAGTATACATCAGTTCATGAGGTGGTATCCCACTGTACACACGATCAATGATTTTGTTTCCCACTTGATGGATCAGGGGATAAATATAGGTTATGAAATTAACATAATAATATTTTCATATATGTTATATATAGGTTCTATTATATTATAATTATTTAATAATATTTTAGTGGCGTATAATATGAAATAAAATAAAATATCTAGTTTAATAATGTTACCTCTTCTTTGCACAGCTTCTTTATGATTACACCAAAAGCATTCCTAGGTTTTACATTAAACAAAGCTGTATATGAATTTTTAGGGAATTGTGTAAGTTTTTTGTATGTATAATCCACGCAAAATGGATTTGGATGTGTTAATTTTTGAGGATAGGGTTGGCCATTTAAATGTGGGGGAGTGAACACACTTTTAATTCTGTAAATAAAAAAGTCTTCCCTTATTTTTCATAAGTCCCATGGATCCAGAATGGTTCATTGTCGATATATATAGGTGGTAAAGTCTTAATATGGATAGAAAATATGATTTTTAAAACTTTTTACATTGTTTTACTACATATCATGTTGGTATATCCACGAGGGAAACCTTTTTTGAACATATCTTGGGAAAATAATTTTTTCAAATTTTACTATTAATTTTGAACAAAAATTTCGTTTACTATATCATATGATATAAATTATAGTGATTCTAAATATAGAACCCATTTTACCAAATTCAATTCACTAATTTTGAATAATCCAATTTAAAATTAAACCCATAGACTTATCAAAATACTATTTTAAAAGAAAAACATTCAACAGATTATAATGTTTTTATACTATAATTAAATAAAACAATCTTTACTATTAACCTAAATTATTTAAAGAATAATATAATTTAACAAATTTTACTTTAAAAATAAAATCTATAATTAAACTTTGCAAACAATTTGAACACAAAATGTAGTTGTCTATAAAAATATGTATTTTTCACTACTCTTTAAAAAATAAATCTTTTTATAAAATACTAGAAAAGAGAATTTGGATATTATTATATCGAATATAGACTTATTTTATCCATAAATATATTAAAACTTTTTTAAAAATAATTTTTACATATGTTCATAAGACACGATGATGAAATTTGTTATAAAAAATAAATTTTTTACTAAAAACATTACTTTTTCATCATTTTATTTATTTTTATTTATAATCATTAGATAACCAATGAACATGTGTAAATCATATATTTTTCATATCTTATTTATTCCTATTCATACCCACTAAATGAAAAATTATGTTATAACAATATACTATTTTATTGTTCCCTTGGAGTTGAGATTGTGTGTGTGAAAAGCAATCAAATATATTAAATTTATTTGAAATGAAATATATTGTAAAATTTCATGGGTTTTTCATATTTTTAAGGAGATATAATACTACATATGTTTAAAACTCACAATTGGAGTCCTATTAAAATTTCATGTATTCACTCAAAGGTTACACAGTCTACATGATACAAGAAAATGTAATAATTTTAAAAATGAAAAATGGAACTAAACTTGTAAGGATAAAGAAATATAAATGGAGGCCTATGAATAAAGATGAGTTCCTTCCTACTAAGCTCCCCCATATAATACTTATAATAAATATTGGTTTATTAAATAAATAGACATAAATCTAGTATGGGTCATGATATGATAACATTTTCTTTATTATTGAAACCTCTATGCCCTTAGACAAGGAAGAATTTTTATTATTTCATCATTCTAGGAATATAAATTCATAGGATCCATATGATACATGTGATGATATAGTTTCAGAGAATATCTTACCTCTTTACAATTGTTTTCCTCATTTCAAATATTCCCTCTTTATGGTTCTTATCACATTTATAAAAACATCATATATTTGAAGGGAAAAACTCAAGTGTTGTAGTTGTGTTATCTATTTTTATACCCTTTCATGAGTGATGACTATAATGAAATAGTCTCACATTTATATTGGAATACATAGTGTCATAATGTTGTTATTTATTCATATACTTGTTCAAGGGTCACATAATAGTGGATATATTTATAAATCATGAATTTCAAAATAATTGTTAAATTATTTACTTACAAGGCTAATGTATAGGTGGATTTTGTGTTTTTAGATTTTTCCTTCCAGAAGATCATATGTCACCATGGGGTGATGTTCAATATTAAAAAAATTTAATCCTAAAAAAATTGTGCACAACACATATTTTCCTTAATTTTCAAAGGTGAAATAGGAGAATCAAAAAATAGGAGCCTCCCTTCATAATATTAATTATTTAATTTTGGACCTCATTATAATAATGTAGATTTACATTAGATTTTGAATCCATTTCCATATTGTGTCTCTATTTGGAAAACTCTATAGCTCGATTATCCTCACTGGTGGGAAGTCTGTCAAAATTAGTAATAATTTCTCTCTCTATAACGATGGATTATTCAAATAATTTTTATATATTTCCAGTTCACCCCTATAATAATCTAGATCATATTGGAGATTGACCACTAAAATTATATTTTCAATAGCCATATGTTCTTTCTATTCTTTTGTATCCGCATGATAAGTCCTTTATTAGGTTTTTGAAGCACAAAGAATTCCATAACTCATTCTTGGATAGTTCATTGAAAAAAGGTTCATTAATTACTAATATGTATAAAATATTTGTAAAGAATATTTAATAGAAAGATGAATTTTTTGGTAGAAATAACCATCACACCCTAGTTTCATGAATAATGTGTTATGTCGGTGAAGCAAACGTGATTCACCAAATCGCATCCTATAACCTCATGTTATATCATGAAATATTTTATTTTTAAACTAAATTTAATCTTATGAATATTTTCTGTTACATGAAGCACTTATTTTATCTTTCATTACTCACCAAACTGAGTGTAGATTTTGTTAAATACAACCTCATGTTTAAATGAAAGATGACATACTTTTAAAATATTATTATTTATATAATAGTTATCACCAAGCCATTAAAATGTATGGTCTGAATATGAGTAACATAATTATGAAAATATATGGTTTAATCATATATATAAAATTAATTCATTTGTGAGCAATTAATAAGAAATTAAACTGAAAAATATTTTTAAAATAATGAAAATTATTTTCTAAAATACACATTTTATGCACAAAAATGTGGTTTACATTAATAAATTAAAAATTAACATTTAGTGATTGATTTGTATTTAATTAATGTATCATATATTGGATAAAATGTAAAAAATTATTCTTCTATGTTGTCTATATAAGAGATAAGAATAGATCCATTTTTATGCTTGAAACAGAATTTTTATAAAAATAGATCTTATTACCTTTTGTACACTTATTTTTAAATTAATTTATGCCAAAATATTGAAATAATTTTTTAAAAAATATTCATCGATTTTTCAATAAACATTTCAAAACTATATTGGTGTGGATTATTCCTAATATTCAGAATAGATAATCTTTTCGATGAATAGTTATAAAATGTGTTTTTATAGAGCATCCTTATTCAATTTAAAGAATTTTAAACTGTTAAATTTATTTTAATATGGTTTTAAATTTAACATTATTTTAATTATATATATTAATCAAAGTAAGTTCATTAGAATCAATTTTATATTTATATTTTTTATAATGACATTTTCAATATTTGAATCTTTTCTCCATGGAAAACTGTTTTTTGGTCACATCTACATGATTATATTTAAAAAAAATTCCAATTTTATCAATGAAATTTTAAAAAACGTATTCCATATTTTGAAACATAATAATATATATATTTTCTAAGGAGGACCACTTTCAATAATGAATATTGAAATAGTAAAAAATAATTTCTATAATTAAGATTAAAATGGGTTTACTAGGTGTCAATATAAAATGATAAGTAGAAAATGACCTAACACTTTTCCAAAAACCATTTTCATTATATATTGTGACCTCAGAACCAATTATATTTTATAATGGAACATTTTTTAGCCTTCTGAAATTTGAGAAAGCGGGTACACCTTTTTCTTTTCAAATATAAAAAATGGGTCACTCGCCCAACTTATAAAAGGACACCCATATTTTATCCTCTTAAAAAATCCAAAACCCTTTTTTCAGTAAATACCTACTAAAATAACATCCTTAATTACATTATATCATATTATAATCCTTATTTTTTCTAAAAATCTAACCTAATAATCCTTTTGGTTAAATGAAAAATATGTTTTTCAAAGAAGTTGTAACATCCCTAACTAAGAATTATATTTAATGTCTTCATCAAAATCCATCAATTCTTATTAAACCATGATGATATAATAAACACATTATATTAAATATATAGATATTTTATTATTTTAATGGAATAACCTAACTCCTTTTCCCCTTCCATCAAATTGTATATGAAATCATCATTATTTTGTACAGAGAACTACTGCCTCACGAACTAATGTTATCTATTTTCCATCACCACCTCTCATGACTGGATATAATGATAGATTAAATGTTTATATATGATATTTTTAAAATTATTATACCTCTTTAATTTTTATATTACATATACCTTCTTACTTTCTATTCTATGGGAATACGATATTTTTTCTCATGTGTACAGATGATAACCTCTTCACAAAGTGATGTGATTTTTCACTCTTTACATGGAATGAAATAACATTGATTTTAGTGAATATATTTGATATAGTTGAAATAAAAATAATTTTTTATATTAAATATATTATTTACCATTTTTTCAACAAATCGAGAAAATAGTGACAATGTTCATGTGTGTGTACAGCCAACCTTCTTCGTGTAGGGTGTATTTAATTTTCTATCTATATATTTTTTCGATCAATATAAATACATATATAAAGAAAATATATGTTATTTTATCATTTTAAATATTTTGGATATTATGGATCCATGATCAATGTAAAAGTATAAAAAATAACAAAAAATGACATAAAAGAAAAACAATGCAGTTATTTCCATGAATATGACTTTAACATTGAATTGTTAATAAAAAGGTAATAAAAGGACATAGTTAAATCATATATGGTATTATATATATAATTATGATACTTTAATATATTTATAACAAAATTATATCAATTATACATGAGTATTTAATGTGTATGATGGTTGTCCTGACTTAGGGTAAGGTATTTTAGTCTCACTTATTTACTTTTATGAGACATAGGCCATATTCACCACCTATTTCATTTATGTGGTGTATATACTACCCATTGATGAATTTTATGATTTTAACACAAAAATTATTTATATTTAAATATAAAATTTTGGAACTATCTTTCATGGGGTTTACGTTTCATTGTTACCAAGGTGGTAATGTTTTCTATGATATCATTTCATCATTTATCAATATTGTTTTTGTTTTTTCCTCCATTGAATTTTTTTTATGATCCACTTCTCAAGAAACTAATTAATTTTATTCTCTTCTATATAACTCCTGATAAAAAAATTTCCCTTAATTTTCCACTCTCTATGTACTCAGGTGTTCAACGGAGTTTTTTTTAATAATAATCATCGATTGAAAACCCATTTTCATCCAAAACCATGTTATCTAAAAATGTGTTCAAATTTTATTTACCTTCACTAAATTCATTATTAAGGATTTTTTTTACCAATTTTTTACATTTTATGAAAAATATTAAATGAATCATCTTGTAATTTTCAAAACAATACCTGTTTGGATTTTAATAAAAATATATAAGGAATTATTATTTTAATGTGTATTGCATGTATGGAATTTAATAAAATCATAACCACATAATTTTTTAAATATTTATTTATAATAATTCAAGTTAGTATTAAAATAATATAATTTCCAAAATATTTTATGAATTTTTAGTTTTAAAATAATTTTTTAATGAAATTTTGTTTTCCCCAATAAATGTTCCAGGTAATTTTTAAAAATTATTTTCCATTTCAGATGAAATCCTTTGATATACCTTATGATTTACTAGGTATATGATCGAAGGATACCATACTTATTATTCTTTGAATGAATATTTATAACATTCAAATATTTTTATGAAACTAGTTGTTCATCCATGGGTTATACCATGTGAAAATTCTAATAAAACCTGGTTATTTTCCACGGATTATAATATGATGAAATGATGTAATTAATATAAAATCTATTTCTTTTCTAATATTTATGTTATGATTAAATGTTTATGGTAACCATTTTTTCTTGGGTTTTCATATGATGAATAGTTTATGGTCTTTTGGAAAACGTATTAACGATTTTCAATATTTGACGATTGTAACCTATCTCCCTCCCACACAAGGGTAAGGATTGATATATAATGTAAAAAACATGTCTACATTGGGGAGTTAACATTGTTAAATGAAGAAATATATCCATAATGATAGTATTAGGAGCGATCCTTGACTGCTAAAATGGTTTGGGGAGTGAAACCATTCCTCTATGATGGTGTTTGAAATGATCCTTAAACTACTAAGGAAATGGTTTTCTATGCTTATGTGTATGAAAAAAATCAATTCCTTATTCCAATATTATGTTCTCATGGACCATGTTCTTTTATTCCATTATGATTCATATCTTATGAACTACCAATATATATACCATGACTCAAGTTTATGGTATATGATATGCAGGGTATGTTATTCAAATGTTATTCTCATGTTTAGGATATATTGATATCAACATTATTTAACCTTAATGAGAATCTAATATCATCCTTTCTTATGTATCCATTATTTAGGTTATTTTGAAAGGTATTAGTTATAGGATCGAAATAAGAATCTAGATACTCAATATACAAGAGGGGGTGAATTGTATACTTTAAAAATTCCTTTGAAACCTTTAAAAGTTATGTTTAACAAGGTTAAACAAACATTCACAAGACGTCTTAAAAAAACCATTTATACTTTTTTTAAAGTAAAGATTCTACCTTGAAGCGTATAGAATCTGAAATATAATCAGAGTAACAAAATTACAAAGTATAGGAAAGTTATACATTATAACTTTAAAAAAGTTAAGATACAACAGCGGAATTTAAACAACTTGTAAAATAAAACAAGTAACAATATGATTATTTTAACCAAACGATAAGGGTATCCAACAAACATAGATAAAGGTTACTTGATTTATACTATCCAGAAAGTCTATCATACTGAAACCTAGGTAAGCCCTCAATTCGAATATCAATATTTGTCTTGTTATCCCCACAAGCCCTCTATTTAGAAGGAAATCAGAACCTCTGTCTTCCAAACCTGGAAGCCCATGATCAGCACGTTCGAAGTCTACATGAAGCAAGTTTGAACAAGTTTTTCACACCTGAACAAGTTTCTCACAACATTTTCACGAAGCACCGAGAGTTCTAAGAGCCCCTCTCTCTAGAAATCACTTCACAACATTTTCACATGCATCGAGTTCATCTACTCTCTACATTTTATTTTTATCGTTCAAATGATCTTGTATTTATAGGCAAAGCTTCCCAACTATCAAATCCTCAGTAACAGTCATATTTTTCTTAAATTTCAGAGGGACCTGAACACGTGGAAAACATAAAACAGTTAGTTTGTAACAGATTGTACGACATCGTTTCAAGAAATAGAAATGATTCTAAGTTAAAGATAAATGTTAGGTATAAGAAATATTAAAATTTTATATCATTAGAATGATACATTAAGAAACTCTAAAATTATCAAGAAAACGTAATCTTAAGAAATACGTAAAAAGGATTCTTAGAAATAACATTCTCAAGAAAATGGAATCATAAAATCGGAGTCACAAATACACCAGATTCGGTATCATGAATATCAGCATCATATATACACCAGATTCGGTATCATGAATATCATCATCATATATACACTGGATTCGGTATCATGAATATCGGCATTATATATACACCAGATTCGGTATTAAAAATTGGAATCACATATACACCAGAATCGGTATTGAAAAACAGTATCATATATACATTAGAATCGTTATTGAAAAACTGCATCATATATACATCGGAATCAATATTGAAAAACTGCATCATATATATATAGGAATCGGTATTGAAAATCAGAATGAAAAAATTGGAAAGACAGTTTTGTAATTCTAACTGAATGTAAAAACTCAATGATATATCTATAAGCATAACAGAATGTTAATTCCAGATCTTGAAGAAAAAAATATATTTATAACTTAAGAAAAAGTTTTTGTGATTTTCCAAACATAAAACCATAAGGAATGGAGAAGTAATAATATATCCTTATTGACTCAACAATATCCCCCTTTTTGGAAAGCACAAACAACTTTGGTAAGGAATAAAATATTAACCTAGATAAATAAATATGAAAAACTTATCTCCCCCTTTGAATGAGATTATAAATTAATACGACTAACTCCCCCTCAGGAAATGTTTCTCAAGGATTGTATTCATGATCTTTAAAGTCTGTGTTTTCTTAAGGGAATAACTCCCATTAGATAAACATCTCTTCTTAAAAGAAAACTCCCCCTTACTTGGACATTTTCCTTTCTTTCCAAACTCCCCCTTAATAGATTCTCCCACTCTGAGATTAAATTCTTCCTTTAAATAAATTCTCCCCCTTTTTGATTTTCAAAACGAGGGAAAGGAATGGAGAAGTATAAGATGTACCTGAAAGGTGAAGAAAGAATACATTCAAAAATAGAAGAATGATATGCAAGAAATTTCCTGAGAAATTTCTAGAAATAAAGTTTATATTACAACAATAAATCGGAATATAAATAAAAGTCATCCATTCTTCTTCTTCTTAGATAAAATCTTATGTATCATGGATTTGAGATTCTTGAATTCCTTATGATCATATTGAAACTTCTTTAGAAAGATAACATGATCCTGGTTATTATTTTCTAATTCACAAATTCATTCTTCTTGAGCAGTAACCATTTTCTCTAATTCAGCTGTGAATTCCTTTTCAATGCTAAAATATCGGGCAATAGAATTGAGTTGACTACCCTTCTCAGATATTGAACCCTTAACATTCTTGAATTCGGTTTCCCAACAATTAAACGCTCCATTTATTGAATCCATGAAATAACCAAACTTCCTGAGATCTTCATTAATGGTTTTGGTGCTGTTAAATACTTTCTTACAAGTTAACTTATGGGATTTGTAATCAATATAAAGATTACTAAAGTATGCTTCTTTCATGAAACCCATGTACATAAGTATATTGGTCGATTCCGTCTTTTGATTTAGGGTCACTTGCATCATTTGACTTCGGAAATCTATGTTTGTAAGAGTTGGAATGGTACTGACCAGCATTCTCAGAGATATCTTGACAAAATCATTATCTACAGATGAATATGACTCCAATACTGAAACATATTTTCCTTTCTCAACTCCTCTTTGAGTTAAGGAATCTTGTCTCTCTATTATCTTAGAGTACTTATGAGGAGTTTCTCTATCAGATGAGGAAACCAAAACACTATTTCCTTTGTCAAGATTTCTATTTGGAGTTTGTTCATGCGATACATGGATAAAATTAAGATCTTCCTCTTCCTCTTCTTACTTTCTAAATTCTTCCTCTTCAGTTTCTACTTTATCTTCTTCTTCTACATCAATTCCTTCATCAACTTCTACCTCTTCCTCAACTTCTTCCTCAATTTCATCCTCAATTTCTTCTTCAATTTCTTCTTCATCCTATTCTCTAACTTGTTTTGTAGATTTGGAACTTGAACTCGAAGAAGTTACAACATAATCTTTCACATCCCTTAAAATATCATCATCATATTCTTAGACTATCTGATTTACTAATTCTTAAATAGGTTCTGATAAAGGTAGAACTTTCATAGCTTCCTAGATTTTCAGAGTGATAAGAAGCTTTTTCGGAACAACTTGAGGTTCTGATACTTCTTGAGATTTCTTTTCTACATATTTTAGAAGAAACTGAAAATATTTCTCTTCCAAATATTTCTTCTTTAACTTCTTATCCTTATTTTCTTTCTCAATATTTTTTGCTTGCTTGATTTTTAAGGCCTTAGCCTCCACCAGATTCAAACCAAAAGAAGGATCTCATTTCTTTCTGGTGGATGCTATTTCTCTCCACATTGCAACTATTGTATCAGAATAAGAATTTGGTTTCTTAGCAGGATGAGTTGTTGATACCGGAATAGCAGTAACTGGAACTCGCAGGTTCGGTTCATCAAGTTTCCTTTTCTTAGGAATTGACTTTGAGGATTCCATAACTTCACCCTTGTCCTGAACAAACTATTCTTCCAATCTTTTGGATTCTGGGATAAAATCTACCCTCATCCTCCTTAAAGTGTCATCACTAAGAAAACATATCTTGACGACCTTCGAGACTAATCGGCATGGAACATTCATTTCTTGAAGACACAAAACAATTATCCTCAAAAATTTTGTCAGGTACATAAGGATCTGAGATCTGATAGATCCGCCTTTAATTGCATGCATGGTGAGAAAGATGTATTTCAGCAGGTTTATTTTCCTTAAAATGACGAGGAAGTATAGGAGAAATATATCAAATATCTTCAAGGAATCCATATATCCCTTTCTTGGAATAAGAAACCCTTGAATCCAGAGAGAAACCATTTTTTTTATTCGTTGAGAGATTTTCAATCTTCGTATTCTTAACAAAAATAAGTCCACGAAAATCCAAAGACTTGGACTTCTCAAAAGAACCTTCCTTTTCAAGAAGTTTTTTAGAGCATAGAAGAGCTTCCCCTTCATATGGAATATTGATGACATTTTCTTCCTTCTTGTAAGGAACTGTATATGTCTTATCATAGCATTTGAAATTAAACAAATCCTTACAATCCTTTTAGAAGAAAGAAATAGATTCATAGAATTGAATAAGGAGATTAGGATAAAATGGATCATGAGATTTCTCCTTAGTAATACAGATGCTTTCCCATCCATTAGATCTTATCACTTTAGAAATAAGGGAGTCATACTTCTCAAAGAACATAGGGCATACCAACCTTTCTATAAAGATTGACCAATATTTTATCCCCTTGCTAATTAGAATTTGATCTACTGAGGATTCTGGAGTCATTCGGGAAAAGAGATATTCAGAACGAAATCTTTGATGGAAATAGATCTTTGGAACTGAGATTAGTATGGATGGTGTGATACTTGAAAAAGAGGCACCCCTTATATAGGCATGGTTATGACTTGTATACTTCTATAAGATAATCAAACGGCTGATAAAAGCCTAATCTGATCTGACGATTTTGAATGGATGTAGAAAATATGAATTCTGATCTTTTGAAGTAAGGTAAACCAGAATTTATGAAATTTTGAAATACCAACACCCAAAAAATAAGATGATGAGAATAAAGATTAAGAAATACTACCTTTTGGAATACTTTGAAAGATTTATCAGTATTATAAGAATTTTTATTGGGAGTTTTCAAATCCAAAATTTTCAAATCTGAAATTTTTTAATATGAAATTTTTAAATCTAAAATTTATAAATCTGATATTTTTAAATCCGAAATTTTAAATCTGAAATTTTCAAATCTGAAATTTTCAAATCTGAAATTTTTAAATCCAAAATTTTTATATATGAAATTTTTAAATCCAAAATTTTTAAAGAATGAAAATAATCAACCATATGTACTCCCCCTGAAAAAAGGAGTAGTTTAATGTTAGGAGATTATTTAAACAAGAAGTAGATATGAATTATTACCTTACAGAAATCATTCGTGGATTCTGTTTAATGTATTCAAAAATGTCGGAAGGTAGAGGCTTTGTAAAAATATCAGCAAGTTGCTCTTGTGTTCTAATGAATTGAAGAATAATATCTCTTCTAAGTGTGTGATCCCTAAGAAAGTGATGTCTAATGTCTATGTTCCTTGCACGAGAGTGGTGTGCAGGGTTTTTACTTTGGGTAATGGAACTTGTGTTATCACACATAATTTGAGTTTTAGTAAAACTCATACCATAGTCTGTGAGTGTGTGTTGCATTCACAAAACATGGGCACAAAAACTTCCGGCTGCTACATATTCAGCTTTTGCAGTGGAAAGTCCTAAAGTGTGTTGTTTCTTGCAAGAACAGGAAACTAAAGAATCTCCTAATAAATGAAAAGTTCCAGATGTACTTTTTCTATCCATATTATAACCACCAAAGTCAGCATCAAAAAAAATTTTATGTTCAAAATCATTTCGAGAGGACTAAAATATTCCCAAATCTAAAGTTCCCTTTAAATACCAGAAGATTCTTTTTATGGATTTTAAATGGGATTCTTTAGGATTTTCTTGAAATCATGCACATAAGAATATGGAAAGCATTATTTCAAGTCAACTAGATATTAAGTATAGTAAACTTTATATCATTACACTATAAGATTTTTGATCTACAGGTTTCCCTGATTCGTCAATATCAAGGGTATTAGAGGTTCTAATAGAAGTACTTATACTCTTAGTGTTTTCATACCCAAACTTATTTAAAAGATCTTTGATATACTTATGTTGACATATTTATTTTCCCTCTGGTTTTAGAGAAATTTTAAAACCAAGAAAAAAGGATAACTCATCCATCATACTCATCTCAAACTCAGATTTCATAATATTTGCAAAAGAATCAGTTAAGGACTACTGAGTTGATCTGAAGATGACGTCGTCAACAAAAACTTGAACAATCCAAACAACATTATTATTTTTCTTAATTAAAATGGTTGGATCATCAGTTCCCTTAACATGTTTATTTTGATACAAAAATCCTGAAAGTCTATAATACCAAGCTCTATGGGCTTGTTTAAGTCCATATAAAGCTTTTGTATGTTAATAAACATGATTTGGATATTGTGTATCTTCGAAGCCAGGGGTTGATCTATATAGACTTCTTATAGTACATAAACGTTAAGAAAATCACACTTCACATACATTTGATAAAGTTTAAAATTAATGAATGCTACAAAGGATAGAAGAATACGAATAGCTTCAAGTATTGCTACTGGAGCATAAGTTTCTTCACAGTCTCTGCCTTCTTGTTAGTTATTGCCTTATGCAACCAATATTGCGTTATTTCTAACAATGAATCCATTTTCATATCATTTGATTCTAAAAAATCCATTTTACTCCAATAATTAGAGTTTCCTTAGGTTTCTCAAACAAGGTCCAAACAAGATTTCTTACGAGTTCATTGAGTTCATATTGCATAGCCTTTATCCAATCTTCATCACCCAATGATTATTCTGAAGACTTTGGTTCAAATTGGGAAAGAAATGAAATATGTTAAACTTCATTCTTTAAAGAACTTCTAGTTCTTAAAGGTTGATTATAATTTCTAATGATATTATCACTAGGATGATCCCTAAGTAACAAATGACTTGGATTTTGAAATATGTGTTCATCAACATAAGGTAGAAAATCATTAGGATTAAATGTTTCAGAAACATTTTCTTCAATAATAAATTTTTCTAAAAAATATTCTATCAAAGATTGGTGATCAGTTTTAGAAAATATATCAGGAAAAGATTCAGGTTTTTTGAAAACAAAAGGATCAATTTCATCAAAATTAACATGTACTATTTCTTCCACAGTGAAAGTGTTTTTATTAAAGACTATATATGCCTTAGAGTTAGTTGAAGAACTTATGAAAATTCCTTCATCGGATTTTGGTGGAAATTTTTGTAAGTTATCCTTGGTATTCAGGATAAATACTTTGCAACCAAAAACATTGAAGTAATAAACTTTTGGTTTTCATCCAGTCCACAACTCATAAGGTGTTTTATTAATAAATGGTCTTATTAAAACTCAATTTATAGTATAACAAGAAGTACTTATAGCTTCAGCCCAAAAATGTTTAGCTATAGAGTATTCACTCAACATAGTTGTAGTTATCTCTTGAATAATGCAATTTCTTATTTAGACAACAACATTTTGTTAAGGATTTATTGGAGTTGAGAAGTTGTGAGTAATGCATTTTTTATTACATAAAGTTTTAAAATAATAATTTTTAAATTCTCTACCGTGATCAATATGAATAGTTATCTATGGTAGGTTTTTCTCATTTTTAACTTGAGGTCTAAAGATTTTGATATAAGAAAAAGATTCATATTTCATTGCGAGAAAATAGACCCAAGTAAATCTACTGTAGTCATCAACTAAGACAAACACATAGTATTTTCCTGTAATGCTTCCAGTTTGTGTTGGACCAAATAAGTCCATGTGCACTAACTATAATGCATTATAAGTTGTAAATTCACTTATAGATTTAAATCTATATTTATGTTGCTTTCCATATTGACAAGGATCGTAGATTTTTGAAGAATCGAACTTAAGTTCTGGTAAATCCTGAACAAGTTCTTTCTTAGAGAGCATACTTAGATTCCTTAAGTTACATTTTCCTGGTCTCCTATGCCAAATCTATGATTGATCTTCAAATGCACTAAGGCAAGGTAAATATTGACTTCTAAGGTCTTTTAGGTTTAATGTGTACACATTCTTATACCGAAGAGCAGAGAAAATAAACTCATCCTTGGAATTGTGAATTAAACATTTATCATTTATAAACTTCACATGGTATCCCTCATCACATTATTGACTTAAGCTAATGAGGTTGTGCCTAAGGCCTTTTACAAAAAGAACACTTGAAATAATAGATTTTCCAAGAAGAATAATGTTATTTGTACAGACAATTTCCCCTTGAGAGTTTTCACCAAAAGATACCTTTCCACCTTCAGTATTTAAAAAATTCATGAAGTACTCTTTGTTACTAGTCATGTTCCGAGAACATCAATTATCCATGTTCCATTGGTTGTTGGTACTTCCCTCATTTTCCTAAAAATGGATGAACTAGGTCTTTAGAATCCAAACTTGCTTGGATCTAGAATTATTTGATAATAAGAACTTTGGTAACCAAATTTGTTTATAAAAATAAGCTTTATGTAACCCAATGGAATGCACATTATTTAAAGAATAGTTTTTATTCCAATTCCCACCAATTTGGCATTTAGTACAAAAAAGGGGATCTAAGAGGAACAAAATAATTGTTTCTAAAAATAGTTTTTTTATGACAATAACCTATACCATGACTATTACCATGAGGTCGAATCTGGGAATACATATTGTCAAACTTTTCCTGACCAGAAGTGAATTTTGAAAGAAGATTCTTCAAGGAAAATATCTTATATTTCAGTCTCAGGACTAAATTCATAACCTTAAGAATAATAGATTTAGAGTTAATTTTATCCTCTAAAACATCTTTTTCTATAAATAGATTTTTAAGATCCTCAAAAATTTTATTCTTCTCAGAATTAACTTCCTAAAGTTTTATGGAAAGATTTTCTAAAACAACATTTTTCTCATCAAGATTTTTGAAAGATCTCAAATTTCATTTGTTAAAATAGATTCTCTAGAATTTTATTTATTAAGTTTCTTACAAATATTACAATTTCTCTTCTCAAGAAAATTATCAAATCTAGAAGCATCCTCATTGAAAGGAAAATCATTATCATTATCTGATGAAGATGATTATTCATCTGTTAAAAAACCTCTATTTTGAAAATTTTCACTTAAGGACATATTGGTTAAGGATTTAGTAGTTCATACAATAGCCATACAAAAATGATTTTGAAATGGATCTCAGGCTATTAGACCAATATTATTTTTCCCAGAAGAATCATATTATGAAGATTCATCAGAAGAATCTCCACCACTGGCACTCCAAGTTTCATTATCTTTAAAGAATTTCTTGTGCTTTGATCTATATAACTTTTTCTTGTTTCTTTCAGAATTCATGTATTTCTTGTCTCTCTTCTTAGGCAAGGGACAGTTAGGTCTGATATGACCAATTCTTCTATATTCATAGCATGTCACTTCTCCATCTTTATTATCTTTTCCATCTTTCTTGTGTCTATATTTAAAGTTCTTCTGACCAACAATATTGTTCATCCTCTGAGAAATATTGGCTAACTCATTTTATGAAGCTTCAAGTTCACTAGATTTAAATTGAACAACAATCTTCTTAGCTTTAGATCTTGTAATTATTCCAACAGTCTTGGTTTTCATATGATTTGAAGTATTTGTAAAAGCATCACCTCCATTCACATTATTCTTTTTAATATTATCAGCATATCTCTTCATTCTAGTTTCATATTGAAGAAGACTTCCAAATAGTTCATCCAAAGAGATATGGGTAACTTTCTTATCTTTATCTATAGCTTTTCTCTTGGATTCCCATTCATTAGGCATGATGTCTATAATCTTGTATAAAAGAGATTAATCATCTAAATCATTCTCACCCATTGATTGTAACCTATTGACAATAGTCATAAATCTTTGTTGTACCTTACATACAGGCTCTCCATAAGGAAAACAGAAACCATGATACTCATCTCTAGCCATGGCTCTTCTAATTTCAATAACTTTGGAGGTTCCAAAGTGAGTTACTTCAAGCATCTTCCAAATACTATTTTTCGCTTCACAAGATGAAATATGGCTATATATGTTTCTAGTCATGGAACATAGAAAATTATTACGTACCTTAAAGTTCAGATGATATTCCACCTTTTATGGATTAGTAAAGGTTCTAAGTTCCTTATAAGAAATCTTATAATCTCCGGTTAACATAATATAGTTTTCAACATTTGTGTTTATCAGAAAGGTATTCTTTCTATCTCTCTATTACTCATAGTCATTACCATCGATGATCAGTGGTCTCGTAGGATTGAGATTATCTAGAGATCCAACGTGAATATCTTCCATACTAAGAGATATTTACTTCCACAAAACTTATTAGTAGTAAAAGTTTAAGAACAAATATGAAGAACTTAAAAAAAGAAAAACATGAGTATAAAAACTTATATGTGAATATAAGTATTTCATAAAACATCCTTTGATACCAATTGTAGGATCAAAATAAGAATGTTGATACTCAATATACAAGAGGGGGGTGAATTGTATAATTTACAAATTCCTTTGGAACCTTTAAAAGTTAAGTTTAACAAGGTTAAACAGACAATTATAAGACCTCTTAAAGAAACATTTTCTACTTTTATGAATAGAAATATTCTACCTTAAATCATATATAATCTGAAATATATTCAGAGTAAGAAAATTACAAAGTATAAGAAATTTATACTTTCTAACTTTAAAAAAGTTAAGATACAACAGTGTAATTAAAACAACTTGTAAAAGAAAACAAGTAACAATAATATTATTTTAACCCAAAGAGAAGGGTATCCAACAACCTTGGATAAAGGTTCCTTGATTTATACTTTCAAGAAATTCTATCTTACACAAACCTAGGTAAGCCCTCAATCTGAAGATTGGTATTTGTCTTGTTATCCCCGCAAGCCCTATATTTAGAAAGAAATTAAAACCTCTGTCTTCTAAACCCAGAATCCCATGATCAGCATGATCAGAGTCTGTACGAAGCAAGCTTGAACAAGTTTTTCACACCTGAACAAGTTTTTCAAAACATCTGCATGATGCACTGAGATTTATAAGAGCCTCCATCTCTAGAAATCACTTCACAGCTATTTCACATGAATCAAATTCATCTACTCTCTACATTGTATTTTGCACATTCAAATGAGCTTGTATTTATAGGAAATTATTCCGAACGGTTAGATCCTCTCTAACGGTCATATTTTACTTAAATTTTGGAGGGACCTGGACACGTGGAAAACATACAACTTTTAGTTTTTAACAGATTGTACGACATCATTTCAAGTAATAGAAATGATGTTAAGTTGAAGATAAATTTTAGGTATAAGAAATCTTGGAATACTATATCATTGTAATGATACATTAGGCAACTCTAACATTATCAAGAAAACGTAATCTTATGAAATCAGGAAAACCGATTCTTAGAAATAACATTCTCAAGATAACGGAATCATAAAATCGGTGTCAGGAATACACTGGATTCAGTATCATGAATATCAGAATCATATATACACTGGATTTGGTATATTAGGATATTTTTATGGATATGAATATGGATAAATATAAGAATTATTCAAATTATAGGAAAATGTCCTATAATTTTTTTCAATCATAAAGTGAGTATTTTTATAAGAAACTAAATCCCTTTTTGGATACTACAACTAGATGTGTCAATAGAATAGATACACATAGTGGTAATATATCCAAAAAATGGAGCATTGTTTGATAATTGATTATCACCTGGTGCACAAAAACATGCCTTTATGTATTATAGGTTTAACACTCCTGCAGATATGATTTTGAAATTCATAAACCTTTTATGAATCATTATGATTAATTTTAAATAATGACCATATATTTCCTTAGTTAACCATAAGGTAACATATATTGAAAATAAGGTTTAATAATTTTATCATCCAATAATTAATTTTTCATGATTATGTGGCTTACCATTATGATTATTAATATTTAAATAATTATTTTTTATTTCATTCAATTGCGGTAACCATAAGGAATTAGATTAATGTTGAATGTGATAGAAAATGAGTAGATGATAAACCAAATGGGATGATGAACAGAGTGGTGGATATTGGGATTATTATTAATCATTTGTCACAAAATATGATTAACAATATGAACCTTAAACAAAATTTGGACTCACCAGTGAATATAAGGATAATGTTCATTGAGATTTAGGGTAGTGGAGTCTATGGAGAAAAGATGATTTAGTTTCATATATGCCAATTATGTGGAAATTATAACATTATTGAATGTATCAATGGAAAAAAGAAGATGTTTTATGTGTGGATAAGAATAATATATTCTAAGAAATGACATATGAAAAATGAAAATGTTAGTTAATGTAATGGTAGATAATAATGGATTCATGAAGGCATCATCAATTGGTGAATGTTAAAAATATGGAATGTATGGTAATTATAAAAAACCAATTTTTTTGGGTTAATGCTCAAAAATCGGATCTAAAAATTGGTATAAGAAATTTTTTTTCTTTATGATAAAGATACGATAAAGGATATTTGAAAGGAAATTATTATTAAGGAATAATATGATTAATCCTAGTTAATGGATTAATAGTGAAGTAGAATTCCAGAAGTGTTTGTGTATTGGAATTCAATAATTATGAAATATATACGGAATTTTCTATATATTTTTTAATTAAGTATTTGGATGAATATGTTCAATGATGATGATAATAAGAGAAAGTGACTTAATAGAAAGTTGATATTTTATAGAACAAACATTATTAAGGGAAGAAAATTGTTAATATGATCCAAATGTTTAGATAATGATTTTAGGATAAAGAGATTATGGATATGAATAAATTCAACTAGATAGAATTGATGAACTTGGAACCTCTTAATGATTGGTGGAAAATTAAGATTATGTTTTCATTGATGGAGCTTATAGTAATATTAGATTTATGGAATATATTCAATAGTATATGTTTTTATTCAAGTAATGAGGTAGTATTTATGATTTTATTAAAGTTTTATTGGTGCTCATGTTATTACCATGTTTTAAGGAAATATATAGTCAATGTATTCACATATTTAAGTGATATTAATATCTACTTCATGAGGTTTGGGGGATTAATGATAAGATGATTGTAGAAAAAAATAGTGGATTTCTTTCTATATTCTTATATTTTAATTTTGGCCAAACAAGGATGAGCCTTATGTTTAACTATTTATGAAAAAGATTAATATAAATTTGGATGTTATTTGATAACTTATGCTAACAATTTAATTTTTGATAATGACAAGATAAATAAGGAATGACTAATCATTCTTTTATAGATCTATTGATGTCCTAATGATTCCAGAATAAAAATTTAACCTCTATTTCATATAGTAATATATGATGTATAACATGATCTATGTAAAACCAGTTGATGTGATTATGCTTATGAAATGGAATTTAATCAAGTATTTATATCTTGTCATGAAAATTACAAAACATTAGGAAATGATATTTAAATAATGTCTTATCATATTCACCTCATTCTTGAATAAATGAGTGAAAATGTTTACACCTATATAGATTCTGGTTGATCGGTTGTTAATTTTCACATGATTATTCACATTCTAGTGATCAATGATCTCTTTTACTCTCCATAATTTTAGGGAAGTTATGATTTTTTCCGTGTCCAAATATTTACTTCCCAACTATGTTCTCCTATATGGAATCTGTGTATGTATTATTCTTGATGAACATCACACATCACATTCTCTCATTGAAAGGTTAATTTTTATTGACCCTTTTTATGATTCGGGATTCTAAAAAAGGTATTTTCACCAATGTAAATGGAGGATATTCCAACGGCGGTTTTCCAAAGGTTTTCATAAATTGTTGGAATAGGGGTTTGGAGAGACTTTTACCCAACAGTTTTATCAAACCGTTGGGATATATGGGTTTTTATATGACTTTACCCAGTGGTTTGATAAAACCGTTGGGATATGTCAATTTTAGGAAGGCTTTACCAATTGTTTGTCTAAACTGTTGGTAAAGATTACTTTTACCAATGGGTTTTTAAAACCATTGGGAAAGTTTTCCACTAAATTTCCAGCGAACCCGATCTCCCATCCACATGATTGAAGTGCTATTGTCAAGACCTAATAGCTCTCTCGCTCCGAAAATCATTCCATAAGATCCATCTTCAATCACAAAGTTGTTTTCACTACACTTAAAATATGTAAGTAGTACCTTATGTTTAATGTTTTTCATCTATTTTTTTCTATTTTGATTTGGGTTAACCCTGAGTTTCATGCAGTATGTTATACCCAAAAATTTCAATTTTATTTTTTTTCTGTTTTTGTTCTATTTTCATGTGTGAATCAATTTATTTGATGTGAGGGGGTGCAGGTGGTGGGAGGTGCAGTGGGTGGGGGTGGAGTAGGTAGGGAAGGGGGTGCCGGTGGGGGTGTTCAAGTGAGGGGGGTGCAATGAGTGAAGGGGGATGTAAAGTTAGGGGTGTGTAGTGTGGGGGAGTATGTTGGGGGTGATGTGGGGGTTGTATAGGTGGGGGTGGGGGTGGGGGGGTTGTGTATGTGGGGGTGGGGGAGGGGGTTGTTCAAGTGGGGGTGTAGGTGGAGGGGGGTGTTGTGAATGTTGGTGGGGGAGGGGACCATGTAGGTTGGGGGGTGGGCCGGGCAGGTGGGAGTCTTTTGGGGGTGAGGTTGGGGTGGGGTGGGGTGTATAGGTGGCGGTGGGGGCGGGGGGATATGCAGGTTGGGGAGGTGGTGTGCAAGTGGGGGAGGGGTTGTTGTGTGGGGGTGCTATGAAAGTGGGTGGGAGGGAGGGGAGTGTGTAGGTTGGGGATGGGCTGGGCAGGTGGGACTATGTTGGGGATGAGGTGGGCGTGTACAGGTGGGGTGGGGGTGGGGGAGGGGGGCTATGTAGGTGGGGGTGAAGGTCTGGGGTTATGTCGTGGCTGGATGGGACGGGGGTTGTGTAGGGGGTGGTGGGGAGGGGGTGTGCATGTGGGGGGGGGGGTTGTGCAGTCGGTGGATGAGAGGGGGTTGTGCAGGGGGAGTCTGTTGGGGGTGAGGTGGGGAGGGGGATGTGCAGGTGGGAAGTCATCACTTCCATAGTTTACTAAAAATCACTCGGGAGTCATTACTTCTAGAGATTTGGATAGGTTTGAGGCCTCTTTGGTTTTGGTTCTTGTCTAGTCATCTTGATGAGAAAAGCATCAAATGATCTAAATGTTACATCAACTATATAGGATGAATTCCTTCCCCCACAAAACATTTTTCTAGAAATAATATATCCTTGGAAGGTTGTCAAAAAGAAGGTAGAAAAGGGAACACTAGGTCAAAAAGTTGGTGAAAAGTGATAAAGTAAAATAGGATAAGGCTGCAGTGGTGCGCATGGTTTGGGAGCACAGTTTGGTAGACCATACACCAACCATGTGGATGATACTGTCTCAAATCCTTGAGCCGCACGGTTTTCTTGGATGGGCCGAATGGATTGGGAAAGCCGTGCACCAACATTGCAGAGGGTACTGTCAATGTTATCTTCTCCTGCATGGTTTGCACATGGTTTGGATAACAATGTGGTGATCATGTGGGTTGCCTCTGTCATTGAAATTCCTAAATTCTCTCGTCCTTCAGGTCTAGTGATTGATCCGGGTGACTCCATTCCGACAAAGTCAGGGGAAAAGGGTCCATAATCCTCCTATTCCATTCTGAATCTCCAAAATTCATAGACTCCATGCTTTATCCATTGGTGACTAAAAAACAAAGAACAAGGTACATCAATATTGTGAAATTCATGGAAACACATCCACAAAAACCATTTTATAGTTATTAAACAAAGTGGAAATTCCTTATGCAGAATAGTGCATCAGCCGGTACCACTCAAAGTGTGTCATTTTTATTTGAAGTGGACAACATTTTAAGAGAAAATAACAAATGGTATACGGAAAACCGAAAAAACACATCAATATTCTGTTGATACTTAATGAAAAATATCCATGGGTCACATGTGACGTATACGAGTCAACCCCACCCCAATCCGAAGCACTGTGTGGCCGGTATCACTTGTAGTGTCTTTCTTTTGTTTAAAATGGGAACCCTTTTAAGTAAAAACAATGGGAATATAAAAAACTGACCAAACGTATTCGGAATGTGTTCATAAATTATCACAAAGATCCATTGGCCTTTTTGACGTGTATGAGTCAACCCTGCCTCAATATGAGGCACAGTGTGGGAGGTACCACTCAAAGTGTCTCAAATTTATTTAAAATGGATAACATTTTAAGTGAAAACAATAACTGGAATATGGAAAAACAACCAAACGCATTTGGATTCTATTGATACATTATTACAATGATCCATGGGTCATTTGTGATGTGTAAGAGTCAACCCCGCCTCAATCCGAGGTATGGTTTGGCCGGTATCACTCGAAGTGTCTTTCTTTTATTTCAAATGGACAGTAATTTAAGTAAAAACAACTAGCATATAGGAAACCTACGAAACGTATTCAAATTGTGTTGATACTTTAGCACAACTATCTATGGGTCATTTGCGACACGTACGAGTCAACCTCATCTCTATCTGAGGAATGGTGTGGACGGTACCACTCAAAGTGTCTCACATTTATTTGAAATAGACAACATTTTAATTGAAAACAACAACTAGCATATGGAAAATTGACCAAACACATTCAGATTGTCTTGATACTTTAGGAAAACGATCCATGGGTTATATGTGATGTGTACGAGTCAATCCCCCCTCAATCTGAGGAACGTTGTGTCTAGTATCATTCGAAGTGTCTATATTTTGTTTAAAATATACATCATTTTAAGTAAAAACAACTGTCATATGGAAAACTCACCAAACGTCTTTGGATTGTGTTCATACTTTAGTACAAGGACCTATGGTCCAACCTAACACAATCCACTTCTCATGTAATGAACTCCTACCCCTATTCTAAAACACATGACATTTAATATGCCAAGGACAACTACATTCCCTAAGTCACACAAGCTCATTGATACACACCCATTATCATCATCGCTAAGTTCAAAGACACCCACCCCAAACCATGGGACATTATATTTGTGTTTGGTTGATTTCATTTATCCATTTTCTTATTTTGGGGTTATTAGATCTAATTTCTGCATTCAATCGTGTATGTTTTATACAAAATTCAATTTTGTATGTATTCTTAATTCTGTATAGCACAAATAATTACGTATTCAGTTTTTATGTAATGTATTCATAATTTATTATTAAATTATGTATGTATTCAATTCAGTATTCAATTATGAATTGAATTCTAGATTGCACATGTAATATTCATCTCAATTCTGAATTGAATTCTAAATCAATTATGTATGTTTATAATTACATTATGAATTATTTTTTTATTATATATGTATATAGTTGCAGGGTCCATTATTTGTTAAATCTATATGAATTAATTGGGTATATGTATGTGTTAGAGGTGGTTATTGTTGGTAATTGGAGTTGGGAAGCTAGAAATGGAGAAAGGGCAGCCTGCAGTAGGTTGCTGCCTGAATTACACAATAAAGCCTATGCCAAAGGTTCTAAACCATCAGAATAGGGCTGTGAATGGGTTTTTACCAATGGTTTAAACCCCATTTGGATATAGTGAAATGTCCATCCTTTACAAATGGTTTACACAAACCGTTGGTAAAAAGCTATACAAAACTATATTCCAACGATTTGAAACTCTTGGAATAGTATGTTTACCAACAGTTTTAAACTGTTGCTGAAAAGTTATACCAACGTTTTGACATAACAGTTCGTATAATGTAGATTTCCTAACATATACGGATGGTTTTCAAGAAATCGTTGGCATATGTATTTCCCTAAGTCTTACATACCTATGACTTGGATAACCATTGGTATATATTATACCAATGGTTATCCAGCCTTTACCAACAGTTTGGAACCATTGGTAAAGGGTTCATTTTCAGTAGTGTTTCATATGATAACCCCTTATTTATCATGAAAAAGTTCTAATTAGGAGGATGTAATTAATTTATGGGGGTAGAATGTAACCCCCAATGATTTTTTGAAATACATTTTCAATTAAATTTAATCATTTCAATATTTTTTGTGACATGAAACACTGATTTTATCTTTCATTACATGCAACAATGAGTGCATCATGTATTATACACTACATCAAGATTAAACGAAACATCACATAATATTAAAATAATATTATTTAATTTGATAATTATCAAAATTCCATTTAAATGGTTGTCATGGACAACATTAATTAAAATATGAAAATATATGGTTTTCACATAAAATTTATTCATTTGTTACCAATTAATTAAAAATTAAAATAAAATATCTTTAAAAATAAAGGAATGGTTTTTCTAAAAAACTATTTTTATGCACATAAATTCGTTTTAAAACAATAAATAAAATAAAACAAATTTTATGTATGATTTTAATAAAATTTATATATTATTAATTTACTCAAAAGGTTACTATTCATCTTATTTTATCTCTAGAAAATAGATAAGAATAAATCCAATTTTATACATAAAACTGTATTGTTAAAAAAAATTATTTTTCCAACTTATCTTAAAACCAATGCTTTCAACATTTCAAAAATATTAAATTTGGACATTATTTTTAAAATAATCATTTCTATATTTTTTGAGTAATTTTTTTTGGAATTTTCTAAAATGATACAATGCTTGATGAATAGTGATAAATAATTGGTTTTAATAAAAATGATCATTTATTTTACAAAATTTGTCAAAAAAATAAATATTTTTTAAAAATTAAAATTAAAAAAATTATATATTTAAAAATAAAATTTAGTTCATATGAACCATTTTCATATTGTTTTTTTAGAAAAAGAATTAAAACTTTTGAAACGTTCTTCTTTTGAAAACCATGTTTTCATCACCTCTACTAGATTAATTTTAAATTAAATTATTCTACTTTTACAAATTTAATTATTAAAAATTTATTCCTTATTTGTAATTATAATAATTTATATTATCAAATAAGTTCAACTTCTTTTACTGTAATAAATAATATAGACAATAAAATCTATTTCTTGTGGTTATTGTTAAAATGAGATTATAAGGGGTTAATATTAAATGATAAGACATAAAATGACCTATAAAAATGTACAAATCCCATTTTATATACATATTTAGATTTTATAACCCATAAGGTTATATAATGGTGAATGTTTTTAGCTTTTTTCAAGTGAAAAATGCTGGTAAAACTTTTTCTTTTCAAACATTACAAGTGTGCCACTCAGATCACTTATAAATGGCCACCCATATCCTCTCCATATCATAATTCTAAAATATTTTTTTGGTAACTACCAAATAAATTCACATACATAATTTCATAATATTATCCAAGAATCCTTGTTATAATTGGAAGTCCAACCTAAGAATACAATTTTTGTAAACCAAAAGATGTTATCTGAAGAAGAGTTAACATCACTAATAATGCATTTTATATTACCTCATCATCATCATATTTAAATTATTATTAAGACATGATTTTATAATAATAAAATTATATTAAATATATTGATATTTAATTTTGTTAAATACATAACCTAAATCCTTGTCATCTTCTATCAAATAGTGTATGAAACAATTATTTGTTTGTACATTGGGCCATCACCTCACAAACTGATGCAGTTTGTCTTATATTACCATATATCATGGCTAAATATAATTTTGGATTAAATGTTTATATGGGAAATTTTTTATATTATTATACTTATTGAATTTTTATAGAACATACACCTTATTACTTTCTATTATATGGGAATATGATAATGTCTCTCATTTGTACTTCAGACTACTGCCTTACGAAGAAAATTTATTAATTGATGATGTACATGGAAGGTAATAATGATGTTTTTGGAGAATATATGCGATAAATATGATATATAAATTATTATATAGTGGTATTATATTATTTTAATTTATTTATTTCTACCTTTCTAGAAAATGAAAACATGGTTCATCCATACGTATGACCTAAGGTCTCTATGAACATTGTATTTAATTTTTTATCGATATTTTGTATACATTACTATAAATACATATAAAATGAATATATATGATATTTATATCACTGATAAAAAAATTTAGATTATGGAACCATGGATAAATTAATAGGAATAATAATATGAATTTAAAAATAACATGAAAAAATAAATTATTCCACAAAACCTGACATTAACATGGAATTTTGATAAATGGATAATAAAAGGTAATATGTAAATCATATATTGTATGATATATATATATATATACAATAATACAATATATGTATAATAAACCAATATTTATTATGCAGTAGTTTTGAACATGTATGTGGGAAGTAGAGAATTATGGTAAGGTAATTTCATCTAACATTTTACTTCTATTAGACACATTACATATTCAACACCAATTTATTTTAATTGGTGTATATACTACCCATGAATGAATTTTATTATGAATCTACTAGAATTAAATTGGAGTTACATACCCATTTTAGGATCTTTTTTCAGGGAGTTTATAATTCAATGTTACCGAAGTGGTAATAATAATTACAATACAGCATCATTGTTTATTGGTATTTTTTTTATTTATGCTTACAATGAAGAAATTTTATGATAAATTCCCCAAGAAACTCATTAATTTACTAATAATATGATAATGACATGAGATTATAATTTTCCCTTCATTTTCTATTCTTTATGAAATCTATAGTTCAAAAGAATGTTTTTATGAAAAATATTCATTATTTCTCTTTTTGAGTAAAAACCCTTTTTATTTAAAAACCATGTTTTCTAAAAAAGATTTCTATTTTTTAACATTATCCAAACAATTTATTAAAAACAATTTTACACATGAATTAATTTTAACAAAATGTTTTGAAAAGAATCTTCATATCATTTTCCAAACATGTCCCATTAATCTTTTAACGAAAACTTGAAGGAAATAATTACATTATCATATATCATATATATAGAATGTGAAGCAATAATGACCACAAAATAAATAATTAATCCATTATATGTTTTCATCATTATTTTCAGTGAAATTTTGTTCTATAATATTTTATTATTTGTTATTTTAAAATATTTATTTTGAAATAAATGTGATTTTTTTCATGAAATATTTTAGGGGATCCTTCAAATTCATTTCCAATCTAAGATGAAATTATTTAATGATATTTAAGATGTGATGGGGATTTGACCAAATATTTTGATTCTTATTTTTTCTCCAGATGTTTTATGTTTTTGATGATAATATAATTATGAAAGTAATTCTCCTCCACATGTTATACTGTGATAAAATTCTTTTGAAACTCACAACTTTTCCATGTGTTATGAATTTATGAAATGAGGGAATAATTAGGAAATCAGTTTATTTTACAACATTATTTTATGATAATATGTTTATTAACGCCATGTATTTTTATGAGTTTTAGTGTGATTAATTTCTTATGATATTGTGTCACACATATGTGTGATTTTAATTATATTGTAGGTGGGGACTATATCTTCCTCTAATGCATTGGGTATTGATTGATATCTCATGACATAAAAATGACTATAATGGGGAGTGAATCCACTTCAGTAAGGGACATTAACCACTATGAAAATATTTGGAGTGAACCATGAAAACTATGATAGTTTGGGTAGTAAACAAATTCCACTGTGAAAGTCTTGGAAAAGATCCTTAAACTACTATGATAATTATTTTCTGTGGTTATGTGTAGGACAATAAAATATTCCTTATGGAAATTTTTAGTTATCATGGTACATGTTATCTAATTCAATTATGATTCATGTCTTATAAACTAACATGATTTTTTCAATGAATCATGTTTCAGATCATTGATATATAGCGTATAGGTTTCAAATGTTATTCCCATTTTATCAGACCCTCATGCTCGAGATATGTTTTTATCTCCCTAGTTTACACTTATAGAGAATATAAGCTCACCCACTATTATTTTTCCTATTCCAACATTATGATGAATATTATTATTTATGAAATGTATTATAAGGTAGGTAGTTATGAGGAACATATTCAGATACGTGTATCTAACTTATGGAATAGTTGTTTATGTGTCCAAGCTTCCAATTATGCTATACCTTTACGATCCACATACACATGTTTTAATAATTTAATGAATATTCATAAAAAAAAAGACTTAAAATATATGTATCTAATTCATGGGTTTCTACATATCCCCCGATTGAGCTTATCCAATTGTTTATTCTAAGGATCACTCAACGTGCACCATCTAAAGATCTAATTAAAACTCAACTATCTTTTTTCTAGGGTGAATACCCCATGATGAGTAAGAACTAGAACTATTTCCATATTCTAATATATAAAGGGGGTGTAATTTCTAGGAAAACTACAGACCTATAAGTTACTAAAATTTAATTATTGTTTCTTATACAGACCTATACATATTTATTTTTCTACTATTAACTCATCCAAATCCACATATATAAAAAACATAATACCCAAAAATAACTAAAACATTCTATTATACCAACTAAGGTGCCCCATAAAAACACTCATGGGTCTAGTTCAGAATAGTTTTTCTTTAAATGATTGATATTATACAAACAAATATAATTCAAGCTAAACCTATAATAACTTAACACCATTTCTATAAATTATACATTACACCTTAAAAATAATTTCCCAATCCCAAGGTCAGAAACATTCGTGTCTTTGGGGACTATCTATACAAGAAAATTTTTATAACACTTCTGAATATTACTCAACAGTTTTACTAGACTAGACTAGACTCTATTGTAGATTTCTCATAGGTCATACACATATTAAAAAACCAATAGAAATAGATATATAAGAAAAAGGGTTATCTCTGATGTTAAATATATGTAAACATGGGATATTTCAATTAATGATCATAATTTAGAAAATGATAAACATATCGGTATGAGTACATAATCTAGGTTCATGAAGAAAACATATAATAATAATTCAAAAAATAAAAATAACATGAGAAATCATGATCAATGAATTAATATCTTATTAAAAAATCATAAGATTATAAGTGGAAATCCGAAAAATTGTTTGATAATTAATTATCATGATATAAGAACAAAAATCATCTAGAAATTAATAAAGGAATAATAAAAAACAAATCATATATTTTAATAATTTAATATTATTCTTGAATAATGGATGAATAATATAAAAAGTTTTAATATTAAACAAAT
This sequence comes from Viscum album, assembly GCA_963277665.1. Classification (NCBI taxonomy): domain Eukaryota; kingdom Viridiplantae; phylum Streptophyta; class Magnoliopsida; order Santalales; family Viscaceae; genus Viscum; species Viscum album. Next base: position 239,590,345 of record OY728155.1, on the reverse strand, counting down.
ATGGGAAGAATCGATATGGATCATATCAATGATCTATAAAACAAACTTGATCAAAATGAAACATTACGTGTATTGGTCACAGACTCTAACAAATGATTACAAGAAAACATAACCATGTCCATTAGTACTTATCACATAAGATATAAATCCTTTACCAATGCGTTAGAGGGATATTTAGAACCCCACCCATCAATCAATCATACATTTTTGTGACACAAGAAACCAATAATTCGACATAACATAAAGAACCCATGGGAATAAAATAGATTTTATTCCATTTTCAAAAATAACAACACAAATAAATAGTTCCTAATTATATTATTAATCATTAAATGGTAAATCTATGGAAAATAAACTATTGTAGAAAGATACTCAATAAATTTTTTTATTAAATAAACATAAATTAAGATGTTGATCTCAGTGTTATTTACACCATATAAAAAATATTTTTTTTTTATCGACTAATTACTCCATTAAATCAATTTATGGGTATCTATGTGAAAACCATTCAAATAATTAAATGTAATATTGGGTATTCACCTTGGAATGGCATTGAAAGATAACCATATTTATAAATGACGTATTATAAAAAAGGAAAAAAATTGATATATCATTCTTATGATAGAATAAAAAAATTTATAATCCATCATGAGAGAAAATATAGATGGTATCATTTGAGTTACATATGTGATTGGGTATAATATATGTCACAATATATAGAAACAAATGAAGAGAAATATTTTATAGTACTAGTATTATTTCATGCAAAATAAGAAATAACCATAAAAATTTTATTTTTTTAAATAGAAATATTTAATAAATCTAAGAGAGTATTATTCAATTTAATAAAAAATAAAAATATGGATATAGGTTGTTTTATAGAGAGATAAAAATTAGAATAATGATGTGTTCACACAAAAAATGTTAAAAATATATTGTCTTCAAACTTTGTGGAAAATCACCCATATATAATTAATTTAAAATATTTCTTTTAATCCATTGAGATGGAATTAAAATTAATTGTTACCTTATTAAATAATTCTGGTTTCAATGAGTAGCTCTGAAAAATTATTCAATTATTATGGACAATGAAGAGGGAGATACAAAGCATAAAGTAATAGGATGTTTAGTTTCTCTTAAAAATGCTAAATTATAGGACACAAGGAAAATAAAATAGTGGGAAGAAATATAATACACAATTAATGACTATAGGATAATTTAATTATAGAAGTTTTGTAGATAAATGTTTAAATATTCCCAATATTGATTTCATTTAAAATGTAATCTTTATTTTTAAATGAAATTGGATACAGAACCATTACAGCTAGGGTATTTTTTAATTTGAAACCATTTAATGAGAGGGATTGAAGTTGATAATAAATAACATGAATGAAAGATAATTAGTGATGTATGATATCAAATGATATATTTATACACTATATAATATAAAATATTGTTTGGAATTTAAAACAAGTCTCATTGGTTTAAAAACTGAGAGAAAGAAATAATTAAATCACCGTTATATTTTAAATTAAGTAAAGGTATGAATAGATATATATTTTTAAATACCATATATTTAATTAAAAATATGATAAAATAAATCAATTTCATACATATATTGTAAGAAAATGAAACAAGTGGTGAATATGCATCAAATAGAAAAGAAGACAATTTTGGATAAAAAATCATAACCATTATTCATAAATTCCATGAATGTTTTTAACCTTATGTAGAAAAATAATAATTATCGTAATCACGTATTTATTAACCTTGTTCATACTTATAATTTTTTTTAGGCATCATTTATAATCATTTAATAAAAATATTTTCGTTTTATTTTATTTTCATCATCAGATGCTTTTTAGTATTAACCATTTTGTTTAATATTAGTTTCATAATGGTGATGTTCGTTATTATTTAAATTTTCATCTTTTGGATTTTCAGATCATTGAATCTTTAATAAGAATATTTTATAGGTATTTATAATGTTATAATTTAATTTCATATTTATTTTAGTTAGGTTTAATGAAAATGATTTCAGTGACGAGATTTTTTTGATAATGATAATGAACGAGGGGTGGTATAATAATAAATGATTGGATATTACCATTACCATTAAAAAATAAAAACAAATTATTTAAATATTATGTTCTAATATATAGTATTATAGTTTCCATTGTTATCAATTACTAAATGTTATATCGTTTTTATATAGGTGTTTAAAACAACCCAAAAAAGAACAACCTATGATTTATGAGTGATTATGGTTATAACAGTGATTAATTATGTAAATTATAATTTTTTAGGAAACTAAATATGTTATTTATACTTTTTATTGTAGTTAATTAGGGTATAAGTGATTTGGATAAATAATAAAATACTTGAGGGAAAACAAAACTATGCTACTCACATCGAGGCAATAGTCTATACATATGCACGGTCGACGTATTTTTTTCCATAGATTGGGAGGAATATATGGAATGTATTATTAATAAATAATATTATAAATTTTATAAATATCATAATATTCCTCAAAATAGACTATTAAAACCATCCTTGTAATGTGGTGATCAAATATCAAGAACATCTTCTATTATGGTAGTAGTCTGCATGTACTCATGACGAAGTCTTTATATTTTGAATTACATTATGTTCAGGTAGAAAATGGATATTATATTTAAATAATTAAATTTATCTATATAATTAATATTGATGCTATCATACATTTATGTATGTAATATTTTTTAGTTGGTATAAGAAGTAAAAAAGTTAGATAGCTTTGATAATAACATTACCTATCTCTTTGGATATTCTCCCTTGGGTGACACCTTATGGATCCTGAGCTATGTATTTTTAAAAAAAACAATGGTTATAAGACATAGGGAGAGATTTTATTAAAGGTTATTCCTGTGTTTTTTGAGTTAATTCTATATAATGAATTTAGAAATACTGTGGAGGGGAACTCCTTTTATAGTTTAAGGGAATTCCATTTTTTTAATATAACTTTACAGTATAAAGAGATGACACATTTAACATTGAATTTTAATAAAATGTGGGAACTAATGGATTTTTAATTGGGTTAAGGTCAATAATTCCTCATATATTCCATCAAATAAATGTTTCAAAATTTTTCTAATATCATATTTTTAACATTTACCCTTTTTTGGTTTCAAGAGTGGTAATCCATTTTTTTCCAATGTAATTCAATTTTGGTGCCTAAAATCCACATTAAATTACGTAGACCCAATTATTCCAATAACTGAATAAATTTTATGTAATAATATTTATTTTTATAATAATAATTAATATTTCCATTATCTCATGTAATGGGTAAAAAACTATGTTTAGAAAACATTAATTTTTATGAATAAATATTATATTTCTGAAACAATTATGAATATTTTTAATTTTAATAAAATTAGTTTTTTATTATTAACCAAATAATTTTATTGTGAACTTAAAATAAATTTATAACAAAATTTATCACATTGAAAACTAAATTAAAGGGAAATAATAAAAATATTTTTTATATGAACAATATATTTGAATTATAAAAATTTTAATCATGAGTTTTATAAATAAAATTACTTATTTTTTAAATCATAAATTCCCTCCATACAAAAATTAATAATAAAAGATGTTTTACATGATTTTATTTTATAATTATATCTTGATATATACATAAATGTTGCGATTTTAATAAAAATGTTATTTCATTATTATTCACATTAAAATAAATTATTTAATAAAAATACCAAATGTTTATCTAAATATAATATTTTCATCATGAATCCAAAATTGAATTTTATTATACAATATTCAAATTAAAAAAATTATCTTTGATGTAAAAATTTAATATATAAAGAAAAACAAATTTTATTTTAAAATAACCATTTGAAATTATATGTTTTCCATAATTTTACATAATAATTTAAACATAAAATTAATATATTATTTTATATATTTAATTATTATATATTTTTATATTAATCTTTTAAATGTAATTGATTCAATTTATTAATACTTTAAACATATATTAGGAAATAAATAATTCTTTTAAATATTTAATCATACTAATTTTATATCTTAAAAATGAATTCATTTTTATCAGATAATATCTGCTTTTTCAGGGTTATTATTATTATTTTTGTTTTTCTAATAATTTTCAATATATATCTTTCGGTTAATTTTAGTTTTGTTTTATATTTGGAATAATCTATCAAACATAGTATAAATTTTGAGAAACAATTATTAAAAATATCGAGGTGTAACAATCTCCCTAATATATAAATAAAACTTCTCTTATAATTATTAATTATATTATAATATTAAAAATATAAAATGGTTTCTAAAATATATACATGAGATAGGATATGATTCAAAATTATATATCTGATTTACTATCTTATGGAAGATTGGGAAGAAAATCATTTCTCTCATTTCAAAAATATATTAAAATTGTAATTTTTTTCCAAATATGATTCCATATATAGTTCTACGAAATTGGTTTTTAGTGTAATACCACTTAAAATGAATATCACCAGGTACTATAATTATTATGTCTCGTTTGAGGTGTAAAGGTAAATCAGGTATTGTTAATGAGTTTATGAAGGTAAACATAATGTCTTAAAATTATCTAAATTATAATGAAAGATAACACGGGTGAAACCACTGTTTGAAAGTATGATATAAAGGAAAAATAATTTTACAATGGTTTGGATTTTGAACATTTAGTTTTTAAATTTCATTCAGGATTTGTTTTGCATAAACCAATTTCAAACTACCCTAGTGGAATGGTAGAAAACATGGTTGGTTGTGGAAATATGTGAAACATCCCCAAATATTTAATATATATATATATATCCCATATATCACCCACAACCACATATTTATAATTGATTTAATGGCTTCTTTTAGTTAGTGACATTGTGAAAAAATATTGATAATGTCCTCTGAGGTTATTCACAAATTGATTAACATGTAGAAGTCATGCCTAGATAAAATCTCTAAAACAAACACTATAATATCAAAGAATAGGAGGAGAGTTTGATATGTTGTAATGTAACTTTAATGTGATATGAATTCTATAAAATTTTGAAGGATCACTTAAACATGATTTTGTAATAATGATAGAAAATAAATCATCTAAGCGGTATAAGAGCTCCATGTGATATCTAATTCCTATAATTTTATAAAATATATTTAATATATTTAAATTGTATAATTAATACATTCAATTAACTAATTTTCATTTAATTATTATGTAATGAGATTCCTTATATTCCTCAAACTGCGACATGACTTACTGAGACCTATCCTATTCGAGGGAGATTTCGGTGAAATTATGTTCCACAAGGAGAAGAGGGGAAGAATCATTCGACCCTCGGATTCGATGTCCAACATCAAGGATGCGGTCTCTAAGACAGACCTGGTCGATCTGGGGTTTATAAGTAATCATTTTACTTGGTTTCATAGCAATTCTGAAGGCACTCACATCGCTGATCGCCTTGATAGATTTCTGGGCTCTACTAATGGGATTATTCTATTCAGCGTGTTTCATATTGGGCACATGGCCCTTAACTGCTCGGACCACTTGTAATGCCCCGACCCCAGTTACCCAGAGTCGGTGCATTATTACATAACATTGGCATGATCACAAGAATGATCAAATCTCGAAAGACCGATTGGTTTAGTAGCCTTGGAAACACTAGATATATTAATAAAGTTTTACATTACATCATAAAGTGAAAAACTACTACAACAACATAGTCTCCATATTCCACACTCATATCCCCATATAATATCCCTGCAGGTCATTCATAACTTACTTCTTCACATCCTGAGAAAAATAAAACATAGAAAAGGGGTGAGCTCAAATGCCCAGTAAGGATAACAGTATAGCGGAAACTTTCAAAAATAAGAATAAACATTTAAGGCAATGTATAACTAAAACAAGTGCCTATTAAACTTGAACTTCAATATAGTATGGAAAAATTAAAATGAAATAATTCCATTTACTTATTCACATGGATATTCTACTAATCGAATAATCACATGCAATATCAATAACCACTTTCATGATGATGGAATGCATAATGCCAGACTATCCTAACCACATAGCCAAGGCCTCGTGCCAAGACTGAAAATAAGATTTTACCAAGGCCTTGTGCCAAGACACTAGTGTGACTAATAAGACCTACCGATGCATCGAGGAGATATATCGGGCTCCACCCGTCACATATTAAGTCCAATGCATTCCCATATGAAAAGGTTTAAACATAACATAAACATTCGTATTAAAACTAGCATACGAAATATCAATACTTTCAACATAAACTATGAATGGTATAAAAATAGCACATCCACAGTCAAACATATCACAAAACCTACAATAAAATATAGAAGTTTGGAATCATAACAAATCAACTTCAAATAAGCGTAAGATCCATCAAAGGATGTTGACATAGAAGAAATCAAAACTCTTTTTAGAGAAATATCTCTTTCTATTTTGAAATCATTTAAGAGTCTTATATTTATGAAATAAAACATTTTCTTTGAAAATTTTCTTATAAGCTTGTAAGGGAAGCTTCGACGATTTTATAACGGCGGAAAATAGCCGCACCCGCCGTATAAGTTAAAAAAATCATTCTTACCTTAATTCTGTCGAAAAGGTTAAAAAACACCTTATTTGGAAAATGACAGAAAGATTCCTTTATAAAACTCTTATAAAAAGTCAAACAAGGGTATAAATGACTTTAACCCATATTATTTTAAATAGTAAAAATGTTTTTAAATACATTTTTAAGAAACTTGGATGTGGATGATAAAGAGATCCCAGTAGATTATTAAGTATAAACAACCTCGGATAATGAAGACATTGTAAAATAAACCCTTACCTTGTACTTTTCCTTGGTTGGGGTAGGTTAACCTCATGTATAATAGTTAAATAATTGTTATTAAATTGTACAAGAATCATATACATTCATATGATATCATATATGATCTTTTAACATTGTTTTTTAATAATATCTTTGTATTATCGTCATTTCGGGTGTTAACTTACTCGTTTTATTTTATATTTTTTGTTACATAAGCAATGTTTTTCATGGATAGGTTGTATATTATTCATATATATAATGATATCAAGTCCTTAAACATCATTTTTAAATCATAAAATGATAATTATACTTGAATGGATACGATGGAAAATGAATCTCATCGTGTTCGTGGAGACGGTAGTCCGTACGTACGCACGAGAAACAATATCATTATTTTGATATTAAAATAATATATAAGTGGATGGTATATCATATATACAGAATCATTAACAAGTTATATTTATTATTTACCTGAGTTAAACATCATTATTATACCCATCCAAATAATAATTTATTGAATAACAATTACACCACGACGTGGAGACGGTAAGCCGTACGTACACACGTATGGTGACATGTTATTCAAAGGGTGGATAGAATAATGAATATGGTTGTACCATATTTATAATAACATCACAGTATAAATAAGATACTTGAGTTATTATTTTAGAATGGTAATAACAAAGAATGAATAAGTGGAAGAAGAAAGGAACTTGAAAAGGGGTGGTGAAAACATTACCTGTTCTTCGGGTTCTTCCTTTTGATTTGATCAAAAGGGCTCCTTAGGTTTGCTTTATGATCAAACTAAGGCCTCTAGGTTGTATTGAGGGAAGTTGGGAGAGTATTTGGGAAGATTTTGGCCGACTAAAAGGCTTTTACGTTGTGAAGAAATGAGAAGGAGGAGTGCCCTTTTATAAGAGGGGTGAGGGGCACCTTTGGAAAAGCTAGAAATATTAAATTATAATAAATTCATATTCGGTTTCTAATGGATCCAAAGTGTATTATTTAAATTTTAAGGTGGTTATGGGTTGAAAACAACTCAACCAATAGAATTTATACAGGTTTGGGTACTTATATTAACCTTATCATTAAGTATTAACTCTAAGTTAATTAGTTTCACTTTTACAATGTCTCTTTCTATCTTTATATTATATGGATAATAAACTTACTATATACATCCAAGCCACCCCCAAGTGGTCAATTAATGATAAACATATTATTATATAAGTCTCTTGGCCTATCCTTAGATTTTTAGGAATTTAATATCAATTAATAATATAATATTTGTTTTAAAAACACTTTTATGTTAATTTCGACACTATTCAATAGATTATTTTTGTGAAACTCATAACAGAATTATTACTTAGAAAAAAGTTAATTAAATAAATCCTAATATGTCATATTATCCTAGAAAATTATTTTAATTCATTAAAAGTCTAAAATTATATTTATTTGGGTATTTATAATATCAATTATTTTAATTGTTTACTATTACGGTAATTACTGCATCATCATTGTGTCATAAATAAATTAACTTATGTAATCTCTAAAAATTATAAATAAAACATAATTATGTAGGAAATCGTTTTATCTTTCTAATTAATATTTATAGTCTAAAATCCAACATATATAACACTATGTTAAAATTGTTTTTCTAAAAGATATATGCTTGTGTCATTTTTGTATTCATTTTAACTTAATTAAAATTAAGTGTCCCTATCACCTACAAGTGTCTCTATGTGGTCCCAAAATCGACCCAAAGATTCCTATGGTCGAACATGTATCAACCAATAAGTCTAGGACACATTTTATGGTAATTCAGTAATATTATAATATTATTTTTTAACCCTTATTTACCGAATTTACCCTTAACCATGGTAAATAAAATATTTACCGAAGTAATTATTCAAAACATCTAAAAATAAAAGTTACATATTTACACAATTTGAACATACTGATTCCAAATATGGAATCAATTTTTCCAAATTCAAAACACATAAGAGGCATAAATTAATTTAAAATTAATTCCCGTTGTTAAAACAAAAAGCGTGTTTTTAAGAGATAATAACTATTAAAATACTGACACTTGTTTATATCCGGTTTAATTGTAAAATTATGTCCAATGACCAACATTGTATTAAATGGTAAAACTATATTATAAATATACTTTAAAACCCCTCAAATTCATCATTTATCACTATTAATTATTTTGATTAAAAAAGTTGTTTTTAATTAAAATTTAGTAATTTTCACTATTCATCAAAATATTAAAGTTATCTGAAAAGTACCAAAATCTCACCTTAGGCTAAATTCGATATTCCGAATCCAAAAATGAAGTCCATTTTGAAATATAAAATATATATAATTTCAAAAAGTAGGTATTACTATTCATAACGGCTAGTTTTATTGGTTATGGTGTGTTAGAACTCGGTGTGGCGTACAACACATGCTATCACATTATTCAAAGAGAAGCGTACCGTAGAAGCTTGGGGTGTTACATTATCCCCTCCTTCAAATAATTTCTTTCTCAAAATTTCTAGAATACTTATCACATGAAAAGACTCGGGTGGTTCTTCATCATAAGTTCCTCGGGTTCCCACGTTGCCTCTTCCATCTTATGGTTTCTCCACAAAACTTTTACCAAACGTGTCGTCCGGTTTCTCAGTACTTGTTCTCTCGAATCAAAAATCATGACAGGCTCTTCGCAATAAGACAGATCGGGTTCCAGTTCTAATTCCTCGTAGGTGAGTACATGCGTTGGGTCAGGCATGTATTTCCTCAATAGAGATACATAGAACACATCGTGAACTTTGGAGAGACATGGCGGCATTGCCAATCGGTAAGCTACAACCCCAATTCGTTCTAGAATTTCGAATGTTCTGATGTACCTGGGACTTAATTTACCTTTCTTACCAAAATGTTGGACTCCCTTCCATGGAGATACCTTCAGGAAAACATGATCACCAACTTGAAATTCCAAATCCTTCCTTCGATTATCGGCATAGCTCTTCTGCCTACTTTGAGCTGCTTTGATGTGATTTTGGATTACCTTCACCTTTTCCATCATTTCCTCCACCAGTTCTAGACCTAAAAGTTTTCTTTCACCAACGTCATTCCAACAGGTTGGTGTGCGACATCTCTTTCCGTATAACACTTCATATGGTGCCATCTAAATACTCGAATGGAAACTATTGTTATAAGAAAATTCTACCAGAGGTAAATAATGATCCCACATACCCTAAAAGTCAAGTGAGCAGGATCTCAACATGTCTTCTAAGGTTTGAATAGTCCGTTCTGATTGTCCATCTGTCTGAGGGTGGTAGGTAGTGCTCAAATGAAGTTCAGTATCCAGGGATTTCTGAAGACTCTTCCAGAATCTTGAAGTAAAACGGGGATCACGATTAGAAACAATCGATAGGGTTACTCCATGAAGTCTCACAAATTCATTAATATATATTCTTGCTAGACGTTCCAGTGGTAGATCTTCTCTTATAGCATGAAAATGTGTTGACTTGGTAAGACGATCAACAATAACCCATATTGCATCATTCCTTCTAGGAGTCTTTGGTATCCCCATGGAAAAGTCCATCGTAATATTGTCCCATTTCCACTCCGGTATGGGAAGTGGTTGCATGACTCCTCCAGGGTGTTGCCTTCCAGCTTTCACTTGTTGACAAACTATACATCTTGACACAAAATGAGCAATCTCCCTCTTCATATTGTCCCACCAAAAATGTTCCTTCAAATCTCTATACATTTTGGTGCTCCCAGGGTGTATAGAGAAATTGGAACTATGAGCATCATCCAGCAATTCCCTTTTTAGATCAGGTATATCGGGAACACCAAGTCTCTTCCTGAATTTCAAAATTCCATCTTCATACACAAAGTCTCTCAGTCTCCCATCATTCATAGATTTAATCTTCTTTTGAAATTCTCCATCATTAGTCTGAGAACTCTTAATCCTTTCTAGTAAGGATGGTTGTAGAGACCCGAAGCTTGACGTACATGGACATTACATTACTTTTGCGGAATACTTAGTACATAACAAAAACACACACACAAGGATCGTAATAGTTTAGTGTCTTTGGAAACTCGGAATATAATCTTCTAATCGTGGTGAAAGATCTTCAACATCTCCCATAAAGATCTTCCCTTTTTTTTTACGTAAAACCTTTTTGTATATCCTGGGGAAAATAAAACATAAAAGGGTGATCTAAAATGCTCAGTAAGGGTAAACAAAATAAATATCAATCACATCATATTCATAAGAACATAACATTTTGGAAATCTTAACCTGCAAAAGAGAGCAAAATTTCATAACATGGGAAAAATAATAGTAGTGAAATGAAATCCCAATAATCATAACTCAAAATATGAATTTTTTTGGCATACACACATAATCATAGAGAATCATTTCTTATTAGTCAAGACTCATTGCCAAGACTATCTTAGTGGACAAAGTCCCTTTCTGAACCGATTCACCCTCGTTTCAGTCATGTTTCACTGAACCGGTATAACCTATCATTCCAGCCATGTCTATCTCATGAGATATAAAATCATTACCCAATGCATTGGAGGGAGATATAGGTCCCACCCATCTCATAATGATACCATTCTTATGTGTGCCACAAAATCATAAATCATACATCATTGCATAACCCATGTAATAAAAATGGGATTCTTAAGCAACATGATATCATAAAACCATTCATATAAGATAAAGGAATTCCTAAACATAATTCCATCAGAACATAGTCAAATAAATGTAAAAATATGGATAGAAACAGAACCCTTTATTATCTTATATGGAAAATAATTTTGATAAAACACTTGAAATGAATTCTTGAGGAAAATATCATTTCTTATTCAAAATCAATTTCTTTTCACAAAACATCATGCAATTTTAAAAGAAAGAGATTTTATTGAAAATAGTCATGAAATCGTTTGGAGGAAGATTCATGAAAATAAGGCTTTATAAAACTGTAAAAATCCGTTCGTGCCGTTTAAGATAAAAACAACATTCTTCTCGTAATTTTGTTGGAAAAGTCAAAAAGTACCTCGTACGAAAAACGACAAAAGATTACTTTCATATCTTTTACTAAAAACTCACCGAAGGGTAAAATTGGATTTAAAAAATTGTAGGTGGATGGAAATAATATTACATATTGAGGAAATATTGATTTGGATGATAAAATACACCCCAGTAAATACCAAAGTATAAACAATCTCGGATAAAAATGAGATTGTGATATTTCCCTTACCTTAGGTCTGATTTTCTTCGTAAGTGTCCGAAACTCATGTATAATGATATAAATAATGTCATTGACTTATTACAGAATCATATTCATTGTTATGATATCATATATGGTTCACTTATGACTTTATATTACCCGTTCTTTTGTAAATTCCATGTTAAAGAGCGTTTTGGGTAAAATTGTTTCATTTGTCGTCCGTGTTTTGACTTGTAATTATTCATATGATTACTTAGATCATGATTACATAATTCTAGAATTTAAAACATGATTTATATATATATATATTCAGAATATACATATATATAATAAATCAGTAAATGGAAATAAATACACCGTTCATGGAGACGGTAGGCCATACGTACGCATGAACGTTGTTTTCGTTTCCTTATTGAGTTGAAAGGAATTAAGTAGATGACATACATATATATACACATAAATCCAGTATCATTATTATGTAATATATTTCATGATTACTTATTATATATACTTTATAATCATTCATGAATGGTTAAAGTGGAGAATGAATTTCATCGCATCGTGGAGACGGTAGTCCGTACGTACGCACGAGCGATGATATCATTCTCATGATCGTGGAACTGTATTGGAGTGTATGTATACTATTTCAGAATCAATATAACATTAAAATAATAATATATAGTTATTATTTACACCATTATACCCATCCAATTAAGTTGGTGGTGGAAAATAGATTTCACCACGGCGTGGAGACGGTATTCCGTACGTACGCACGCGCGGTGATTTCGTTTTCCGTAGGATGGATAGATGGTGAAATAGGATTTTTTTCATACTTATAATAACATATAATTATATTAGTGATACTGATGTTATTACTTCATAATGAAACAACCTAAGAAGAAGAAGTGGAAGAAGAAATAAAGGTGAAAGAATCGGTAATGGAAATTACCTCTTCTTTAAAACGACTCTTTGAGACCTCCTCTTAGGGCACTAAAATTTGTCTTTGAGGAAGACCAGAACTTCTAGTATGTTTCTAGGTAAGTGGAGAAGAGAATTTTCCAGGGGTTGGCCGAGCTTGAAGGCTCAAAGTTGTGTGAGGAAGAGAGGGAGGAGGTGTCCTTTTATAAGGGAGGAGAGGGGCACCTTTGGAATAACTAAAAATATTGTTTTATTATAAAGTCAAATTCGGTTTTAAATAGCTCCAAAATGATTTATTTAGAGGATAAGGTGGGGATGGGTCGCAATCCTCTCATCCAATAGAATTTAGGCAAGTTTAGGTTCCTATTTTAACCTTATCATTTAGATTTAACATTAAGTTAAATAATTTTACTTTTACCGTGTCTTCTTGTGTTCTTACACTATAAGGTTAATAAACTTACAATAAGAAGCCAAAAGAACCCCAAATTGTTTATTATTAATATATATAACCTTATCTAAGTCATTTGGCCGAACCTTAGATTTTTGGGAATAAAATAACAATTAATAATATAATATTTGTTTTAAAAACTATTTTATGTCAATTTTGACACTATTTAGTAATTGATTTTTTGTGAAACTCATAACAGAATGATAAGTTCGAAAAATGTTAATTAAATCCATAATAACATGTCATATTAACCTAGAAAATTAGTGGAATTCATTAAAAGTCTCAAATTATATTTATTTGGGTATTTATAACATCAATTATGTAAATATTTCATTAATAAGATAATTACTGCATCATCGTTGTGTCATAAATAAATTAAATTATTTAATGTCTAAAAATTACAAATAAAATACCATTATGTAGGAAATATTTTTATATTTCTAATTAATATTTATAGTCGAATATATCTTATGTATAACCCCATATTAGAAATGTTTTAGTAAATAAACTTTGATTTTAACTCTTTTAACCCTTCTTTAAATAAATTAATAATAAATGTCATATTCTAATCCAAGTGGGCCTAAATGGTCATATTTTATTCCTAAGTTTGTTTTTGGTCGAATTACACTTATCCAATAGAATTAGGACATCTGTTAGGGTAATAATAATATCATCTTTACCCTTAATTACCCTATTTACTTTTAACCGTGGTAAAAAAAAGTCAAAAGTTACTATTCACCAAAAATTATTTTCATCTCATTGAACCACATTTAAGTCCTTCATATTAACCGTGTCTCTTGGATTTTCTAAATTCCACTCACAGAAGCGGGAAAATTAAGTTTAATGAAAAATTCTGTTTTTTAACTACCACTTAGTGGTTTCACTATTCATCAAAAAACTAAAAGTTTCCAGAAAAATACCAAAAATTAGGCCTAAGATATATTCAATATTATGAATTCAAAAATGATGTCTATTTTATCAAATTCAAAACATATCAGTTACATTAATTAATTTAAAAATTATTTCTCGTCGTCAAAAGAAATAGCGTGTTTTTAACAGATAATAACTATCAAAAGATTGACACTTGTTTATGTCTGGTTTAAATGTGAAATTACATCCAATGACCAAAATTGTATTAAATTGTAAAAATATATTCTAAATATAATTTAAAACCACTCAAATTAATAATTTATCACTATTAATTATTTCTATTAAAAAAGTTGTTTTTAATTAAAATTTAGTAATTTTCACTATTCATCATAATATGAAAGTTATCCGAAAAGTACCAAAATTTTACCCTAAGCTAATTTTAATATTCAGAATTCAAAAATGAAGTCCATTTTGAAAAATAAAATTTAAAAAATTTCAAAAAGTGGTTATTACTATTCATAACGGCTAGTTTTAATAATATTTTAATAGCATATCGTTGTTTAGTGAAACTCGGTATTGCGTACTACACACGCTATCAAGGAAGGTCGTGATTGTGTGTAATGAAAGGAAAGTCAAGGATGCGTTTTGTGCAAGCTCCTTTTGGTGTAGCGTACAACACAAGACTTTAATGAAATTAAAAAGAATATTTTTCATAAAATCTCGGGGTGTTACATTCTACCCCCCTTAAAATGAATTTCACCCTCGAAATTCGTCGGGGTTATAAATGGTTTACTATTCGAAAGTTTCTTTAATCGAAACCCACATCGTAAAAAGGAATACCAAAACCAATCTTTAAAAGCAAAAGTATGAAACGTAATGGTTATCCAAATAAACTAATCACTGGGTTTCCACATAGGTGAAAATATGGATATGGAAGAAAAATCTAACCATCATGTTCTGATGGAGAGTGGTAGAGAACATGGATATGGAAAAGCCAACAATCACAAATCCATAAATTTATGACAATCTAAGGTACCATCTGATTAATCAGATATAAGAGCACTAGGACAACATTTTTGGTTTTTAAGATCGTTTCCCTAAAGTTAAAGATGTTGAATTAGAATAAATACTTACTTTATTTTGGTACAATCTCACTGTTGTTCGTGCCTTGAACAATTTCCACTTCATCTCTTAAATAAATGAAGTTGAATTTGTTATTCGTGAAGTGTTAGCAGATCATGTGATAGAATGACAGGTCATTCCATCTGTCTCAAACAAAAGGTTAGCAAAAGTTATTAAATATACATAAGTCATTCTATAGCGAGATTAATCATATATGGTTCCTAAAATGGACTTATACTTCATATATCATACTACTTAATATAATAAAACTAGTTTCTACTAAACAGGGACTTCCTGTAGGCCAGTGGTAGGCGATAAAGGCCAGTCGCACTTCAGTTGTGGGTCCGATTCCCACAGCCTTGTCCGACGCGATGGGCTGTCGCCCGTCCTGCAGGTTGTCCTTTTTCTAAAGCTATATTACTATAACATCCCATCAATAATATCGAAAAACGTTTTATCCTAACTTATGTCCAACATAATCCATTCTAAGCTTATCTAAAATACTTTGGTCCAAGCTCATAGTATAAAGGAAATGGTTACTTGAAATGTCACAAAACAATCACGTGAATGCCATCATTTATCCCCCATATATCATAAGATATATCTTGCTGGTCAAATTACAAACATGTGAATACCTTAATCATGTATTCTCTTGAAGAATGAATACCCATTGAACCTTAGTGAAAACATGAATGCAGTTAAAAGTTAACACATTCCACATACCAAAATCCTCAAAATTCTATATACTCAAACCATGATATCACTTAGTCCTTATATCAATCATGAGCTCATGAATACTGTCAAATATTTTCATTTTCTCATTTTCCCTTAATTATGTGCATATCATCTGTTTTCAAAAAATATTTCATTCACTTTTCATGATTACCGATGCCATAAAATTATTGAAAACCACAATAGACCAAAACATAAATACTCCAATATTCCACGATACTATATACAAAATTATTCTGGAATCCCATTACATAAACACTTAATCATTCCACCACATCGTTATCATAATCAACATCGCCAATAGTGATCGCATGTGACTTCCCTTTGTCCTTTTCCTTAAGCGGTTGCTCATGTCGATCATCACTAACCCTTGGATTAGGGAATTTATTAGAATAATGCCCCATTTCCTTTCACATGAAGCATTGAAGTGTTGGTGGTGCGTTCTCTACAGTGCTTGCTTTATTCACATCATTAGAAACCCCTTTTCCATTACTTCGACACTCAGCTGCTCGATGACCTTCTTTTCCACACTTAAAACATTTTCTAGTCCCTTTAAGACAATCTCTACCGTGCTTCTTTCCACACTTTGTGCATAAGGAAACATTCATCTTCTTTTCACCATTATTCTGAGATTTCTCCTTGAACTCCATCTTTCGTTTCTTGTCAAAACCATGAGATGGATATGTAACACCAACTTCCATTTCTACCTTGATAGCACAACGCATAATTTCTTCATAGCTACTGAAGTCTCTTATAGCTAATGCCCTTCGAAGACTTGGTTTTAAGCCACTGAAAAATCGATCATCTTTACTTTCAGGTTGGATGATAATGCCAGATGCATACCTTGCAAGTCTTGTAAAATTCGCTTCGTATATACCAACGGATTCATCATCCTTTTGCTTTAGTTCTAGAAACTCCTTCTCCATCTTTGTTCGAAGAATACGAGGGAAGTACTTATTGAAAAATAAATTCTTGAACTCATCCCATTCCATGGACTCAATTTCATCTCTTGGCCTCGTATTCTTGATAAGATTCCACCATTGATCAGCTTCACCTTCCAAACGATATACTGCTAAGATGACTTTATCATGTTCAGAACATTGAAGAACTGAAAATATCTTTTCAGTGGTACTGATCCATTGTTCAGCAACAAGTGGATCGGAAGTCCCACTGAAAGAAGGTGGACGTTGCCTCAGGAAGGACTCAATAGAATATTGTTCCCTTGTCTACTCATTTGGAAGTCCAGAATGATTCATAGCTTGTGTAAGTATAGAAATAAGATTTTTCACTCCATCTCCCATAACATTTGTTTGTTTAGGAGGGCAATCATTACATTTTCCATTGCATTGATCAACACGGTTCCTTCGGGTTCCAGCCATCGTCTAAAACCCAAAAAGAATAGTGTGAGAGGAAAAAATCATGCTAGGGAAAACAACATAATAAAGGGGGAGTACCTTCAATATCTAATATCTTTGGTTTAATATAATATCGTTACCATAGTTCTAGTACTATATCCTATACGTATACTTATCCCTGGGGACATCCCTAGACATACCTTAGAAATATCTCTAGGGATCTCACTAACGTTTTCGCATCCTAATTTCCAAAGGTTGACTAGACCTTTCCTCTGATACCAACTGTAGTGACCCGAAGCTTGACGTACATGGACATTACATTACTTTTGCGTAATACTTAGTACATAACAAAAACACACACACAAGGATCATAATAGTTTAGTGTCTTTGGAAACTCGGAATATAATCTTCTAATCGTGGTGAAAGATCTTCAACATCTCCCATAAAGATCTTCCCTTTTTTTTCTAAAATCTTTCTTTATATCCAAGGTAAAAGAAAACATAAAAGGGTGAGCTCAAATGCTCAGTAAGGGTAAACAAAATAAATATCAATCACATCATATTCAAAAGAACATAACATTTTGGAAATCTTAACCTGCAAAAGAGAGCATAATTTCATAACATGGGATAAATCATAGTAGTGAAATGAAATCCCAATAATCATAACTTAAAACATGAAACTTTGTGGCATACACACATAATCATAGAGAATCATTTATTATTAGTCAAGACTCATTGCCAAGACTATCTTAGTGGACAAAGTCCCTTTCTGAACCGAGTCACCGTCGTTTCAGTCCTGTTTCACTGAACCGGTATAACCTACCATTCCATCCATGTCTATCTCATGAGATATAAAATCATTACCCAATGAATTCGAGGGAGATATAGGTCCCAACCATCTCATAATGATACCATTCTTATGTGTGCCACAAAATCATAAATCATACATCATTGCAGAACCCATGTAATAAAAATGGGATTCTTAAACAACATGACATCATAAAACCATTCATATAAGATAAAGGAATTCCTAAAAATAATTCCATCACAACATATTCAAATCAATGTAAAAATATGGATAGAAAAAGAACCTTTTATTATCTTAGATGGAAAATAAATTTGATAAAACACTTGAAATGAATTCTTGAGGAAAATATCCTTTCTTCTTCAAAATCAATTCCTTTTCACAAAACATCATGAAATTTTAAAAGAAAGAGATTTTATTGAAAATAGTCATGAAATATTTTGGAGGAAGCTTCATGAAAATAAGGCTTTATAAAACCGTAAAAATCCTTTCGTGCCTTTTAAGTTAAAAAAACATTCTTCTCGTACTTTTGTCGAAAAAGTCAAAAAGTACCTCGTACGAAAAACGACAAAAGATTCCTTTCATATCTTTTACTAAAAACACACTGAAGGGTAAAATTGGATTTAAAAAATTGTAGGTGGATGTAAATAATATTAAATATTGAGGAAATATGGATTTGGATGATAAAATACACCCCAGTAAATACCAAAGTATAAACAATCTCGGATAAAAATGAGATTGTGATATTTCCCTTACCTTAGGTCCGATTTGCTTCGTAAGTGTCCGAACCTCCTGTATAATGATTTAAATAATGTCATTGACTTATTACAGAATCATATTCATTGTTATGATATCATATATGGTTCACTTATGACTTTATATTACCCGTTCTTTTGTAAATTCCATGTTAAAGAACGTTTTGGGTAAAATTGTTTCATTTGTCGTCCGTGTTTTGACTTGTAATTATTCATATGATTACTTAGATCATGATTACATAATTCCAGAATATAAAACATTATTTATATATATATATATTAAGAATATACATATATATAATAAATCAGTAAATGGAAAGAAATACACCGTTCATGGAGACGGTAGGTCGTACGTACGCATGAACGCGGTTTTCGTTTCCTTATTGAGTTGAATGGAATTAAGTAGATGACATACATATATATACACATAAATCCAGTATCATTATTATTTCATATATTTCATTATTACTTATTATATATACTTTATAATCATTCATGAATGGTTAAAGTTGAGAATGAATTTCATCGCATCGTAGAGACGGTAGTCCGTACGTACGCACGAGCGATGATATCGTTCTCATGATCGTGGAACTGTATTGGAGTGTATGTATACTATTTTAGAATCAATATCACTTTAAATTAATAATATATAGTTATTATTTACACCATTATACCCATCCAATTAAGGTGGTGGTGGAAAATAGATTTCCCCATGGCGTGGAGACGGTATTCCGTACGTACGCACGCGCGGTGATTTCGTTTTCCGTAGGATGGATAGATGGTGAAATAGGATTGTTTCATACTTATAATAACATATCATTATATTCTTGAAACTAATGTTACTACTTCATAATGAAACAACCTAAGAAGAATAAGTGGAAGAAGAAATAAAGGTGAAAGAATCGGTAATGGAAATTACCTCTTCTTTGAAACGCCTCTTTGAGACCTCCTCTTAGGGCACTAAAATTGGTCTTTGAGGAAGACCAGAACTTCTAGGATGTTTCTAGGGAAGTGGATAATAGAATTTGGCAGTTTTTGGTGGAGATTGAAGGCTCAAAGTTGTGTGAGGAAGAGAGGGAGGAGGTGTCCTTTTATAAGGGAGGAGAGGGGCACCTTTGGAATAACTAAAAATATTATTTTATTATAAAGTCAAGTTCGGTTTTAAATAGCTCCAAATTAATTTTTTTAGAGGCTAAGGTGGGGATGGGTCGAAATCCTCTCATCCAATAGAATTTAGACAAGTTTAGGTTCCTATTTTAAACTTATCATTTAGATTTAACATTAAGTTAAATAATTTTACTTTTACCGTGTCTTCTTGTGTTCTTACACTATAAGGTTAATAAACATACTATAAGACACCAAAAGAACCCCAAATTGTTTATTATTAATATATATAACCTTATCTAAGTCATTTTTCCGAACCTTATATTTTTAGGAATAAAATAACAATTAATAATATAATATTTGTTTTAAAATCTATTTTATGTCAATTTTGACACTATTTAGTAATTGATTTTTTGTGAAACTCATAACAGAATGATAAGTTCGAAAAAAGTTAATTAAATCAATACTAACATGTCATATTAACCTAAAAAATTAGTGTAATTAATAAAAAGTCTCAAATTATATTTATTTGGGTATTTATAACATCAATTATGTCAATATTTCAATAATAAGATAATTACTGCATCATCGTTGTGTCATAAATAAATTAAATTATTTAATGTCTAAAAATTACAAATAAAATACCATTATGTAGGAAATCTTTGTATCTTTCTAATGAATATTTATAGTCGAATTTATCTTATTTATAACCCCATATTAAAAATGTTTTAGTAAATAAACTTTGATTTTAACTCTTTTAACCCTTCTTTAAATAAATTAATAATAAATGTCCTAATCTGATCCAAGTGGGCCTAAATGGTCATATTTTATTCCTAAGTTTGTTTTTGGTCGAATTAAACTTATCCAATAGAATTAGGATATGTGTTAGGGTAATAATAATATCATCTTTACCCTTAATTACCCTATTTACTATTAACCGTGGTAAAAAAAAAGTCAAAAGTTACTATTCACCAAAAATTATTTTCATCTCATTGAACCACATTTTAGTCCTTGATATTAACCGTGTCTCTTGGATTTTCGAAATTCCACTCACAGAAGCGGGAAAATTAATTTTAATGAAAAATTCAGTTTTTTAACTACCACTTAGTGGTTTCACTATTCATCAAAAAAATGAAAGTTTCCAGAAAAATACCAAAAATTAGGCCTAAGCTATATTCGATATTATGAATTCAAAAATGATTTCTATTTTATCAAATTCAAAACATATCAGTTACATTAATTAATTTAGAAATTAATTCCCGTCGTCAAAACAAATAGCGTGTTTTTAAGAGATAATAACTATCAAAAGATTGACACTTGTTTATGTCTGGTTTAAATGTGAAATTACATCCAATGACCAAAATTGTATTAAATTGTAAAAATATATTCTAAATATACTTTAAATCCCCTCAAATTAATAATTTATCACTATTAATTATTTCTATTAAAAAATTTGTTTTTAATTAAAATTTAGTAATTTTCACTATTCATCAGAATATGAAAGTTATCCGAAAAGTACCAAAATATTACCCTAAGCTAATTTTAATATTCAGAATCCAAAAATGAAGTCCATTTTGAAAAATAAAATTTACAAAATTCCAAAAAGTTGATATTACTATTCATAACGGCTAGTTTTAATAATATTTTAATAGAATATCGTTGTTTAGTGAAACTCGGTATTGCGTACTACACACGCTATCAAGGAAGGTCACGATTGCGTGTAATGAAAGGAAAGTCAAGGATGCGTGTTGTGAAAGCTCCTTTTGGTGTAGCGTACGACACAAGACATTAATGAAATTAAAAAGAATATTTTTCATAAAATCTCGGGGTGTTACAATGGTTTGGCAACCATTTGAAAAAGCATTAATGTTTCTCCTTCCCTGGTTATTCCCATGTCCATCTTCACTATATCCATGAAAATTGGATCCCCTTCAATTCTCATATTGTTCAAAACTCCATGATATTTTCTGCTCAAAGCATCTGCCACCTTGTTTGCCTTCCCCGGGTGGTAATGTATCGTGCAATCATAATCCTTGAGCAATTCAAGCCATCTCCTTTGCCTCATGTTGAGTTCTTTTTGTGATAAAATATACTTCAAACTCTTGTGATCAGTATAAATCTCACATTTTCACCATAGAGGTAGTGCCTCCATATCTTCAAAGCAAAGATCACAGCTGCTAACTCGAGATCATGAGTAGGATAGTTTTGTTCATTAATTTTCAACTGTCGTGATGCATAGGCAATAACCCTATCATTCTGCATAAGGACACAATCAAGTACTTTCTTCGATGCATCACTATTAATAACGAAACCATCATTCCCCGATGATAGAGTCAATATAGGATCATTGAATAATATTCTCTTTAGTTCTTCGAAACATTCTTTAAAGTCTTTTTCCAAACAAATTTAACCCCTTTACGTGTGAGCTTCGTTAATGGGTTAGCCAATCGGGCAAAATTCTGGACAAAACGTCGATAATAACCTGCCAAACCAATAAAACTACGTACCTCAGTTATACTCGTCGGTGATGTCCATTCTTGGATTGCCTTATTCTTAGAAGGATCAACGAGGATTCCATCTTTAGGGACAATATGTCCAAGAAAAAAAATCTCCTGAAGCCAGAATTCACACTAGCTAAACTTTCCATATAATTCATGTCTTCTCAGAGTCTTCAGTATAATGCGCATGTGATTTTCATGATCTTCGTAGCTTTTGGAGTATACCAAGATATCATAAATAAATACCACCACAAATTCATCGAGATACTCCTTGAAAACTCAATTCACCAGATCCATGAATACAGAGGGTGCATTAGTCAATCCAAAAGGCATTACAGTAAACTCGTAATGCACGTACCTTGTTCGAAATGTTGTCTTCGGAATGTCTTCCTTCTTCACATACAACTGATGGTATCCAGATCGAAGGTCAATCTTTGAAAAGTATTGAGCTCTATGCAGTTGGTCAAATAAATCATCAATGCATGGTAGGGGATACTTGTTCTTTATTGTTATAGCATTGATCTCCCTGTAATCGATACATAACATCATAGATCCATCTTTCTTTTTAACAAAAAGAACAGGGGCTCCCCATAGAGAAAAACTAGGGAGAATAAATCCCTTATTACTCAATTACTCTAATTTTTTCTTTAGTTCAACTAATTCTACAGTGGCCATTCTATAAGGGGTCTTTGATATCGGCCTTGATCCCGGAATTAAATCAATGGAAAACTCAACTTCTCGTTCTGGAGGATGTCAAGGTAAATCTTCCAGAAATAAATCAACAAATTCTTTCACAACAGGTACATCTTCTATTTGAACATTCTTTTCCTCACCCATAGTTATTTCATTCTCTTCATCCCCAATAATTGAATTTAGTTGAGCTACTGGGGGTGGATCTAAATAAGAAATAGGTGGTGATTATTCTGCTCTAAAGATAAGGTGTTACTTATCATAATCATCAAGAATCATAACCTCTTTCTTCTTACAATAAATCTTCACATCATAGTCCGAAATCCACTCTATATCAAGGATTATATCAAACTCAATCATAGGTATGACGATGAGATCAGCAGATAAAGAACATTTATGTGCTCTAATGGGGACTGATTCACAAAACATTGTTGCAATGATACTTCCCTTAGGAGTTTTAACTGAAAACTCCCTTGTTAAATCAAATTGGAAATATCTAATTTTCTTACCAAACGGGGAAGATATGAAACAATGCGATGATTCAGAATCAAATAATGCATTTTCTAAACTTGAGGAAACCATTAAATTACCTGCCACCACGTCTTTCAGAGCTTCTACCTCAGTAGTAGTGATAGCATAAGCTTGGCCTTGATCCCTTCGCCTTTTCTGGGGTAATTTCTCCTAACGCTTAGGACATTCATTTGCATAATTCCACATCTCCCTGCAATTGTAGCACTGAACGTTGGTGGCTTCATTCTTCCCCTTGCAATCACGAGCTTGGTGGCCTTTTTCACCACACTTGTAACAGACTCTTGTTCCCTTCAAGCAAGTTCCGGGGTGTTTCTTCCCATATTTACCACAGGATGGATATTCAACCTTTCCCTTCTTCCCCTTATTTCCATTCCCAGATTGATTAGAAGGTCTCTTCTTCTCTTGCTTTGCTTTAAAGTCATAATACTTAGAGAATTTCTTTTCGGTCTTGATAGCACATGAGACAATGTCTTCGTACTACGAGAAGGATTGTGAGACTAATGCTCGACGGAGAAATGGTTTTAACCCATCAAAGAAACGATCAATCGTACTTCTTGGGTTACGTATATAATCTCCAGCATACCTTGCTAACCTTGTAAAGTTAGCCTCATACTTTGTGACATTCTTATCCTCCTTTTGTCTCAGACTCAGAAACTGCCTTTCCATATCTGCTCGACGGTCACGAGGAAAGTATTTTTCTAAAAATAAATCTTTGAACTCCCTCCATTACATATTTGATACTTCGTCATCTTCCTTCGTATTTTGAATCAATGACCACCATTGATCAGCATCTCCAGTGAGGCGGTAAACTGCCATGATAACTTTTTCCCTCTCACTACTCCCCAAAGCCAAAAATATTTTCTCTAGGAAAAATATCCATTGCTCAGCTACTAAGGGATTTGTACTCTCATTTATTGTTGGTGGTTGTTGCCTCAAGAATCGATTTAACATTGATCCTCCACGCTGCGGATCAGGGTGCTCCATACGGGTAAGGTTATTATTCATAACCTGAGTGAGTTGTCCCAGTATGGTGATTAGCTGATCGGCACTAGTTGCATCACCAGCTCCATTATAATTATCTTGAGCAGGAGGGAAATCCCTACATGGAGTGCGTTTATTGATATAGTTTCCATTTCTTCCACTAGGCGCCATTTCTAAACAATGGCATAAACTAGATCAGTTTATGAATCAAAATACATAATCCCATACTTATAAAACACTTAAAATAAATTGAACTATTTATGGATATAATCCATAATCATAAAAATGTTTTCTTTGAGGAAGTAAATACTCATAAACACTTCATAATGATTTGTAAAGAAAATGAGATTTATCCTAAGCATATCCCCCGGGAGTGTCGTAACCAAGAGTGCAGCAAGGCCCGTTGTCGTGCACCAGTTTACGTTCGAGTCTTGCTCAAAGTAGTGTTTTCGGGTTTTACCCCTATGTACATCTGTTCCAGAGCCGCCTCTACCTGCTCGTATCTAGATAGGAATTTATTGCTCAGAAAACTCACAAAATCTCAACAATACCAAAATTCTAGGATGTTCTTCTATACTAATCCTCAAAGTCCATCTTAAATCTATGTGCTCTAATCAGAGTTTATCTAAATCAAGCTTCCAAGGTTTGTACTAAACATCCTCTAATACCAACTGTAACGCCCCGACCCCAGTTACCCAGATTCGGTGCATGATTACATAACATTGGCATGATCACAAGAATGATCAAATCTCAAAAGACTGATTGGTTTAGTATCCTTGGAAACACTAGATATATTCATAAAGTTTTAAATTACTTCATAAAGTGAAAAACTACTACAACAACATAGTCTCTATATTCCACACTCATATCCCCATATAAAATCCCTGCAGGTCATTCATAACTCACTTCTTCACATCCTGGGAAAAATAAAACATATAAAAGGGGTGAGCTCAAATTCCCAGTAAGGATAACAATATAGCGGAAACTTTCAAAAATAATCATAAACATTTAAGGCAATGTATAATTAAAACAAAAGCCTTTTAAAGATGAACTTAAACATAGTATGGAAAAAGTAAATTGAAATAATTTCATTTACTTATTCACATTGATATTCTACAAATCGAATAATCACATGGAATATCAATAACCACTTTCCTAATGATGGAATGCATAATGCCAGACTATCATAACCACATAGCCAAGGCCTCGTTCCAAGACTACAAATAATATTTTGCCAAGGCCTTGTTCCAAGACACTAGTTTGTCTCATGAGACCTACCGATGCATCGAGGAGCTATAGCGGGCTCCACCTGTCACATATTAAGTCCAATGCATTCCCATATGAAAAGGTTTAAACATAAAATAAACATTCATATTAAAACTAGCATACAAAATATCAATACTTTCACCATAAACTATGAATGGTATAAAAATAGCACATCCACAGTCAAACATATCACAAAACCTTCAATACAATATAGAAGTTTTGTATCATAATAAATCAACATCAAATAAGCGTAAGATCCATCAAAGGATGTTGACATAGATGAAATCAAAACTCTTTTTAGAGAAATATCCATTTCTATTTTGAAATCATTTAAGAGTCTTATAATTATTAAATAAAACATTTTCTTTGAAAATTTTCTTATAATATTGTAAGGGAAGATTCGACGATTATATAACGGCGGAAAATAGTTGCACCCACCGTATAAGTTAAAAAAACATTCTTACCTTAATTCTATCGAAAAGGTTAAAAAGCACCTTGTTTGGAAAACAACGAAACGATTCCTTTATAAAACTCTTATAAAAAGTCAAAAAAGGGTATAAATGACTTTAACCAATATTTTTTTAAATAGTAAAAATGTTTTGAGATACATTTTTAAGAAACATGGATGTGGATAATAAAGAGATCCCAGTAGATTATTACATATAAACAACCTCGGATAATGAAGAGATTGTGAAATAAACCCTTACCATGTACGTTTCCATGGTTGGGGTAGGTTAACCTCCTGTATAATAGTGAAATAATTGTTATTAAATTATACAAGAATCATATACATTCATATGATATCATATATGATCTTTTAAAATTTCTTTGTTAATAATATCTTAGTATTGTCGTCATTTCGGGTGTTAACTTACTCGTTTTATTTTATATGTTTTGTTACATAATCCATGTTTGTCATGGATAGGTTGTATATTATTCATATACAGAATGATATCAAGTCCTTAAACATAATTTTTAAATCATAAAATGATAATTATACTTGAATGGATACGATGGAAAATGAATCTCATCGCGTTCATGGAGACGGTAGTCCGTACGTATGCACGAGCGAAAATATCATTATTTTGATATTAAAATAATATATAAGTGGACAGTATATAATATATACAAAATCATTAACATGTTATATTTATTATTTACATGATTTACACATCATTATTATACCCATCTAAATAATAATTTATTGAATAACAATTACACCATGACGTGGAGACGGTAAGCCGTACGTATGCACGTATGGTGACATGTTATTCAAAGGGTGGATAGAATACTGAATATGGTTGTACCATATTTATAATAACATCACAATATATATAAGATACTGGAGTTATTATTTTAGAATGGTAATAACAAAGAATGAAGAAGTGGAAGAAGAATGGAACTTGAAAATGGGTGGTGAAAACATTACCTCTTCTTCGGGTTCTTCCTTTTGATTTGATCAAAAGGGCTCCTTAGGTTGGCTTTCGGATCAAAATAAGGCCTCTAGGTTGTATTGGGGGAAGTTGGGAGAGTATTTGGGCAGATTTTGTCTGAACCAAAAGGCTTTGAAGGTGTGAAGAAATGAGAAGTAGGAGTGCCGTTTTATAAGAGGGGTGAGGGGCACCTTTGGAAAAGGTAGAAATATTAATATATAATAAATTCATATTTGGTTTCTAATGGATACAAAGTGTATAATTTAAATTTTAATATGAGGATAGGTCGAAAACCACTCAAACAATAGAATTTAGACTGGTTTGGGTACTTATATTAACCTTATCTTTAAGTGTTAACTCTAAGTTAATTAGTTTCACTTTTACAATGTCTCTTTGTATCTTTATATTATTTGTTTAATAAACTTACTATATACATCCAAGAGACCCCCAAGTGGTCCATTAATGATAAACCTATTATGATATAAGTCTCTTGGGATAACCTTAGATATTTAGGAATTTAATATCATTTAATAATATAATATTTGTTTTAAAAACTCTTTTATGTCAATTTTGGCACTATTCAATAGATGATTTGTTTGAAACTCATAACAGAATTATTACTTCAAAAAAAGTTAATTACATCAATCCTAATATTTCATATTATCCTATAAAATTATTTTAATTCATTAAAAGTCTCAAATTATATTTATTTGGGTATTTATAATATCAATTATTTTAAATTTTCACTATTATGGTAATTACTGCATCATCATTGCGTCATACATAAATTAACTTATGTAATATCTAAAAATTATAAATAAAATATAATTATGTATTAAAGCTTTTTATCTTTCTAATTAATATTTATAGTCGAAAATCCAACATATATAACCATATGTAAAAATTGTTTTACTAAAAGATATATGCTTGTGTCATTTTTGTATTCACTTTAACTAAATTAATGTGTCCATATCACCTACAAGTGGCTCCATGGGGTCCCAAAATCGACCCAAAGATGCCTATGGTCGAAAAAGTATCAACCAATAAGTCTAGGACATGTTTTAGGGTAATTTATTAATATTAAAATATTATTTTTTAACCCTTATTTACCAGATTTACCCTTAACCATTGTAAATAAAATATTTACCGAAATAATTATTCAAAATGTCTAAAAATAAAAGTTACTTATTTAAACAATTTGAAAATCCTGATTACAAATATGGAATCCATTTTTCCAAATTCAAAACACATAAGTGGCAGAAATTAATTTAAAATTAATTCCCGTTGTTAAAACAAAAAGCGTGTTTTTAAGAGATAATAACTATCAAAAGATTGACACTTGTTTATGTCCGGTTTAATTGTAAAATTATGTCCAATGACAAAAATTGTATTAAATGGTAAAAATATATTCTAAATATACTGTAAAACCACTCAAATTCATATTTATCACTATTAATTATTTTGATTAAAAAATTTGTTTTTATTTAAAATTTAGTAATTTTCACTATTCATCAAAATATTAAAATTATCTGAAAAGTACCAAAATCTCACCTTAGGCTAAATTAGAAGTTCCAAATCCAAAAATGAAGTCCTTTTGGAAATATAAAATATATATAATTTCAAAAAGTAGGTATTACTATTCATAACAACTAGTTTGATTGGTTATGGTGTGTTAGAACTCGGTGTTGCGTACAACACACGCTATCACATTATTCAAAGAGAAGTGTACCGTAGAAGCTTGGGGTGTTACACCACTGTCCAATTCTCATTGATTGAACACACGGCGAATGGAATATAAAACTTAGCATACCCTTCAGATTTGAGAGCTTTTGGTCAAAAGATTAGGAATGCGAAGAGGTGATCCATTCATGCTGGAAAATCAGCCAAGTGGATGTTTTCCTCAATCTCCAACAGGTCGCATCTGAACTAAGGTCTTGGAGCAATAAGAAATTCCATTACCCCAACCAGCACTATGGTGTCCTTGAAAAGAGACTAATAAACCTCCTCAATCAACCCACATCTAATTGCATTCTCTCTATGATAGGAGCCACGCAAAGAGAGATGGAAATGGCCCTTAGTGTCAAGGAGATCTTCTAGGCCATGTAAGCGTGAGATAACCATATTAAAGAGGGGGACACTAATACCCTGTTTTTTCACCAGAAAGCTTCATCCAGGCGAAGGAAAAATGCTATTAAATGCATTCTACAACCTGATGGAAGAAAAGTGTCTGGCCCTAATGGTATCCACGAGGCATTGACAGACTATTTCCAGAACATCTTCGTTGTAGGAACCCCTTTCATGTATGCCAAGGTGTAATATTATATCAGACCCGTGATCACTGATGAGATTAATAGACAGCTCACCAAAGATGTGATAGATGACGAGATATGCCTGGCACTAAAACAAATTCATCCCACTAAGGCCCCGAGACCAGATGGGTTCCATGCCCTTTTCTTTAAAAAAATACTGGCACATTATCAGTCCCAACATCTACACCTTGATAAAAAATATCCGGGATGGGAATACTATAATTGATGCCATCAATGAAACTATACTTGTCCTCATCCCCAAAATCAAGAAACCACTGGTGATCCCTGATTTTAGACCTATCAGCCTCTGCAATGTATCTTCCAAAATATTTTCTAAGATCCTTGTCAATCGGCTTCAACCTTGGCTACCTGATTTTATCTCTGAGAATCAGAGCGCCTTCGTGGCCAAGAGACTAATTATGGATAATGTGATTGTGGCCCATGAAGTGTTCCATTCTATGAAACCACACTCCACCATGAAAAGAGGAACCATGGCCTGGAAACTAGATATGACCAAGGCCTACGATAGAGTGGAATGGAACTTCATTCATGTAGTAATGCTAAAAATGGTTTTTTGCTCTAAATGGACAGATATGATCATGGAATGCATCTCGACTGTCTCCTTCAAAATCATGGTCAATGGGGAGCTCACCACAGGATTCTCCCCATCTCGAGGCCTTTGCCAGGGATATCCCCTCTCCCCTTTTCTCTTAATTCTGGTGGTTGATGTGTTCTCTAATCTTATTTCTAGGGCTGAATCCTCTAAATCTATTCATGGGGAACGGTCTATCGTGTTATCCCACAAGTGTCGCATCTTTTCTTCACCAACGACTCCCTCATGTTTTCCTGAGCAACAATTAATGAATGACGGCTGATCAGCCAAGCGATCCAACAGTATGAGAGGGCATCTGGCCAATCAATCAATCATGGCAAGTCTAAAATTTCTTTCATTTCTAGGGTGCCTCTTTCTAAGAGAGATGAGATATGCGCTTCTGCTAGTATCCATATGGATGTGAAATATTAGAAGTACCATGGGCTTCCCAGGGTGATCGGATGATCCAAAAAAATCATCACATCTCTTGTGGACAGGATCGAGAAAAAAAATCTAGGCTTGTCCCCTAAAAACTTTTCTAAATATGGAAAAGAGACCTTCATCAAAGATATCATACAATCCATTCCCACCTACTTTATGTCCCTGTTTAAGCTCCCGACATTCATTGTCGACTAGATCCACACACGAACTGCCAATTTCTGGTGGGGGAAGAATGTTGTAAGGAATCAACCCCACTGGATGGCCTGGGAGAAACTATGCAAATCCAAATTATATGCAAGGATGGTATTTCGAAATCTGAGTATCTTAAATGATGCACTTATGTTCAATCAAGGATGGAGCCCTCTTAACCACCCAACATCTCTTTGTGCATGGGTTCTCCAGGCTAAGTACTTTCCCCACACGGACTTTCGTGCTTCCTCTCTTGGCCCTCGGCCTAGCTTCCTCTGGAGAAGCATCTAGGGGGCTAAAAAGCTCCTATAAAAATAACTAGTCCGGAGGATTCGGTCAGTCTCATCAGTCAACATCTGGACTGATCCTTGGATTATCGATAAGGATGGTATACGGGATACTTCCCCCGTCCAACCAGGTCTTGAAAATGCCACTGTCAGTTTCCTCTTTTTCGAACTGGGACATGGGTGGTGTCTAGAAAAAATACTTGATTGGTTTAATGAAAGGTATAAAAGAATCATCCTTAGAATTCTGTGGGTCCCTGATGCAGGCCTCGGCCAACTTTTCTGGATCAATGATTCTTCGGGCGAATACACGGTGAGGTTCGGCTACAGACTGGCTCTCAGCAACTGCACAGTCGGTCGGGATGAGGGACCATGGATTTTGGTTTGGAATATCAACGTTCCCCCTAAAATACACCAATTTTGGTTGCAGGTCTGCATGAGTACTCTCCCAACCATGAGCCTCCTCACTAACCGACATATGGCTAGTACTGCCTTTTTTTCCTTTCTACCCAAACATTCCAGAAACTCTATTGCACGCCATCATTCACTGCTCGAGAGCAGAGCAAATTTGGAATAAATGGGGGCCGAGTTCTGCTGGTTCAATGGCATCGGCCTATGACCTTCCCGATCATCTGATGCGTTGGTGCTCCTCTCTTTCCTTGGATTCTTCAGGTTCACTTTGCACTCCGGCATATATTATTTGGGTCCGGCGCAATGATGTCATTTTCCATCAAACTCAAAAACCCCCCAAATTCTGGATTGAACAGGCCACCTCTATGATTTAGGGCTGGAAAGTCCACAATGGACTTTTTATTCCAGGTGCTACCCTATCTTTCCCCCCTCTTTGGACTCCCCCAATGGAAGGGACCCTTAAGTTTAACGTGGATGCGTCACTCCCAAAGGATGGGCTAGTCGCTCTACGCCTCCTGGCCTGAAATCATCTAAGGCAAATCCTTGCTGCAAAATACGAACCACATCAGGCATTCTGGGAACCTGCAGTTGCTGAGGCCATGGTCATCCTTGTCGGTATGTTGGTCGCCTTGGAATGTGGTTGGAGTGATATCATTATTGAGTCTGACTGCCTTACAGTTATCGATGCTATTCACCACAATGATAGTGTGATCTAGACATTTGGCACCATCAAAAAGAGAATTATCTCACTTTTCCAATGCTTCTCTTCATGCACCTTCTCCTTTACCAAAAGGGAAGGTAACAATGCGGCACATCAACTTGCGACCTCAGGCCCATTCAACTCCAACTAGCTCTGGCTGTACAATTTTCCCTCATGGCTTTGATAATGTATTTCTGCTGACATTAGTCATTAATGTTCCCAATTTTAATCAAAAAAGTTGATATCTTATCTCATAAATATCAATGGAGTGAAATCTTTAGTCATCGATACATTCGGTTTCACCTATAACTATCTTGGTTTACTCTAGGTTTCATTAGTTTGGGTTCTCTCAGAATCCATAAACTAATCCCTTAACATAAAAATTCCTATACAATGGTATTTAAATAAAATTTGATTTAGAAAATAATATCTCAGGGAAGTTTCTATCATGGCATGTTTTCTAAGTCCCACTCATTATGCACCAATGGTAGATTAAGTTAATACTCAAAAAACAATTAGTGATTATGTAGTTAATAATCAGAAAAATACATAGTGTTACCCCTATGTTAATCTATTCAACAAACTCATCCACATTCATATATATAAAAGGATATGTAATTTATAGAAAAACTATATTGTCAAAACGTTACCAAATTTTAAGGATTTTACCATATACTTATACTTATCCCAAAGGGATGTCAATAATTTTATCTCATCCTAATCCCTATAAATAAATAAATTAATTATTAAAAATAACTTGACCCTTCTTGATACCTACATTGGCACCCCAGACCCAAAATCATGGATCTGGTGATAAATATAATTAGCTAAAATACTAGATATGATGAAAATTGATATAAACCAAGTGAATCATATCTTTATTTTACAAAATATACATAAATTAATCATTATATCTCAAAAATTAATTCATAACCTAAAGGGTTTCAGGATTAGTGTCTTTGATGAAAATTTCAATATGCAACATATTTTACAATACACGTGGTCATTTATACATATTTTATCCATACTATAATCCCTTTTCAATTTATCATAAATTATTCTAATCCTCATAACCAAGGGAAATGGAAATTTATGAATTGGGGTGAGGGGAAATAATATATAATGGTAAACATGGGAGATATCAATTAAAGATCATAAGTGAGCATAACATACACATTTGGGTAGGAGTATATAGTCCATGATCAGGAATATAACATAATAAATCCATTTTCAATGAATAAATCATGTGAGAAAATAAGAGAAAGGAAGAAATATCATATTAAAAGTTCATGGGATCATTTTTTGAAATCATAAAATTATTTTAGAATTAAGTATCACGATATAAGAATATAAGTCCGCCAAATGGTCTTCAAAGAATCATGACACATATATCATGTCTTATAATTAAGAAATAACTATCTTGAATCATTAAAGAATAATATAAGAAGGCATAATTCAAATAAATATAGAAAATCATGGATAAACACCATATGAATGAACTATGACATTAACACAAACATATAAAAACGTCAATATTATTTGTCACACTATCACACCCATGTTTTTGAACAGAAATAATAATATATATGAATAAATATGTAATGAGATTTAAATCTATTACCAATAAATTAGAATACTATATAGGACCCCTATCAACAGTCCATACATAAGTTTCCCATACCAAGTCAATCATTCATCATATCATAAAGAACCAATTGAAATAAAATGGTTTTTTATCTATAAAAAATGGAATCATATAAATAATTCATTCATAATTTCATCATCAATAAAAAAATGGTAAACCCGTGGAAAATAAATTAATGTCCTTAAATATTAAGATATATTATATGTAAATAACATTCCATTAAGATGAATAGGTATATGGTATTTTCACCATATATATATAATTAATATTTATTATTCTATAATTTCACCAATCAATCAATGTATGGGTATCTAGGTGAATACCCTCGAAATTTGGAAATGTACTATAGGGTATTCAAGGAAGAAATGTATTATAATAAAAACAAATTTAAAATATTAGATGATTGGGAAAGACAAAAGATGTGATGAATCATTATTCAAATTGAAAATAAAAATACATAATCCCCTCAAAAAATAAGGTAATTGGTATTATTTGAATAATATTCATGATCAAGTATAAAATATTTCAAAAGATGTATACATAGATGGAATAATATTTATAGGAGAATTATAAAAATTATTATGGAAATAATAAATAACCTCTTCATTTAGAGATGATTTAAAATAGAAATATTATAGAAATATTTTAGAATAATATTTATTTTAGAAACCTGGAAATCATTGAGATGATGTCTCATTGAAGGATAAAAATATTTGGAAAATGTTTTTTTACCAAAAAAAAAGGTTTAAGAAGATTATTTTCAAACATTATTGAAAACCACCAATTTAGAAGTCATTAACATTTTCATTCAAGAAACTCTAACGAGATATAGAATAATATAAATTGATCATAATGAATAATTGAGACATAAATAAGGACGTATTAAAAATAATCCAATGAATATGAACATAGAAGGGAATGATACCCGACTAAAAAAAGTGTTAGGGGAGTTTTACATACAACAAGTGAACTATAAGCCATAGAAAATATTAAATATTCATAAGACCTATAAACTACCATGAATGAGAATATGTTAATACAAATATGGGGGTTTTAGACATAAAATTTTACATATTCAATTGATGTATTATTATTTAATAGAAATCATGATTTTTAAATGAGATTTATGGTGGAACATTTACAACATGAGTGCAATTTCATTAGAATCTATTTAATTAAAGATCGTGAAATGATCTAATTTCTATGAATTAATGATTATTTATAAGTTAACATATCAAATTGGTAGTGTGTACACCATATAAAATAAATCATTATGTGTGAGTTCAAACATAACTCATGGATTTGAAAATTGAGAAAATAAAACCCTCACATCATCATTATTTATTAAATTGAAACCCAGTGAATGGAAAAACATTATATGAATTTTTAAATAACCATTATATAATGAAACAATATGATAAAATAAATTCATATCCTATATATACAATAAAAAAGGAAAAACCATTGTGAATATGAAACATATCTTAATGAAGCATAAAATATATGAAAAACAGTTATATTAAATCCGAATTTCAACAAAATCACTTTAATCGCCTTGGTAAAAAAATATCCTAATAACATTTTTCATTATAATATTCTCTGTAACAATATCTTTTAAATTTCATTTATAAAAATGTGTCAAACATATATTAGTCAATGATTTTTATTTTTATCATTATATGTTTATTAGTTTTAATTGTTTTTTATACATTTTTCATAACAATGGTGGGGTTTATTTTATAATGATTCAAAGTGACTAATTTTAAGAAAAAAATAAATTACTATAGTAATTTTTATAATTATTTACAATGTTATAAATTCATTTCAATGTATTTTAGTTCTGATTTATAACGATGAAGTCGGTGACGAGCTCATTTTGGTAACTTTAATGAAGGAGGGGTGGTTTCTTAATATAAAGTTAGATATTACTCAACCCATTCTAGAAAAATAATATCTATTTAATTACTATTAACAAATATCATAAGTAATTAGTTTTTATTAGTTATCCATGATTTAATTTTATAGCATTTTTTATGTAGGTGGGTAAAAACACCAGTCAAAAATATGTTATAATATATGGGTAGGCGACACAACCCATACTATTTTGACTCATGTTGTGACCACCCCAAGACCACCCCTGATAGGCCAAAGTCTGGTGACTAGTTCTGAGTAGGAATTACTCACAAATAGGATGCCTTTGCCTAAGTACCCATATCCGCGCACGCAAGCTAGAAAGGAAATCACTAACAACCACACATACAAACACTAAAACCAACCACAAGGTACCGAAATAAGTAAAGTACAAAAGGTATATTGGGATAGAATATAAGACCACTAAATATGTAAACAAAACCTATGAAATTACACATTTCATTGGAAGCTCCTCGATAGAAAACCCTACCAGAAGGAAATGTGCAGGTTAGCTGTCTGATGTAGTAGAAGCTCAACTCATCCACCAAATCACTATATGAACCATCATATCGTGTCCCACCTTGATCTCCGCCAAAACCAAGGTCGTCTTCACAAGACACGGCCCCTTCGTGAAAATTCTGTGCAGGGATGAGTCAAATAGTACTCATTAGGGCACCCCAAAACCATAAAGGATTGACTACAAAGGAAATTACACATGAATTATTATCATATCACATTAGAATAAGACTATAACATAAAAAGGAATATTATTAGACATAGTCAATAGAACACCCAGTATTGATGGGACACGTAGTCCCAATGAGACACTCACTCCTTATGAGACACGTAGTTATGATGAAAAAATTAGACTCGATGAGACACCTACTCTTGGTAAATGAAGTAGCCTCAAAGTCACGTAGTCTCCAAGTCACATAGTCTCTGAGTCACATCCAACAACATGATTCCTCTCATAGTGCACTTATTCCATGAGACCCTAATCCCAAATCTAATGGTCATATGTAAACACACACAAAACTCCCATAGAGTATCCCAAAAGGACATCCTCATCGCGAGGGTCCCAACTTTGCATACGACTCTTCAAACAGACTAACGGTTTTTAACTTACAAGATTTTTGTTAAAAGGGATGGTTGGGTTTGAGTCTGATCTGACCTGGTCTAAC
This sequence comes from Viscum album, assembly GCA_963277665.1. NCBI lineage: Eukaryota > Viridiplantae > Streptophyta > Magnoliopsida > Santalales > Viscaceae > Viscum > Viscum album. The sequence goes on along the minus strand of OY728155.1, from coordinate 239,553,066 downwards.
GGACCCGGCTGGACCCCGCGTCTGCTGACCTAACCCGCAGGGTCTGACCCTACCCCTGCTCATTGTCTGCACAACCCACCGGCTCCAGCCTAGCCCACTCGAGTTGGTCTGTTCAGTCCACCAGGATGCGGTGGTTACCGCATCCCTGCCTGGTAAATGCGGTCAGCCATCAATCCAGTTGTTCCTCCCGCACGCAGTCTACAAGACCATGTTTTATCCGTCTAATTTGGTACTCTTTCATATCACCTTCCTATACCACCGTAGCCTGCCCTAGTTGGGGCTCCCGATCATCACCCGCAGCTGCACTAATGTGGGCCCCTTATCCCCCAACTATCGAACCTGCAGGTGGGTGCTTATGGTGGCCTCACCACCATGTGCGACTTCTGTACCCCCCCCCCCCTCCAGTGGATCCTCTTATGAGGGACACCAAGGAAAACCTACGTCTCCTTTTTCTGATACAAATTCATTGTTTTGATCCTAGAGTTGCAACATACACTTCATTGGCCTTCGATACTTCTCACTGCCACTATTAGGGTCTAACCATGTTTAGAACCTCCAAGAAAAACACACCACGACCACAGAGGTTCACTTGTGAAGAATGCAAGAACGAGGATAAAAGAATTCACCAAAAACACCCATAGAATGATCATTGTCCTTATTAGTTTCGACCTTCATTTCGTCCTATCAGAAAACGAGGAATAAAACAAAAGTATCCACACAAATTGTTCTCCCTTGAAAATCTTGCAACAGAAGACAAATCCTGCAAGGAAGATCGACCAATAGATCAACCTATTTGTGGGATGGTCTATCTATGATGTTAGAAAGTACTAATTTAAAATAAATAACCCATAATTAACCCTTAAATAATGATTGGATCGGTCGATGTCAGTGTTTTATTATTTTTGGAAATCTGTTGAGACTCATCATGATATGTCATCTCATCGATCCTAAATCCTCGACTCGTCATTGTCTTCCATTTTCCAATGAGATGAAACCACCAAGATCTTTTATAGTGATCCCTGGGAAGGATAATTAATTTGATTGAGTATCCCTGTGAACTATTAGATAAGGAATATGTATTTCAGCATTAAATAGGTTTCAGTATTGCACACGTTTCAGCGTTATCACCTCGCTATGTTGCAACATCGCTGCCTCACAACATTGTTATGTCGTTTCATAACATCAAATAATGATTATGTGGAGAATATTTTTATTAAAATATTTTAAGGATGGTTTCATCCAAAAACTAACTTATTCCCTTGACTATGTCGATCAGGTTTGGACCCCATGTAAGGTAAATTCGTTGTTCAGAACGCAATAGTGCCCTCAGATTTTTGATTTTGGAACTCGTTTAGAAGACATTAATGGTCAAAGTTAGCCACCTGAACATTTTTAATTAAAAACTAAACTTTATTCAAGGATTTATTCCAGGCACACTAGGCCACATAATCTCATTTCATCTCAATTCCTAGTCTTTAAATATTGTCAATTAATTTATAAAAATTATTTGGAGAAAAATAAGAGTCATTTCATTCTCCCCACTTTAGGTATTTACGTCCTCAAAATCCAAAACCATGACTACTAAAAAAGTCGTGAAGCTATTATTTACAAATATGATCCTCCAACTCCCATGTTCACTCCTGTAGATTCTCAGGATGCCACTGAATGCACATCAAAAGAATCAACCATCAATGAAGGAACTTATATTATCAATCCTCTATCTCCATTAGGAACTCCTCAAAAGTCACCCATCGTCAATGTCCATCTCACCCTAGTCGATGAAATGTGATAGATCATTCACATCCATCCTGGGAAGTGACATGTGAAGGAAATCATGAGCATGATGCATATGTTGGGTTAGAGCTAGGTTGTACACCACCTTTCAAACTCTACTCAAAATTTTAATAGAGCAGCTGAATCTCAGTGATAGATTGTCGTCCTGGCCAAATATCTGCAATCCCCGCTGAGGTGAGGCCGGAAGGAACACATGGTCCCCCACCTCAAACTCTATGGGCCTCTTTATCCTATCTACCTATTATCTTTTTCTAATTTATATAGTCATCATCAACTCCTAGATGATCCACAACCTTTCGGTTGTAGCCCATACTAACTCTTGACCCATGAATACTAACTCCACTAAGTTTTTCTAGAATTTAAGTGACTTGCATGTTCACCCATACAGGGCCTCAAATGGTTCCATACCAATTGTGGAGTGGTATCTATGGTTGTACTCAAACTCCACCAGTGGTAGTTGATCATCCTAGCTGCAATCAAAGTTTTGGATGCAAGCATGTAGCATTTTCTCTAAAACATGGATATTTCATTCCGTATGACCATCCATCTTAGGATGAAATGTCATGTTCAAGCATAACATAGTCCTGAATTCCTCCTATAATCCCCTCCATGGTTAGGATGTGAAGTGTGAATCATGTTCTAAAATGATTGTTGAAGGCACCCTGTGAATCCAAACTATCTCCAGAATGTAGAGGAATTCCAATCTCTCCACTGAACCCTACTCCCATATGGGTAAGAATTGGGTCGATGTGGATAGTCGGTCAACGATCACCTAGATGGTATCATGTCACTTGTAAGTGTGTGGTAAACCCATCATTAAATCCATCATTATACCATTCCATTTCCACTTTGGATCCTCAAGTGGAAGAGCCTAGTCTACTAGAACATGATAATCTACCATTACTTTTTCACAATAGAGGCACCGAGAAACAAACATTGTCACTGTATTCTTCATCCTCAGCCACCAAAATTAACGCTGGAGATCCTAGTACACATTTTACACCCCTGAATGTACCAATAACGTGGATGTGTGAAAATCCCTCAAAACCTCCTCTTGAAACACCACTATTAAAAAGGTTCCCCCTTGAAAAAATTCAATGTTCTTCCCACCTAATGAATATCCATCATGGGTGCCTTGTGGATATCTAAGACATCAGTTCTCGCAGTCAACATCTATAAGTTGTTACTACCTAACTCACTATATGAGTGGAGGCGTGACAACCATAGACTGATGGTAAACTATTCCATCTCCATCCACGAAGAATATCTACATCATAGATAACTACTTTGACACCACACTTAGAAACTAAAATACGACTCTCATGTTGAGTACATCTACCACCACATTCCCCTTCCAAGGAGTATAGACAATATCGAAGTCGTAATCCTAGAGTAACTCTAGCAACCAACATTGTCATGAGTTTAGGAACTTTTGGGAGAATATATACTTGATAATTTTTTGGTCGGATTAGACTCTAAACTATTCACCCATCAATTAGTGTCACCACATCTTCAATTCAAAGACCACTGCTGCTAGATAAATATCTTGGGCCACATAGTTCTACTAAGAATATCTCAGATATCATGAATTTTAAGTAATAACTTCTTTCTCCTACATCAGGACACAACTTATTTTGGTCCCTAATACATCACAGAACATTACATACATGGCACCCTCCTATAGTAGTTTCAAGATGGGAGCGCACTTCAGCCTCTACCTCGGCTTCTGAAAGCACCACTGGAACTTCTCCGTCTACACAAAGCAATTTTCATTCCATGTGAAAGATTTTAGGGGTGATTCTATCGTAGAAATTTTATTCACAAACCACTGATTGTACCCAATTCAACCCAAGAAACTTCTCACCTAGGTAAAACTCTTTGGTGGTTCCCAATCACGAACCACGTCTATATTCTTCAGATCCAATGAAACATCGGCATCCAAAACGATGTGTCCTAGAAAGTGGGACTCTCTAATATAGAACTGAGACATAGAGAAATTTCTAATAATATGGTTCTCTGGATGTGTGTCTAGGAAAATGCTCAACTTTATGGCATGCTCCTCCTTAGATGCCGAGTACACCATAATGTCATCAATGAAGACCACAACAAACCGATAAAGGTAAGGCTGGAAGATCCTGTTGATGAGTCCCATGAACTCTACCAGCACATTGGTCATGAAAAATAACATCACTATGTAATAATAGTGTCCATACTAATATCTAAATGTTGTATTTGGTACATACTCATCCCATACATGAAGATGATGATAGATAGACATGTGGTATATCTTTAAGAACCACCTATATAACTCCTCCTGATCAAATAGGTTTTCAATTCTCAATAGTGGATATTTTTTATTTAAAGTCAATTGATTAAGGATTTTATAGTCTAAAAATAGCTTTATGATTCCATTTACCTTTTTGGAAAGAAAAACAGGGATGTACCATGATGAAACAGTGGGTCTCATGAAGACCTTACTATGAAAGTCTTCCAGTTCTACCCTCGACTCCAAATGTACTAAGAGAGCCATCTGATATGTCAGTGTGAATATTGGTGCTTTACCAGGGTACAAATTATTGTATAATTCAACCATCATATGAGGAGTAAATCCCAAGACCTCTTCAGGAAATTTGTCATTATACTCATCCACTACTATAGGAAATCATGGATGCTTCTCATCTACCACACCGAGGGAAAGACTATCTGAATAGTGAGTAATAGGATACATCATCCTCTAATAAAGTCCATCATGCAGTACATGTGCATCCTTTTCACTAGAAATCAAAACCATTGTCCTATATCTAAAGACACACCACACTATAAACATAAAACAATCAATCTCGGCATGGTCTGTGGATAACCATTCCATACCTAGAATGAAATCATAAGGCCTAAACACCACTAGTAGGAGATCCCAGATGAAGCTCTCACTCTAAGAATAATCTCGCAACACTGGAACCAATGTGTGATCATAGAATCTCCTCCCGTTGGAGTCTCTAAACATAAGTATCGAGCCAACGGCTCCTCTGGAATCTCTGAGCTCCGTACAAGGTCTGTGGAAAGAAAATAGTGATAGTAACCTATATCAATAACAACTAAAAATAAGTTGTAGAAGTCACAAATAATATATATAAACATCTTTGGAACATCGAGATCATATGCATCTATCTCCTGAAGCTGGGCCCAGCCTTGTCCACTAGTTATTGTAAGTCATGGAAGACCACCTGGGGGTTGTGGTGGTAGGACCTTGAACCTCCACCCACAACCTATTCCTCTGCCTGCTCCCCTACCATGCCTGCCACCCTATAGACCACCGTTCACGAATATTTATCTCTAACCCAGTGGTCCCTCAACCGTCTACTGATCATCCATGCGGCGAGTCAGTCAATCACAAGGAAAGTGTACCTGACCATAGAATGTGTAGTGTATCCTATCCTTAAAATAACTCTCACTAACTTGGGATCCTCGTACATGCAACCTTGTTTCCTAGGGTCATCCTCTGGAGTGCTTCACCTACTCGGGTCCCTGCTTCTACAGCTAGCTACCCACAACTGAAGACTCTACTGACAAGTGTCTGCAGGTAGCTCCCAATACTGGAGCATGCTCCGCCAGAAATCTCTCCATGTGTAGATCTCACTCCATATCCCTAGCATAAGTACAAGTGATAAGGTATACCATCAACACCCATATATCCTAGAGTATCCAATTCTCAAACGTCCAACCCCTGATGAACGGGTCTCACAACATATATGTGGAGCAGTGAGATAAGTCTGTGAATCTCTCCAAGTACTCTACTACTATCAGATTGCCCTACTACAGATGCAAGACCTCCTGTATACGCACTGAGTTTAACGTATCTAGGAATAACTCCTCTCTGAAGAGTCGCTCAATGTCCACTGAAGAGAGGGTTTCCTTCTAATTTGTCTGGATCATTAATCTCCACCACCATCCCACTAAGCAATGAAGAAGCATCATGTCTAGGAATACAATCTGGTCGGGTGGTGTCCTCACAAGGAGGAAGATACCTGTGACTGCCTCCATCCAATCCTCAGCTGCATAAGGGTTAGTGTCACCCATGAACCTAGGAGGTATCTACCTATGGAACTCATATAATGCACTGAGCCTGCGTGGATTGTCTATAGGTAGGGCTGGTAGCAACTATAGATCGCTTGGTGGTGGTATCACTAGTTCACCACCCGGTAGGGTTATCTCTGGTACTGGTCCCTATACTGACGCCTCATCACTAGGCATACCATTCGTGTGCTCATGCAGTAGAATCCTAGCTGGCTATCTGCATGGAGCCATCCTTAAAGAAATCAAGATGAACCATGTTCAATAGAGTATACATGTGTGAGCTGACGCAAGGAGGAAATGAGGAGCCATCCTAGTGGGGCACGTTCCATGACCACCTCAAGACCATCTTTGATGGTCTAGATAATGGCGACTAGCGTTGGGTAGGCATGTCTCGCAAATGGGATGCCTTTACCTAATTACTTTTATGCACATAGACAAGCTAGAAAAGAAAACCAGCAACCACCATGTATTAAAACACTATAACCATGCATAATGTACAAAAGTAAGTAAAGTAAAAAAAGGTAAACCGATCCAAAATACAAGCCCACTGAAAAGGAAAACTGACCCCTAGTAAGTACAGAAGTCACTGGAAGCTCATCGATATTTAAATCTACCTGAGAGGTAGCTACACATAAACTGTCAAAATACATAGAATCTTCCCTCGACCACCTGATCACTCTATGCACCACCTGATCCTAGACCACCTAGGTCGTTGTCAAATTGTTGTTTGTTTGCAGAAGAGATGACATGTGCGGTCAAATCCCATTCATGGCTGAGTAAAATAGTTTTCAGTAGGTCATCCTAAAACCACAATGAAAATAAAAAAAGGAATTTAAACAAGAAGTATTGTCATATCACACCTGTATAAGTCTATAATATGATATGATAGATTATCATACATAGTCCATAAAACACCAAGTATTGATGAGACATGTAGTCCTGATGAGAATCTCATTACTGATGAGATACTCAGTCTTGTTGAGAAACGTAGTCCCAATGAGACACATAGTGTCAGTAAGTCATGTAGCCTCGAAGTCATGTAGTCTTCATTTCACATAGTCCCTAGGTCACAGCCAACCACAGGATTCCATGCATAGCATGCTTGTTCAGGGATATCCAACTCCTCAAGCCAAAGGTCATATATAAATATAAACAAAAACTCACTTATATTATTTAAAAAGTATAGCCTCGTCTCTAGGGTCCCATATTCGAAAATGTCTCATCAAACGGATGCACAGTTCAAAAGTTACAGGCTGGTTTTTTTAAAAAGGGACAGGTTGGGTCTGAGTCTGATCAGATCCGATTGAACCGACCTGGCCCGACCCTAAGTCTGCCGACCTGACATGTCGGGTTCAATCCAAACTTTGTGGTCTGACCCGACATCCTAGTTGACCTGGATTGTTCTACAATTCTAGCCTACTATCATCCATACCTCTTGAGGAGGCTGGTTCAGTCAACCCGGACTTGGTGACTCCCATGTCCCCATATATTCAACACATTCAACCATCGAGCTAGTTGGTAATCTTGCAAGCGGTTTAGAGGACGAAGTGCCATCCAGTCTTCAAGGCGCTCTGTCATGTCACTGGTCTGCACCATAGCGACCTTCATTGTCCGTGATTCCAGCTCATCGCTTATAGCTGCACTTTCATGGGCCCCATCACTGCTGGTCGTTGAGCTGGCAGCTTCTTGCTTCTTCGTGGCCACGCCACCTCTAGCACCACTAGTGGCTCCATTTCTACAGGATGACACTGTTACCATGTTTCTCTGTTTTTTGATATGTAGGCACAATTTTGATTCTTGGGTCGTAACCTTCACTTCTTTGGATTTCAATCCTTCTCGTCACCACTTTGGGGGTCCAACCATGTTCGAAACCTCTTGAAAAAAATGTGTTGCAACCACAGAGGTTTGCCAGCGATGAACAGAATAACATGGATAGAATAATTCACCAAGAACACGTGTAGAACGAACGTCGGGCTTTTTCGTTTCTGCTATAGTTTGTCCCATTATAAAAATATGAATGAAACATTGTTATTCTCCTAGATTGTTCTCCCTTTAAACCCTGTAGTGGAAGAAACATCATGCAAGAACGATCGACCCACATATCATCCTGTTTATGGGTTATTCTACGTTCATCATTGGAATATAAGAATAGTAAAGAAATCATATAGAATTAACCACCTACCATGAGTTTTTATCGGTTTATGATGGGGTTTGATCGTCATTGGAGATCCATTGAGAGTCGTCACGATCTTTCAGCTTGTCAATCCATGATCCTCACCTCTTCATTTTACATCATTCACTAATGAGAGGAAATCTCCAAGATCTTCTCCAGCTCTCCCAGGTAAGGATTATTAATTTGATCTAGTATCCCAATTATTAAATAATGTAGGAAGTCATTTTTCAACGTTATATATGTTTCCACATTACATTTGTTTCAGTGTTACTGCATCGTTGTGTTGCAGCGTCATTGAGTCCCTGCATCGTAGTGATGCTGTGTCGATTCATAAAATCAAAAAACGATTACGTTAAAAGTATTTTTATTAAAATATATTAAGGAAAGTTGCATCCAAAAACTAAATTTTTTTCATTAACCAACGTCGGTCGAGGTTTGGCCCGCCTAAGGTAAAGTCATTGCCTTGAATGCAACCGTGCCCTCTGATTTTTTATCTGGGCACCCATTTTGAAGATATAAAAGTTCTACGATATTAATCCGAGCATTTTTAATTAACAATATAAATTTATTCAAGGATTTATTCTGGGAATACTATGCCTCGAAATCCCATGTCGTCTAAACTCATGGTCTCAAAATTTTCTCAGTTAATTTATAAAATTAATTCAGAGAAATTATGAGTCATTATAGTGAGTATATTAAATAAGGTGATATATATGTCATAATATAATTATTAATGAATAATAATAATGTTATTTATATTTTTATGGTGGTTAATCAGGTTTTAAGAGACATGGATAAATAAGTAAATAGTTGAATAAAAAATAAAATACGTCACTTATGGGGAGGTGGTAGTCCACATGTACATACATGTGAGGAGTTCATAATCCATAGACTAGGATAATGATTTATGAATGGTTAATCATTCCATAATTATAAAAATGATATAAATATTACATAAATTCATTTAATGATACATTAGAGCCATCCATTTAATACATGAATAAAAAATCAAGCATGGCATTCTTGGGGGCAGTATTCCACACATACACATGATGACACCTTAATTTTTAAAATGGTTTATGATGACGGTACAAATTTTATAAAACATTAGTGTAGTTCCTATTAATATTTTATGTAATACTAATGTTTTGATAATTCCATGGACAAAACATATTTTATGTTTGAGAAGTATAAAAAAATTAAGATAGGTCGGTTGGGAACATTTATCATGACCAAATCCATTCATAAATATATATTACATAAAATAGATGAATATTAATTATATGAAATAATGATCTGTGCCCAAAAAAATTGAGGACTAGTTCCTTTAGATACATGGAAACATAAACCTCTGGTACATAAGAGTTCAACATCATCTCCCTCTTTTTTCCTCACTACTCGCACCATTTTTATACATATTATATATAATACCCTTCTTCATAGCATCAGTACAAAAACAAAAGAAAGGGTGAGAACATATGCTCTATAATTCAAATCATGGAATATATAAATAATCACATAAGAAAAAATGAGTATTAGGGTATGATAGGATGAGATTAGCATTTTAAAACCATACCCTTCATATCATAGATCATAAACATGAGTCAAGGAATAAACAAAGGTAGTTTATAAGACATGAATCACAAAAAAAATAAATGAACATAATCCATGATATTATGAAATAATAGTTGAAATTTGGAAAAAATGTTACCTTATAACATTGTAAATATTTATAAAGAGAAATATGTTCACTCATTAGGTTAAGGGTATAAAATGAGGTTCCTATATAATGTTATGGACATGCAACTAGGTCCACACATAACTTTGTAGACATTAATAAGGTCCACACATAACCATATTTTCATGAAATCTAGGTCATGACATTAACTTATTGACATGAAACCAGACCTCTTCATAATCTTTTGAATATGAAATCAGGTTCAAACATAACATACTAATCTCATGTTTTTTCCATATTTACCCAATTCATTGGATTGAGATATAGGTCCCACCAATATTATAATTAAAATCATGCAAATGGGTTACATAAGATCATAAAAATTTCCTCACATTAGAACCCATGAAAATAAATGGGTTTCATAAACATTCATCATATTAGAACCCATCCAAATAAATTGGTTTCATAAAATTTTTATCCTAGAATAACTCATGCAAAAGTATTAAGCCTCAATTTTTTTTCATAACATGGATACAAGATCCATTGAAATAACAAATATGATATCATTGTATTATATCCCCAGTAAAACATATTTATTATCAAATTCTTTCATCTTATATAGAAAATTATTTTGAGTGATAACTTGAAACGTTTCTTGAGGAAGATAACCTTTATTTGAAAATCAATTTTTGAAACTAAATATTCATAAAATATAATGGATACAGCTTTATTAGGAAAAAATATTTGAAACTAATAAAGGAAGCATTATAACATGTTTTGTCTATGACAATCGTAAATTTATTTCATATTTTATACATTAATGTAATGACTCCATTCAAATTTTTAATAAAATCCAAACAAGCCTTGTATGAAAAAAATGGATATTCCTTTTAAATAAATTTATAATTAGAAAAATATGGGTAAAATAAAATAAAAAAATGTGATGGTTTTAAAAAATTCTTCACGACTTTTCAATAAAATATGGACTTACAAGAAAAATTGTATTTGGTCGATGAGAGGAATAAAGTATATTTTCCCTGATAACATTGTTTTGGTCGATTTAGTATATAAAGAAAGAAATGAAAGGAAAATTTGTATTTTCTTGAAATAAAAGAAGCATAAAAAACATCATGTGTTTCTTAAGAGGTATATCATAAGTTATTATTATCAAAAGAATAATCATAAACAATCTTTATCAATAATGAGATTGAGACATTAAATGTATACCACTTTGTTAACATTTGAATCATAACCCCCATGAAATAATAATGTATATATTTATATATAAATCACCCGATTTTAATGTTAATAATCATAAAATTAATTTATTTATAGTATATGTACCACATAAAAGAAATGAGGGAGGTATGAGGAACATGCCCCCACAAAAAAAAGAGAGATGGAAATACCTTACCATAAGTCTCAAATTTCGACGTACATGTAAAATCATTCTATATAAAAATATAGGTTTGTTATACTTATATTATATAACCATAAACACATAGAAATATATATATTTATTTATTTATATCATACCTTATATTATTTTCTTGTGACATATTATTACCTATTTATTAACAATTCTTTATTAAAATCACTGTTTCTAGTAATAACAACTTTGTTTTCTCATATATATTATCATTATGTAGTTTTGTTCTTTATATTTATCTGATTTCACAATAATATAAGTTTTATTTGACATTTTATTTATACCATATTTTTTCATTATATAAATTTTTATAGTAACCCATAGAGTTTAGAGATATAAAAATTGATTACAACCTTCATTGAGATGGTAGGATATAAGTATGCTTGAAAGTGGATTCCATTTTTTTTAAACGGATGTAAAAATAAGAGTAAATAATATATCACCTTACTAGAGTCATTATTATAAGAATATTTTGTATCTTCCATGAAATGTGTTAGTGGTAAACAAATCATATCGCTTCGTGAGGTGGTAATAACCTATACACATAAGAAACATTATCATATCCCCCACACAATGGAATATAAGAAGTTATATTTGATATAATAAATATATAGGTATTATTTTGTAAAAAATATCATATATATATTTATTTAATCAATTTTTATTACCATATAAGTATAATAGAAATGAAAAAATCATCATATCAGTTCACAAGATGGTAATTTATTCTACACATAATCAGTGTTATTATATTCCAACATGTTGGAATGTAAGAAGGTAAATTTGATATTGAATTCCCTAAGTATATTTATGCTTTAAATATCATATAAATAAAGTAAATCCATCATTATTTCAATCCATCATAAGTGGTTTTGGTAAATGAATTATATCGGTTCGCGAGGAGGAAGTCATTCATAAACACGACTGGTAGTTTTGTTTCCCATTTGAGGGGAGAAGAGGTGGATACAAGTCATTACCATAAATAAGTAACATCTTAATGTATTCAATATAATAATAATTTTATACTTAATTTTTAATTAATATTTTATTTAGTTTTAAGAATAAATAAAATAGAAAAACTCAGTTAATAATGACACATCTTCTTTAGAAAACCTCCATAGGATAACTTGGACTTTTTTTAGGATGTATTTTGTAACAAAAAAAAGTATTCAGGACATGGTGAGGAAATTAATTAATAAATTTTGGTAGGTAATGGATAATCCAATAGGATTTTAATATTTTAATTGGTATGGATATTGGGTGGCCTTTTATAACTAGGAGATATGACTACAGGGAATTTTTGAAAATAAAAAAGTGATACCGATGTTTTATATATTCCATAAGTCACCAAAAAAAACAATATAGAACATTATAAAAGAAAATTTCTAAATAAGGCCAAAAAATATGTTTTTTATATTTTTTGGTTCATTTTAAACACTTATCATATTATATTAACTCCCTATAAAACCGTTTTTACCTTAAGTGCAATAATGTATTTTTTCTATTTTTACTTTTCAGAATGGTAAAAATATAAGTTGACTAAATTATACAATAATTATTATTATAAATCCAAATAGTGATTCTATTTTATCAAATTATAAACTTATAATTTCAATAATGTAATTTATAATAAAACATGAAATACTTTTGAAAAAGCAGTTTTCTAAAGAGAAAGTTATCACATGTTTTAGAAGTTTTATATCAAAATAAAATATGATATTGATTAAAATGTTCCAAATTGTACTAATAATAATAAAATATAACTAATTAATCTTTTAAGGTCATACAAAAAAAATTTATGTTTAGAAATTATTTAAATGAAAACAAGATTCTTAATAGAAACTATTATTTTTCCTTATTCATTGAAAAATAATATTTTGAGAAAATTCCAAATAATTAAATAAAAGAAAATTTTGAAAAACTAATTTAGAAAATTTAGTACATTTTTTCAGATAAATTATCTAAAATAGTTGGAAAACGTGTAAAATAAATATGAAAATGTAAGAAGAATTCCTTTTTATAAAAATACAATTTTTGGAATAAAATTTGATCTATTCATATATCATGAATATAAATAATATTTTATGAATGTTAAAATATTGTTTTATTATATAATATATTAATTTTATAAAAATATTTCACCAAAAGTTATTTATATAATTTATTAATATTAAATTATTTTTTTTCATAAAACTATTTTTTCTAAAAAGATTTCATTTATTTTGGAATTGATTATGTTTCCATTTTTAATTATGTGGACACCAAATAGTGAATTTTAGATACAAGTGTGTTCCATATATTTTAATTATTTAGTTAATATTATTCATACCAACTGTTTCAATGACTAGGTGATAATTATCATATTAAATAATTATATTTTTCTAGTATGTTTCATTTCATTATAATATGGAGATGAAAGTAACAAAATCTATCGATGAAATTTGTTTTTTTTAATAACATTCCTTATCCTTTTGGGTGTTACATTATACTCCAATTAAAATGGATTTATCCCTCAAAATTATATCACTCTGCGATAAAAAAATTGAACATGATTTTTCATTATCACACCCTCTAGTTCCACTATAGCTTATTCGATTTTAGGATTTCTCCAAAATAAATATTGACTAGGTGAGTGTTATATTTTCATAGAACCTTCCCCCAATGATCCTAATTTTCTACTAGTTATTCTTTATATGACAGATCATTCTGTATAAGTATGAACTCTTAGTCTATTCAATGTGAAGGATTAGGTATGTAATTCCTTAGTAGATGTATATAAACATATCATGACCTTGAGAGAGATTACATAGAAGCTCTAAAAGATAATATACTTTCCTAATATGATCATGAATTTCAAAGGGAATATAAATATGGGTCTTAAATTTCATTTATATCTTAAGAAATATTTCAGCCTTTAGTTATTAATTGATAAATTTTAACTTCATTTCCTAGTCCATGAAATGAATATTGATGATGATTATTTTATTCATGAAGCACAAAAATAATCATATGATGTCGAACTAATTCTTTAAGCCACTAAATAATGTGTAAAATCATATTTTTTAGAAAACTTTATCCAATAACTTTTATGGTTTAAATTAATCCATTCCAAAAAATATTTAAAAATGGGTATCCTACAAAATAAGTCTAACCAAAAAATGAATCCAAAGTATTGGAATGAATTGATCTCATATCCTTCAATGATCAACTTATAAATAATAAAGTCTTATACAAAAATGTAAAAGTCTTAATCACTTCTAAAATTAATAATAAAATTATATGTGCTTCAAATAGAGAAATAATATTTTATTCCTTAAATAATATCATATCTTATCCAAACATTTTCCTTTAGAAATTTGAGTACATCTATGCACTGATAGATAATCATAAGTTGATATTCAAAATATCAAATTTGATTTCTGAATTATTTAATCTATGTAGAGAGAAATAATAAATTCTTATAATCACTTAAAATTTCACTAAATCTTACAAAATAATATTTTTCAAAGAGCTTATTCATAAATAATACAAAATGAAAATCCCCACTATTAACTACATTAATTTTCAAGATTCACATCAGTTTTTGGGATTTCATTTTGCAATCAATGGCTGTTGTGGCCTGTAATACAAATGATTAATTTGATTGGAGAATGGATTTTCATAAGTCCTAGACCCTTTTAAATTGAAAGACTATTGTGTGGGTGGTGTATTCTTTTGATTATCTCTCCATTTAATTAATTTACTACCCACTTCTCAACACATCTACATTTTTTTCTTGATGTCTAGGAATTATTTACTTTTAAACCCTGGTTTTTCCATTAATTCATTTACCTAATTTCTTCATCTCAAATTTCAATCATGTAATTATCTAAAATTTCCTTCCACGACGTGATTATTTCAAGTTCGCATGGGACTTGATCTTCTATTTTTTATCAAAACAATGGGAATGGTTAAAATATACAATTTCAATTTCTATAATAAGTGAACATATAATAAGTTATTTATAGCTACTAAAGTATCTTCTAGCCAACACCTTTTAATGACTAGTTTTTAAGATACCAAATAATTGATCAATAGTAAATTCAGATCTATTGATTAAACTTTATGTGAACCTTGAAATCATTGTTAAACTAACTTCATAAGTAAAATATATTGACCATCATGATTTTTGAGTTTGAGAAATTCCTTATCCAACACTATTCATAGAATATGAGGTAATTAATTAATGAGAAATATATCCTTAAACTCATCCCATTTAATGGACGCAATTACCTCCTTTTGAATAATAATAAGGTTCCACCATTTGTCTACTTCTCTTTTTAAATTAGAAACAAAATAAAATTGAATTTTTCATGCTCCAAACGTTGGAGATTAGAAAATTACATTTTAGTGGGATTTATCAATTGATTAAAAACTAGAAGATTAGTGGACCCACTAAAAGGAGGTATACGTTCCCTCATGAGGGACTCGACCAAACAATGTTCCCTAATTTTCTCTTTTTAATGTTCATCCTGATTCATAACTTTAGAAAGTTATGTTAGAATAGAAACAATTTATTTCATTCAATTTTCATTAAAATTTGGTTTCCCAAGAGGAAAAGCATTAAATTTTATATTACATTCAATATCAAATAATACCTTTAGGGTTTTTCAATGAATAAAACAAAAAACAATTTTGTGAGAAACTAAAATCATAATGAGAAATCATATAGTCATGAAAAAATCATTTATATGATATCCAACTCATGACACCTTCATATCAATAATTCACACATTAGTTTTTTATTAGGTGATGCGTGATTGTCTTATATTAAAATCAATCATAACTTTTTATAGAAATTATTTATTAACTAATGAATATCCCTCAAGAATGGTAGACTAGGCATGATGTAAGGGAATAATCACCATGTACCAGAATGATAGTTTAGATATGCTTGATGAACTCTTTTTTGGGTGGTACACCGAGGATGAAAATCCTCTAGAATCATGATAATTTATAGTATCTAGAAAGTGATGTATTTCATGAAAAATCATATATTCTTATCCTTACCTAAACAATACTATGTTATCCTACACATAGATTGTTCATATGTATTATTCACTAATGTTTTATAGATATAATTTACAACGGATAACTAAATTGTTTCTCTTATACCAACTATATGGTCATAGTATTTTTTTACATTTTTATTACATATTAATATAGAAATATTCATTACATAACAGAATAATCAACATTAGAACCATTTAGGACAAGTGCGTTTGGAATCATGGAAACATAAAAATGGGTTCATAAGAGTTTTACATTATCTTCCACATAGTTCCCCATAACTATCACTATTTTTAAATATATCATACATAATACCCTTCATTATATACTAGGGAAAGGAAATATAAAAAAAATTTATCTCAGAATCTAAGTTTGGGTAAAAAAGAAAAATATTAATGGTCATATAAGAATAACATGAGCATATTGGTACATGAATAGGATCATAAAATTTCAAAACCAAAATATTCATATTATAGCTCATATACATGGGTATTGGAAATAATATTTTCAGTTCAAAAAACATGAATCATAAAATAAAATCAATGAGCATAATTCATGAGAATATGACATAATAATTTGAAGGTGGAAAATATGTAAACTTATAACATTATAAACATGAATATATAGACATAAGTTTATTCATTAAGTTATTAAAATGTAATTAGGTCTATATATAAACCTATGTACAAGAATCCGGGTCCATGTATAACCTTGTGTACTAGAAAATAGGTCCACACATAATCATATGGACATGAAATCCACGTCCTCCCATAAACATGTAGACATGAAATGAGGTCTAAGAATAAACCAATGAATATGAAATTAGGTTCATGCATAACATATTTATCCCATGAGTTATCCATATTTACCCAGTGAATTAGAGATAGATATAGGTACCACACATCACATAATGAAAATGGTGAATATTTTATCCATAAGATCATAAATAATTCATCTCATTCAAACCCATGAAATGATATGTGTTTGAAAAAAATTATAATATCATAACCCAATAAAAGAAATGGGTTCCATAAACATTCCATCACTTCATAAATCATGAAAATGAAATGGTTTTCCAAAAAATATTTTCATAATAAACAGAAAACATTATCATAAATAATAAATATTTTTTCATTGGATAATACCCAAATTAAATTATATGAAACAATTAATGATGTCATCTTAAATATAAATTATTTTGAAATATTGCATGAATCATTTCGTGTGAAAAAAACCATTGCATTGAAAATAAATTATTAAAACATTTAATTCATAAAATAATTTCTAAATACTTTTGAAAATAAATATTTAATATTATAATGTAATCTTTAAAACATTCACTTGTTAGATGTTTGTAAATTATATTCATGTCATACACATAAAAAAATAACACGTTCAAATTTTTAGTAAAATCAATATAGGAATTGGTTGGAAAATAATATGAATATTCATTATAATAAATTCTGTAAGAAGTAAAAAATGGAAAGAAGACTTTATAAACTCTTTTGAGAATATTAAATCATTCTTTAAAACATTTTTATAAAATATGGACTTGGAAGAAAGTGTTTTTTAAACAAAGAGGTAAATAATGTTTATTTTTTTTATAAACATTATATTTTCTTCCGGAGTATATAAAGAAGGGAAAGTTAAATGAAAATATGTATTTTCTTGAATCAAATAGTGTATAATAAAGTTTTTATATCTCTAGAGTTATAGATCATAATATTATATTATCAGAGGCATAATCATAAAAAAATATGAAGAAACAAAGAGATTGTAACATAAAACCATTACCAATTTGAAATTTTTTGAATCCTAAGAACTATAAATAAAATATAAATATATGGATATGTTTATCAAATAATTTTCATGATAATAATAAAAAAACCATGTTCAGTATATAAACTGCATAAAAGAAATGAGTGGTTTAAAGGGCATGTGACCCACATAAATAAAACTGAGTTCAAAATCCCTTACCATAAATCTCAACATCCTCAGTACACATTCAATAATCCTGTATAATAAATATGTATTTATTATTCAACTTTTAAATAACCATTTTTATATATATAATTACATATATAATTTTCTTATTTCATTTTATTACAATTTGTTTTAAAAAATATTCGTTAAAATGTCTATTTTGGGTAATAAAAGCTTCGTTTTCAAATGTATGTTATCGTTCATTATTTTTTTACATATAATATGTTAATAATTATATCATATAAGTAATTTAAAACATTTTATTAATGCCATATATTTATATTTTATATATATTTAGATTCACCCATAATGGATTACACCATTCATGGAGTCATTGGGTCTTACATACTCATGAACTCTATTTCCATTTTTTAATGGTTTGAAAAAATAATGTTAAATAATAATTCACCTTAAAAGAGTCAATATGATTTCATATATATCACATATATTCATTAACATTATCCCTATTATCATCCATGAAAAGTGTTAGTGAAAAATGAATCATATCTCTTTCCAAGGTGGTGCTTCGTCGTACATGTGAGTGGAGTTGTCACATTCCTCATGGAATAAAAAGTAAGAATTTTAATGTGATATCATAAATATATAAGAATAATTATATTAAAAGTTTCATATATATTCATATAATAAATCCTTATTACCATCCAAGTAAATAAGAAATGAAAAACACATTACATCGGTTTGTGAGGTGGTAGTCTGCTGTACACATGAAAATGTGAAATCCCATATTTTTCAAGGTATGTAACTCCTTGAGTTTTTTTATTTAACCTTGGTGGATGTTACTATTATGTAGATATTAATCTTGGTCGGAGAAAATGACTTAATGTATGATGGAATACGTTGTTTGAAAGAAGGGATTTTGGGTATAAATGGGTAAACAACTACAATGTCTTCTTGCTACGTTAAGAAGCCTAAAATGGGGTTTGGGTTTTATATGGAAACTGGGCTGATAACTATCAAACAAATCATATATTTTTACTTTAATACATGATATTTAATTTTTTCCATAAAAATTTCATGAATGGATACAATCTGTGAACTGATTCATGACAATAAATGAATACATGTCGTGTAAGTATATGACATGTCAAGTAATATTTAAATGTAATAAATAATAATGAAAGGCAATGAATATTTCAGTATATCCATTTAAAAATAATTTCATGTCGTGTAACTATATTACATGCCCTATAATTCCCCGACCTTTAGTTTTAAATTGATCCATGTGGCTTATTTTTCTAATCACCTACGTATATCTCTCTCCTCTTTATATAAGGGGGATTTCAAGGGAATTTTGGTTCAACTCCCATTATTATAGACCTCCTTTTTGTGTAATGGATCCCCAGGTAAGTGGTTCGTCTTAGTATCTATCTTCTCTCCCTTGTTTCTCCAGATGTTTTAGTTTGATTTCTTCACGGTGTGCATTATTGTTTTTGATCTTAATCATTCTTGAACTAGGATCCTTTTTTCAATCAACTACACATTATTCCTCATGGGATTCTTCCACTATAAGGACTTTTTAATCTTCAGAAAAAATATGGTGTCTAAACCTTAACCCTATGGTTTGATAATTTTTATGTATGTGGGATAGTATAATTGCACTAACATATTATGCACTAAATAAATTAAAATAATGAATTGAATTATTCTTTGGTGTACCTTTGGATCCAATTGATTGTTAATCTAACTTGTGGTTTTTATTCAGGTGAGTAAACTCTTTAATTTATATTAATTCTTTAATGGCTTAAACGTGGTTTATAATGACATGGATTGTGGGTGATTTCAAGATATAGATTCACCTCGGCATAGATTGTTTATTGGGACAACTAGCGAGTTATTGGTTATGACCAATAGATATATGAAATGTGTAGTAGAATGATAAATGGAAATTTTAATAACTATCCACCATGCCGCATGATTTAATATTGTGATACACTTATTTCTATAACCAGTGTGGTGATTAAAAGTTGGAATTGTTATATTGCGGGCATGGCCTAGTTACTCAGAAAAAAAAGCTTATATAGCGAGGATATTCAAAGAGACTCATGTTGGAATGCTTATATAGTAATCTAGGCCAAGGGACATGATGAAATGCTTATATAGCGGGCTTATCCCAAGGACTCAAAACGAAATCCATGTATAGTGGGCTCAGCTGAGTGACAAATACTAAAATTATTATATAGCTGTTTTGGCGTTGATTAAATGTTGAAACACTTATATTTATGGTGTGCCCTAGATTTGAGTGATTTATACCTCGGTTATATGGTTATGGTTGGCATGGTTATAAGACATGGTTAGAGAAATTCATTCTTTTCCTTGAGGTAATTTATGTTTTTACCATAGTTATATGATTATAGTTGGAATGGTTGTGATACATGATCAGAGATATTCCAGCATGGTGCCGAAGAATATTGATGTGGTATTAATTTAGTTTTTTAATTAATTTATACACATGTTTATTTTAATGTTGTATAAAATTATTATCAAACTGGTTATTCTTAAACATAGTAGTGTTGACCTTCTGAGTTGTACTCGCACCCAATTTGGGATGTTGTTAGGTACCCGAGGAGAATATATGGATGTGGGTTTGGATAAGGAATAAAACTATTTTGTTGATTGTTTCTTGCTATATGGGATGGATTTTGTATGTTGGAATGAAATGGGGTTCCAGGAAGAGGAATTTTGGGGATTTTGTTGGGTCTGATACTATTTTATTTTTTATTTTCTTTAAAATGGAATTTAGTAACATTCCAAAACATAATTAAATTATTCATTTATTATTTATTAGATTATTCCCTTGGTTCTTGTTTTTTGGTATTCCACTATATTATACTGTTATCATTGTATCCACACTCTTATATTTATATGATTATTACCAGTATTGGTTTCATACATTTTTTTATAACTCTATAACTAGGGGTATTGTATCCTTACTATACTTATCACACCCTCACATCTAGTAAGATACCTCGGGAATACATGGAGGCCCACTTGAGTTCTCATAACCAACTTGTTTCGTCCATGTGAGATAATTCCAGATCAGGGTACATTATAAGGTTGTATCAATGTACATTTTTATTTTCTATTTTTTTACTATTTTGTAAAGGTAGAAAGGATAATAGGATTTTTCATGAAATGGTAATGAACTTGTTCATTAGAGTAGCTGACCCACATACCCGGGATAATTCGAGTTTCTATGGGTGGATTTCTTTTGTACTATGTTCTTATTACAATTGATGTTATTTCACCATGTGTGATTCAAAGGTTGTGTAAAGTTATGATTTTATGATATTAATTAAATCTTGAGATTTATACTTGTGATCATATATGGCGTGATACAACTATGCATGCATCATAATAGGCACAAAAGTATATATATTTACATGGATTGTTCATGACTGGGACATATTTATTTTTCATCGGATATATACTTTCATATCGAACTGTGATGACATAATTTTTATACTTGAAAAATTAAATAAATGTATTTACCTGTCATGAAACAAAACTTGTAATATATGTTTAGAGAGAACAATATTTAGTTTTTCTTTGTTGTTGTCACCTTTTTAGGTTTACATTTTTTTATAGCCCGATTTCGGAGGAGTGTGTTTGTCTTTTAGAAAACATCCTCCTGTTATCTTCATGTTCAGTGTCAAGAGAGTGTAAATCAATATTATCCTAATATAGTTGGACTAGAACTTCCCATAGTTTCCAATGATCATATGGATATTCATATTCTTGATAGCTTCCATAGGGTTATGAGATCAATGGAAAGGGAGACTTTTCACGTTGTGCCTTTGATATCTGAGCTGACAAGAGAGTTTCAGCTGCTACATCCACCAATGTTCAATGGGCTGGGAGTCCCCTAGGCAGTCGAGATCTGGATAGAGTCAGTCCAGATGATCATTAATTATATGGATAAACCCACATATACAAGGGTGATGTTTGCTTTATATATGCTTTCTGGACCATCCAAGCATTGGGGGAACATTCTGTAGTATTCATAATAGTAGGATGAGTTATCCTCAATGAACCTCAAGATGATGTTCTTAATCCATTTCTATCTAGAGACTTTCAGAGATGAGAAATCGATGAGTTCATGCACTTAACATAGGTGGGCATGTTAGTGGTGGACTACACTGAACATTTCACCAATATATTGTGATTTGATCTATCTTTGGAAGATTATGATATCTTCATTATGAGAGTTTTTTATGATGGTGTTTACTATGAGATAATTTCATATGAGAATATTTTCTTTATGATTAGTTTTGTATATGGGATACATCAAGAACTTTTCATTAATAGAAATCTTATAGATCCCTCAATCAGTATCCAAGATGTTTCAGCAATGAGAACTATAAACACTTCTTCTTTTGGAATAAAGCATCACTATACAAGTCTTCTTCGAGAAAATAACTATCAGAGTATTCAAGGAAGTGCACATCCATATCATGTTTGTGCTCCATTGAAATTATTACAATGTGGAAAGATGGGCCACAAATGTTCTTGTATTCCATACCCCTCTTTGGAATGTCATGTTAGTCAAAAATTAGGATTCCTAAATATTTTTTAGGGAATGAAGTTGTAGAGCTATGGAAAGGGGACATGACAAGAAATAGAATCTAGGAAGGACTCTTCTATGCCTCAACAGACAAGTAGATGGAGTTCCATGTGACATTCTGGTTTAGGCATGGGAGATGGTACCCCAATGAAAGAACTACAGTACTATGTTGAGGGTATAGCTCAGGGGAGTCAGGATGATGCCCAGGGCAGAGTTCCTAATCAGCTACAAGTCATGCAGATTACTCAATCTATTATGGATGCAAGACTTTCAACTATAAAATACATGATTCTTGTATCATCTACCCTTGATTGTGTTTTTTTGACACGGGAGCATCATGTTCCTTTTTTCTATTCTATTTTGAAATTTTTTTGGGATTGTATATGAAAATCATGGATGATGTTATGACCATATACACACAATTGGGAGAAAGATTAGAAAATATCATACATTATAAGGAATGTTATCTTGATATTGGTTTTTATTTTTTCTTTTGAGAACTATTTGTGCTAGAAATGATTAGACTTGATTTGATTATGGTTATGGATTAGTTAGTTCTATACCAAAATAATATTGACTATTACTAGAGGTGAGTCACCTTTTTATCTTCATAAGTAGGAAACTATTCTCACTAGGGTGAGTGGGATATTTTTTATATTCATACAGGAAAAAATTATTTCACATTTTATTATGTCATAGGTCAAATAGATGTTCTTTCTCTCTATAATGGTGGAATGTATCATGATTCATTTCCTATATTGGTAGACTATATTAAGTATGTTTTTCTAATGTGTTATACAACATACCTCCCTTGCGAGAGAATGATTTTATGGTTGAGTTGGTGTTGGTATCAGAGCCATTTTCTATCTCGGTTAATAGAGTGGCACAAATAGAGTATCGGGATTTGATATCCCAATTGGAATATCTAGAAGCTAGACATTCCATATATCCTAGTGTATCTTCTCTCCCAAGTACAAAACTGGCCTTTAATACCATTATTATTTATCAATGATTTAAGAAAACATTGATAAATGACATATTTATCATCGCTAAATAATGTACTGATACATTTATCCTTTTATCAGTGCATTTTCTTTAGCATTGGAAAAAGAAACCTATATCAGTGCTTCATTTTTAGCACCGATAAATGGTATCCTTTATAAGAGGTTAAGTTTTATCTCTGTTAAAGGGTACAATTATTAAGCTCTTTATTCTTAGCATTGATAAATATTTCATTCATCAACGCATTTTTAACACTGGTGAAATGAAATAATGAAATAAATAAAAAATTAAAAATGTGTTTATTAAAAGTTTTATTAATTAAATTATTGATAAAAATGAATTGATTGATTATACATTATTAAATATTTAAAATTTATTAATTAGATAATTATGATAATTAATGTTATTAAATTGTATATATTAAATATATAGATACATATTAATATATATAAATATGATTTATATATTACAAACAATTTTTACGCTTTACATTAAATAGTTATTTTTATAGTAAATAATGGTATATAATTTATAATTTATATGAATTAAAAACATTGAATAATTTCATAACACTCATCAATAATTGAATTTCATATGATTTTTCAATTTAATATAGATCTAATGTGTTTTATATTGATGTCACACATATATAATTAATGAATTTATATATACAATATGGACACACACATAATTTATCCATTTTTTCAGTATTGTTAAAGTGTGCCTATATTCTTATTTTATTCAATTTCACTCATTTTTAACATATATGCATGCACCCAAAAGTAGATATTCATTAACAATATTAAAATTATATTTTAAAAAATATATATAAATAAATATATTTATAAATGTACAGTCACTATATTTATACAATAATATATTTGTAGTTGTAAATAGATAAATATTTTCTAAATGTATTTATATAATTTTAGAAAAAATCAATATATATATGTTAAATAATTTTTAAATTTATAAAAAATTTACTAAAATAATGGATATATTTAGTATATTTATATTATTATATATTTATTAAATATATATTTTTATTTATATAAATATATATAATTATACAAATAATATTTTTTAAATATATGTCTATAATTAGAAATAAATAATTATAAAATTGTAATAAATATATTTAAAAAGGAATATATTTACTATATTGATATTTATATATATTTATTATCTATTTATAATTTTTTACAATTTTTTATTTATATTTATAATTATAAATCCATTAACAGCACTTCAGTAATAAGCACTAATAAAGGAATTTTTATTAGTGCTTTTTCTACACTGATAAATACGAATATTATCTGTGTTAAATAATGTTCTGGTAAAATGAATATTTATCAGTGATCTATGTTTATTTCTAATAAATATTGTTTTTATCATCGATTTTTAGTTCTCATAAATATAAGATGTTATCAGCGCTAAAAAAGCGCTGATAAAAAGGCCTTTTATCAGCGCTTATGTTATAAGCAGTCATAAAAGGGATATTTTTCAGTGATTATTTGTACACATTGGTAAAAGTGTCCAAATATATTTTTAAAACCCTAAAAAATTTCTAACCTATCACGATATAAACATATCTACGGAAGCCACTCACTACTGGTGGTGCTCCTCGATGAATCGAAGGTTGAATCGCACCACTCCTCTTCCACTGAACATCTCGTCCAGTAATCAAAGAGTGTATCCAATTTTATTCAAACTTGCGAGGTAGGCCGTATGATTTTTTTTGTATTTTTTTCATTTTTTGAGTTCTTATTCTACAATTTTTATATAATCCATTGTTTATGATCTATTGTATACAATTTGTTTGTGAACCGTTGTTTAGGAAACTATTTATGGACTGTTGTTTGTATTGACTACCGATGTATGTTTGGTTATTTATACCAATTCATCAATTAGATCTTGATAAAATGTAGGACACTATTTGTTTTTGTTATGATGTCTCTTGTTTCAATCATGCACATAAAATTTTAGATATAGCAACACATCTCATCCACTACTTGCAATTATTGTGCTTCTTTCAGCAAATAAGATGGAGGGTTGAACATATTTTTCCATATCATGCGGGCCACCGGTTGTTTTATTCATTATAATTATTCTAATGAGACCTATGTCCAATGATATTTCAAATTTTTTATCATGATTGAGGATAGATAAAGGGAACATTTTCTATGTGCACCCACTGTTGATGTTCTGTGTACATCTGTGGGAAGGTAAGGATCAACCTTTACAGAAACATTGTTTTTCATCATAATGACATGTTATCCTCATTTAATGCCTCCTACACTTTTGATATTCTCATGTTTTTTCATTAAACTCAATGATGGGTCAATAAAATTTTAACTCATGTATCCCCTGTGAACTCTTCTTTGGTAATTTTAGGGGGTGAGGGTTGGGAAACAAATTCATGCTCAATCTTTCTTAAAAAATCACTACTTTCAATCATCATTTATAATGCAAGAGTGTTTATTAAAAATAATTTTCATCTTTTGAGGAAATTTTCATCTTTCAGACCTCTTCTTGAAACCTCCTTCATAAAAGTGATATTCTCTAACCATCCCATGAAAACTATCTATCAAAGGAATTTACTTTTACATGAGTTCACGATGGTTCCCTACTTCTATTCTAGTTAAATATAACTTCGGACATCCACTAGGGACATAGTTAACATTGAAATATTAATTTGAATAATATCTACAACATCATTAGTATAATTGGTAACATTATTTTATAAATATTCCATTAACGTAAAAATAGTGAATATATTCCAAATAATTGAGGAAAAACGTGAAAAATACCCATGCAATCTAAAATAAAATCACATGTATTTTTACCTTCCAATATAGCTCATCTAGTTGTCCTTACTTTTCTTATAGGTAAACTTGATTGTATTTAAAACATATCCTATATTTTATCTTTTACTGGGAACATCCAAATCTCTATTTATGAACCCAATAGGATGGATATAAACTGAAAATGGTTGTATGATAATCATCTAAAAAATGAATATGACGATGGAGTTAAAGAGTTTATTATGTTTTAGAAATATAATGCATATGAACCTTCTAAAATCATCTACCCATGTTTACATTGTTGTTATTGAAGACAAATTAGGCCAGAAGAGTTATAAGAACATTATATTTTCCATATAATATATCAAATCTATGAATTTTGGACTAAAAATGGGGAAAACTGAATGTGTAAATCGATTGGGATGATAATACAGTTTATGAATCATTTGATATGAATACCTCAGTAAAAGATGGTGGAGATCGCATGGATGAAATGAAAATGGAAATTGAAGATGTCCTTGGTGATTTTCCAAATTTTTTTGATGATTTAAATAACTATTTCTAAAAACCATTGTATACTATTTATACTAAATACAGAACATTGTCAGCAGTATTGAGGTTATATATTATATAATTTGGCAAAGGATGAAGTGACACTATCTTTACATAACTACTTGGTCTTATAAAAGATGTGATACTAGAAGAAAATGGTCTACCATGATAAATTATTGATGCAAAAATAATTTTATGTTCAATAGGTATGGTCTCTAAATAAATGTGTACTTGTAAAAATGAATGCATATTATTTTTCAAGGACCATGAATCCCTCCTGAAATTCCCTATATGTGGTGTGTATCGACACCAGAAAAAATGAATCAAGTCCCTAAAATCAGTATGGAACTTTCCAATCATTCCATGGTTTAGAAGACTATATTGATGTGAATAAACCACAAGAAAAATAACATGGAATACAGATATAATAATTAAAGATGGGAAGTTATGTCATCCAGTATATTCTCCTCAGTTGAAACAAATTGATTATTAGATTCCAAAAATTGGAGATGAGCCATGAAACATTCGTCTGGCGTTATCTATATATGGAATAAATTATTTTGGTGCATAGCTTATTACCCATAGTACATGGCCTGTTATGTTGGGAAATTATAATTTTATTCCATGGTTATTCATGAATCATAGATACATTATGTTTCCTCTTCTTATATATAGCCAAAATTAACCTGGTAAGGATATAGATATCTATTTGGATCCTTTAATCGAATATCTGAAATTTATGAGGGATATATTTTTTATAATGTACGATGCATATAGAAGTGAATAATTCACATTGAGTTCCACGTTGTACATAATGATAAAAGACTTCCCACCTTATTGAAATATATCAAGCTATAGCATTAAAGGAATGTTGGGGTGTCCCATTTGGGAAAAACTCACATAATATGTTTAGTTGAAACATTCCTCAAATACTATGTTTTTATGACATCAAAATTTGTTACCTTGATGACATAAAGACCAATCGTGGATGACAGTATTTTATGGGAATATTGAACAAGGTACAACACTGTGTCTAGCAATAGGAGATCAACTGTACAAAAAAGAAAAAATATTGACACTATTTTTAGTTAACCATTTTTAAGAAACCATACAAAATTAGGTTGGAAGAAGAGATAATTTTTTTTAATTACCGTATTGGAAATGATTATATGTTAGAATGTTTCTTGATTCCATGCATGTAGAAAAAAATGTATTTGATAGTGTTATTGGAACATTACTAAATTTTCCTAGAAAAATGAAGGATGGCATCAAGGCATGGATGTGATTTATTGAAATGGGGATATGGAAAGACCTGGCATCGATGAAGGGTAAAAGGTGTAATTTTCATCCCCCCATAGCTTATACTCTATCTATAGAGGAAAATTTTCATTTTTTTCTTTTCCTTTTGACTATAAAAGTTCCACATGGGTATTCATCAAATACCTATAATGTTGTGTCAATTACTAATTTGAAGTTATAAGGACTAAAATCACAAAACTGTCATGTTTTGATTCCAGACATAATGCATGTTGCTTTCCATTGCATTATCCCTCAAAATTTAAGACATACATTAACCAAAATATGCTTCTTTTTCAAAGCCACATGCATTAAAGTTGTAGACCCAGAAGATTTTACCACCATGAATAAAGAGATTTTAATCATATTATATGATTTAGAAATGTTCTTCCCACCACCATTCTTTGATATAATGGTCCAGCTGATAGTTCACTTAGTTAGAGATGTTCAACTATGTGTTCCAATCCATTACATATGGAAGTACACAATTGAACGATATATGATGATTTTGAAAGGGTGGTTCAATAATCAAATTCATTCAAATGGTTTTATTGTAAAATGATATATTGTTGAATAAGATATTGAATTCTGTACTGATTACCTATCATATGTCGAAATCATTGCTCTCCCAAAGTCTTGTCATATCGAAAACCTTATGGATGAAGGGATATTCAGAAGTGATTTTGTTATAATTACCTTGATAGAGTAAAAGCAAAACCATCTTCACATATTACATAATAGTGAAGATGTTGATCCATACATTGAATTTCACAAAGAAATTATTAGATATTTGAATCCATCAAGGGATGAAATATTTATATCAGATACACATTATCAAAAATCTATTGGCTGGTTTAGAGATAAAATTTATAAGTAGTTATCTGAAAATGTAAATTCAACTGTTGAACCACATCAATTTCTATCGAGAGGAAAGAATGAAAATGTTATATCTTACATTGTGTTTCAAATAAATTGTAATAAGTTATATATAAAAGAATATGATGAATTCATTATGATGAAAATTTGTGGAGTTACGCTTATGGATGAAGTTATTCATATATCTTATTCCAAGTATAGAAATCCAATTTATGAAAATATTTCATATTTTGGAATTATAGAACAGATTTATGCATTGGATTATACAACATTTCTAGTTATGATTTTCTATTACAAATCAGAAGACAATATAAATGGAGTGAAAGTTGATGAAATGGGCTTTGTGAAGGCGAATTTAAATGTAGAAGGGGAAAAATATGAGCTATTCATAATGGAATCCCAAGTAGTGAATGTATTTAATGTCTTTGGTCCAATAAATAAGAATTGTCCAATTGTCCTACTATCGACTAAAAATAATGTTGAGTCAGATAAAAATTAAATCTAGGATTACACTTTCATTGGGGCATAACAATCAGTTTATTTTTTTCCCAGTGTAGAAAATGCCTTGTATGTTAGAGGGTACCACAAAGAAGGGATTTGTATTCTAGAAAGAAGAACAAAATCCTTAAAACCTTTAAGAAATGAAATAGAGTTCAAAAAGAAGGTAGGTATTTTTTAAAATATTATGTTTTCCTCATAATATTATATCTTCTCTGCTATATTAAGATAATATAAATAAATATTCTGACTAGATATACAGACAATGTCTTCTACACATGATAATGTAACCAATCCCTTGAAATAAGAAACTATAATTAAGGAATATCTTTGGAAATATGTAAATGTAAGGTTATGATATACATTCCCGATTTTACTGAAAAGAAATGTAATTGAATGTTGATTTAATTTTCATTATTTCTTACAGAGTTCGTGTATATTATTACTAAAATAATAATATTTTTCTTATATAGGTATGTTATTTTTATTAAGTAGAGATGGTTTCTTCATAAATAGCATGAGTTAGTTCATTATTAAGAGATAAAGAAACATTGATTTTTTTGAATGTATGTAATAATTTGTGTTTATGTAATTTTATAAATCAATGATTGAAATGTATATAATATAGTATTTTTTCTTGTATTTGTGTTGTAAATTTCATTTCATTTAAATTATGTATTGGGACTAGTTTTCTATACTAAATTTTTTTGTGTTTAGAGTGATATGGTGTGATGTAACAACACTCAACAGTATTTTACTTTATCAGCTCTTTTACAAAAGAATCCCATTATTATTTCTCTTAGAAGCAATAATAAAAGAGACATTTATCAGTGCTTTGAAAAGTGTTGATAAAGGTATACATTATAATTTCTTATATCAGTGGTGTTTAAAGGCCTTTATTAGTGCTAAATTAAGATGATGATAAATAGAACCTTTATCAACTCTTTTTTAGTGACGATAAAATTCATTGGATTTTAACATATCCATTGTTATTAATGATTTTCTATCCCTAAAAAGGTACATTTACAATTATATTAAAGGCTACTTTGGTCTTAGTGGTTGGGTTCTCCAGTTATTTTCGCTAATAAGGTAGAAGGGACTTTTCAATTATGTGTGGATTATAGGTGATTGTACCAGAACAAGGTCAATAATTGATATCATATTCTACACATTGATGATATTTTAGATTAGTCATGTAAATTTATATGATTCATTAATGGTTTTGAGTAACAAAATGAGACCGTAAGGGGAACTGCGAGCTAGGGATTCCTCTCGTCACCGCCTCCTTCTACATCTGGGTTGGCGTAGTGACACTATTCATGCTCATCAAGATCATGGTGTCAGATCTTCTGTTGTTGTCATATCGGTGAGTTCATGGACTTGGTTGTCTCGGCTATTTGTACCGTGGGTGGCCTCTCCTCACCCAAATCCTTCTTCACTGGATAGGGTATCTCATGGCGGCACAGTGTTGGTCTGCAGCCAAGATCCAGCTACTGTGGCTTTATATTTTCCACCTTATCTCTAGTGTGTGCGTTGGGTGGTTTTCTATGGTCTCCGTGAGAAACATGGATGGCGCCAAAGAGATATGGTTTGTAGTGGGTCTACTTCCCAGTGTGATGGTGTTATATTTTTTATTTCTTTTTTTAATAATTTTTTGTTTAGGATACGTTTCTATTCGAGTTAATGATTTCATTTGTTGGTTTTAGGATTCGAATCGATTCTTCTATTTCATTCATGCTTTTTCTGAGTCTTTGATGCCAATTGGGTCACCGATTCTTCAGCTTTTTCCAGTTTGTGAAGGAAGATTAGATATGAAGTGTGTTCTATAAATGATTGAAGGTGAATGATGAAGTATAAAAAGATCATTGTATTCGAGTTTGGTCCCGGTTGTTCTGATCTAGAGGATGAAGATGATTATCAAGCAAAGGTGTGGCATTCTTGTTGTGTTGATTGTTTTTGGTTGTGATGAATCCTTTAAGGCAAGGTAGTGGAGGGTTTTCTATTGAGGTGTTACATTGATTCTGAGTTTGAGAGCTCCAGGCATGGGAGTTGTTTCTTAGAGGTGGAGGTTCTCTGGTTCACTAATTAGTTTTCGAGTAAGGTCAGAACTGAGTTTTTTGTTTTAGGCGATGGATCTAATTTAATGTGATGTTAATATGGATAGATTCCTACTAAAACCATAGGTAATATCCAGATCATTCGAAAACCTCAAGTGGATGGTTCATCAATTGGACGAGTTCTAAGAAAATGTTGGGAAAGGTTTGTCAGTTTTAGAATTTATGGTTTTCATTTTGAAAGATATCTTGTTTCACACTTTCTACAAGGAAATGATTTAGATGAGGATTTAGATCGAGTAGCTTTCACTATTCATAGATATTTAGATTCATAAGACTCAGAGGTTATGGCTTAGCCATCGGTACTAGGACCGTGTATTTTTGCACCAGATAGATTACTTAGTTGACATGCATTGGTGGAGGCTTTCCATTAAGATTTTGACACTGGGGAGGGGAATTTCTTATAGTCAGGTTTTAGGACCAGGTTTTGTTTATGCGTTTATGTATTTGATGTTTTGTGAGGTTTCCCCCTTCTCCTTAAAAGGAGGTTTATCCAAATAATGAATAAAAATTTAGTCTCTCAGGACATTCAATCGTGATATTTTCAATTAAGGTATAGGTGTTATGATATTCTCTAAGATCAACTTGAGATTGGGATACCATTATTTGATCATGAGATGATAATACATACCTCAAACTACTTATAGGAGCAGGTGTGGTTTTTATGTGTTTGTATTGATGTAGTTTGGTTTGACAAAATGCATCATTGGTATTTGTGGCCTTGATGAATTAGATGTTTAATCAATTTCTGGATTGGTTAGTAGTGTTTTCTTCGATGAAATATTAGTATACTCGCAGTTAGAATATAATCATTACAAATATATTGACCTCATCTGGATTACATTGAGAGAGAATCTACTTTATGAAATGCTAACCAAATATACATTCTTGATTGATATTGTGTACTTTATGGTCCATGTAATCACAGACAAAGGAGTGTCAGTGGACCCTAAAAATATTTCAGGAGTGGTGTCATGGGTGAATCTGAATGATGACTTTGAGATTCATATCATTTTAGGTTTATAAGTTTATCATTAGTTATTTATATATGACTTCTCTTATTTGGAAGTACCACTGTCAGGTATGACCAGTAAGGGGTGATGTTATTTTAGTCGAATTCTTGTGGGAATTCTTTTCAGTATCTAAATGGATGTATGACCTGAGCACGAATCTCCACATTTACAATGCCAATTAAACCATATTCCGTTTGTAGTGACGTATATGGAGTTTTAATCATTGTATTTTAGATATAAAAGAATCATGTGGATTCTTATGTCTCTAGAAATCTATTATTGAATGATAGGAATTTTTCTTCTCTTGATTTAGAGTTAGTAGTTGTGGTACACTCCCAACAATTTTGTAAAAATTTTATTATGTGTGAGATTTTTGGGGTGTACACATACCATAATATCCATAGGTACATATTTTCTTAGTGGGACCTGATCCTTCGGTAGAAGAGGTGGGAGACTATCTGTATTCAATCAACTTCGAGTTATATTATTCAACAAGAAATGGAAATGAATTTTTCGATCCATTGAGGTGAAATAAGGCGGAATATGGAGTGTGAGATTTGTGGAATTATTATTGGGTAATAGAATTATTTATAGACATTCATCTAGATGTTTAGAAGACTTATTGAAGAGTATATCAAACTTTAACAAGATTTATACTCATTCTTCTTAACTATATTAATATCGAGTAGTCATCTGATTTGGAGGTCATAGATTTTAGAGATAGATTTTATGGTGGGTAGATTCCATCAGGATGGTATCATATTATTGTTAATTATATTCTTTTAAGTGATCAAGTATGGGTGACTCTAGGATTTCATGAGGAGTTGATGAAAGGGTTTCATGCTTCATAGATGGGTTGTAAATCCAGGTTTGACAATGATTTATCAATATATATATATAGGTAGTACATGTGGTTAGGAATGAATATAGAGGTAGCAGTATTTTTGGATAGATGATTCACCTATCAGTAACTGAAATTCAAGAATCAGAGGTTAGCTCAGCTTCTTTAGACTCTTCTTATTCCTGAGTGGAAATGGGATGATGCCACTATAAATTTTGTGAAAGGATTATCCATAACAACTCATATGAATGATGTTTTATGGGTTATTATGGATCAAATAGAGAAGGTATCTCACTTTCTACATGTTAGTGAGAAATTCATAGTTGACGATCCACATAGTCCTTACATGCATGAGGTAGATCAGGTGAATGGTCTTCCAAAGAGTATTGTTTCTGATTGATATCCTTATTTCACATCACGTTTCTATAAGGGTCTTCAGAATGCTTTGGGATCATAGATTCTTTTGAGTATGACCTTTCTTCCTTATATTGAAGGTAAATTTGAGAGGACTATTTAGGTTCTGTAGGATATGTTATGAGCTTGTATTATAGACTTCGACAGTTCATGTTCATAGTATATAAAATTTAATATCCCCATGCATCAATCTAGATGACTCCATTTGAGTATTTTTATGGTATGTTGTACCATTATCCTCCTTTCTGGTTGGGGGAAGGTTAGTCAGTTTTAATTGGGCCTAGTATCATGCATGAGAAGTCTATGAAGGTTCAATTGATTAGACAGTGGTTAGTGACCATACAAAGCATGATGAAATAATACACTAACATCAAATAAGACATCTAATGTTTGAGGTCAGCCACCATTTTTTCCTTTGGGTATCTCTTATATTGGGAAAACATCATATCAGGAAAACATGGAAATATAGAACCCATGTTTTTCAGTCCATTTGAGATAGTGGATAGGGTATTTCTAGTGGAATACCAATTAGCCCTTCCATATTTATATTGTTCTCTGAATGATGTGTTCCACATGTTACGGGGCCATAGATTTTATTTAGACCCTTATCACTTGATTTATGTTGTTGACATCATGCATAGTTTTGATTTATCCTTTGAAGCGTGTCCAATATAGATTGTATACCATAGTGATATGAATATTCGGGGTCAAACTATTGTATTGGTTTAATTTACGGGGATTCATGGGTGTGTTTAGAAGAATACCTTGGAGAGGGAGTCTGATATTTGAGCACAATTTTTAGAATTTTTCACTAAGACTCCACTGTGATTCATGGAGAAGCTCGGGGATGCGCTTTTATTTGGTGGGGAGGTTTTAATATCCCATCTTTCTCTAGTTACATACCTCCTTGAGTATTTCGTTTGAGCCTTGGTGTCTGTTTCTTGTTAGGGGAATGTAATCCTTGTTGGGGAAAAGTAATCAAAGTCAGGAGATATAGGTAGTTTGAATTATTGGAGTACTGGTATAAATGGATCATGTGTAACCATGGTTCTTGGTATGTTGAGAAGCCTACAATGGTGTATTGGTTATATAAGGAAACTAGAATGAAAAATATCATGCATAATAGCTACACATCATGTAACTGTAATACATTCTATTTAATGTTTACAAGACACATGTCTTGAATGGTTACAAACTGTGAAATTGGTCATGAAATGCAAGGAATAGACATCATGTAAGAATTTTACATATCATGTTATATTTAATATCAATAATGAAAATTATGTGGTGACCAGTTTTTCATCATATCCCATTAAAAATAATCTCACAATGTGTATCTATACAACACACCATGTA
Organism: Viscum album; assembly: GCA_963277665.1. NCBI lineage: Eukaryota > Viridiplantae > Streptophyta > Magnoliopsida > Santalales > Viscaceae > Viscum > Viscum album. The sequence continues at coordinate 239,517,538 of OY728155.1, read as the reverse complement.
ATTCCCTGACCTACAGTTTTAAAATCTATTGTGCGGAAGATTTTTCTATTCACCCACATGCAACTTTATCCTCTCGACCAACAATTACATTCCTAGAAATTTTGGAGCACATCCCTTTATTCTAGATATCCTGTTTCTACAATCAATCCTTAGATAAGTGGTTTTGCATTGGATCCATCTTCTCTCCCTTGTTTCTCTAGATGTTGTTGTTTAATCACTTAACCATGTGCATTTTTTGGTTTTGATATTTATTATTGTTGATCTATGATCCCTATTGAAATCATCTTCTCGTTCTTTCTCTTGATAATTTTCCATTAGAAATGTTCTTTGATCATTGATTAATGGTAGGGTGTCTAAACCTTAACCATGTTGTTTGATAATTTTCTAGTATTTTCCATAGTAAAATTGCGCCAACATTTAATGTGCTTAATAAATTGAAATAATGAATTGAATTATTCGTTGGAGTCCATTTGGAATAAATTGATCGTTGAACTGGGTTGTGGTTCCCATTCTGGTGAGAGAACACTAGAATTTGAATGAATTTTTTAATAGAATAATGTGAGTTTATGAGGAAATGGATTGTGGTTGAATGCATGATATAGAATCCACCTTGTATTTTCTTGTTTATTGAGATAACATGTATGTTATTTTTTATGTCCAATTGATTTATGAAATGTGTAATTGAATGATAAATCGTTATGTTCATAACTTACCATTAGTCCATTTCCTGTGATATTGTGAAATCATTGTTTCCAGGAATGGTTTTTTTAAAGAAGGTGGTAACTTGGTCAAAGAGCAAAAAAAAATTTATTGAATATAAAAAAATAAATAGGATTATAGGAGATGAAAATTAGGTAGTTTTTTATAATATTTTTCAAAAGATACAATAAATTAGGAGGAAGATCGTCCAGCCAAGTCATATCCTGGTGAATTCCCTTGTTCGCAAGACTGTTAGCAATAGTGTTCGCTTCATGGAAGGCATGAGTGGTGATTTAATCAATCTCCAGGAGAGAATTCATACATTTAATCCAATGCGTAGTCAGGGGCCAGGACAGGTGAATCACCCCATTCCAGATTGCATGAACAATGGTGGTTGAGTTATATTCAATCCATAGTTTTCTCCATCCTTTTTGAATGGAAAAATTTATGGCATGAATGACACCCATCATTTCTGCTTCCAATGAGGAATCTATACCACATTTTCCAAAGAGACAACCATGGAACCGACCAGAAGAATCTATAAAAATCACCCCGTAGTCGGAAGGCCTAGGGTTGCCCTTTGAGGAACCATCAATGTTCACTTTGATCCATCCTGGCATAAGATCCTGCCAGAATACTTCAAAGGTAAGTTTGGGTTGTTGATAGATGCCATCGACCCGAATTTTGTGCAATATCTCCCAGTCTCCAACAGAGTTGTTGCAGTGGCCTTTTTGGATCGTATCAGCCTCTCAGATCGCAATGAGAATCTAATATTTTTCTACACTACGATTTAATGATCATTTATAATAAATGATATCATTTCTATCATACCAGATCACATACAGAAGCTCAGAAACGGCAGAGAGGAAGATGTTTTTGATTTGTTGAGAAGCATCCTGACCAACACATTTCTTTAAAAGAGAACATATTGAGTCAGGTATAAACCATCTGCAATTAATGATATCAAATATATAATTCCATAAATCAGAATTTGTTGCATATGAGAAGAAATTATTGTTAGTATCTTATCTATGTTGGTTACATAGATGACACATAGAACAAAGTTGAATTCCAAATGTTAGAAGGCAGACCTCAGTGGGAAATCTATTGTAAGAAATACAAAAAATAAGGGTCAGTCTTGTAGGTTTGATCCATGTTTTGTTAGTAAGATTTAACCATTTAAAGTTGGATTCATTGGCATGGAAATTTTGCTGGTAGAAATTTCTAGAGTCAAGAAGTCCATTTGGGGCTGGCTCCCAGACAAGGAAATCATCAGAGATAGTATAAGGGTATTTGTCAATGATTTGAGCAATATTGTATGTGAGGTCATTCATGTGTGATTTAAGAACTTCCTTTATGGTGTAACTAGTGTTCTGAGGGGTAGAATTAGGTGGAATAATGGAAATTAAAGGGGTACCAGTCCAATTATCTAGCCAGAAATTTATGTCAGAGTCAACCCTAACCATCCATCTAGAGTTTTCCATAATGTTATGAAATGAGTGCCTAATGGAGGTCCAAATTGAGGAGGTGATATAATTAAGATTTCCCTTCTTAATTTTATTTTGAAATTTGTGTTTGAGAAAGTCAAGATCATTAGTGATATTAATTATTAATCTCCAAGAAATTTTATCTTGCAGGGCATCATTGAAAAATTGTATGTTTTTAATACCAAAACCCCCCTTATCTAAGGGATTGCAACAGGTATTCCAAGGGATGGTGACAAGTTTCCTTTCAAAAATATTTCCCATACAAATGAATTTCTTGATGTAAGTATTGATTTTTTTAAAGGAGACCATGGGCCACCTATAGATCATGAGAGAGTAGACCATCTTGGAGACAATAGTTTATTGGACGAGACAAAATCTACCAGCCATGGAGAGGGACTTGCCTTTCCAAGAAGAGAGCTGACTAATGATTTGATCAAAAATGATGGAAAAATAAGAGGATTTATGTCTTCCCCAAAAAATAGGAACCCCAAGATAGGTGAAGGGGAAGCAATCCTCTTTTACCCCAAGATTAGTAGTGATAATGGGTTTCCTTTGCGGGGAGAAATTTTTTCCAAAGAAAATATGTGATTTGTTCAAAGAAATAGCTTGATCTGAAACCTCCTCATAATGAGAAAGAGATATTTTAAGCACCTAAATATTCTTTTGATCACCTTGAAGAAACAATATGATGTCATCAACATATAATAGGTGAGTATGGACCTTAATATTTCTTATATCCTGGATGGGTTTCAGTTTATTTTGACTAACAAGTTGTGTGATGAGTCTACTGAGGTAATCCTCAACAATAACAAAGAGGATTGTCGAGAGATGGTCTCCTTGTCTGACACCCTTTGTGCATTTGAAGTAGCATTTTTGGGTAACATTAACCAAAATGGAAATTAAAGAAAATTTAAACAATGTTTGGATCCACATGAAAAAGGTATCATTAAATCCAAAACATTTTAAGAATTTGAAAATGAAACTCCAATCAATGGTGTTGAAAGCTTTTCTAATATCGAGTTTGATGGAAAAATTTCCACCCCTCATTGTTTTTTTATGAGTGTTAGTGCATTCAAAGGTAAGGCAAATGCAGTCCTGAATAGACCTACCTTTTATGAAACAAATTGATTCCAAGAAACAATTTTGTTGAGTATAGGATTAAGTCTATTAGAAATGATTTTGGTAATGATTTTGTAAAGAGTGTTTATTAGGGCCATAGGTCAAAATTGGTGAATCTCAGAGGCATTGTCAGTTTTGGGAATTAAAGTAAGAAATTGTGCATTAAATCCATGAGGGAGAAACCATTAGTGAAGAAGGACCTCACAATATTGCAAACGTCCAAGTGAATAACCTCCCAATGTCGTTGAAAGAAACCATTATTAAAACCATCAAGTCCCAGTGCACTGTCAAGTTTCAGAGAAAAAATAGTATCTCTAATTTCATGATCCATATGGATGTTTAAAAGAGACTCATTGTCTTTCACATCAACCATAATAGGAATGATATGAGGTCTAAGATCAATATTGACATCCGGACCATTGAAGATTTTTTTGAAATAAGAAACAACTTGGTTGGAAATAGCTTCTTCAGAGTCATGGAGTTGATCATCATGTAAGAGTTTAGCAAGATGTCAGGAGGCTTTCTTAACTCTTTGAAGCAAGTTATAGAATTTAGTGTTTATGGCACCATCAAGGGTCCATTTAGTCTTAAAAATTTGTTTACGCATATTGTCTTTGTATGTGATAAAATAGTTAAGTTTTAAAGAAATGTTTATTTTAGTTTGAGGATCAATAGTAAAATCAGAATTAGTATTCTGAGTTTGAAATTGAACCAGTTCCTCTTCTAGAGAAAACATGTCAGCATCAATTTTTTTATTTTTAGATCTACACCATCCATTAAGGGATTCCTTTAATATTTTATGTTTGAGGATACAGGAAAAGATATCATGTTGATGGTTTATATTATCTCAAACAGTTTTGATATAAGAAACACAGTCAGCATTCGTGGACCAAGCATTATTGAATCTAAAAGGTAAGATAGGTTTATGGTGTTTAGCAATCAAACTGACCAAAATAGGATGGTGGTAAGATTTTAATCTAGGGAGGGAAATTCTAGAGACATTGTCCCATTTATCCAACGTCTCCATATTCACAAAGGCTCTGTCCAATTTAATGGCTACAATCTTATTATAATTCCTTCTATACGAGGTGTATTTTGGACCAATAATGTTGATTTCCACAAGGTTGTTATCATCCATAGAGGTCTTAAACTCTCTTGAGGATATGGATATGTGAGAGGGACCCATTTTATCATTGGAGTTGATAATGTCATTAATGTAACCCATTACAACACAAGGGTCATAAATGTTGTTAGCCAAAATAGAGAGGTCTTTCCAGAGGGTTCTTCTTTCTTGATATCTATTATTGTTATATATCATCATGGAAAAATTATGTTTTCCTTCCCAAAATAAGTCACATGTCAATTTCTACTTAGAACTTTTGATGATATTAATGTTTTTTAAAGAGGTGTGGTAGAAAATCCACATAGAGTCAACTGAAAGGCCATTTTTACCAGATCCCATAAAGCTGTAATTAAGACAGTATATGTTCAAAGTATTAGAGGTGATGTTGACTTTAGGCTCTGAGATAGAATTTTTTTGGATTTATGTGTTGACAAAAATCATTTAAGAACAATTAAAGTTCTAGAGTTAGCAACACCTTGACAATTCCAAGAGAGAAGATTCATTTTACTTGTGTTCTGGGTGAGAACCCCCTTTTTTTATTTTCCCAAACCTTTCTTCATATGTGATATTATGACATCCTGAGGGGAGTTTTGTTTACGTTGTTTGACAAGAGGGTTAACATTAGAGAAAGTAGAATTATCCTTGCTTACTCTAGTGTTTAAAATTTTCCCAGGTGTAGGAGAAATAAAATGTGATGGAGGAGGAAAAAGACTGTCCTCTGTATGAATAGATGTAATGTCAGCCCTGTTTGGGAAAGGTGATAAAATCATGTCAAAAGTCTGTTCCAAAACCATGTCTGGAGTAGCTGCCAAAGTTGCAACTTGGTTAGAGGAAGCAGGGTCCGAGACTTCAGAGATTTCCCGGGGTGAAGTATTCAATTTATTAGTTTTATTGTGTAAGACAACTATAGAACTAGAAGTTGAGATACATCCAGACACATTTAGATTTGAATCAAAGGTATTATCTAAAGAAGGGGAAGTAGATTTATCAGTAGAAGAATCATGTAATATGACAGTACTATTATCTAGAGCAGAAAGAGCATATTTTCCAGTAACAGGAGAAGCAGATTTCTCTGTGACAGTTTGGAAGAAAATTGCAGGAGAATCAGTATTGACAGTAACACCATTTTGTAAGGAGATAGGGTTAGTTTTTTCCATTTCAGTAGAAACGGATTTATTAGTATCAGTTTGCATTGACCTCTCAGTATTTGTGAATTTAGTTCTAAAAGGTGCAGGGAGAGGAAGATTAAGGGTACCTGTTTCAGAATTCTTGGAACTGTTGCCTTAAAGTGGAACCGAAGTGGCAACTTTAGAAGGGGAGGATGTGTGATATGTTTTTCTAGACAAAATAAGTGAGTCAGTCATATATTGAGGTTTAAGTGAAATTACCCGGCCATTGTCAGGTTTAACAGGAGAATTTTCAGCCAGAGTGATCTTGCTTCCAAATTTTACATCCTGTGGAGAGTAAATATTCTTATTTTCATCAACCGGGCTGACAAGATAAGAATCCTTCTTAATCTTGCAAGAAATTTATTTGTTGGCTATTTTACATGAAATAATTTCATAAGAATTCAAGAACTGGTTAGAAGATGGAGTGTCCTTATTGACATTTGTGTCATTTTCATCTTGATCATACAGGAACTCAAAGACCTTCTCTTCAATATCATTTTACAAGTTGGAATCAGTGAGGAGGGATTCCTCCTCATCCATAGCATCAGCCCAAGATTTACATTCTAATGGTGCAAAAGTGTTTTCTATTTTGACCCAAACCTCCTATTTTTTCCTAGAGGTCTCACGAATGTCCGATTGTGATTTATCCTTTTTTATTATATCAGTCCTCCTTCAAGACATTATTAAGTGGGGTATCCACTTGTTTCTTAACCACTCTAAAATTTTAGAGGTTATTCCCTATGATTTTAAAAACCTCGAAAAATGTGGTTTTTTCTCATATTCAAGCCTAATGACAGTTTTGTAATCAGGAGCACCAAAACTGAAGACATCTTGGAGTTTTGAGTCAAGGTTTACTCCAACCATGACTATAGCATATAAACATAATTATACATTTAAAGTCCATTGATCCATTTTTACAGGGACTCTAATGCATGAAACAACATCATTTAAGATTTCGGGATGCCAAAAAAACAAATTATGTTCATGGAGTCTAACCCAGATCTGTGCAATGGAGTTCTTCTGCATGTGTGAATTAAAAGTGACATCCCAATCAGAAATTCTATGTAAACCAAGCTTGAGTTAAAGGTTTCTAGATCTCCATACCTAATCAAGTTCCTATTGAAATTTAAGAAGTGTTTGATAGTATCCCTTACTGATAGGCACTATCTTCCAATTCAACAATCCCCATCAATGAGAGATCATGGGTTTGAGCTCTATTATAGGCCAGAGATAATCACCTCTATTTTAGAAATCACGACCATGAATCGAGAATTTTAACATCTGAGCTCTTTTTCGCAGTGCGTCTGGGTCATCCTCAACAAATAATCCATCGTCATCAAGCTTTTTGAATAGAGTAGGCTTGTTATCCTTCACGCAATTCAGATCTGGACCCTTGAGAACATCGCGAAAGGAGACAGCATATTAATGAGTAGGTATTTATTGTTTGCATGTAATTGATTCTATAGTTTCAGCATCTTGAGGCATAGGATTTCCCTGAGGATCCATCTCCCATTGAGGGTTAAAGCCAGCCATCGTCAGGCTCATACAGAATCAACTAGGGTTATGGTTTGACAAGATCTCCTCTGAGTCACCCTGCGAGTCACTCCCGAGAAACCCATCCTTCCATTGGTAGAATCTCCATGAATGGTTTTGTGATTAAATTCTAAAATTCATATATATGTGACTTAGACTAGTAAATTGTGATGAAATGATTATATAGAAAGTTATGGCCAAGCCTTCTATTTAAATGATTATATAGAAGGATATTTCTAGTGGTACATGATAAAGTTTCTATATAGAAGGCTAGGACCCACGAATCCTGATGAAATTATTATTTAGTAGGATAAGACCAGTGACACATGCTAATATTCTTATATAGCATGGTCTAGCCAGATTAAATTCGAAAATGATTATATAGAATGTTTTAGCAAGAGTTTTTCGATTTATACCTTCGTTATAAGGATATGGTTGTCATAGCTTTAATACCTTCTTATAGACCTTCTAACATGGTGCTAAGGTAGGTTATGTTTTTAATATAGTTATATGGTTATGGTTGGAATGGCTGTGAGACATTTTTAGAGTCATTTTGACATGGTTCTAAACCAGGTTGATGTGGTATTAATTTATTTTTTTAATTAATTAATTAGGTTGTTTATTTTTTTCATTAACTTATTATCTGGCTCGTTATGCTTAGGAAAGGTAGTGTAGGCCTACTAAGATATAATAACACCATATTTAGTACATCATTTGATGCCTAATCAGATTATATGTATGCAGGTTTGGAAATTGGAAAATGACCTTTTTGTTGATTTTTTTATTGGATATGATGATGTTTGGATGTGGGAACGATTGGGGTTTTAGTCTAGGGACTTTTGAGACCATTTTGAATCTTCTAATATTTTATTTGTATTATTTATAGCATGAAATTTAGTTTGATTCCATAATGTAATTAGATTAGTCCTTTATTATTTATTTTATCATTCAGTTTGTTTTTATTGTTGGTATTCCACTATATTATTTTTGTTTCAATTGTTTCAACACTCTGAAATTTATGTTATTATTACTGCTTTTGATTTGTTACAATGTGTTGTAACTATTTTAATATGGGGTATTACCTCCCCACTATAATTATCACACCACCTATAGTAGTTTTCAACCTCTCGCGGATGGGGAGGATTACTTGTGGCGTGGTAACCAACCCGTTTGAGCCATGTGAGAGACTGCCAGATCATGTGGCATTACAAGAAATGAAATTTTTTTCCAAAAGTTTGGATGGTAAGAAGAAATATGTAACATTATAAGTATATAAGTATTTTTATTTATTAAATATCATAAAATTATAATTATAAAAATCAATGAGAAGCGGTGATGGAAAACCAATTACATCAGTTTACATGGTGGCAGTCCATCATACATAAGATTAATGGTTTGGTTTTCTATTTTAAGGTAGAAGAGGTGGGTATAAGTCATTTATTTAACATAATTAAATATAATAATATTTAACAACATTTTTTATAATATTATAGGGTTTAAATGATATTTTTATGAGGTGGAAGAAAAAAAGATACACTCGGTTAAGAATGATATGTCCTATTCATAAAACCTCAATAGGATAACCCTAAAATAATTGGTAGGATGGATTTTTGATAAAACCTGGGGCTGTATATCTAGGTTAAGGAATTATATAATTTATTTAGGTTGGTATTTTCAAAAAAAAAGTTCCATTAAAATATTTAATATGTGAGGCAAGTTGTGGCCTTTCATAAGTGGGGGAGAGGACACACATGAAAATATTGAAAATAAGAAACGATACCCTAATTTTCATAATAAAAAATTATCCAAAAGGATCATTACTAAACCCTGAAATTTATAAGGTATACAAATATCAGTAAAATAGGATTCATAGATTATTTTGGACATTTTGGACACTAATGTTTTATATTTACACCCATGGGAAACATGTTTTACTTTAACCATGGTAATTAATTTTTACTTATTTTACTATTAGAATGGTAAAAAATTAATTTGACCTTATTAGATAATATGAATTATTTTTTACCATAAATACAAAATACTTTTCATCATATTCAACTCACATATGGGGAAGAATTTAACTTAAAATAAAACCTGTAATCTCATAAAAATTGTTATGTAAAGAAAAATCCTCATAAATTTAAAACAGTTTGATACCAAAATTCACACTGAGAGTGATTAAAATGGCATAAAGTAATTAATAATAATATATATGATCTTTTTTACTCTTAAAATCATAAATAATAAATTTATATGTTTTTAAATGCTTTAATCAAAAAGATAATTCTTAATAAAAACAAGTATTTGTCAATATTCATCAAAAATAAATCTCTTAAAATAATTATGAAACATTAAATCTAAAATAAATTGACATGATTATTTCATAAATGAATTTAATTCTTCCAAATAAGTTTTCTAAAAGGGAAAAAAATTAATTTTAATCTTTTTGGGGAAAAATATGACAAAGCTACATTTTAAGAAAATTAGTGTTTTAGGTGGAAAATTAGTTTTATTCTCATCTCATGACTAAATAAATTATAATATTAATGTTAAAAATTGTAAATATTTACATAAATATTGATTTTAATTAAATAATTCACCAAATTGGTTTATTAAATTTGTTAAGATAAAATGAATTTATTTGCATAAAATTTGTTTTATTAGAAAAATATTTCATTTATTTTTGAATGGGTTTTATTTACATTTATAATTAATTGGTATCTAAAGAAATAATTTTACTAGCATGTGAAATTCATATATTTTCACAACATAGTTAATTCAATTCATACTCGACATTCCGATGGATTTACGACAACTATCAAACTAAATAATAATATTTTAATAGTATGTCACATGTCATTAAAACAATATTTTGTGCATAATAAATGACACAAAAATTAAATTTGTTTGAAAAAAAATTCATAAAATCTCTTAGTTTTGCAACATTACCTCTGTATATTGATTTCCACCCTTGGGTGACACCTTAATACTCCATAACTTACCATTTGTTAAGAATAAGGATTATAAAACATGTGGAATTATGTTACAAAATACTAGGGTAGTGTTTTTTCCATGATGATTCTTTAAAATGAGTGGAAAATAAGGTGGAGGTGATCTTATTTTATAGTCTATGTGATTTAATTTTTTAAAATATGGCTTCCTAATGAAAAGAGAGTGCATGTTTCACATATAAATTGGAACCAATGTGCGAAATAAAGGATTGGAATATGAGTTAGCATCATAAATTCTTCACGAAATAATTTTTAGAAATGTTTTAAACATGTTTTAAGTATTTTACTCTTAGATATTTCAATTTAACCATTATTTTACAATAGTAAAAAAATTACCATACTAATTTAATTTTAATAATTTCAAATAAAATTGGACATATTACCTAAATTATGTCTGATTATTGTAAATATGATATAAATTTTATGAATTTTTTTTTTTAAATTAAAATTAATTTTATGTCAATTGAATGCTCTGATTTTTTCTTCTCCTTGTTTTTATGAATGATCTTCAACATTCAGAGGTGGGATTATTATATCATATACACATGCCAATGTTTTTTTTATATATGAGCATCAAATTCCTTTATACATAATCTTTATTTTTTAATGTTTTTTGTCTTGGTTATAGAAATCATATATAGTTTTTTTTACAATCAAAGAATATCAAATGTTTCAAGGAATGTAATCTAGAAATTGGTGGTTGCCATTTCTTTAGAAAAATATTTTTACTAGAAATGGAATTATATTATTTGATTATAGGTTTGGATTGGTTAATTCTATACCACACTCACATGGATTGTCACCAGAGGAGAGTAGCTTTTTTTCTCCAAGAGGAGACAACTATTTTCACTAGGGATTGTGGGATCTATATTCTTCATATGAAGGACTAATTCAATGCATGTTTGATTTTTTCATGCATAATATAGTAAGAATTTATCTTTATGATGGTGGAATTCAACAACTTACTTTTCCTATAGTAGTATAATTTTTTCAAGATATATTTATTGAAGAGTTCTACAACATACCACATGAGTGGTAGATTGACTTCATGATCGAGTTGGTGTTGGGAGAAGAGCTAGTTTCTAGTCCACCATATAGGATAACACCAACTGAGCTTTGGGAATTGAAAGTTTATTTGTATGATCCTAAATATATGGGTTTCATAAGGCCTAGTCTATCACCTTGGATTTCTCCCATGCTTTTCACCATGAAGTTTGATGGGAATTTCTACATATGTTCCAACATTAAGAGATTTCACCAAATAATGATCAAGAACCAGTATCCCATTCTAAAAATCGGTGATCTCTTCGATTAGCTAAGAGATACCCATACTATATCTATGATTAACATGATAGAAGGGTATCATCAGTTGATATTGAGGAAATTAGACCAACCTAAAACATATTTTAAGAGTAGGTAAGGCTTATATGAGTTAGTGGTGATGTAATTAAGTTTGAAGAACTCACCACAGGTATTCATATTCTTGATGAATCATATCATTCATAATTTTCGTGGTAAGTTTTTGGTGGTTTTAATTGATGAAATGTTAGTAAACTCCTATTAATTAGATGATCATGAACTACATCTACACATTTTCATGATTATAGTGGGAGACCAGCTTCTTTATATTAAGAAAACAAAATGAAGTTTTCGGATTTATAAAGTGAACTAATTGGTTACTATCATCATTGGGACTAGGGGTTTTGTAGACCAATAGAAGGTTTCAATAGTGGTATTTTGGGATCTGATCAACAATTTTCTCAAGATTTTTATATTTTTGGGTTAATCAATTTATTATCATCATTTAATCCATGACTTATCCCATAATGATTTATTGATGTCTAGGAAGACCAAGAATGGGGTGAAGTTTGTTTGTTCGGTTGCTTGATATATATATTATCAAAATACGAAGTGAATTATAATCTCATCATCGAACCTCCACTTACCTATGACATGTAAGAAATATAGTATATACTATGACACATCAATAGGTAGACTTTGAGAAGATCAGATGTAGGAGGAATAAGTGATTTACTATGGCTCCCAATAGCTGAGACCATATGTGATGAATTATCTAACTCCAAATATGGAGTATTTAGTAGTGGAATGTTCCCTAAGATACTAGAGAAACTATATTTTTTTATATAATAATTTAGTGTATATGGACCATAGGTTCCTCAGGTACAACATTTCTAAACATTACCTAAACCATTGGAAGAGGTGTGGGTCGAGTATCTATAGTCCTTTGAATTCAAGATGGATTATACATCCGAAAAGTACAATGACATTGACGATGCCTTGACCCGGAAGATGTAGACAGAGGTAGTGCGGGAGTCTTGTGATTAATTTTGGATGATTTAACTCTTTGTGGAGATGAATCTAGATGTTTTGGAGTAATAAGACCAATTATCATTGACATTGATGTCTATTATACACATGCTTTTGGACGAGATCAATACATAGAAGATAACTAATTGAAAGGGGTTATCTTTTAGGGAAAACATATATGGTGGGGAGCCCCCATCAGTGTGGACTCTATGAAGTGTGAATTCTATTATTTATCATATCTGAGTATGGTTTTTTATGGACTTGTGTGATGAGATGATGAGGGATTTTCATGCATCGAGATCGTAGGTAGACCCATGTCAAAAAAAAAGATATATTTGTATCATTATATACAGTATTAGTGTCCATTATTGATGAAATATATAGTAGGATTTGTGTTCATATGCTTAACCTATCAGGGGTGAATTTCAAGAATGAATGGCCAAGTAGGATATAAAAATCCCCACCCATTCCAAAAAGTAAATAGTGTGATGTTACTATATACTTTTCAATATGATAACCCAAGAAAACTAATAATAATGATGTAGTATGGGTGGTAATATATCAAAATATGACGGTATACCACTTCATGGCCATCAAGGATACCTTCACTGTTAATAATCTGGGTAGTCTCGACATGTGGTAGATAGTTTTACCACATGGTGTTATGAGAAACATCATGTATGATAAATATCCATGTGAGATGAGTGGATATTGCGGGATGATGATGAGCCCATAAGGGGCCTTCGGTGCTAGGGGTTTTCCCATCGCTCCCTTCATCCTCCCCATGGTGGATCTTCTGTGAACTCTTCCGGCATTCTTTGTACCGTGTATTCAACTCACCCTCCTGATTTGGTTTCAAGCTTGGACTCCTTGTCACTTCTCTTCACGATAATCGGGCGTAATATCAGTCTGCGACGAGGTCACTTTGTTCACCGGCTCACTATTTGGTGTGTTTGTGGGATCACAGTTTGTGGTGGCACGACACCATCTTGGTTTGTCATAGCATGAGGGTTGTGGTTATGATAATAAGGATTGTATGATTTCATGTTTCATGGTGGTCTTCTCCAGCCGGACTGTTGGCGACGACGGGATATGTTTGGTTGATCTATCGCGTCTGGTCATGGTGATGGGTTCTCTCTCTCGACCTTTTTTGGTCTTTCCCAATTTTGGATTCCCCTGTTTCTGTATATTCTATTTCTGTGTTTTTGTTTTGGTTTGATTTGGATGAATCTCACTTGGAATCTTGTTGTTTTGTGTTCCACGACGGTTGGTTATGCTCCTCCGGCCTTCTAGGATGGATGATTTGCTTGCTGGATTTTTGGCCCTGCATTTCAACTTTGGTCCTGCTCATTCTGAATCTGTTTTCCTGGAATTTTCTCCTTGGAAGAACTTTTGATGGTTTGCAGTGGGAATAAATCATGACGAAATCAGAGGTTATGATGTTGTAGAAGTGTTTTTTTGATGAAGTGGTGGTGATATTTTCGGATGAAGCAGAAGCTCTTATGGTTTAGGGGTTGAGTGTCTTGGATAGTGGTGGGAATATGGAAGTTATTTGATAGGAGTGAATTCTGCTAAAACCGTTGGAAATGGATGGTTTTGTTATTTTTCACTTTTTCATTTGATTTTCTATACTTTTGCATTTGATGGTTTGTATTTTCGATGTCGTCTTGGACCAAACATTCTGCTGGGGAATGTTTCAGATGTGGTTTTAGAGCAGGTGTCTTTCACTATGCATGGCTACTCAGATCCATAAGATTGAGAGGGTATGGCCTAGCCATTGGTTCTAGGACCATGCTTTGTTTTTCATGGGATAGTTCACTGAGTAGCCATGTTTTGGTGGAGGCTTTCCATAACGATGTTCAAGCTGGGGAGGGTCATTTTTAGTAGTCTTGTTTTTGGACAGAGTTGTGTTTATGTAAGTATGTCATTGAAGCCATGTGAGGTTTCCCCTTTCACTTTAAAAGGGGGTTTATCCAAAAATAAATAAAAATCAAGGCCTTCGGGTTATTTAGTTATAAAGATCCATGTTTCAATTATGAATTCTGTATGGGTCTTCAAAAAGATCTAGAATCCAATGTTCTTCTTATTAAAATCAATCATCCTCATAAAAATTACCAATCTTAATGGGTACTTTAGATTTCATAGGATATGTTACGATCACATGTGATGGATTTTGATGGTTCATGGGAGTAACATATGGAATCTATAGTGTTTATGTATAATAGAACCTTATAGGAATCGATCCATATGGAAGATTTAAATTATTTTTATGATAGTTTATGTATTTCACATATTTTTTGGTTATATAAAGGTGTGTAAGTGCTCATTGGTCCTAGTCTCATGTATGAGACATTTGAACAGGTTCATTTGATTAGGAAGTGATTGGTGACTATGTAGAGTAGGCTGAAATCTTATGTTTACCAATAGATAAGACCTCTAGAGTTGGGGTGGGTAATCGTTTTTTCCTTTAGGATTCACCTAGTTTGGTAAATTCTATATCAAGAAACATGAAAATATAGAACCCATGTTTTTTTGGTCTTTGGAGATACTGGGGAGGGTTGGTCTAGTGGAATATTGTTTGTCCCTTACATAGTTTTATTTTTTCATGCATGATTTATTTCATATATTACAGCTTTATAGATATTATCATGACCCTTATCACATGATATATGTTGATGACATCAAACTAGGTGTAGATGCTTCCTTTGAGGAGCATCTGATACCCATTATGGACCATAGTGAGAAGTATCACCAATGAAAGTATATACCTACAGTTCTAGTACAATGGTAGAATGGTTGTGTTCAAGTGGATACCCCGAAGTGGTAATTTTATATGCGAGCATATTGGACAGACATATTTTTCTAGACCCTATAGTGATTATTATAGTATCTTGAGAATGTGTTGTTATATGATGGGGAGGTTGTAAAATCTCATCTTTTATAGGTTCATCCCACTTTGAGTTTTTGGTTGATCCACTTTTAGTTGGGTTTCTCTTCTTCTATAACATTGGTGGCCAAACCTTTCTTTTTTAGATAGAGATCATTTTCCAATAAAAATGATATAATTCTCCAGGATGTATGTTTTTCTTTAAATTAATGTATTCCTAGTATAAATGTGCTAAAGGCCTTTATTTGTTCTCTATTGGTTTGGAAATATTTACATGTGGTTTGGGTATTTTCTACAAAAGTTATGGTCTATTTTATATTAAGGAAACATTCTTATCGTGAACAAGTTAAACAACAAGATCATAATTATAGGTAGATATTGTGAACATGTTCAGAGCATGAAAATTTTACATTCAATGAAACAAGTTCACATTAGTAAAAGGTTGATCTAGGTTATATTAACTCGAGTCAGTGAGTTTTTCAGCATATCTTATAAATCAAGAAATTTACTTGGTGAAAGGGGATCATATTTTAAATATCTTTGGATTTACAGTTTTAAACTCCCTACACCTATGATTTATTTGCAGTTTTTCATACAACCTCTTATCTAAACCCATTAGTAGCTCCATGTACTTTTTCGGTGACACCTTCCCTCCTAGAAATCCTAGGATAGATTTGTATCTCCAATAATTTCCATCATTTTTTTTCTTCACCCTTTATCCATAATCTTTTATATAGGTGTGATCTCTTTAATACCTTAGAATTAGGTTTTGGGATCGATGTTTGTGTGATCAATGTTTTCCTTGTGATCTTCTTTGGCTTCATTCTTTTTTTTCATTCCCTATTGATATTGTTTTTTCATCACTAGATAACTGTATGTGGTCTTAAATACATCCCTATGTTCTATTTCTAACTATTATTTTTTCTATACTATGTGATCATGTTGAAATAATGTACGAGTTAATGAACTTATTAATGGGTGGCGATAATCATTTTTTGGGTCCACTTAATGGAACCATTTATAAAAAATAGTTTTGAGACAAGGATTATGGCCAAAGATAGAGTGAGACTACCATTGAAAAATAATTAACTATGTATTATATTAAAACATGAATTAGCATGACAAAATACATGAGGTGAATGTTTGTGATAGGATAAGTTTTCAAAATTAATTACTTTTTTTATTGAATTGACTCCCGATACATTGATATTATATAGATGTGTACAATATGATGTTAATGGTTTAATACATAACTTGATGAATGAAAGGGAATTATAGGATAAAAGTTTATTGGATGAATTATACTTTGTGGTTTATAATGTAATGTTAAATTCTTCATTCCATTATGACTTGTGTTGTATAGTATGATGTAATGGTTATAGGTTTTAGCCCGAAGGTGATGAAATGCTTGTATAGAGTGGTTGGCCTCATTATTTAGTAATTTATATAGGGATTTGACTAGTTATTCTATAAACATTATAGGGATTCATATGGTTTTTTCATAATGATTATAGGGATTGGATTTTTATTCAATACCATAAATAGGTCTTCGACTGTTTATTTTAAAATTATTATATATAGGGATTGGACTATTTATGCTTAAATACGTACACATAGTTATTTTCCTAGTAATGTGATTATACCATGGACATGAGGTTATGTTTGGAATTTTTATGATGCATTCATAGAGATATTCAAGCCTAGTTCCAAAGAGGATTATTGTTATATAGTGTAAAATGATTAATTAATACTCTAGTTTTTCACATTATTGTATGAAATTACTATCAGACCAGTTTTGTTTGGACCAGATGGTTTCAACCTAATGAGTAATTATTGTAATAGTTGGTTCCCTATACCCAATTTTATCCATAATATTTTATTACCACACCATGTATATAATGAGTTATACATGTTATACACATGCTATTATATTTTATATATTTATGTGTCCACTATTTAAATAGTAATGTTTATCGATTATTGTCATATTAAAAGTTTATAATAGTTCCCCAAATATAATGAGAACCATAATATACTTTTACATTATTCATAAAAAATTACCTATGGTCTAGATACATCATACTAACTAGACACATTTGATTTTTTACTATCGAGTTTTGAGACTGATACGCATTGAGATATCTTATGAAGTCTGCCCATGCAAAACCATTCTAGGTGGAATCATGAGTACATACCTGCAAATAATAACACCACATGTTTTAGGTTTCATTGGTTGTTCTTATCTACGAACATGTGTATTGATCTCCAAACTTGATATCATTTTCATTATGTTATATTTTATCACATACATTGATTTAAGGGAAAAACAATTATGATGCAGTGATGGGGGGTAGATTCTATTGGTAGAATGATTGTTTATATAAAATTATTTGGATTATCAAGATAGAATTTTTCATTTATTAGTTTAGGAAGTATTATTTTGGGACTATTTGATCAGGATTGTAGTACATTCATAAAGCCTTGACCAAGCTAATGAAATGTAATTTTACCCAATTATATCAACAAAAAATAAATTTATAAATTATAATGACACAATTTTTTTTCTATTATTTGTGAGATATATAAATAAAAAGAGAATTTACTATATAGTTTGGGTTTTTTGACGATTTTCATTTCTATAAAAATTCCATATCTCTTTAGGGTCCATGATGGGTTTCTAGATTCCACTCATGGTCTATGAATAGATTTAACTGTAATCAAGATAAGGGCCTTGAGGGTCACACATAATATCATATTCATGTATCTTCTATATTATGATGAATAGGTTTATGGGACATGGTGGACCCCACCACATGTTTCAAGAAATTTCAATGTGTTAATGATCACCAACAAATAAATAATTTCATTATTATTTGAGTATATAATATTTGGGTCTAATTAATTTTTTGAGAAGTACTCAGGGGGTATTTATTAAATACAGGAAAAAGTATTATACAAATTAATTTTATTTAAATACTCATGGTTTATTTAGTATTAACTAGAATTATGAGTAGATTTAATGACTCATGATTATCATGTAACATATTTAATAAATATTACCCAAATGCGATAAAACATAAATAATATTTATAATGAAGATAGTTTTTCATTACTATTTATTTTTTTATTATTTAGTGGGAGTATTATCTATGGGGGATTGTAATTTTTTTGGGTATTTGAACCTCCCACTATATAAGAATGAGAGATCCATTCATTCATTGTGTTTCTCATTCCATAATAGTGATATCTTGTCTCTCCTCTTAGTTTCTAGATAAAAAATCCACTCTATAAGGGATCAGTCAAAGAGAAACATTGATGAATCTAGGTGATGAGATTGAGTGGATCATCCTGAAACTGATGGATTCATAAAATCCCTATGAAATAACATGAAATAAAATGAGATTCTTTGACCTCTCCTAGAGCTTGAATCAGTAGAGATGAAAATTATTTTCAATCTCATTATGAAATTTTTTTACAACCCAGCACATCGGCATCCACTTTGTTCCTCAGTACCTTCAATTGGTATCAAATGGATCACATGAATTTTCTCATCCAAGTCAATATTAATTTTCATTACATCTATGGAGAGGACATTATTTGGGTCTCAATGGTTTCAGCCACACTTTTATCCAATTTTAGATGGCCACGTTATTTCCATAAAAAAAATTATTTTTTGAAAGTGATGGGTTTTTGCGTATTAAAATATATGAAACATAAATTATTCTGTCTAAATATTTACTTCTTTCAAGTTTATTGTGATAAAACTATTAATCCTATAAATCCATCTTGGATTCATCCAAATTTCTTCATCGGAAAAAATATCAACAGGTTATATAATTTCTACTCAATTCTGGGATTCAATTTTTTAATATTTAATATGTAATTAAGCATATTATATAGGCTTCAGAATAAGTTATGAAAAATAATTTGGGGGTGGGAAATTAACCCTGGCATGAATATAAATTAATCAATGTATTTAAAACAAACCAAAAGTGTGGTGGTCCGTAATTGAAAATTAAAAATAAAAACAAAAAAATGCTTCATCAAGAATCTTATCTTCATCCAACCACCTACCACCCCTCATGATGTCCATTAAACAATGCACAGGATTCACCGTTTCCATCCATAAAGATACACCATCATGTTCCTTCAAACTGACGCAGATAATTTCCCCCCTGTAAAGCTTTCCCCCATCCTCCTTAGTCTATGCCACTGCTGGCATGACTAACTGGTCACCCCGGCCATCGCCAGAGCCAACACCCTGTAGAAAGCATCCTCTCCACCTCCTCCATCTACAAGGCTTCCTCTTAACCCCGTTCTACTACTACACTACCTCCATGTCATTGGACCAGCTCCCCGAAGAATATGAGCAACACCAGGTGCATCGATTTCACTATCAAACCCACTAGGAACATGAACCCACCACATTGTCAGAACCCATGGTTGTCCCTCATCTATCAAAGCACTGATTCTACCAATTCCCCTTGTAATTACAAATCATGTTTCATGCCTCCACTACCGATCTACCATATCCTGGCCACTATCTTATGTCACTCCACTATAGTTAGAATGATCATCTACACCTCGATCATAGTGTCCTGACACTCTCTCAGAAGGTCATCACCCATGATCATCATATCGGTAACCCCACATAGAAGATAGATACACCCCTTCAATAGTAGTTCAAACCAATTTCATAATTCTTTTAACCCAATGTCACTTTCTAGTTCATGGATTGGGAAACCCATCTCTAATGGGGTTCTTCCATCCTGGTATGGGCCTTCATGTGCATGGGCAGATTCGCTCAGCACAAAATGGCGCAGAACATTTCTACTTGGAAAAAACATCCATTCACGAGTTATTCCTATCATCAAAATGGGCCAACAAGGGATATATCCTGGTCAGTAATGAGCATGAGCGGGGTTTCGGGGCCCGAGAAAATTTTATTTCATAAAAACTTAATTTCATTAAATTTTAGTTGAAAAATATAATCTCTTAATACTCCGAAAAATTAATTTAATTTTTGTATTAAAATTATTAATTAAATAATTTAAATTTTGGAAATAAAATTCAATTAATATTGGGATTGAATGAGAGTAGATTATTTAAATTTAATGAATTCACTTACTTAATTTACGTATTGCTACTACTTTAAATTTATTTCATTTAATTTTTATCTTGATTTAACAATACCTACTGACTGGTCTTGATCATCCACTTTGCATGATTTTTTAATCATTTAATTAACTAATTAATTATGTTTGATTCATTTAGTTAATTTTTTTAATTAGACAAAATTTACATCATTATTATTTTTTATTTATTAATATTTATAAGTTTCTATACACCTAGGTAAAAGTGAGTTATCTGTATTTTTCACTCCAAATACCCCCTCATCTACATGTGAGTATTTTAATTATATTAATAAGATGATATATGTTGAAAATGCCACCATTTCGAGGAATAATACATATAGGAAGTGGACACATTGGACTGGGGACGATTTTCATCATAAATCAAGTCCCAAATAAGTTGATCCATTAATATTAAATTGATCAACCAATATTAGATGCTCAAGAGAAGCTAGGTAATTTATTTCCTATAAGAAATATTTATTATTTCATTCATTTTAATGATCGCAGGAATTGCATCAAATAATAAATAATAAAATGAAAAATGACACAAGGAATGTTTTTTCATTAATGTTCAGTTTTTGAGTGAGACATCATAGAATCAACATATTAATTGAAATAGACTACATTCATCAGAAAATATAAAAAATTCTACTTGAAATATTAATTCACAATTTCCTTTCTTCGTTTCAACTTGAAAGAAAAAACAGTTGTATGGGGTTGTCATCAGCAATAATTGAGGGTGCCTCATACTACTTGGTTGTTATTTTGAGAGAGATAGTTTGACATAACTAATTATGGAAGAAAATGAGTAGTCGTAGATAACATGTTTCATATTTAGGGTCATGTATTGTGTAATTCATATTTATAAATTTAAAATCGTAGACATGACTCAATAGATAAAGGAGCCACTTGTTAATGTGGTTGGAAAGTCAAATGTCTACCATGATCTCTCTGAGTAGTGTCATAGCCTTGTCTTGTAGACTATGACTTGATGTTCAAGGATCCTTTCCACTAGAATAATATGGTGATATAGTATTCTAATTCTAGTACTATTATTTTCTACATTTTTTTAAAATGGTGGGAGATACCTAGTGATTTAAAATATCATTAATGTCTAATTGGTAATCACGATAAAAGTACTATTTTGTTACTTAATATTTTTTTGTATAAAACGATAAGAAATACCACATGAATAGTGTAATAACTATTAGAAAAAGTTAATTTCATCACTGGAACAAGATTCCAATATATTCTACATGCACCTAGATAGTGTACTATATAAAAAATTCAAAGTTCTGGTGTCCCCAATACTTATAAACCCACTATAGGAAGCAAGGGTGATCAAAAAGCCTACAAGAGACTCATGTATTATGTATAATATGGTTGTGTCATAATGATATAATTAATGTTCAAGTAATGTATTGGATACTACATCAAGACATGAATTATATTACATGTTTTCTCATCTTTTAGAATCTTGTAATGAGAAAGAGAATCACAAATGTGAATAGGTGATGCTTACACTGGATAAGTGTAAATTAAAAGATGGATCACAATATTTCAATGGATCCCATTATATTATCAATTACACCCATTTATTATACGTTCATTTAATACTAGAAATCCTACTGTATAGATAAAATTCTTCATAACCTTTTGGTTAAGGTATACCAAGAAACAAGAACTTAAATGTGGAATAATATACAGTGATAATGGTGAAAATGTTGAAATGAAAAATGAAAATTCCAGTGGAAAGTGTAAATAAAAATGAACATTCACAACATCCTCCAATGAAAAGTGGTTTGTCATTATATGAAAGGTTAGTTTCATTTCATGTTAGGATATAAATGTTCGAATATTTAAAGGAAATGAAATAAATCATAGAAGTATGTATCCACTTCATCCTAAGGTAAATTCATCAATTTTAAGTAATGTTTTTTATATAATTTTATTGTATTAAATAAAATTCGTCAATAATATATGTTTATTTAAATATTCTAACAATTAATGTAATGAAACATTAGTATATGTATGTTGTGTTCCATATGAGGTTGACAGAGTGTATGTCCTATGTCTATGACGAGAAGCACAAAATTTCTAATCTCCATGTAAATTATTCTAGTAGATCATTTATTAAGTATTAAAAAACATGTATCTCATGTGTCCTTTGGACACTAGGATACATTATTCCAGTTATGGAATGAATGTTTTCCTAGTTTTTAATACTTAACTCATAGTTTATTACTTCTTAAATCACTGGAAAACAATGAGGAATATAAAATGTAGGAATTATATACCCAATTGGATCAAGATAATTCTTTGTCAAATAAAACTAAATGAGGACATCAAGTACATAACGAGTATGTTATTTAGACTAAATAAAGCTAAAAAAACATAGGTATTATCTATTAATAAACTTAGTTTTTTCCACAAATAGTATTTTTTTAAATAATTCTATGGAATCAAGATTTCGGAATTTGTTTAGAAATAGAGTGTGAACTATTCCATGAGTGAGGTAGTTGTGAATGTACTTCATATGGCTCCATTAAGAGTTACAAAGGAGTTTAAAAGGGATTTATGATATATGAATGGTCTGAAGATATTATTTTCTTGGGTATTGAGTTCCAAAGAATATCTTGACCAAGCATTCATCGATAAATATAATGTAACACAGAGTAATTACTAAATTCCTTTCCACATAAAATTTATGATGTTATAAAGAAATATTGATAGAGTACTACATGTTAACATTGATTTATAAATTTTATCATGGAGAAATTCCTAAATAACAATTCCTAAGACACATATGGAAACAATTTTTGTATATGAAGCATCATTTTTAGATTTATTTCAATTATAGATATGTCTATGATTTTTCTATATATAAATCACAACTACGGGAATTATCCCAAAAATATATTCCAACTATTATGAAAAATGGGCATCATATGAGTTACAATATTGTAACACCATGAGATTTTATGAGAAATTTTTTTTATGCCTTATGTTATACACAACACCAAAGGAATCTTTCACAGCACACAATATGGACTTGGCTTGCATTACATGCAATCAAGACCTTCCTCGATAGCGTGTGTAGTACGCAATACCGGGTTTCACTAAACAACGATATATTATTATGAACTAGTAGTTATGAATGGTATTAACTACTATTTGAATTTTATTATTCATCTTACACATTTTCTTGAACATGCTAAGAGAAAAAAATAAATTTTTCGGGTAAAATAAGTATTTTTCAAAAAAATGCAGTTTTGCCACCTTCTGATGGCGCACCCACATTAAATCTAGTTTTTGACACGTTTATAAGTTCAATTTGACAAAATAAAATTCTTCTTTTCAATTGGGATATAAAAATTTACTTTGGATAAATTTTTGATATTTTTCTGATAACTTTCATATTTTGATGAATTGTAAAAATACGCAAATTTTTAATTAAAAAAAACTTTTTCCATTGAGATAATTTATATGGTTAAATTATAATATTTAATGGTTTTAAAGCATAAATAGAATTTATTTTTACCATTTAATATAATATATGTCATTAGAATTAATTTTACATTGAATTAATAGGTAAAAACATTTCAATCTTTGGCAATATTTTAACTTTTAAAACCCGTTTCTTAACAACGGGATTTATTTTAAATTAATTACTGTAACTTATATGTTTTGAATTTTGAAAAATTGATTCCATATTTGGAATTAGTGGGTCCAAATTATGTTAATAGGCTACTTTTTTTGGGCATTATGAATAGTAACTACGGTAAATTTTATTTATCATAGTTAAAGGTAAATCAGGTAATTAAGGGTAAATATAAGATTATAAAATTACCCTAACACCTTCCAAAATCTTATTGGATGACTAAAAGTCGACCCATATCACCTTAAGGTCGGATTAGATTCATTTAATGAACTTTTCCCATGAAAATAATTTAATTATTATTAAAAGCAAAGAATGTGACAACATGTCACTTTCTTAAATCTTATAAGTATAATAATTTTAATTTAGGGATAAACTTAATGAAACATCTAAAATGAATAGTCTCAGGAAATATAATAAAATTATCTACATCATAGGAATTTATTTATAATTTTTAGGGATTCAATAATTATCATTAATTATGACACAATAGTGATGTTGAAATTATTTTATTAATTAAAATATCAAATAAATGGTTATAAAAATATTAAAATAAATATTATATGAAATATTTAATGTGCTCCACTAATTTTCTAGATAGATATGAAATTTTCTTAATCTGTTAAATCTTTTATTTCAAACATATCTTCTGTATATATTTTATTTAAATTCAAATAAATGAATAGCGTCAAAATTGACTCTATTGTTATTTTATAAAAATAACATATTATAAAATTGTTTAAAAATCAAAAAAATATTTAAAAATTATAAATTAAAATTGATATGGTCTATAATGTCATAAAGTGTCAAATTATGGAAAATTAACAACACATATGTAATTATTTATAATAATTTAAAATATAGAATATTATTACCACAAATAAAATTAAATTGGTAAATAAGGATAAATCAAGTTGATAATGTTTAAAATAAATTTCTAATATGTCTAAATTTTATTGGTTGATGATATTACAACCCTAAATCATCTATGCTTCGGATATGAGTCATTTTGGAAGTTTTTAAGTGGGGTTGGGACTTAATAAATACTAATATTTCTTATATTTCCTAAGGTGCCCCTCTCCTCCCTTATAAAAGGGAACCTCCTCCCCCTCCTCCTCACACCAATTTTAGCCTCCAAGCTCGGCCAATACCTGACCATTTCACTTCCCCACTTCCCTAGAAACATCCTAGAGATCCTGATCTTCTTCAAAGTCCAAATGTAGTGCCCTAAGAGGAGGTCTCAAAGAGGCGCTTCAAAGAAGAGGTAATGTCCATTACCGATTCTTTCAACTTTATTTCTTCTTCCACTTATTATTATTTAGTTTTTTAATTATTAATTAATAACATAAGTATCATTCATATACTTATATGTTATTATAAGTATGAAACAACCCTATTTCACCAGTTATCCATCCTACGGAAAACGAAATCACCGCGTGTGCGTACGTACGGAATACTGTCTCCACGCCGTGGTGTAATCTATTTTCCATCACCCCCTTACTTGGATGAGTATAATGGTGCAAATAAATAACTACATATTATTATTGTAAAGTGGTATTGATTCTGAAATTGTATACATACACTCCAATACAATTCCACGATCATAGGAACGATATCATCGCTCGCGCGTACGTACGGAATACCATCTCCACGATGTGATGCGATTCATTCTACATGATCTTCAATTCATAATGATTATATAAATGAATTGAATGAATAAATATGATATATAGTACACTAATACCATTCTGGATATGAGTTATCTATAACCTAAGGAGAAGAATAAGAATTTATTCGAAAAAACACGCATAAGAACAAAAAGTAATAAATACCCGAATAACAAGTAATAATGAAATATTACTAATAAGAAGCGAAGAATATGACCATATATGATATCATGACAATAATTATGATTCTGAAATAAGTCTATAACATTATTTAAATCATTATACAGGAGGTTCGGACACTTACAAAGAAAATCGGACCTAAGGTAAGGGAAAATATCACAATCTCATTTTTATCCGAGATTTTTTATACTTTGATATTTACTAGGGTGTATTTTATCATCCACATACATGTCACTAAATATGTAATATTGTTTCAATCCACCTACAATTGTTTAAATCCAATTTTACCCATCGGTGAGTTTTTAGTAAAATATATGAAAGGAATCTTTTGTCGTTTTTTGTATGAGGTACTTTTTGACTTTTCCGACAAAAGTATGAGAAGAATGTTTTCTTTAAACTTATACAACATTAATGGATTTTTAAAACATTATTTCCAAGAATATTCCTTTACAAGTTTTCAAGTTTATTTTCAATCAACTTCTTTTAGTTTAAAATTGTATGACATGTTAAGAAAGGAAAATGATTTTGAAGTAGAAATGATATTTTCCCCAAGAATGGAGTTCAAGTGTTTTATCAAAATTATTTTCCATCTAAGATAATATAGGGTTCTATTTCTATCCCTATTATTACATTGATTTGATTATGTTGTGACGGAATTATTTTTATGAATTCATTTATCTTATATGAATTGTTTTATGATGTCACGATGTTTAAGAATCCCATTTTTATTACATGGGTTATGCTATGATGTATGGTTTATGATTTTGTGGCACACATAATAATGGTATCATTATGAGATGGGTGGGACCTATATCTCCCTCCAATGTATTGAGTAATAATTTTATATCTCATGAGATAGACATGGCTGGAACAGCAGGTTAAACCGGTTCTGTGAAACAGGACTGAAACGAGGAGTGAACTCGGTTCAGAAATGGACTTTGTCCACTAAGATAGTCTTGGAAATGAATCTTGACTAATAAGAAATGATTCTATATGATTATGTGTTTATGCCACAAAGTTTCATGTTTTATTTTATGATTATTGGGATTACATTTCACTACCATGATTTATCCCCTGTTATGAAATTATGATCTCTTTTGCAGGGTAAGATTTTCAAAATGTTATATTCTTATGAATTTGATGTAATTGATATTTCTTTTTTTTACCCTTACTGAGAATTTGAGCTCACCATTTTGTATGTTTTCTTTCCCCAGGTCAAGAAGAAGTGTATTAAGAAATATATGCCAAAAATGGACTATAGATATGATAAAATAAACGGGAGACAGTGTAGATGCTTTATGAACCAGTTGTTTATGTTTCCCAGTTTCTAAAGACACTATACATATACGGTCCTTTCATGGTTTTGTTATATGTTGCAATAAGTATGATTCAATTTTGATGTATTAACCATGTATGTAAAGTATGGGTCGTTATAGTTGGTATCAGAAGAAAGGTATAGTCAACCTTTGGAAACTAGGATGTGAAAGCCTTAGTAAGAAACCTAAGGATATGTCTAAGCATAGAACAAAATCTTAGTGTTTTAGAAATGGCCATGAACAACCTATGATAAGACCTTAAGTGTGAAATTTTATTCTTGATTATGTGGTTTTCCTATTATAATTAATGTTTCTCACGCTATTCTTCTTGGTTTTTAGTCAATGGATGGAACCTGAAGAAACCGTGTTAATGCAGAATGCGACGGGCAATGCAATGATTGTCCCCATGAGAAACCAAACATTATGGGAGATGGAATGAAAAATCTTGTAGCCATGCTCACACAACTTTCTCAAGCTATGAATCATGCTGGACTTCCAAATGAGCAAAGGAAGGAGAAAAATTCTGTTGAATCCTTCATGAGGCAGCGTCTACCTTCATTCAGTGGGTCTTCTGATCCATTAGTGGATGAACAATGGATCAGAACCACTAAAAAGATATTTTCAGTTATTCAGTGTTCTGAACATGATAAACTCATCTTATCAGTGTATCGTTTGGAAGGTGATGCTGATCAATGGTGGAATTTTATTATGAATACGAGGCAAATGGGTGAAATTGAGTCCATGGAATGGGACGAGTTCAAGAACTTATTTTTCAATAAGTATTTCCCTCGTATTCTTTGAACAAATATGGAGAAGGAGTTTCTTGAACTGATGAAAAAGGATTATGAATCCATTGGTACCTACGAAGAAAATTTTACAAGACTTGCAAGGTACACTTCCGGAATTCTTATCCAACCTAAGAGTAAGACCGATTAATTCTTTAGTGACTTAAAACCAAGTCTTCGAAGGGTGTTATCCATAAACGACTTCAATAGCTCTGAGGAAATTGTTCGATGTTCTCTCAAGGTTGAGATGGAGATTGGTGTAACCCATCAATCGCATGGGTTTAATAAGAAGAGGAAAATGGAATTCAAAGGAAAATCTAAAGACCACTCTGAAAAGAAGATGAGTTTTCCCTTATGCTCAAAGTGTGGAAAGAAACATGGAGTAAATTGTCTTAAGGGGAAAATCAAATGTTATAAGTGTGGAAAAGAAGGTCATCGGGCAATTGAATGTTGATATAATGGGAAGAAGATGTATAATGATGGAAACAAAGGAAGGGATACATAGAATGAACCTACTACACTTCAATGTTTCAAGTTCAATGAGATGGGGAGTTATTCCAATCAATGCCCAAATCCAAGGGTTGATGATGATGATCGACGTCAACAAACTCTTAAGGCCAAAGACAATGGAAATTCACATGCAATTACAATCGGTGATGTGGAGTACGACAACGAAGTGGTGAGAGGTACACTTACCATCCACTCTAAAGTATCAAATGTTTTATTAGATTCAGGATCCACCAACTCTTTTATTTCTAAAGAATTTACTAAGGGTATCATCGTATTACCTCAACAATTAGATGTTGAGTTGGCTGTGACAACTCCTAATAGCACAACAGTCACATCAAAAGTTTACAATTATTCTCAGATTGAAGTTTGTGGGAAAGTGCTTCCTGAAAATCTTGTGGTCCTTACTATACTAAAATTTAATGTGATTCTTGGCATAGATTGACTTTCTTTATATGGATCTCATATCAATTGCCAAAGGAGGAAAGTCACATTTCATATTCCAGATCAATCTATGATCGTCTATCGATGCAAGGATGAACATAACCTTCCATTGGAAATTTCTTCCATCTTATGGGTCTTGATTCCACTAAATGAAGGTTATTTATCTCAAATGGTTGGTGAGAAACTCATGATTAAGAATATGCCCATTGTAAGAGATTTTGACGATGTCTTTCTAAATGAATTTCCAGGTCTTCCACCAAATCGTGAAGTTGAGTTTTCAATAGAACTTGTCCTGGGTGCTCTGCCTATTTCAAAGACACCTTATAGAATGGCCCCAATTGAGTTGCAGGAATTGAAGAAGCAACTCCAAGATAATCTTGATAAAGGATTCATATGCCCTAGTACATCACCTTGGGGAGCACTTGTTCTGTTTGTTAAGAAGAAATATGGATCAATGAGACTCTGCATTGATTATCGAGAACTTAACAAGATCACTATCAAGAACAAATATCCTCTCCCACACATTGATGACTTATTTGACCAACTACGCGGAGCTCAATACATTTCCTAGATTGATCTTCGTTCAGGGTATCATCAATTAAGGGTCAAAAGGGAGGATATACCAAAGACGGATTTCCGTACAAGGTATGGACACTATGAATCTATAGTGATGCCATTTGGTCTTATTAATGCCCCTGCTCTCTTCATTGATCTGATGAATAGAGTCTTTAGAGACTATCTTGATCAGTTTGTGGTAGTCTTTATAGATGATATTCTTTTCTATTCAAAGAGAAAGGAAGAACATGAAGATCACTTGATAATTGTATTAAAGACCCTAAGAAATGAGAAGCTTTATGCCAAATTTACCAAGTGTGAATTTTCGCTTCAAAATTTTTCATTTTTGGGTAATATAATCTCAAAAGAGGGATATCTGTGGATCCAACAAAAACAGAGGTTATCGAAAGATGGTCGAGACCAACAACAGTAACTGAGATCCAATGTTTTCTTGGTTTGGCTGGATATTACCGACGTTTTGTGAAATATTTTTCAAGGTTATCTAACCCACTCACCAAGTTGACTGGAAAAGGAGTTAAGTTTGTTTGGACGGAGGAATGTGAAGAAAATTTCAAAGAGATAAAAAGAAGGTTAGCCAGTGCACCTGTGCTCACACTACCTTGCAGTGGATAAAGGTTTGGGATTTACAGTGATGCATCCACGAAGGGACTGGGATGTGTTCTCATGCAAAATGATATGGTGATAGCTTATGCCTCACTACAGTTGAAAATCCATGAGAAAAATTACCGAACTCATGATTTGGAGTTAGCTGCGGTAATCTTTTCATTAAATATTTGGAGACATTAACTTTATGGTGAAAGGTGTGATATTTATACTGATCATAAAAGTTTAAAGTATATTTTCACACAAAAGGAGTTGAATATGCGTCAAAGAAGATGGTTGGAGCTGATTAAGGATTACGACTACTCAATCTATTACCACCTTGGGAAAGCGAACAAGGTAGCAGAGGCATTAAGTTTACAAGACCATGATAGCTTATCCATGATGAGGATCACAAAAGATCCAATATTTATCAATTTACAAAGGATGGATCTTGGAATTTTAATGGAAGGGGAGAAATATTATCTTTCTCAAATGAATGTTCAACCATCTATACATGTGATGATTCAAGAGGCACATAAAGAATATGTCGAGTTACAAAAGAAGGTGATAAATTTTCCTGAATTAAACCTTGATTGTGATGGGATAATAAATTTCAGGAATCAGGTTTGTGTTCCTCCCATAACTGAACTAAAGAAGGAGCTTCTGGATGAGGCTCATAGTTTTCATTCTCTATTCATCTTGGAAGCACGAAGATGTATAGGGACCTGAAAGAGTAATTCTGGTGGGATGGCATGAAAAGAGATGTTACTGAATATGTCTCTCGATGCTTGGTTTTTCAGCAAGTTAAAGTTGAGAGACAGAAGTCTAAGGGGATGTTACAACCATTACCCATACCAGAAGGGAAATGGGAAAAAATCACTATGGGCTTTGTCACTGGACTTCCTAAAACATCCAAAGGCAATAATGTTGTCTGGGTCATAGTTGATCGTCTTACAAAGTCTGCAGAATTCATTGCTATTAGAGAGGATTTCTCTCTAGATCAGCTTTCCAGGATATATGTAAAGGAAGTGGTAAAATTGCATGGAGTACCACTTTCTATTATATCTGACCGGGATCCGAGGTTTACCTCAAAGTTCTGGCGAAGTCTTCAGCATACTCTGGATACAGAGTTGTGTTTCAGCACTACTTATCATCCTCAGACAGACGGTCAGTCTGAGAGGACAATTCAAACTCTAGAAGATATGTTGAGAGCTTGCTCTATAGATTTCAAAGGTGGTTGGGATCAACACCTACCTTTGGTGGAATTTTCTTATAATAATAGCTTTCACTGCAGTATTCATATGGCTCCTTATGAAGCTCTCTATGGAAAGAAATGCAGGACTCCAACTTGTTGGGATGAAGTTGGGGAAAGAAAGCTATTAGGACCTGATCTTGTTGATGAAATGGCAGAAAAGGTCAGATCTATTCAACAACACAGAAGTGAATCTCAGAGTTGACAGAAAAGTTATGCCGACAACCAAAGAAAAGATCTAGAGTTTGAAGTGGGTGATAAAGTGTTCTTACGAATATCTCCCTGGAAGAGGGTCATGAGATTTTGAAATAAGGTAAAGTTGAGGCCTAGATATATCGGTCCTTTTGAAATTCGGGATCCTGTTGGGAAGGAAGCTTACTGATGGGCGCTTCCACCGAATCTCTCTCAAGTTCACGATGTGTTCCTTGTATCTCTCCTGAGAAAGTACATACCTGATCCATCACATGTACTCAGCTCAGAAGTTATACCGTTGGAGCAAGATCTTTCT
This sequence comes from Viscum album, assembly GCA_963277665.1. NCBI lineage: Eukaryota > Viridiplantae > Streptophyta > Magnoliopsida > Santalales > Viscaceae > Viscum > Viscum album. The sequence continues at coordinate 239,485,572 of OY728155.1, read as the reverse complement.
TATAAAGAACAACTGATAGAGATTTTGGATCGTAGTGAAAAAGTCCTACGGAACAAGACCACTCACTTGGTGAATGTTTTATGGAGGAACCACCAATTAGAAGAAGCTACATGGGAACTTGAGGATATTATGAGGGAGATGTATCCTCATCTGTTTGTAATGAAGTGACAAATTTCGAGGGCAAAATTCATTTGAGGGGGGGTAGAATGTAACACCCTGAGATTTTATGAAAAAAAAAGTTTTATGTCTTATGTTATACACAACACCAAAGGAATCTTTCACAGCACACAATACGGTCATGGCTTGCATTACACGCAATCACGACCTTCCTCGATAGCGTGTGTAGTACGCAATATCGGGTTTCACTAAAAAACGATATATTTTTATGAACTAGATGTTATGAATAGTATTAACTACATTTTGAATTTTATTATTCATCTTACACATTTTCTATAACATGGTAAGAGAACAAAATAAATTTTTCGGGTAAAATAATTATTTTTAAAAAAATGCAATTTTGCCGCCTTTTGATGGTGCACCCACATTAAATCTAGTTTTTGACACGTTTATAAGTTCAATTTGACAAAATAAAATTCTTCTTTTGAATCAGGATTTAAAAATTGACGTTGGATAAATTTTTGATATTTTTCTGATAACTTTCATATATTGATGAATAGTAAAAATACGCTAATTTTTAATTAAAAACAACTTTTTTCCATTGAGATAATTTATCTGGTTAAATTATAATATTTAATGGTTTTAAAGTATAAATAGAATATATTTTTACCATTTAATATAATTTATTTCATTAGCATTAATTTCACATTGTATTCATAGGTAAAAACATTTCAATCTTTGGCAATGTTTTAACTTTTAAAACCCGTTTTCTTAACAACGGGATTTATTTTAAATTAATTACTGCAACTTATATGTTTTGAATTTTGAAAAATGGATTCCATATTTGAAATCAGTGGGTCCAAATTATGTTAATAGGCTACTTTTTATTTTTGGGCATTATGAATAGTAACTATGGTAAATTTTATTTACCATAGTTAAAGGTATATCGGATAATTAAGGGTAAATATAAGATTATAAAATTACCCTAACACATGCCAAAATCCTATTGGATGACTAAAAGTCGACCCATATCACCTAAGGGTCGGATTACATTCATTTAATAGACTTTTTTCCATGAAACTAATTTAATTATTATTAAAACCAAAGAATGTGACAACATGTCACTTTCTTAAATCTTATAAGTATAATAATTTTAATTTAGTGATAAACTAAATGGAACTTCAAACATGAATAGTATCCAGAAATTTAATACAATTATCTACATCATAGAAATTTATTTATAATTTTTAGGGATTAAATAATTACCATTAATTATGACACAATAGTGATGTTGAAATTATTTTATTAATTAAAATATCAAATAAATGGTTTTAAAAATATTAAAATAAATATTATATGAACTATTAAATGTGCTCCACTAATTTTTTAGATACATATGAAATTTTATAAATCTATTAAAGCTTTTATTTCAATCATATCTTCTGTATATATTTTATTTAAATTCAAATAAATGAATAGTGTCAAAATTGACACTATTGTTATTTTATAAACATAACATATTATAAAATTGTTTAAAAATCAAAAAAATATTTAAAAATTATAAATTAAAATTTATATAATCGAAAATTTCATAAAGTGTCAAATTATGGAAAATTCACAACACATATGTAATAATTAATAATAATTTAAAACATAGAATATTATTACCACAAATAATATTAAATTGGTAAATAAGGATAAATAAAGTTGATAATGTTTAAAATAAATTCCTAACATGTATAAATTTTATTGGTTGATGCGATTACAACCCTATCTCATATAATATTGGGATTTGAGTCATTTCAGAAGTTTTTATGTGGGGATGGGACTTAATATAAACTAATATTTCTTATATTTTCAAAGGTGCCCCTCTCCTCCCTTATAAAAGGGCACCTCCTCCCTCTCCTCATCACACCAATTTGAGCCTTCATGGTCGGACAATACATGCCTATATCACTTCCCCACTTCCTTAGAAACAACCTAGAGGTCCTGGTCTTCTTCAAATACCAATTGTAGTGCCCTAAGAGGAGGTCTCAAAGAGGCGCTTCAATGAAACGTAATGTCCGTTACCGATTCTTTCAAATTTATTTCTTCTTCCACTTCTTCTTATTTAGTTGTTTCATTATGAATTGCTAATATAAGTATCACTCATATACTGATATGTTATTATAAGTATGAAACAACCCTATTTCACCATATATCCATCCTACAGAAAACGAAATCACCGCTCGTGTGTACGTACGGAATACCGTCTCCACGTCGTGGTGTAATCTATTTTCCATCACCACCTTACTTGGATGGGTATAATGGTGAAAAAAAATAACTATATATGATTATTTTAAAGTTTTATTGATTCTGAAATAGTATACATACAATCCAATACAATTCCACGATCATGGGAACGATATCATCGCTCGTGCGTACGTACGGAATACCGTCTCCACGATGTGATGTGATTCGTTCTACATGATCTTCATTGCATAATGATTATATAAATGAATTGGATGAATAAATATGATATATAGTACACTAATAACATTCTGTAAATGATGTATCTATAACCTAAAGTGAAGAATAATAATTTATTCGACAAAACACGCATAAGAACAAAAAGTAATAAACACCCGAATAACAAGTAATAATGAAATATTACTAATAAGAAGATAATAATATGACCATATATGATATCATAACAATATGTATGATTCTGGAATAATTCAATAACATTATTTAAATCATTATACAGGAGGTTCGGACACTTACGAAGCAAATCGGACCTAAGGTAAGGGAAAATATCACAATCTCATTTTTATCCTAGATTGTTTATACTTTGGTATTTACTGGGGTGTATTTTATCATCCACATCCATGTTCCCTCAATATGTAATATTGTTTCCATCCACCTACAATTTTTTAAATCCAATTTTACCCTTCATTGAGTTTTTAGTAAAAGATATGAAAGGAATCTTTTTTCGTTTTTCGTACGAGGTACTTTTTGACTTTTCCGACAAAAGTACGAGAAGAATGTTTTTTTAAAACTTATACGGAATGAATGGATTTTTAAAACATTATTTCCAAGAATATTCCTTTACAAGTTTTCAAGTTTATTTTTAATCAACTTATTTTAGTTTAAAATTGTATGACATGTCAAGAAAAGAAAAATGTTTTTGAAGTAGAAATGATATTTTCCTTAAGAATGGAGTTCAAGTGTTTTATCAAAATTATTTTCCATCTAAGATAATATAGGGTTCTGTTTCTATCCCTATTATTACATTGATTTGATTATGTTGTTACAGAATTATTTTTATGAATTCCTTTATCTTAAATTAATTGTTTTATGATGTCACGATGTTTAAGAATCCCATTTTTATTACATGGGTTATGCTATGATGTATGGTTTATGATTTTGTGGCACACATAAGAATGGTATCATTATGAGATTGGTGGTACCTATATCTCCCTCCAATGCATTGGGTAAAGATTTTATATCTCATGAGATAGAAATGTCTGGAACGGCAGGTTAAACCGGTTCAGTGAAACATGAATGAAACGAGGAGTGAACTCGGTTCAGAAATGGACTTTGTTCACTAAGATAGTCTTGGTAATGAGTCATGACTAATAAGAAATGATTCTCTATGATTATGTGTGTATGAAACAATGTTTCATGTTTTAAGTTATGATTATTGGGATTACATTTCACTACCATGATTTATCCCATGTTATAAAATTATGATCTCTTTTGCAGGGTAATATTTTCAAAATGTTATGTTCTTATGAATTTGATGTAATTGATATTTCCTTTGTTTACCCTTACTGAGCATTTGAGCTCACCCTTTTGTATGTTTTCTTTCCCCAGGTCAGGAAGAAGGGTATTACGTAAGATATGCCAAAAAGGGACTATGGATATGATGAAATAAATGGGAGACAGTGTAGATGCTTTATGAACCAGTTGTTTATGTTTCCCAGTTTCTAAAGACATTATACCTATATGGTCCATTCATGGTTTTGTTATATGTTGTAATAAGTATGCTTCAATTTTGAAGTATTAACCATGTATGTAAAGTATGGTTCGTTATAAGTATGATGGAAAATCATAATGTCATAATAAAATGTGTTTCACAGAAAAGTGTTTTTGAAGATATAAAAAAACTATCATCTACTAAAACAAAATATGCATCTATTGTAATTATACTAAAAATATACTAGGATATTACAGGAATCCCTAAGATATAAATGTGATAGTCAATGTAATAGAATATATTTATATATAATGGTCTACATAACTAATTGAGATTGTGGGAGAAATATCATCTTGGGTTTAGTCAATGCTAGAGATGCTCAAATAGATTCCATTGGAAAAATATTCCCAAGAGAATAGTTAAGATGAATTTTTTAAAGAATCATTCTTTATAGGAAGGTCAAAACCATGATGATGGTATTATATTCAACATGGTCGGTGATAAATTTTTAATTCAGAATAATAATTATTTAAATTAAGAAGTATATATAAATTATCTAAAATTTAAAGGATCAATAAAAATTCAATAAAGGATTCCATTTATCAAACTATAGGGGGGTTATTATTTTAAATATTATTGTGGGTATTCATGTAAGAATATACATGGATGGTACAACTGTACTATTGATAATGCTTAATTGGTAATACCATGATGTTATTCCTAAATCCATTACATGTTTACTTATCATAGAAAATTTATATAATCATTTTTTTGGTAATTGTTTATCAAGACCACAATTAAAGGAAGGTATCTTTACGTTACAAGTGAAAATTGTTAGGGATGTCGTAGAATGACAATAAGGGGTGTAAGATACTTAAATATAGTTCAGGATTAAATTTAAAAATGACATAGCATAATATTTATTTAGAATGAATCGGTGTCGTGTGTATTCAGAGGTTAATGGGTGTTCTGTGTTTTTCAAAATGAAATATTTTTAAAGAAACGTATGTAACACATCTATCAGTATTACAATAAAATAAAACACGACAAAAATTATCTCTCTAATGATTGAATAAAAGTAGAAACCAAACTTTTAGGGGATTTAATATATTGGGTAAGAAAAAAAATTTCTTAGACCATGTCAATATATATAAACTAATAATGTATTGAAAAATACATGATGAAACAATTTGATAATTTTTTTACAAATGTCACAAGGAATAAATCTCTCTAAGAAGATATTAATAGTACATAGAAGGAGATTAATGCAGTGAGTTGAATTCTATACAATTATTTGATCGATCAGTAATGAATTATATAATATGTACTAGAAATGATATTTCCTAGATATACATTATGGTAGTAAAATATTTATTATATCCATGAAAACTATGAAGAATATAGTCAGAAAAAACTAATTTAACTTAAATAAGTGATAAAGATATGTACCTGGTATCTAGAGAAAAAGGGATACTATTTTTAAGGGACATAAACCACACTTTTTTAGATCAATATGATAAAAAATCATAGTCACGCTAAGGTAATGAGAAAGCCAATCTCCTTCAAGGTAGTGGTTTTCATGCCTTAAAATATTGAGTACATAGTGACTTTTGAGGACAGAAAGATGAAGTGTATTAAATATAGTGATTCATTCAATTACATGTAATCAAACCTAGAATGTAATTTTTTTCTCATAAAAGTAATTTTATTTTAAGTACTAGCCATGATTTTATGTTTTGATAATAAAAAAAGGGATGTACTTTGGTATTACATCTCTTAAGGAGTCGTATTCAAGTAGGTGAGGTCACACAAAGCAGAATCACCAAGAAGCAGAGGCATTGATAACCCATAAACTAAATTCATGAATCAGTATAAACATGATTTTAGTCATTTAAGAGCTAACAAGGATGTTTAGAATGTTGGATCTAGTGCAAGTGGGAGCGTTGTAAGAGTGGGTTTCCTAGACCCAACTTTATGAGTAATTTTCAATAACCATACCATGTATACATGGAGTTATACATGTTGTACACATACCATTGTACTATTTTTTCGTTCTAGTTTTCGTCCAACAAATACCCAACGGCTCCCTATCCAATGATTGATGGACCTGCTTTCCAAAGGCAGGCGTTCGCCGGATGGTCTGACCGGCGACTCTTATGAAATCATATTGGTCGTGAGGATGGGAAGTCATGCTCATCGCACCCTTTTTTTGGGGAAAATGATTGCATGTTCTGGGACTCTCTTATAGATTTAAGACCTATTCATATGTTCATGAATATTTTCTTTATACCCAAACATAGTATCCATGAATTTGACCTTGGTGGGAAATAGTCAACTGGATGCAGGGGTTCAGAATCATTTTTTTCCAAGGTTTACCATCCCTCGTTGGATTAATGACCCCGAAGGGCTGGAACTCACTTGAGGAGGCACTAGGAGTGGTGGAATGAACTGACGTGGAGATGGTCAGATCGACCGGTTGTTGGTCTTGAACCTCAGGAAGGCTTCCTACATACCCTGCTTAGGAAGTAGGGATCAATGTCTATGTAGTTCGGATAGGTGTCGGGGACCCGATGTGAAGAGAGACCAGGTGGTCCGATGGGTGGTGGGCTTGAACCTCATGGAGGCTTCCTATGTATCCTGTCTAGGAGGTTGGAATCAAAGTCCATGTAGTTCGCATAAACAGTTTAACGTCATGCTGGATGGGGGAATACAGTTTAACATCATGTTGGACGAGGGTGGAACTCGATGTGATGAAACAACCGAGTGGTGGGATTGAGCCTCGTGGAGGCTTCCTACATACCATGCCTTGACATGGATCCAAGTCCCTGTAGTTCGCTTTGGCTTGGGGCTTACGCTCTAGGGCAGCCCCGAATGATGGGTTGGGGCTTACACTCTGAGGAGGCCCATCAGAGGATTTCATGGTCGATGCTTACTCTAAGCCCACATGAGTCATGGTCGATGTGAGAAACAAGAGGCATCAGGGACCAGAGGATCACGTCGCGAAAGGTGCGTCCGTGAGAAGCGGAGTGGGGCTTACGCATGAAGGCGGACCAGGGTGATGGATTGGGGCTTACACTCTGAGGAGGCCCAGAAGTTCAGGGCTTACTCTGAGTTGGATGCCCGGACTGACAAAGCCCAGCGGGAGAGGGAAATGGGGTGCTCCTGTTCCCATATCCTCTCTTATTCCCCGAGGAGATACCCGAGGAAGTGCTGAGGTGCATGGGGATGACTGCCTTCAGATGGGTAGGTCGCCCTCTCTCTAGGGGGGGAGAAGTGCCCGACCGTCGAAGCGTGCAATCCCTCGTCCTGGAGAGTAGAGGTAGGAAGGGGGCTCTCGGGCTCAGACCCCAAATTATAGTGGTAATGTGAACCCAGACATGCTTCGGGAATCTACCCAAGGTTTGGGGAAACCCCTTTTCCCCTGTTTACCATGGGTATGTGAACTCAAAATGGCGTGTTGATAATCCTGAAAGTTATACCACGCAAATCTGGTGGCTCTAGCGGAGGCCTCGGCTCGAGGCCGATGAAGAGGCTGATGAAGGAGTCACGGAAGACCTGGATGGACTGGAAGGATTTTAACTGGATCTGGAAATGAGAACACCAAAGTATTTGGCGATCCACTAAGAGGTATGGGTGGTGGCGCCCTTCATGTGGGGAAGTGTCACGAGGCTGGAGAAGTCGTCCACGAACAAGGGTGGTCCGTGGACTGATTGGCATCCCGTGAACCAGGGTGGTTCGTGGCTTCAGGTTCAATCCACGAACCAGGGTGCTTCGCGGCTTTGGTCTCAATCCGCGAACCAGGGTGGTTCGCGGAGGATTCTTGGCCGGCAGTGGGGGACAAGGGCGGCGCCGATCAGAGGCTCGTCGGTTGGGGTTTCGCCCACGGAAGAGGGTGCTCCACGGTACGACAGATGGGAGAAGAGGAATAAACTCCCTGGTCCGCGGGGAAGTCATCCACGGAGGGGGGTATGGTTTGCGGTTCTCCGTTTTGTTATTTTTAGGTTCGCGGTTCACCAAATTATAATTCATTTTTCCATTCCTTCTTAATTCATATACCTGATGTGGTTCACGGATGGGAATTTTGTTGTTTGCTAAATCTGAAGCCTTCCTTCGACCGATCTCATTCCTCCGAATCCGATTCCAGTTCTCCGATCTCATATTCTTTCCCCCTTGGTCTCCTTTTATAGAGTGGGGAAAGGAATGTTTATGTGGCCATGAGACACCTTTTGTGAAGGCCCATAACCAAATACCCGGTTCACAGCTGGCTTGGTCAATCCACGATTCGCGGTGGGTATTGATCACTCCCCTCCTCCGCGAGGCGAACTTAGGGAGTGCTCCGCGGTTGTGGAGGGTTTCGCCTCCATTCTGCGTATGACAGCAGGTGCGGATTGAACCAGTCAATGCGGTCTGCGGTTGGGGAGGTTCGTGATGGTGAACCGAACTGGCTCCCATCCTGCCTCGCGACCGCGAATCCTCTCTGCCTCCATTTCACGAAAGACAATGGTTCGCAGAGGGGGTGCCTCGCAGTGCCTGGCCACGTCATGCTTCCATGGACCGGTTCACGGACCGGTCCCTTTTGTGGCTCTTCTTTGATTATTTCCCCCCAATTCTTTTGGGGGATTTGGGTAAAATTTCCTTTGCGGATTTTTTAGGACCCTAAAAATGCCCCCCATCGGAATGGGGTCCAATCAGAACGAAGAGGAGGCCATTCCGATGCGAATAGGTCCTGAAACTAAGATGGTTTGTGGTAGAATGGTGGACCCGGTAGGGGACCACGCCTATAAATATGGGGAGCCCTCACTTATCCTTTCCCGAATTCTTCGCGAAACCAGAGCTCCTTCACCTCCACGTGTTTTCTCCTTCGCAAAGTGCCTTGTACGCGAACCAGTAGAAACTTCTGCAAACCATTTCTTTTTCGTGGTCACCTTCATCCGCGAACCAACTTTATAATTGCGAACCATTACTCTTAATTAATTAAAAATTAAGGGATGATGGGTTGCGGAGGAACTTTCTTCCCGGTTTCGATGCTCCGTGGACTAAAAATATCTTGAACTTTAAAAAGAACCTGAATTTTCCAAATGATCCTGGGATTGAATTTTCATAGAGTGACTTGGTTCGCGGTTTCCTGGAAAACGCTCCATGGGCCAAGGTTTCGTGAACTGATTTCGCGAAGGGCTGGTTCGCCAAATTTTGTCATCAAGAACCATCCTCCAAGGCCTCCTTATGGATTTGGTTGTGAAGGCTCCTTAACCATTCATTTTGGTTATTCTTGTCCAGATTTTTATTCCAGACTGATTTCTCTCATTGTGCAGGGAGAAAATATGGTTCAACCTCATTCTGCATCGAGGCCTGCTGCAGAACCCCTCTCCATCGCCTTAGAGAGATGTTCAGCTATGATTCGCAGAGCGGAGTGAGTCACAGGGGACCCTAGCCGGTCTATCATTCCTGATGACGGTGCATTGAAGAACCTACTCTCTCCAGAGCTTCTGAGTTATCCATTATCTAATTGGCTCCCGCTCTATGGATTCGGTCTCCAGGACGACGTCCCTATCCCTCCTACTTTCGCAGGTCTCCCTTATCCTTTCTTGTAAGCGCCATCAAAATGAATTCAGGAAAACATTACCCAATTCGGGGAGATAATCTATAATTTTGGTCCGAATGACACATCTCTTATAAGGGTCTCTATCTGTACCCAAAGCGATCAGTGTGCTCAAGACTTTTCTCAGAGAGTTATCCTTAAGAACTACCATTCTATTATTAATCTTGCATTAAGGTATCTTGATGCGGGGTGTGTTCCCAGGTGGGATCTTCGGTACGGAGGGCTCTTCTCAAATGATTGAGCTTGGGATTTCTGGGTCCATCACCACTCTCGGGAGTCTCCCTATTCCCTGGAAGCTATCAACCTATACTCCGTAGTGTGGGATTCCCAATTTGCTGTCTACCCGCCATTATTTATCATGCCTGACCTGTTCAGCCGCTGGTGTTCAAGTACTAATACTTTCCACCTGGCCCATGGTGAAGTCGGAATTAGTCTGTGGGACATCTACCAGATAGGAGGACTTCCGATTTCTAGCGAGATGTATGACGAATGTTTTCCCACTCCAGATGCATGGGACGACGTTGAACAGGTGCCTTTATTGACGAAAGAGCTGCTGACCATGGTGGAGGAGTCACTACATCAGGCCTTGTGCACTAGCTCGCTTATTCCTTACGGCACTTGGATAGAGTTATTTCTGAACACCACCGGTCCTATGCCGAAGATTAAGTGTCCCATGACTCATCCTTCCCAGAAGTCACAAACCATTCAAGGTTCTTACTAGGCGGTTCTGGAAGCAGGAGACTACCTTTCATGGGGTTACGAGGCGCGCCCTGGTGTGTCACCTATGCTCGGGTTGGCCGGTCTGTTTTCTCTATTTTTGAGCGGATGGCTATTTCCTTCTTGGGATGTTTATCCCGGTGTCTGGGCCTGCACTTTGATGATGGTGGCCGAGTTAGCAGAGGGCCGCTTGGTGAATTTAGTCGTGCCCACTTTGGCCCGTATCTACGAGCTACTGGGCCACATGCAGGTGGGTGGGTCACCCTACCGTCTAAGCGGTCCATTTCAATTTTTGTATGGCTGGGTGGAAGATCACTGTCGCTGTTATGAGTATCATCACAACATAGCCATCCCACTTACTACCTTTCGGCCTACCCTACTGGATATAGCCGGAGTTCGCTTGAAATCTCTCAACTCTAGTGAAGTCCTCGATCTCCTGAGCGACTTCTCCCAGTTAATCTTCACTCTGTACCCCACTCCTTCTGGAATCTTAGTTGAAAACCGCTGGGGGAGCTTGGAGGAGTGCTCTTACATGGTCTTCTTGCGGGATGGGTTTCTATCCGCACGGATTGACGATGTCTCTTTGTGCGAGTTCTACATCTCGTATCGATTTTCTCGCCAGTTCGGGTGCATAAAAGTCCAAGATTCCCTTCCCCCTCCTCGGGCCCAAGGACTGCATCCAGCCATACATCGTCATTGGTGGCTGATGATGACATGGGAGGGATCTGACGCAAGCATTCCCCTGCCTAATACAGGCATGGCTGCTGGCCTTTCTATGGAATATGCAAAGACATGGGTAAAATACGATCCTAATGGGATCCTAGGGAAGGCTGTCCGGCAGACTCCCATATCAAGAATTACGGTGGATGCTACGTCCACTACACCTTCCTCATTAGTTTCAAGGGTGGACCGACTAATGGCTCAAATATCAAAGCGATTCAGAGAACTTTCCTCTCCAGACCCTAAGGTGGCCGCAATTCAGGCAAGTTCACCATTCTTGTGCATGGATGAGGATGACCCTGTGGTGTCGTGTCCCAGCGAGACCATCCCGGAGGTTCCGCCAGTTGATATCAGGCTTAGTAACTTGGTCCCCAAGCCTGAACCGAGGTTAGGAGCTCCATACTATCCAGCTTCATAGCCAACTTCTAGTGGGCACACGTCTACGCGGGCTGTCATGCCAGACTATATTCTCGTGTCATCCAGCGAGGATACCAAAGATCCTCGCATCATGGTAGACCATAGGGCAGTGACCAAGTGGGCCTGCCCCTGAATCTATGAGATCATCACTGAAACCCCCTTAGCCGAAATGGAAACGAAAACATAAGATCTTTGTCAGCTCTTCCTGGGTTTGGGGTCGGGTGGCTTTGACTATCGACACTTCAATTCTCTTGCTTGACAAGTTTTCATGGCCTGTGAGGAAGCTGTGACTAGTGAATGAATGCTCGCTCACTTTGAGACCACTCATTTCGGGGCCCGATCCTTAGAGGAAACCACAACAAATCTCCATCAACTGATAGAACGAGAGGCGATCTCCCGGGATCAGGCGGCCATCCTATCCTCCGAGTTGCATGCATGCGAGGAACGAGCCGCAATGCTGAGGGATCAGTTATCAGCTATGACTGGCCGTCTTGAAGTCACCAGAAAAGGGATAAATGATCTCCAAATCGTAGTGGAGCATATCTGTCTGGTGGCTGAGTCTGAGACCAAGGAGAAGGCAGTGTTGGAACAATCCTATGACGGCCTTCACCGCATAGTCGCTGATCTGGTGGGGAGAGCAAGTCAGGATCCTTTATAACTATCAGAGCTACTTTTGTATCCCTTTTTTCACTTACCCATCTGTCCCCTTTTCTTTTTTTGTATAAACGGGAGACCCCAGCTTGTGGACGTCCTCTTTTTTTTTCTGAATGAAATACAGTCTCCATTAATCACTCGTTGCTGTGGAATTTCATTGTTACGTAGAACAATTGTTGTAAAAATAACAATTCACTGAATTAGAACTAATCATAACTCATGAAAACAAGCTCTAATTTTTTCCTGGATGATGGGATCCAGCAAGCGTAGTCTGACTATTGCTAGGGTTTTATTGGAAAATCGTACAAACTTTTTGTCTTTTTCTTCTTTTAATGCCATGATTTTTTCTGGGCCCATTAATGTGGACCCAGCATGTATAACCCGGATTTTTCTTAGGTCTCCCTTTTTTAGATTTTGGACTTACATGCTTTGTGCCTCTTTCTTATGTGAGCGGTTTAAAGTTTTGCCGACAAGACTATCATTACTGATGTTTTAGGTCGAACATCTTTGACCAAATAAGGTGGGGTGAGGGGACCTATAGGATTCAACTGATTAAAGGATGTCTTAATATCCTTCAGATGCACGTGGGGGAAACATGTTTGAATTTGAGCGGCATGCAGGGCATGCCTCGGGGTAGGGCTCAGGGCATGGGAGTCGTGCCGGCGTACATAGGTAAGAAGAGCATTGCCTAATGAAAACTTGCCTTTGGTAGACAGGCTGGGGGCAATCAATATGTAGATACGCTAAGGGAATGGTATGCATAGTCATACAATGGTGTCCTTAAGTCAAACACTTATCCATTTCTGATGGCAAGGGGACTTCATAGATGTCTGGATTATAGAAACCACGATGGGTGGCATGGAAGGAAATGAAAACTACCAGGGGAAGCTCAGAAGGGGAGTGTGACACCTGAAAGGGTTTTGGGAACATCCGTACTAATCAGGAGTGTGGTCTGGAGACCATCCCCCTATGCGTATAGTTAGCATAAGGGATATTTGAGGCTTGAAGTAGTTTAAAGTCATGCAGCTGGGACATTATCTGAGATGGAACGACTTCTCCTAGTTCTCGGTAATCTCGTCAAAGACATTTCGCCGCATTCAGGTAAGATTGTGAAAGAGGTTGGTAATCTGTAGCTCAGAGGGTTTCCATATCCCGGGATAGAAACAGGGGCTCAGAGGCCAAGAGGTGTACGAAGAGAAGCACTGCCCAAGGAAAACATGCCTTTGGTAGATGGGCTAGGGGCGATCAGTATGCAGAGCCGCTGAGGGCATGGTATACATAGTCATACAAAGGTGTCCTTAAGTCAAAGACTATCCACCTGTGATAGCCGAGAAACTTCAGGGAAGTTGAGATTTGGAACCACTAGGTGTGGCTTATGAGATTTCTGCTTTTTCTGAGTACAGAGTATGTTTTATAATGAGAGGGTGCCTGAATACGGGTGAAATATCTAGACTAAACTTCCTAAGAATAGGTGAAGTAATTCCTTCTCACGCTGGTGTGAGGCGGTGGTTCGGGCAGGTCTGACCTGTGCACTGCAAGACAGAGAAAAGCATTTGTTTCTTACTGAACCCCTGATGGGTTCGACCGCGCATCTTAACGTCATGTGGTAAGGACGAATATATCTTTAAGGGTTGTCGTGCAGTTTAACGTCATGTGGAGAGGATGGGGGAATTTTGGAAAAGTATTCTCTTCATCATAATATTACTGGGCTTGAATACCTCAACATTCCCAAGATGTGGAAGGGGGTTGATGGTGTAAATCATGGTTCCAGGGATTCGTGGATCAGGAAAGGTGATATGGGGGCTCTGAGGCCGGTAAGCGTATAGGGCTAAGAAGAGCATCACCTGTGGAAATCTTGCCTTTGATGGACGAGCCAGGGGGTATCATTATGCGGAGCCGCTGAGGGCATGGTATGCATAGTCTCACAAAGTTGTCCACAGGTCAATAACTTTCCACTTCTGATGGCCATGAGTGGTTATGAGAATCCGTGATTTTCTGGGCCACAAAGTCTGTCATTTGGTCGGGGAATGTCTGGACATATCGGGGATATCCGTCCCTGGTTTCTTGTTGAGTTTCAAAGATCCACCCTGCACTGATCTTTTCTCCTCTTTTTTTTTTTGCGTGGGGGTGTGCCTTTATTCCATGCAGTTTAATGTCATGTGGCAAGGACAAGCTACTCCTAGTTTATCGGTTATAGAGCTTGGACCATTGGGTGACTATTGCTGCAGTCACTCGAAGGATAATTTGGTCAAGATGTTCTGGTGTACTTGGAACAAGTTGGGGGATGAAGGTCGTAAACTGCAACTTTGAGGTTTCCCGGATCAAGACGTGTAGTGTTGGGGCTCTGAGGCCGGTAGGCATACGGAGCTAGGAGAAGTACTGACCGAAGAAGTCTTGCCTTTGATGGACGAGCCAGGGGATATCATTATGCAGAGCCGCTGAGGGAATAGTATGCATAGTCGTACAAAGGTGTCCCCGGGTCGATAACTTTCCACTTTCGATGGCCATGAATGATTATGAAAATTTGTGATTGCAGACAGTGTAGAGTTCAGAACGTGGGGATAATGGTTTCCGGGCATACAAGAAACATCTTCACCACAATTGTCCATTGAGTCAACGTAGCCTAGTCCTGGCTTGATGTTTGTTGATGCAGGTCGCTATGTGAAACACTGGCGGACACACAGGCTAGCCAGATTGGGAAAACCTAGCAACACCCGAATGTGAAAAGGGGAATGAACTTGTAAACCACATTTCCACAAACTTCTGGATCAAGAGATATGGTCTGGGGGCTCTGAGGCCGGTAAGCGTACGGAGATAGGAAGAGTGTCACCTATGGAAATATTACCTTTGGTAGACGGGCCGGGGGCTATCAATATGCAGAGCTGCTGAGGGCATGGTATGGATAGTCGTACAAAGGTTTCCAGGGGTCAATAACTTTCCACTTCTGATGGCCATGAGTGGTTATGAAGATCCATAATTATCCGAGTCGTGGAGTCTGATGTACGGAAAGGATGCATCCAAATGTGTAAGGAGTATCACCATCTCGTATCTCCATGTGTCATGGCTGGTTCATGACGAAGTCCGTGCAGTTTAACGTCATGCGGTGAGGAAAAACTCCATGCATTTTAACGTCAAGAGGTAAGGACGAAGGTGACCTGACGTGAAAGAAAAAGGGGGTCTGCGTAGTTTAACGTCGTGCGGTGGGGAAAACTTTCGTGTAGTTTAACGTCAGGCAGTAAAGACGAAGATATACACCCCATGCAGGTCTGGTCCATACACGGGGGAAGGGGGCATTTTTTAACATCATTTTCTGTGCAGTTTAACGTCGTGCGGTAAGGATGAAGATATACACCTCGTGTTGGTATGGTTCGCACACGGGGGGAAAGGGCATCCCTTTTTTTTATGTTGCTGGGCCAGGATAGGGAATCCTAGCGTCGATACGTATCCTACGAGGGCCGAAATCAAGCCATATGTAGTTCTCTATAATGATGATACACCCCGTGTCGGTCTGTTCCATACACGGGAGAAAGGGGACTTTTTTCTGAAGTGGATGGGCCAGGATGGGAAATCCCGGCGTCGCTACGTATCCTGCGAGGGAACGAATCAAGCCGTACGTAGTTCCCTGTAAAGATGATACACCCCGTGCAGGTCTGGTCCATACATGGGGGAAAGGGGACTTTTTTTTGAAGTGGTTGGGCCAGGATAGGGAATCCCAGCGTCGTTACGTATCATGTGAGGGCAGGAATCAAGCCGTACGTAGTTCTTGGAAATTCGTGCAGTTTAACGTCATGCGGTGAACATGTGGTCCGTACAGTTTAACATCTTGTGGTTAGGATGAGGGGTAATTATTAGATTTCGTGCAGTTTAACATCATGCGGCGAGGATGAGGGGCTTGGCAGTTTAACTTCATACAGCTCAAACGAAGAGTTCTCTATCTCTATGCGAAATACTTCTTCAGGAATATCGCATTGGTAGGAGCCATGGTGGACTGCCCGTCCATGGAGATCAGGGCATATGCTCCGTTGGAGTAGACCTTGTGTATAGCATATGGTCCCTCCCACTTGGGCTCCAGCTTTGGAGGCTTTTTTTCAGGTATCATTGGGGTTTGAATGACCAGCACTAATTCTCCTTCCAAGAAAGACCGGAGGCGGACCTTTTTGTTAAAGGCTTGTGCGATTTGTTTTTGGTATACTTCCAGGTAGTCCAGAGTGTGCAACCGCTTCTCGTCTAGCTGTTCCAATTCACCTAGTCACTTTTCTGACTGCTCACCATTGGATAATCGATCACAGATGGCAACGTGGAGTGGGGGAAGTTTGAGATCAATGGTAAGGACCGCCTCCGTGTCGTACACCAATTAGTACGGGGTAGACCGAGTAGCGGTGCAGATTGTGGTTCGATAAGACCACAATGCATGGAGGAGTTTATCCGGCCATGACTTCTTGTCTTTTTCCACCATTTTCTGGAGGATGTTGGATAGGGTCTTGTTGAAAGCTTCTATATGTCTGTTGGCCACTGCGTGGTAGTGGGATGAGTGGTTAGCCTTGATACCATACTTGTGGTATAACTTTTCCAACTCAGCAGAGCAGAAATTGGTGCCATTTTCCGTTAGTATAGTATGAGGGAAACCAAATCTGGTGCTGATATTGGTCTTCATGAAGCTGAAAATATTTCTTGCCCCGAATTCCTTGAGGGGTATGGCTTCTTCCCATTTGGAAAAGAAGTCGGTCTTCATGAGGATATACTTCATCTATTTGGTTGTGGCGGGAGGATATGGTCCCACGACGTCCATCCCCCAGACGGAAAATGGACAGGAGTGCTTAGCTTGATGAAGTAACTCTGGGGGATGGTGTATGAAGCTAGTATGAATCTGGAATGAGTGGCATTTCGCGCTAAAATGCTCGCAGTCTCGTGCCACTGTGGGCTAGTAGAACCCAAGCCTTCAGACTTGATTGGAGAGCTTGGCCCCTAGTTGATGTGCCCCACATGCTCCTGCATGTACTTCAGTCATGATAGAAGTGGTTTCTTCTCTGTCAATGCATCAGAGGAGCACTCCATCGAGGCCTCGTTTTTATAGGACCTCTTGCTGAACCACACTGTCATATAGGACAAAATTGATCTCCATTCTCCGTATTTGCTCTCATTCAGCCCTGTCTGTTGGAAGCTCTCCCCGTTGAAGGTAGTTTGTGATGGGGATCATCCAGCCAGTGGCCGGAGCATACGGCTCAGGGATGGGACTGATTTCTTGGATTTATTCCATCTTAGCTTGAAAAAATGGCAATACCATTCAGCAGTGAGCAATACTGATGACTGTTTCATCCAGGTCTGGGTCGGCTAGGGTTTTGGCCGCGTTGGCTAATGCGTCAGCTTGAGCATTCTGGGACCGGAGAATATAAGTCAATGTTGGTTCTATGGAGAACTCAGCCATTAACCCTCGGACATGGTCAAACAAGGGGATCAATTCCTCTTTTTTAATAGCATAGTAACCATTTACTTGCTTGATGACTAGCTCCAAGTCACATTTTACCTTAAGGTGTTGTACTTGTGCCTGGAGTGCAAGTTCCAGGCCTGCTATGAGGGATTGATATTTCTCTTCATTGTTCATACATCCCTCTGGCAGGAGGAGCGAATATGGAAAAACTGCCTTTTCTGGGGACACGAGTATTACCCCCAGACCCACTTTGTTGAATCTGGGATCCTCTATCCTCTTCCCGGTGGGGCTTCGAGATGCGCCATCAAAGTACATTTCCCATGCTGGGACCTCCTCTTGAACCGAGAAGATATCTTCATCAGGTAGTTCTGCATCTGGTGCAGTGGTCCCTGTTGAACGGTGTTCTGCCAGAAAGTCTACTAATGTCTGGCCCTGGACGGCTTTTTGAGGCACAAATCGGGTGTCGAATTGCGGCAGGATGACCGCCCATCGGGATAGGCGTCCGGTTAGCATCGGGAAACTGAGGATATACTTGAGCAGGTTACTTTGCGAGATCAAATGGACCTCATGATGGTACAGATAATGTCGCATATTTTGAACCGCGAAGACCAAGGCCATACAACTCTTCTCGATATTTGAGTATCAAGTCTCAGCACCAATCATGGTTCGACTGAGGTAATAGTGACTATTTTTGCTTCCGGCGTCGTTATTCTGTGCGAGGAAGGCTCTTAATGACTGTTCTAGGTCCATCACATATAGAATGAGAGGACTTCCTTCGATTGGGGGCATGAGCACCGGTGGTCTTAAGAGGTACTTTTTCAAGTTGTCGAACGCCTCTTGGCAGTCGTCCATCCATTGGTACGTGACCCCCTTCTTCATCAACCTGGTGAAGGGAAAACATTTGACTGCCAGGTTGGCTATGAACCTCCTAATATAGGCCAGGTGTCCTTGGAATCCCCTCAGTTTAGTGAGATTTCGTGGGGGTGGTAGGCTCAGGATATCCTTCATCTTCTCAGGGTCGACTTCGATGTCGTGATGTCGTACGACGAAGCCAAGCAACTACCCTGAAGTAACCCCAAAGGCTCATTTCAAGGGGTTCATATTCAAGCTATGCTATCAGAGCTTGTTGAAAACAATATCAAGGTCCGACAGTTGATCCGAGTGCTATGTGTACTTGACCACTAGTTCATCCATGTTACATTCAACGAATTTCCCCAGGAATGGCTTAATGATCCGATGCATGGCACGCTGATACATGGCGCTAGCATTCTTGAGACCAAAGGGCATGACCCCGTAACAGAATACCCCTTGAGGGGCTCTGAAGGAAGTGTCTTCTTCGTCTTCGTGGGCCATCCTGATTTGATTATACCCGGAATAGCCGTCCATGAGGGATAGCGCCTCATACTCGGTTGTCACATCAATTAACAACTCAGTGATTGGAACCGGGAAGTTATCATTCGGACAATGCCGATTTAGGTCTCTGAAGTCAATGTAGATGCGGATTTTCTCATTCTTTTTCTTGACAAGGACAATGTTGTCCAACCAAATGGGGTACTGGACCTCTCTGATGAATCTTTCTTTAATGAGCTTATCGTCTTCAGCCTCTATCTTGGCAGCATGTGAGGGGTGTGTCCTTCTGGCAGCCTGTTTGTAGCCCCAGTGGTCTTCTAGAAGACCCAGATGATGTCTCGCTACCTCGGGATCGAGTCCTCGAATTACCATCTAATTCCATGCAAAGACATCCCAATGTTGCCTTAGGAAGGAGGTATATACCTTGTATTCGTTGGGAGACATGTCCATGCTAATGAGAGTGGGCCTCGGGTCTTCTTCGGTACCCAGGTTTATTTCCCTAAGCTCATTCACAGTGGTGGAGATACCCTCCTCGAATGTGGGAGGTGCATCTCTGAGATCTTCCCCCTCTTCTTCTCCCATGTCCTCATCCTCTTGATCTGACAAGGAGAGAGTTTCTAGTCTGATCCTTCGAGGGTTTGAGGGAGAGGAATTGTGGGTATCTCTGCCTGAGTATTTGTCCCCGAATCGAGGGTTGGTAGACGTTCCCACATTGTCATGCTCGTCCATCATGGCTGAAGTCATGAGGACATCTGAATGCATGTCCAAACTCGAACTCCTACTCTCAACATGGTTGATGGGCAGGACATAATCTCTGCCAAGCTACCTGATGGGGTCATTGGGGACCATTTCCAGGCCATTTGAAGTAGGGATACAGTCGACATCGTCGACCAAAGGCTTCTGCTTCTTTTGCTCATAGAACCCAGCATCGATGTAATGTGACTCGGAGAGCTCGAAAGGGGCCTTGTCGGCGTGCAACGTCCCGCATTGTCCATTGATGCAATACTTGATACACTGGTGGTAGGATGAAGGAACGACCATGTGCTTATGGAGCCATGGCCTTCCCAGCAGGGCATTGAATGTTGTTCTCTTCCGGACCACTCGGAATTCTATGTAGGCTACCAAGTCACCAAAATGGGTCTTTAGCTTAATATGTCCCATTGGTTTTTTCTCACTATTGTCGTAACCCAACACATTTGTGGCTGAGGGAATTAGATCATCCTCACTATAGCCCAACTTACAGAGTGTCCGCAGGGGAAGGAGGTTAACTCTAGAGCCATTTTCTATAAAGACTTTTCGGATCTCAACACCATTCAGTGTGCCGGACACATATAGCGATCTGATGTGTCCCGGCATGATGGCATCTTCATCCTGATCCGTGAAGGAAATCACCGCATTACATTCAGTCGGGCCAGTCTCCGTCCGGTAAATCTCGGTGGCAGCTACCTCGGCTTGGAATTCCTAGGGGATGATCAATGCTTCGATAAGCACCTCCCCAAGGTTGGCTTACAAACTCAGGGCATCCAGGATTGAAAACTTGTCTAGTACTGACGCCATCTGCTTAAGTATGTCATGTTTTTTCTCTAGCGGTCGACGCTTCTCCATTTGCGGGAGAGTCTTTGCAGGTTATTTGGGAGCTAGAGAATTTGATGAGGAGGGACCGGCAATGGGGATGGATCTCGATGGTGTTCCCGAGTTTTGAAGACTTGGCCTGGCTGGTCTGTTTGTGCGCACTAGGCGACCAGACACTTGCTCCTCCTCTAGTGGGAATCGCAGAACAACGGGACCAGAGTGGCTACTTGTGGGGGTGGAGGGGAATTCTCTCTCCTGTTGAGTCCGCTGAAGGGATCTCCCATGGGTTTCTACAATATTGATTTTATGGGTGGGGTCCAACCATAGAGTTGGTTTTAGTCATGGCTACGCCTTCCCTGGTATCCCCTACCTCTGCGATTTCTCCTCCCGGTTCCTCGTGTAGGAAACTCGGGTTTGTAATCATACCCTTCATCAGGGAATGATTCCCTAAGATAGATGACGTTGATAGAACCAAAGATTGGTTCCTCATACTCTGACAGGTCAACCTGATCGGTTGTCTCTGATGGTTTTGTTTGGTGGGTCGGTGCCCATTGTTCCATATTCGAGGGCATGAAATCCACCAGGGTCAGGACTAACTTTGGCCCTGTCGCGGACTGCTCCTCTTGTGATTTCTTCCTCCTTTGGCTCCGTCTGGATGACCGGATTGTGGAGGGTTGTGAGGCTAATGTGGTCATCTTTGCGGATCCAGGGGCTACTGGTGGCAACACCGACTGCTGTAGTTGAGCTTAGAGTATGCCCTGGGCTTCTTTGATAGTCTTCCGAGTCATCCAGTTGTCAAATTTCTGCCCCTGCTTGCTGGAAACTTTCTGCCACCCCTCCTCTTTGTCGGAGTTGGTGGTAGAGATACATGCCACATGTGATGGGGGTGGTCCCAGCTTGACTTGTCCAGAATCTACCATCCTTTGTAAGAGGTCTTTGAAGATGAAGCACTCTCAGATACTATTCCCCAACATCCGATGGTAGGGGTATTAATCTGGCCTACCATCGCGGACGACATCTTCAGGTCTCCTTGGCTCTGGGAGGTGGAGCAATTTGCAGTTCATGGCAGCGATGAAGTAGCCGTGGACTTGATCATCTCGGAATGAATATAATTTTTGTCTTCGTTCCACAAACTGGTTCTGCTTCGGTCCTCTCTGATCATCTCGTTTAGGCTGGGGAAGCCGCTCATATGCAGGGGGCCCTTGATGATTCGGTGGAGGCATGAGTGGAGGAGCAGGCATAGGGGCCGTCTTGAGTGTGACAGAGGACGCTTCAGCTCTAAGAGCTCTCTTCACCGGAGCATGCGAGGCTATTCTGGACTTTGAATTAGTCCGCTGTAGGGAGTCCTCAATTCTCTGGGCAATGGCCAAGAGATGGCGGAAGCCAGTGGTGCACTCCACCGGTATGAGCGGTGTTCGCAGCTCATCTCTAAGATTATTGAAGCATATGGCTATCATCTCATCTTGAGGCATTGGAATGTTCAGAGAATAGGTCAGACCTTTCCATATAGTGATGAAATCTAAGACCCTCTCATTCTCCCTATTCTTGCAGTTCATGAGACCACTGGTCGTTGTTTTAGGCAGAGTTGAGCTGAACTGGAACAGGACCTACTGCCAGAGGTCCTCCCAACTCTTTATCGACTGGGCCGGCAGACTCATATACCAGAAGAAGGCGGATCCTTGCAAGGTCTGTACGAAGCATCTGATTTTCACTGCTTCTTGTTGTTCCGGAATCCCCATCATAGGGTCGCAATAGGATGCGTAGTGCATCAAATGCTACTCCGTATCGCCTGATCCATTGAATATTGGGAATACAGGGCTCCCAAAAATGGTTGGAGGTGGTGTGTTGGTCACCCAGTCTAGGTAGGGTTTCTGATCTGGCTGTATCGGAGCACGCAGACCTTCCATCGCTTCCAGTCGAGCTATTAATGCCTTGATGGTATTGGTGAGTTGTTGTTTTACATCCTGTTGGGCTCGGTCCTGGGCAGGCGCATCCCGAGGCATTTCCTAAGGGTCCTTGTTGGCCAGAACCAAGGGTGCATATTCCATTTGGGGTACCCTCAGAGGGTTCAGGTGTACTTGTTCTGGTTTCCTTCTAAGTGTAGGGAAATCCTGGCATTCGTCTAGATCCACATCTAGGTAGCTGGACGGGCTAGGCGCCTCACTGGCTGGGAGCCCTGATCGTGCTTTGTTTTCCAGGGAAAGCCTTAGCCTTTGAGGTGCACTTTCTGGGAGTGCATGACGTGGCTCTTCTTGGAACGCCCTTTCAATAAGGCAGTTCCTCTGAAGCAGCTCGGCGTTAAGCCATCTCAATTCTTTCATCTCTTATTCTTGTCGGGCGAACCTCTCTTCGAGCGTGTGTGGCTCGTTTTTATCAAGAGAGGGGGACGGGTGAAGGGTAACTGTTCCTTTGTTCTTGTCTTTGTTGGAAACTCTCTGGGCAGGCGGAGGGAGGATAGATGAAGGGGCAGCCATGTTTAAAGCGGCCCTCTGGTTCCGGGTGTGCACACCTGGGAATTTGTTGTGAGTCATAGCCTTACTGGAACCGTCATCTCCTGATCCGTCTAGATTTTCATTTTCTCCGGTGTCACCCATGGGGTCAGCCTCTATGGTGTTGATGAACGCATATTGCGGGGTGGAGGGGACGTCATCTTTTAAATAGAAAGAGGATCTCCCGCGTCTTCTGTTGGCCTTCCCTTTTATGAACTAGGATTTCCTTCGGACCTCTTGACGAAGGGTGACGCGGAGAGATCTTTGATGTGACCTCACGGTGCACCTTCCTCTCAGAGGGGATGATGATTCATATGATGGGATAGGACAAGAACCTCCTCTCTTGACTATCCTCCCTAGACGAGAGAATACCGACTCTCGTGGGGGAAGTTGTTGTTGAGGGGGTAATAATGCACCCAACCCTGAGGGCTGTGGCTGGCTCCGTTCCCTAGACGTTGAGTCTCTTCTCGGTTTTATTGGTCTTACGAGGGCATTTGTTGTTAAAAATTCCCCCAGCCTGGTAGGCTGGGGTTGACCCTAGATTGCGGCGGTGGATGCGGCTATCGCGACCTGCCTGATCTCGCGTGTCCCTATCCGGGGGTGAACCGGTTATGGTGAAGAATTCACCTGTGGATTAGTACCTTCTAGGGAGGAAGGAAGAGATCATTGATTAGCCACTCTTAGGCGAGAGGTCCGCTATATTCTCTCGGTGTCCTGATTCAGGAGTTTTTGAATGGCTCGTTCCAATCGGGCCTGATGCTTATGGGACTTACTCGAGGCCCGATGTGGTTGGGTGTGTTGCCTCTCCTGAACAGGGATTCCACCTGATTTCCATCTTGATGTGACAATGTTGAAAGACACCATACCAAACTGGTTCTTCTAGGTGGGGAGCAGAGAGAAATACAGAGCTCTGTGTTCCCCCCATCCCCTGATATGGACTCCCGCTGGAGCGTCACCGATGAGGCGGCGCGGCTGATGTAGTGCGCGGAGACAGGCTATCTCCATGATTCCTTTGCGCCTCTCGGGGTGTTGTTGTTGCATCGATGAAAGGGCCTCCAGGTCGATGTGACACAATAGGTCCCCTATCATCTTAACATGGTCTACATACCCGTCATAAGGTAGGAATCTTGTCTTCACCCAGCGGAGGGTCATCCATATATTATGGCGGATGTCATTCCTGCATTCTTCCGACAACTCCCTAGGTATGTTGTACTAAGAGGTGGTCGTGGGCCAAAACATGACTGGTATATCATTCCGGGCCAGTCATTTCCTTAGGTGCATCATATTAGCATACTCCCCCACCTGCGATTCTTCTACCTGGTCAGCCCACCTGAGGCGCTCACTGCTTGTGTGATCAGAGTCAGTGGGACTAGTAGGTGTTGAATCATTATGTACGTGATTCCCAGGTGGTTCAGAAGATGAACGCGGCCCCGGAGCATCTCCTGATCCAAGAAGGGTGTCGTTAGCGACAAGCTGGGAATTTGACATGCTCGATTCTGTCCTTCTGATTGCCTCGGCATATGAGGGCTTTTCGGCGCTTGATTCGGTAGGAGGAGGACCTTCCTGTCGATATAATGTGTCGTCGCGGGGAGGACCTTCACAATGACAGCCATAATGGCGAGGGATACCATTACCGCTTGATGCCTCACTACATAGAGGACTTCTGCAGTGCACATCTTGGGGAGGACCTCCAAGGCATGTTGCAGCAAGGGGAGGACCTTCTGGCTGCGTAGCGTCGTTACGGGGAGAACCTTTGCAACGATAGTAGTAATGGAGAGGACTACCATTACCTCTTTATGCCTCACTGCATAGAGGACTTTTGCAGTGCACACCCTGGGGAGGACCTCCAAGGCATGTTGCAGCAAGGGGAGGTCCTTCTGGCTGCGTAGCGTCGTTACAGGGAGGACATTCACAATGGTGGCCGTAATGGCGAGGACTACCATTACTACTTCATGCCTCGCTGCAAAGGGGACTTTTTCATTGCACACCCTGGGGCGGACCTCCAAGACATGTTGCAGCAAGGGGAGGACCTTCTGGCGGTGTAGCGTCATTACGGGGAGAACCTTCGCAACAACGGTTGTAATGGTGAGGACTACCATTATTGCATGATGCCTCACTGCATAGAGGACTTTTGCAGTGCACACCCTGGGGAGGACCTCCAAGGCATGTTGCAGCAAGGGGGGGACCTTCTGGCTGCATAGCGTCGTTACGGGGAGGACCTTCGCAATGGCGGCCATAATGGCGAGGAATACCATTACTGCTTGATACCTCACTTCATAGAGGACTTTTGCAGTGCACACCCTGGGGAGGAACTCCAAGGCATGTTGCAGCAAGGGGAGGACCTTATGGCTGCGTAGCGTCGTCACGGGGAGGACCTTCGCAACGTCAGTCGTAATGGAGAGGACTACCATTACTGATTGATGCCTCACTGTATATAGGACTTTTGCAGTGCATACCCTGGGGAGGACCTCCAAGGCATGTTGCAACAAGGGGAGGATCTTCTGGCTGTGTAGCGTCCTTACGGGGAGGACCATCGCAACGACGGCCGTAATGGTGAGGACTACTGTTTCAGATGCTTTCATCGGGGTGCGCGCATCTGTCTGTGGGGGAGGACGTGCTGCTTGTTTCCCCGTATTCCCACTTTCCAAAGGCAGGTGGCATCCATTCCTTGTCCAGGGACGTCTTCTCCTTGATTTAAACCGGGATGATGGGATGTCGGTTCTTCCTTCTGTGGATTCCTCCTCGGAGCTCATTACCTAGTTCGGGTCTCCCTCATAGATTTAAGACGGGTTCGTGAAACTCATTCCCGGTGCCATATCTACATGGACGCCAGTTAATTACGCTACTTCTGTCAGGACGCTCTAAGGGGTCTTGTCGGGACAGCAACCTTCGGTGAGGAGAATGGCCACGTTGGGGTGTTGTCGGCATGTCTGTCTTTGGTCCCTCATCACAGGGCTTCTCGAGGGCGCGGAAGCCCGAGGCATCCCGCATCGAACGCGGGGGACATGTACCATCTGAGGTTTTCCTCAGCTTCACATGTTTAACATGGGGTATGTCGCGAGTTTAACGTCTTGCGGAGACGGATCGGGTGGAAGGATCCCCAGGGGGGAAACCGTTCAACGTCATGCGGGACACGATACAGTTTAACGTCATGTGGGACGGAATACAGTTTAAGGTCATGCAGGACGAATGGTTTGCGGCTTACGCCCTGGGGCGGACCATGGTGGGGGATACAGTTTAACATCATGCGGGACGCGATACAGTTTAATGTCATGCGTGATGGAATACAGTTTAATGTCATGCAGGACTAAGGGTTTGGGGCTTACACTCTGGGGCGGCCCAAGGTGTATGGGGCTTACACTCTGAGGCGGCCCAACGTGTATGGGGCTTACGCTCTGAGGCAGCCCATGGTGGATAGTGAACTGACCTGAAGAGGTCGGAACAACTGGGTGGTGGGCTTGAACCTCATGGAGACTTCCTACGTACCATGGGTTAGAACGAATCAAAGTCCACGTAGTTCGCTGGGATGGGGCTTACGCTCTGGGGCGGTCCAAAAGAGGATGTCATGGCCGATGCGCGCTCTAAGTCCACGTGAGTCATGCTCGGTGTGGGAAACAAGAGGCAGTAGGGACCAGATGATCACGTCATGAAGGGTGTGTCCGTGAGAAGCGGAATGGGGCTTACGCGTTAAGCGTCCCAAAGAGGAAATAGGGGCTTAAGCATGGTTAGCGGCCCTTAGTGTCGGGGCTTACTCCAGGGTGGAGGTCCGTGGTGCGACAAAGTGATGTGGGAAAAGGACTCCACTGGCCTTGGCAAGGGGGAAGTACGGAGATGCACGGGTGCAATCGTCCGCAAGAAAGGCTAGGGGATTACGCTCTGAGGCAGCCCTTCCCCCGCGGACAAACGTCACTCCGACAAGGAGGATCTCATTCCATGTGAGGAAGATTCCATTCCCGTGGAGATGAGTGGGTGTAAAAAATTTCCGAGCTGGGGGGACCCTGCGTGCGAAGCACGGGGTCGGACCACATTTTAACATCTTGTGTTAAGGACGATGTGCTTAGCAGTTTAACGTCCTGCAGCTTGGACGAGGTGGGTTTTCTCCACACCCCTAGGTCTTACATTCCCAACGCCCTCTACCCTTGTGGGAGGGAAGACATTGGCAAGTCCATGGCGAAGGGGAGCCGCAGGGCGAACCACCGGGGGGTTCATGTTAGCATGGCTATGCGAAGAATCAATAGTCGTTAGCGTGCCTATGTGGAGAAGCATAAGGCAAAGCAATGCAATGGGAAACATGGCCCAAGGGACCTTGAGGTTACTTCGCACGATCCTGGAAGGCCGTACGGAAAAACAATGCATGGCGTGTATGCTCGGCAGGGGAGACATCAGGTTCCGGTGTAGGGGGCATCCAAGGAGCATCAAGGTGAGGGGTCCTGGGCTTTGTGTGCAAAAGGGAAGGTTTACGCACAAAAGACCGGGACAGTGGGCAATTGGAGCAAAGGAATTGCGCGCGGAGAGGGAACTACGTGCAGGGTATTGCACGCACGGCAGGGTATTGCGCGCAAGGCTGGAACATCGGGGAGGGGAAAATTCACTGAAGCCGGTGGAGTTGCGTGCAAAGGCGAACTCCGGGGCAATGTTGCACGAAATGAGGGTTTACCTGGAAGTCATCTTGCGTACGGGGGGAGCCGAATTGCGCGCAAGGGAGTCGCTTCGGATTCCTCAACCCCCAAACCGTTCGGGGTCACCTTCTATTTATAGGCGACCTCCGGCGCGGAATCCAGGCGGCGTGCGAAATTCTTCGCACCGAGCGCAGCCGGTGCGCAAAAGCTCGCCGCGCAGAACCGGGGCGCGCAAAGATTGCGCGCCTCAATGGCTCAATTCCGAAAAACCCGCTGATTCTACGCGTGCAGAACAATTTTTCGCGCGGAGCCTCCTTTATTTCGCGCACCACATCCCGGGCCTCCGGATCGAGCCTCTGATTCCGAATATGACTTCGCTTCGTCATTCCGAAACTTCCTCCGAGAGTTACTGACTTTTTTTTTCAGCGTCAACAATTCCCCCCCCCCCTTGGAATTGGATCGGCGAAAAGTCGCAATGATCGGATTCCAAGGGAAACGCCGAACCGCCGAAAGGCTAAGTCTCCTTGTCCAGGTGCGCGCACAATTCCGATGCGGCACACAAAACCTGCGGACGCGCACGATATTCTCTTTCCGCGCGGTGCGGAACCCTGGCCTCGCCTATTAAAAGGGGTGTTGGGTCCCAAATCCATACTTCCACTTTTTCCGCGCGATAATCTTATCGATCTCCTGCACGAAATCGCTTCCGCTGCTGCGCGTAATAATGCTCTGGCAGTGCGGAATTCCATCCGAAATTTGGCCATGATCTCGCGCTTGTTCGGGCTTTTCCGCGCTTCACATGCCGATTGCGCGCTCATCTCCAGGTTTTCACGCAAATCATTTAGATTTCGCGCTGAACTCTCCGATTTCACGCCCTGTGTCCTGATTTCGCCCAACACCCGATAGATTCGAGATGGCCGCAAACCGAGTTGATGAGGGGGAAGCCGCTGCCCGTAGGACAGAAATGGCATCAAACGAGGAGGTTTATGGCACCAAGGTGATTGTCTCCAACAATATGACCTTGTTCAACCTGCTGACTCCGGCCCAGAAGGCATATCCCTTGTCGGACAACCTCCCGCTCTGGAATTTTGGCATCCTAGAGGAGGTTCCACTGCCGGGCTTCGAGGTGGACATGCTGCGGTCTTGGGTGACTCGGGAGGACGAACTTCCTCGCTACAACATCTCCAACAATGGCCATCCTGCCAGGGAAACTAGACATATGGATGTTTATGTCCTGAACCCGAGGAATGGGACCATTATCGGGGACGAGCCTGTGGCGGAGGATTCTACGGCCCTCTACGTGAGCACGTTCCGTTAAAGCATCATAGACGACACGATGGGCTGGCTGAAGGATTGGGACCTGCGGTCTGGGGGTAACTTCACCAGCGAATGGGCATGGGCGTTCTGGGTTCGCCATACCTGTGACCAGTTCAGGGACGAACTGTAGTATATCAGCCTGTTCGAGGCGGTATGGACATCGCAGTTCCATTTCCACCGTCATCCTGAACTCAGACCGAAGCTATTCACTCGGTGGTCTCCTGACACCAACACGTTCCACCTTCATCATGGGGAAGTCGGCATCAGTCTTTGGGACGTTCACTACATTGGAGGTATCCCACTGGAGGGTTACCAATATGAAGAGTTCATTCCTCCAAAGAACACATGGGGAGACAGGTCGCGGATGCCTATGCTGATGTGGCACCTGCTGCAACTGTCCAAGGAGAGGCTGGGGTCAAGGACTTCCTGAAGGACATCACCTACAAGGGCTGGTTCAGCCTGTTCCTTGAGAGGGATCCCACCGTCAAGATGTCGGGACAGGGAAAACGGTTCCCAACTGCGACTCAGAGGAGCAAGGATGGGTCCTATTGGAAGACCCTGGAGGCGGGGCAATACCAATCATGGGGTTATCGTGTAATTGAGGCATGAGACCCGAATGTCTGGTATGTAGGGTTCCTTGCCACCTTCCTGAGCGGGTGGCTCTTGCCGGTGCAGGACGCAAGGATGGGCGTCTGTCCAGCGACTTTGGTGATGGAGGGCTCCATGGCCACCAACAAACGGTTCAACTTGGGCGTCCCCGTGCTGGCCAAGTTTTATACCATCCTGGGGCACATCTCATGAGGGGGGTCGCCTCGGAGAGTATATGGTCCCTTCCAGATCTTCCATAGCTGGGTGGTGTCTCATCTCGACGGGTATACATTCCCAAACGTCGTCCGTCCTCCGGGAAACGGTCTGCGACCGTCCTTGCTAAACATCACAGGGGTGGCGTCGATGACGCTCAATGAGGAGGGCGTGACGATCCGTATCGGCAACCATGCCAACTTCAACTTTAGCCCGTTCCCCACCCCAGTCGGCCAACTAGAGGACAACGGGCGAGGCTCTCTAGAACAGCAGTAATACTTCCAGAGCATTCGGGGTGGGGTGCTCATGGCTCGGATCGACGGGAAGGTGATCTGCGAACCATACGTTCCATCCCGATTCTACTGGCATTTCGGGTGCCTCCAACGAATGCCGAAGAAGGTATTCATGGCTGTCTGGCAGGAGAAGAATCCATGTGTCCTACACCAGATGTGATTGATGTTTACCACTTTCGGCTCTGGCGACGTCGTTACTCTTCCTCCCATAGGGGTCGATGCAGGCCTAGCAACCGAATATGCCGAAAACTGGACCATTGCGTACCCTGAGGGGCTATTACACAAGCGCGTCCGGAAACTCGAGGTTACTTGCATGGAAACCAGGCGACGAGAAAGAAGGCACGACGCCGTCATAAGGGGGAACCAAGGGCGCGTCAGGCAGCGAGGCCTGTGCAGGCCGGGACTTTGGCAGCGGGAACATCACATGGTGCTGCCACGTCCTCATTACCGACAGGGGGGTCTCATGAGACGGCCAGGGAACTCCCTAGGAATCAAATAAGATATCTGCTCGAACCTTCCCAAGATGCAATTTTCCCGGCACTGTGGTCGGCCTGGATGACCCTGCGACAATCGCTGAGCCTCGAAGCCATCTGGCAGAAGATAATTCAAAACGGGATCCAACTGCCAGAGGTCAGGCTCGTTCGAATTACCGACCGAGTGAACTTCCATCGTCGGCATGATTATTTGATGGCCATGGACGCATACGCACACAAAAGGGGGCGGCGTGCGGAGCCAACTTTCCTAGTGAAAGTGATTCTCGGCCAGGAGCATGATTCGGAAGCGATGCCACTGGGAGAAGGTGATAGTGACGAGGAGCCGGAGGGGCAGGAGGAAACCGGAGAGGACGAAGGTGAGGGAGAAGACGAAGAAGAGGAGCCCGAAGGTGAGGGTCGCAAGGGGCGACCTACCATGGATGTCTCTGAGAGTGCGGAGAGATTGCCGGCTCTGATCTCGGCATAACTGAGATTCTCGAGGTTTGTCTCTGTCTTCATTCATTTCCCTCATTCATCCATTCTAACTTCCAACTTCTAACTCACTTCCCCATCCTACTCAGGAGCAGTTGAGCGGTGGATGGGCGTCCCCACCAGAGGAGGGAGGAGAGGAGCCAGTCGGACATGATGGGGATCCAACACCCATCATTGAATTAACCAGCGCAGAGGGGTCTCCCCTTACGACGGCTCCTGCAGCGGCCGAAACACTGGGGACTGACGCTCTGGATTCCTGTGAGTCTCCTGCTTCACTACTGGTGCTTGGTGTCGAAATATCCCATCTGACCAGTGTATGCCTTGCGCAGTGATCACAACACTGGCGGCACGTCAGGCTGCAGAGCCCGGGCCATCCCCGAGTGGATCAGCGGCGGACATACCAGATCGCTCAGAACATGCTCTCTGCACTGAGTCGGCCCCAACAATTGATGAACAGGGGGCGGCGGACATCAGCGGCGCTGTTCCTGAAACTCGGTCGGAAGCTGGTGGAGGCGTCATCGCTGCTAGGGAGAGAGAAGGTCGAACAGATGTCGAGGATTCTATTCCTCACGAAGACATAACTGGGGTAGATCCTACTACCGATCTGTTGGCGGTCTTCCCCATATACCGACCCGCTGACCCTGAGGAGATAGATGACTCAGACTCAGAGGCCGCCGAGGAGAGCCGGATGACATGGTGCAAAGGGTGGAAGTGTATCCAGCGCTTCCTCAGGCAGCCCCAGTCGGATTGGCTGAGGCGGATGGGATCACTTCAGACCTGGCTGTGCTTCCTATGCGCCGGAGGGGCTGACGCTCAGCACCTTCATCTGACGGTCCGTGATTACATGGACGAGAAGATACGTGAGAGCAGCCGGCACACCGATATTTCCCAGTGCCGGGAAGGATCGGTGAGTGCTCAAGCGTTGTTGAGGGCGGAGCAAGAATTCTGGCACCTCGAAGGGCAGGCGGCAGATAAGGAGGCCTTCATCGCGACATGCTCTGAGCTCGTGGAGCAACTGACCGCCCATCTGGCTGATGCACAGGATCAACTGGTGGAGGCAAGTCACCAGATGACCGTACTTCAAACCGAGTGGGCGCAAGCACAACCTAGGGCTGGCGAGCTGCTATCTATGGTGGCCGATGAGGAGAGAGTCTTCAAAGAGCGAGAAGCGGTCCTGGAGGCTACCATCCAGAGGGTAGCAGCGCTGGAAAGATCGCTTCAGCACGCTAATCCCTAAGGGCTTTGTTTTTTCCATCTCATGAACTTTCTGCTTGTACTGCTCATTGTCTCAATCCAATATTTGGTGAAATCCATTCATTTTTACCCTTGGTTTAATGCTCTCAACCATAGTTTCAAAACGAATAACAACTCATCCCTAGGCTCCTGTGGGTAGTGCCCAACACAAGAAGCAGAAGATGCTCGTACCATCATTTCGTTCAACTGTGGGGCATTGACCAAGCTTCAGGCGTCCAAAATTGGGCCTAGACTTCTGAGGAGACCCCTGAGCTGATTGATGTGTCGACTTCTCAACATGCTCTTACACAAAAACGGGGAAATTCCGAGGGCATTGAAATCCATCCGAACACAGGGGAATGGAGAGGAAGGGTGAATCACACTGCCCAAATTCGGAACCCAATGGGGAACAACCATGGAGGATAACTGTCAACCGTGGCAGAAACACAACATCCATATCACGTTGGCCCAGAATGGGGGGACAATAAATGAGGGTTGACCGCTGACCATGTTCGCAACACGGGGCCTAACTCAAATATCGTTGGTCAGTTTTCCGAAAATTTGGACCAGGACAATAGGCAGACCATAGGTCTGTCATCCATACTGTTAGGGGGTCCCGTCAAACATGACCAGTTCTCCGGAACGTTGGCCTAGGACAGTAGGCGGACCATAGGTCGACCATCCAGACTGATAGGGGCTCCCGTCAAACATGAAAGGAAATGAGGACCCGAATAAGGGGGGACGCAAGGCGTGGAAGGTGGAGTGATGGTTTGTTCGAACAAAGTCCAACACTCCCAGAATTGCACCACCATGGCGAAGGCACATTAGGCGGACGTACCGACCTGGTCACGGGTCGTCCCAATTTCCAGGCAGGACCTCTTTAGAGAGAGAACCATCGCTTCCCATTATTACCATGGGGAATCCCGAACATGCTCGGGGTAGATATCCTGATTACACCACTTCCCATGAAGTCGGGCCGAGTGGCCGACAATAAGGAAGGACGGGGTTTAGTAATCCCTGGGGGTGGACCCAAGAAGAAACATCCGGGCGGTCCTATGTATCTCATAAGAATGAGAATCAGGCCAGACATAGTTCTTGAAAATACAGTTTAACGTCATGCAGGACGGAATATAGTTTAACTTCATGCTAGACAAAATATAGTTTAACGTTATGCGTGACGAAATATGGATCTTAGTTTTAGGTCTTAGAGCTCGGACCGTGAGGATCTTAGTTTTAGGTCTTAGAGCTCGGACCGTGAGGATCTTAGTTTTAGGTCTTAGATCTCGGACTCTGAGGATCTTAGTTTTAGGTCTTAGAGCTCACACCATGAGGATCTTAGTTTTAGGTCTTAGAGCTCGGACCATGACGATCTTAGTTTTAGGTCTTAGAGCTCGGACCGTAAGGATCTTAGTTTTAGGTCTTAGAGCTCGGACCGTGAGGATATTAGTTTTAGTTCTTAGAGCTCGGACCCTTGGGATCTTTGTTTTAGGTCTTAGAGCTCCGACCGTGAGGATCCTAGTTCTAGGTCTTAGAGCTCGGACCGTGAGGATCTTAGTTTTAGGTCTTAGAGCTTGGACCGTGAGGATCTTAGTTTTAGGTCTTAGAGCTCGGACCCTGAGGATCTTAGTTTTAGGTCTTAGAGATCGGACCGTGAGGATCTTAGTTTTAGGTCTTAGAGCTCGGACCGTGAGGATCTTAGTTTTAGGTCTTAGAGCTCGGACCCTTAGGATCTTAGTTTTAGGTCTTAGAGCTCGGACCGTGAGGATCAGAGTTTTAGATCATAGAGCTCGGACCATGAGGATCTTAGTTTTAGGTCTTAGAGCTCGGACCATGAGGATATTAGTTTTAGGTCTTAGAGATCGGACCATGAGGATCTTAGTTTTAGGTCTTAGAGCTCGGACCGTGAGGATGTTAGTTTTAGGTCTTGGAGCTCAGACCGTGAGGATCTTCGTTTTAGGTCTTAGATCTCGGACCGTGAGGATCTTAGTTTTAGGTCTTAGAGCTCAGACCATGAGGTGGGAAAATGGAGAAACGAACACATGGCACGACATTTACAAAATATGACGTGAATGAGGACCTAAGCCCAAATTACCATGTGCTCTCCGGGGAAATGCTCGAATCGAGGGACCGAACACGAAGATAGGCTGGACCCGCGGGGAAGTGCCCCAGGCGTTCCTACGTATCTCATAAGGATGAGAATCAAGCCACATGTAGTTCTGGAAGGTGACATGGTAAGATACCAGTGCCAGGGAAAGAAGAAAGGGGAGTGCGGGCATGGCCCTTGCACTAAAAGAAGCGTAATTTGATAAATCTTGTTTGTCCTTTAAGGTGAGTGGTTTTTTGTTGTTGTGAAGCGACAGACCTAGATTAGTAGGCCATGGTGTCACCACAAGCATCAAGCCGTGATATGCGTTGAAAAATGGAATGGCAAAAGACCAATACCAAACGTGATGCCCTCTACAACGAGGTCATCACAATGCGGTGACGTTTTTTCATCTTGCCGCCAGGACGATAATGTCACAGTATAGGGTCGTGTGATAGGACCTGCAACACAGTTTAAGGTCATCTGGTTTGGACCAACAACACAGTTTAATGTCATATGGTTTGGACCAACAACAGAGTTTAAGGTCATATGGTTTGGACCAACAACAGAGTTTAAGGTCATATGGTTTGGACCAACAACAGAGTTTAAGGTCATATAGTTTGGACCAACAACACAGTTTAAGGTCATATGGTTTGGACCAACAATAGAGTTTAAGGTCATATGGTTTGGACCAAGAACACAGTTTAAGGTCATATGGTTTGGACCAACAACAGAGTTTAAGGTCATATGGTTTGGACCAACAACACAGTTTAAGGTCATATGGTTTGGACCAACAACAGAGTTTAAAGTCATATGGTTTGGACCAACAACAGAGTTTAAGGTCATATGGTTTGGACCAACAACACAGTATAACGTCATATGGTTTGGACCAACAACACAGTTTAAGGTCATATGGTTTGGACCAACAACACAGTTTAAGGTCATATGGTTTGGACCAACAACAGAGTTTAAGGTCATATGGTTTGGACCAACAACACAGTTTAAGGTCATATGGTTTGGACCAACAACATAGTTTAAGGTCATATGGTTTGGACTAACAACACAGTTTAAGGTCATATGGTTTGGACCTACAACATAGTTTAAGGTCATATGGTTTGGACCTACAACAGAGTTTAAGGTCATATGGTTTGGACCAACAAAAGAGTTTATGGTCATATGGTTTGGACCAACAACAGAGTTTAAGGTCATATGGTTTGGACCAACAACACAGTTTAAGGTCATATGGTTTGGACCAACAACAGAGTTTAATGTCATATGGTTTGGACCAACAACACAATTTAAGGTCATATGGTTTGGACCAACAACAGAGTTTAAGGTCATATGGTTTGGACCAACAACACAGTTTAAGGTCATATGGTTTGGACCAACAACAGTGTTTAAGGTCATATGGTTTGGACCAACAACATAGTTTAAGGTCATATGGTTTGGACCAACAACAGAGTTTAAGGTCATATGGTTTGGACCAACAACAGAGTTTAAGGTCATATGGTTTGGACCAACAACACAGTTTAAGGTCGTATGGTTTGGACCAACAACATAGTTTAAGGTCATATGGTTTGGACCAACAAAACAGTTTAAGGTCATATGGTTTGGACCAAAAACAGAGTTTAAGGTCATGTGGTTTGGACCAACAACACAGTTTAAGGTCATCTGGTTTGGACCAACAACACAGTTTAAGGTCATAGGGTTTGGACCAACAACAGAGTTTAAGGTCATACGGTTTGGACCAACAACACAGTTTAAGGTCATATGGTTTGGACCAACAACAGAGTTTAAGGTCATATGGTTTGGACCAACAACACAGTTTAAGGTCATATGGTTTGGACCAACAACAGAGTTTAAGGTCATATGGTTTGGACCAGGAACACAGTTTAAGGTCATATGGTTTGGACCAACAACAGAGTTTAAGGTCATATGGTTTGGACCAACAACACCGTTTAAGGTCATATGGTTTGGACCAACAACACAGTTTAAGGTCATATGCTTTGGACCAACAACACAGTTTAAGGTCATATGGTTTGGACCAACAACACAGTTTAAGGTCATATGGTTTGGACCAAGAACACAGTTTAAGGTCATATGGTTTGGACGAACAACACAGTTTAAGGTCATATGGTTTGGACCAACAACACAGTTTAAGGTCATATGGTTTGGACCAAAAACACAGTTTAAGGTCATATGGTTTGGACCAACAACACAGTTTATGGTCATATGGTTTGGACCATCCGAGAGAGGAGCCTCAAGCCAAAGGGGCCTATGAGGGTTCAACAATCAGGGAGGGGTAGGAGATGCTATCTCCCATCTTTGATGGGCCCGAAACGCAATGTCTGGGAAACTCCTTGTTCCCCATGGGAATGAGGGTCAAGCTGCATGCAACCCATAAAGAAGATACCCAAGCACATACTCTAGTGCTCAGATCGCAGGAGCCCCGAGAGACACCGTCACGCAGCTCAGTCTGTCTGATGTGCGGGGGTGTACTGAGGGTTAGTACAAGGAGTGTCGAGATTCCACCTTGACACAATGGGGCAGAACATGACATGAACCACGCCACCAACATTCAGGGCCTGGGGAAGCCGGCGTGACGACTAAGGATTACTGCTGACCCTGTTCGCAACGCAGTATCTTGTCGTGTTAGCCATGGGGACAAACAAATGAGAATCAACCGCTGACCATGTTCGCAACGTGGGATTTGTATCAATTTTTTGTCTGAAACCCTCAGGGGCGTTGGCCCATGACGGTAGGAGAGCCTTTGGGCGTTGTATCCAGACCGTTCTTGGGGGTCCCTCCGGGTGTGAAGGATGACGGGGGCCCGAATGAAGGGGAACACGAAGCTTGGAAAGTGGATGGAACTTTCCTAAGTCGAATCTGGCACTCCAAGTTGTAGACCAGAGTGCCTTGAGCACATCAGTAGACCACTGGAAAGGGTCAGAGGGCTCAGTCCCAGAGCGGCCTAAAGATGGTGGATCCCTGGGAAAAAGAGGGGGCGTAACGCCAAACGCCCTGGGAATCGGGAGATCGTGAGATCTCCTAAAAGATGGGGCCGGACCTGACATCTAGGTGTTCAGTTGGTCCTACGTATCCCATGAGGATGGGAATCAAGCCACACGTAGTTCTTGATATACATCTTTAAATTCCATTGGACAGAGGAGGGCTAAACCCTGAGGACAGGGTGCGCGTGGTGCAGCTATTGCAAACCCAATGTGAGTGGGTACATAATCTCTCACCACGCCACGCGACCCTGTTGTCGAGGTCCCAAAGGTGAAACATACGCGACAACGGACCTCAAGCTGGACCCAAAGATGAATGTTCTTGGCGTTCCTACGTATCCCATTAGGATGGGAATCAGCTAGATGTAGTTCTGGTGATACAGTTTAACGTCATGTTGGATGAAATATGGATCATAGTTTTAGGTCTTAGAGCTTGGACCAAGAAAAGGGCAGGACCAAAATAGGATCTTAGTTTTTGGTCTTAGAGCTCGGACTAAAGAGCCCAGATGTAGGGAAGAGTGTAGTTTAAGGTCGTGTTGGACTATACAGTTTAAGGTCATGCAGGACCATATAGTCTAGGCAAATTACTTCTTGAGGAACCTGGAGTTGGTGTGAGGAGTGATACACTCACCATCCATAGTCACCAGGGAATACGCTCCATTGGGATAGACCTTGTGGACAATAAAAGGCCCCTCCCACTTGGGCTCCAACTTGGGTGGTTTCCTGCTGGGAATCATTGGCGCTCTAAGAGCCAGCACCAGGTCACCTTGTAGGAAGGAGCAGAGGCAATCCTTCTTATCAAAAGCTCGAGCCATCCTGCTCTGATGCCTTTCCAAGTTATGTAAAGTGCAAAGCCTACTTCCGTCCAGCGCTTCTAATTCGGCTAGACGGATCTCGACAACTCTTTCCAGCGCTTGCTGGTCGTAGACCGCCGTGCGCAATGAGGGCAGCTGGACCTCGATGGGAAGGACAACCTCAACTCTCTATACTAGGGAATACGGAGTCACCTGGGTGGAATTGAGAGTCGTCATCCTATAAGCGTAGAGGGCGTTGGGGAGTTTGTCCGGCCAACGTTTCTTGTTCTGACCAACCATTTTTTCAGAATGTTAGAGAGGGTTTTGTTAAATGCCTCAATCTATCCATTTGCCTGCGCATGATAGAGGGAGGTGTGGTTAGAGAGAATGTTGTACTTGGAGTACAATCTCATCAGCTCGGCCGCTCGGAAGTTGGTTCTGTTATCCGTGAGGATAGCATGAGGTATTCAAAACTAGTGAATGATATTGGAGCTCACGAAGTCGGCGATAGAACTAGCCTTGACTTCCCTGAGCGGGGATGCCTCTTCCCACTTTGAGAAGAAATCTGTGGCGGTTAAGATGAACAGACACTGGCGGGTCGTCGCCGGCGGGTAAGGCCATGACATCCAAACCCCGGACCGCAAAGGGCCAAGAATACTTAGTAGTATGGAGAGGCTCCGGTGGCCGATGCACAAAGTTAGCATGAACTTGGCACGTATGACACCTCTTGGCGTACTCGATGCAGTCGTGGATCATGGAGGGCCAGAAGTATCCCAGTCTCCGAATCTGGCGGGACAACTTCGACCTGGCCTGGTGGGCGCCACAGGAGCCAGCGTGCACTTCTTGCATGACCTGTGGGATCTCCACTCCGTGAAGACAACGGAGGAGAACACCGTCAAACCCATGCCTATAAAGGTACTGCTCACGGCTGGGACCGCTCTGAAGGGTGAACTGCGGCGCGCGGCGCCAGATTCGTTCCCGCTCTTCTCGGTCCATCGGAAGACTATCGTGCCAGAGATATTCAACCAAGGGTGTTCTCCAGTCAAGAATTGTCTCGATCACCACGCCTGAAGCCCCGGGGGGTCCTGAAGCGGGGGAACCAGTGGTGAGATGGTTCACTCGTGGTCCACGATCGCCCTCCGGGATAGCAGGAGCAATGACTCTTCGGTGCACCACGTGAATGATTAGGTCATCCTGTTCGGGCTCCGCGAGTGATGCGACCAGGCTGGCCAAAGCATCTACTCCACTATTCTGTGACCGGGGAATGTAAACGACATCTGTTCGGGAGGGGAACTTAGCCATTATATGGAGAGTGCATTCTAGAAACGGCATGAGTTCTGGCTTCCTGACAGCGTAGTCACCGTTAACCTGCTTGATGACTAGCTCAGAGTCCCCTTTGACATGCAGGTGGGGTACGTCAACCTCCAGAGCCAACTTGAGACAAGTAATGAGGGCATGATATTATGCCTCATTGTTGGTGCAGCCTTCTGACAACAAGAAATAATATGGCAGAACGACTTTCTCTGAGGTGATGAAGACGATACCCAGGCCCACCCTATTAATCCTAGGATAGTTGAGCCTTCTACCGGTAGGGCATTGGTAGGAGCCATCAAAGTGCATCTGCCAGCATGGGGTGGCGTGACCGACTGAGAGGATTGCCTCATCAGGAAAGCCCAAATCCAGTGGCTGGTCCATAGAGGTTGAGTGGGCAGCTAAAAAGTCTGCCAACGCCTGTCCTTTGATGGCCTTCTGAGGTACGAACCTAATGTCGAACTGCTGGAGGATCACCGCCCAGCGTGCCCATTGGCCGGTCAACATAGGCCGGCTCAGGATGTATTTCAACGGGTCTACCCGAGAGACAAGTTGTACCTCGTGGTGCTGCAAGTAGTGCCGCAATTTCTGTACGGCGAATACGAGCGCCAGGTAGCTCTACTCGATGGGAAAGTATCTAACATCCGTGTCGAGGAGCATGCGGCTGAGGTAGTAGAGGCTATTCTCTGTTCCCTCGTTGTTCTTCTGGGCGAGAAGGGCACCGAGGGATCACTCGAGGGAGGTCACGTAAAGGACCAGTGACTTTCTGGGAACATGTGGCATTAGGACCGGAGGTTGAAGCAGGTACTGCTTGATTTCCACAAAAGCGGTCTGACACTCTTCATCCCAACCATAGGTGGCGCCTTTCTTCATGAGACGAGTAAAGGGCTTACACTTGCCGGCCAGATTCGCAATGAATCGGTGTATATAGGCTAAGTGGCCTTGGAGGCCTCGAAGCTCCCGAATATTATTTGGGGGAGGCATCTGACTGATGTCCTTGATCTTCTCGGGGTCGATCTTGATACCTCGATACCTAACGATGAAGCCAAGAAACTTTCCGGAGGTGACCCCGAAAGCACACTTTAATGGGTTCATCATCAAGTGACGAGTACGGAGCAAACCGAACGCTTTATCAAGGTCATTGAGATGGTCCTGGTGCTGATAAGATTTAACAACCAGGTCATCTACATAGCACTCCACCAGCGTCCCGAGGATCGGCTTGAATATGCGGTGCATAGCCCGTTGATAGGTGGCACCAGCGTTCTTCAGGCCAAAGGGCATAACCCGATAGCAGAAAGTTCCCTAGGGGGCCCTGAAGGCAGTGAACTCTTCATCCTCAGGGGCCATCTGGATCTGGATGTACCCGGAGTACCCATCCATGAAGGATAGGGCTTGGGACCCGGCCGTTGCGTCGATCAACAGCTCTCTCATGGGAAGGGGAAAGTCATCCTTCGGACAGTGGCGATTAAGATCGCGGAAGTCGATGTAGACCCTGATCTGCCCGTTCTTCTTCCTGACGGGCACAATGTTGGCTAGCCACCTGGGGTACTAGACTTCCTTGACGATGTTGTCCTTAATGATCTTATCAACTTCGGCCTCAACCATGGCACCATGAAAGGGGTGCATTTTTCAGGGAGGCTGCTTGAACCCGCGATGGTTTGCTGGGAGGCCAAGGCGGTGGACGGATACCTGGGGATCTAGTCCGGGCATCTCATCATAAATCCAGGAAAACACATCACGGTGCTGTCTGAGGAAGTCTATGTACTGTTTTCGTTCCTCGGGAGGCATAGCGGCGCTGACCAAGGTGGGTATCGGGTCCGCCTCACTACCGAGGTTCACCTGCACTAGCTCGTCGACCGTGGCAGAGACGCCCTCCTCAAAGGCAGGAGGAGCATCATCCATGTCCTCTTCCATGCTTGTGGAAGGATCGTCCATGGGGGGAGCCGTTTCGGGGCTACTCGACCCTAATGGGGAGCTGGCACCGGCTTGGGTGGCAGAGGTCGTCACGACAGGAGACTCATGCACCACGGAGACCATGGCGACGAAGGCGGTTGATCCAATCCCATCCTTCCTGAGGCCTAAGGGGCCATGCTTTACAACATCAAAGCAGTGGTGACGTGTTGGCTTGAACCGGTCGATCCCGGCTCGGCGAAACAGGCGCGTATGACGTACTGTCGTTGGCATGAGCCCAACGTCCCGATATCGTACGGGGGTAGGAGGCTCGGGGATCACCCGGGCCTGGTTGGTGTAAGAGTACGAGGTAATTTCCCACCATCACTTAGACCCAGAAATATGCATTCCTCTGGTACTCGAGACAACAAAGCACTCTCCCATATCGGGAGTCGTGGCCTCCAACCTATGGATTGGGAAGACATATGCGTCATCCAAACCTGCCCAGGGATCACCCACGACAGTGGCGGGCTCAACCTCACCTTCCAGGATTTTCTTTTCCTTGCTCTTGTAATAGTCAGCGTCCAGGTAACGAGCTTCACAAGAGGTAAACGGAGACTCATCTCCCTAGAGCACACCCACTCGACCCTTAAGAGAGTATTTGAGGCACTGATGGTATGATGAGGGAACCACTGCGTGAAGATGAAGCCACGACCAGCCCATCAATGCGTTGTAGGCAGTGTCCTAAGAGACAACCATGAATTCAGTATTGGCAATTAAGCCGCCGAAATGGGTCTTCAGACGAATCTTGCCGAGTGGAGTTTTCTCGGTCCTGTCTTACCCCTGGATTCTGAGGTCGGAGGGAGTTAAATCATCCTCGGACAACCCCAGCTTTCGTAGTGTCCGAGTTGGGATCAAGTTAATCTCAGAACCCGTGTCGACAAGACAACGACGGACTTCCACGCCATTGAACTGGTCGGTGATGTACAGCGGGCGAATGTGCCCCTGTATGGGAGGGTCTGCATCTTCACCAGAGAATGAGATAACCGCATGACATTCGGCGTCCTCAATTACCTCGGTGTGGAAGGCTTCTGCGGCCGCGACCTCTGCTTTGAACTGAAGGGGGATCCTTAGAGCCTCGGTGAGCACCTAACGCATTTCAGATGACATGCGGAGGGCCTCAAGGATGGAAATCCTTGCCGGAATGCCATCCAGATGCATCAGGATATCATACTTTCACGCCAAATGTGAGATTCTGCTTACAGGAGGTCGCTCTGCGATTGGGGGAATGACGGGCCCTGCTGGCAGGACCGGTGACCGACTGGTACTAGGCACGTCCCGCTGTTCACTGGCTAAAGCCCGGGAGGTGGCTACCATGATAAGACCGGAAGGCCGTAGTCGGCTAGTGGCAGGGTTGGGCTGGTTGCGACGTGGGCAAGGCGGTTCCGCCCGATCCAGCAACACAAACAGTGGTGGAAGCGAACCTGTTGTCACCGGGTGAGGGAGCCGCGAGTGATGCTCTCTATACCGGGACTATTGCCTGGTCTCGGTAGCATGCACGGCCTGACTGGAGGTGAAAATTTACATGCCCCGGCGTTTCACGTAGCCACGGCTCTGTCGACGTTGGCGATGGCTGGGGACATTGGGGAGGACCACCTGGCGCTCCTCGTCGTCGGGAGCCAAAAACGGATTTACCAACTCTACGGTGTTAACCGAAGCGTACCCCGGGCTCTCGGGGAGGTCCACCTGGCACTCCTCGTCGTCGAGATCCACAAAGGGATTTACCAAC
Organism: Viscum album; assembly: GCA_963277665.1. Classification (NCBI taxonomy): domain Eukaryota; kingdom Viridiplantae; phylum Streptophyta; class Magnoliopsida; order Santalales; family Viscaceae; genus Viscum; species Viscum album. Next base: position 239,442,451 of record OY728155.1, on the reverse strand, counting down.
TCTATGGTGTTAACCGAAGCGTACCCCGGGCTCTCGAGGAGGTCCACCTGGCGCTCCTCGTCGTCGAGAGCCACAAAGGGATTTACCAACTATACGGTGTTAACCGAAGTGCACCCCGGGCTCTCGGGGATGTCCACCTAGCACTCCTCGTCGTCAGGAGCCACAAAAAAGGGATTTACCAACTCTACGGTGTTAACCGAAGTGTACCTCGGGCTCTCGGGGAGGTCCACCTGGCGCTCCTCATCATCGAGAGCCACAAAGGGATTTACCAACTCTACGGTGTTAACTGAAGCGTACCCCGAGCTCTCGGTCAAGGAGTCATCCATTACTGGACGGGGTCTCGGAGGGATCCCCATTTCCAGGGGCATGAAATCGCCATGAGTGCGAGAAGATGACGGCAATTGAAGGGCGCGTTCTTTCTTATTGCGTCGTCGCCTGCTCTTCTGGGAAGAAGTAGGATGGGACGACGATACCGAAGCGGCACTCGCAGACTTCGAGGGCTCTGGCTAATCCAGGCGGGCACGGATGATGCCATGAGCACGTGCGACCGTCCTGCGGGCCATCCAGTCATTATAATTCCGGGAACCACGGTCAGAAACCTGTTCCCGCCCATCCCCATCATCACTACTTTCATATGATCCCACGAAGACACCTGCCACCTGTGTCGGGGCTGGGCCCAACTTGACTATGTTGTTGTCAATCTGGTCTTGGAGCCAGTCCTTGAACACATAGCATTTCTGGATGGTGTGTCCTAGGAACTGGTGATAAGGGCAGTAGTCGGGGCGATCCGTGAGACACGCCTCTTCTGGATTCTGACACTCAGGCAGTCGCACGATCCTCTGCTCCAAGGCGCTGCGGAAATAACCAGGGACCTGGGCCTCACCAAACGAGTAAGCCCGATTCCTTCTGTCTAGAAAGGGGACTCTTAGGGGCTGACCATGGCCAGGGGCCGGAGGAGCAGGTCGAGGAGGCGGAGCCGGATTACCTCGCCTCTGTGGTGGTGGTGCGTTACGTGGAGGCGCCTGCCGATTTTAAGGCGGTCGCTTCTGGGCCGGAGGCTATGGGTGTGTAACCATATGTGCCTGCTGAGATGGCCTCACCGGCAGCAACTCTAGCTGTTTGGGGGCCTCTATCTGCGCCACAGCAGCGGGCTCGACTCTGGCGGCTCTCCTTGCAGAGATTACAGGAGGTAGCGGGCGTGCCTGACCGGCCTGTTGTAGGGCTTCTTCTAGGCGTTGAGCCATATCCGAGAAGTCCTAGAACCCTCCAGGGTAATTCTGCGTGATCAGGGAAGGAACCAACTCTTACTTGACGTTCCCCACACACATCGTCAGTAATTGATCTGGAGTCAGTGGCATGTCAAGGGAGTACGTGAGCCCCTTCCACAGGGTGACGAAGTCCGCAACTCGCTCGTCGGGCCTTTGCTTGCACCTGAAAAGGTCTGCAATCTTCGTCTTATGGGTTGTGGAACTGAAATGGTAGAGGAATTGCCAGCGAAGGTCCTCCCATCTAGTCACTGATTCAATAGGGAGCTGGCTGTACCAGATGAATGCTGGTTCTTCGAGTGTCTGAATGAAGCACCGAAGCTTGGCAGCCTCCTCCTGCACCGGAGTCCCTAACATAGGCCCGCACCTCGAGTTGAAGTGGTCCAAGTGTTGTTGTGGGTCCCCAGTCTCTTTAAAGGGGGAAAAAGTGTGGTTCTCAAATCCCGAAGGGGCTGGCATGTCATCCACCCATGCGGGGTACGGCTTGCCATCCGGTGGGATCGCCACCTGCTGAGTTTCCAGGGCCTCCAAGCGAGAGATGAGTACTTCCATCAGATCATCCGAATTCGGATTCCTGTCCTGACGGGGATCTCTAACCACAAGCGCATTGCTAGGATCTTCGATACGATAGTCTCGCTCGGCGGCTTAGGGGGCGGCTGGCGAAGCGACTCTCGGAGCGGCGGGAGGAAATCGAGCAGGGTCCCCCAGGTTGTCTCGCCGCTCGGGAGGGTTCGGTGAAACATATCGCACCCTCTTACCACGGTCTCCAGTGTCTCCCCTATCGGCGAACATGAAACGGTCACGGTTGCCCGGGGGGATCTCAGCAAGGGGTAGATGCTCCTGCCCCTTCTGTCCTGGTCTAGGGTTGCCGTAGTCAGGCCGCCGCTCTGCAATGCGTTCGGCCAGGAGCTCATCAACCAGCCTCTTTTGCTCAGCTAGCTGTTGGTGCAGCGTGGCCTTCTCGGGATCTTCCTCTACCTTCTGCACTGAGGTATATGGGTCGACGAGTTTGACAGACCCAATGGGATATTTACCCTTGTCGATGTTTCGGCTCAGCGCCAGTGCCTATGTGGGTACAGAAAGGCCTAGGAGGCTCCTCTGTTGGCGAGTAATCCTCCCATATGGGTCCAGTAGCGGCCTGTCCTCAAGGGGTGAGTCTCCGTCGAGGGGCTCTACAATGTTTACCTCATCTTAAGGTTCAACCATGTTGACTGCTACTGCCCTTGGCGACGTTCCCTCAGGGCCGCCTAGTGGTTCGGGCTGCTGGAGGATCGCACAGAAGAGGAGAGCAACGTACTGCCCCCACCCGCGGATGTGCGTGTGGGGGGTGGCCTCCTCAATAACTTTGCGGAGCACTTGAAAACTCTGGACGCATTGTTGCTGAAGGGCCTCATGGTGGTCCAGCGACTCTGGGTGTCGGACCGCGGGGAGTGCTGCTAGGTCGACCCGGTGACACTGCTCACAAATCTCCTCGAGATGCGCTTGGCTCCCGGGATAAGGTGCTAGCTGATGGAGGAGACGGGAGTGAGTCACCCGAAGAATCTGGCGGAAGCATTCAAACTCTCCTGGGGTGAGTGACTCCAGCGCATCAAAACTCGATTCTGCGACTGGCCAAAACTTCTCAGGGAAGTGGCCTACTGCAAGAATGGTCCAGAAGCTCCACGGCTCCGGTTCGGTGTCCGGAACTTGCCGCCCCTAATCATCCACCGAGGAAAGTCGGGGAATTGGCAATGGCGTTGAGGAAGGCCGTCAGGGCGGTGGGCTGGCCGGCGGGGAATACGGCGAACAGGCCGACTGGCCGCCGATCCCTGGGTCATCCTCCAGGGGTTGCAGTGCCCTGGCTACCACGTCGTGATAGGATGGGCCAGCGAATGGGCCTCCTGTCACAGTGTCGGTTCTTGCCGAGGGTGTATCGCCTCGTGATTCTTCCGTCGGTCCCCAGAAAAGTTCCTCACCCTCCCTAACAGGGATGGGAGGTGCTTCCGAGGAGGTCAGCGGCAACTGCGGGCTTGATCCCTGGTGGTAGGCCAAGTCCTCGTCCTCCTGGATATACCTTCGAAGGGAGGAGGGAATCATATGGATCTCTCATTCGGGGAGTACGAGACTGACGCGCCGCATCCCCACCCATGCCCTCAACTCGAAGGGTTGGGGGGGAGTTTCCATCGTCGAGTCGTACTCTGCCTCAGAATCCAGGAAACGGACTGGTCTGATTTCTATCCGGACTCCCCTGACATTCCTCCTACGGCGACGACACCTGGACTTCCTTCCCCTGGGTAGCTTTTCAGGGTAAGGACGATTTCCGTCATGGGGTCCCCTGACCACAATAGAGCTGGGGAAGAGGGGACTAAAGGCCGGGGTGCGAGAATCACCTGGACAGATGTCGAAAGGGACATGGGGAGGACCTCCACGTGAGTGAGCGACTGGATACACAACGGCTCCATGCTCGCGGCTAGCAGCAGGGGGAGTGACCTCATACCCCATGTATTGGGCACTGGAAGGAGTCATACCCGGAGCATAGCCGTCGCGAAGAAGCTTTCGGCTTCCCAGATCGGTGGCACGGATTGAGCCCTCATGGAGAGCGGAACTACCGCGGATTGGTCCGCAGTGGCCATTGCCAGTGTCCGCGACCGGGAGATTCGACCCAACATGCCTGCAGGGCGGTCGGGGTTTCGATCCCAGTCGGGCATGCGGCTGCCCCTGCTCAACATGCGCGGGGATTTGGTAACAGGAGTCAGCAGTGGCTCGGGCCACAGTGGTTGCTGATGCTGGTGCCCCAGGATGAGCATTCTCTCCCACTCGCACCCGACGCTGGCGTCGAGTCAGATGGGCCAGAACCGGCGGTGCGGGCATAAAGATTGTCTGCTCCTCGGCTCGGTAAGTCGGGCGGCGGCGTCGACGCAGCCTGGCGGGGGTTCTTACCGTTAACCCCTGGGATGGATCGCCGATCGGGTGGACCCGAACATCCCCCACCTCATTGGAGTAGGTGAAGGATGTGTCAAAAGGCTCTGGGGATAGGTTCCCGAAGCGGTTGAACGTCGGCGTGGGGAGCGGTGGCTCCCTGCGCGTCCCTCGAGGGCGGCGATGGTGGTGAGGTGCGGCCACCTCTAGACCCAAGCGGGCCATGCCCCTGGTGGGGATGACCCCTTCCTCGTCATACCTACGAACTAGGCTATTGATCACCCTCCGTTGGATGATTTCTGACGGGGAGAGTCAGCGTGAGCGCCCGGCTGCTATGACGGTCGGAGCCGGAGCGATCGTCGAATAGGTGGGACGGCGCGGGGTAGCCGCGTCGGTACTGCCCCTGCCCCTGCGCCGGTGGGCAGGTGGCGATCAAGCTCTGAATGTAGTGATCTTATTCCTGGAAAAATGGAGATGAACCCATTAGCCTCAACAGGAAAGAAGATCAACAACCAAGTCCCAGTGTCATTCCGTCTTCCATGGTCGGCGAGAGAAATCCATGCTGACAACGTCGCAGAACGGAGTAGTCAACGTCCTGACGGCCTCGACCCCTGGCAGGTTCACGTCCCAGTGAGGGTTACCCGGACCTAGTGACATGTTGTTCTCCCGACGCCCCGACGGCTACCATTCCCCATATTGAGGAGAAAATCTTCATGTCGGGTTCACCGTTTTTTGTGGATCCGACGCCCCAACGGCTACCATTCCCCGTGTTGAGGAGAAGAGCTTCATGTCAGGTTCACCATTTATTGTGGATCTGACGCCCCAACGGCTACCATTCCCCATGTCGAGGAGAAGAGATTCACGTCGGGTTGACCATTTTTTGTTTCTGATGCTTTTCGTCGGGGCGTGCGCATCCGTCTGTGGGTGAGGACGCGCTGCTTGTTGCCCCACATTCCCGCTTTCCAAAGGCGGGTGACATCCGTTCCTTGTCCAGGGACGTCTGCTCCTTGATCAAAACCGGGATGATGGGATGTCGGTTCTTCCTTCTGTGGATTCCTCCTTGGATCTCATTACCTAGTCCGGGTCTCCCTCATAGATTTAAGATGGGTTCGTGAAGCTCATTCCCGGTACCATATCTACATGGACGCCAGTTAATTACACTGCTTCCGTCAAGACACTCCAAGGGGTCTTGTCGAGACAGTAACCTTCGGTGAGGAGAATGGTCACGTTGGGGCGTCGTCGGCATGTCTTTCTTTGGTCCCTCATCACAGGGCTTCTCGAGGGTGCAGAAGCCCGAGGCATCCCGCATCGAACGCGGGGGACATGTACCATCTGAGGTTTTCCTCAGCTTCCCATGTTTAACACGGGGTATGTTGCGAGTTTAACGTCTTGCGGAGACGGATCAGGTGAAAGGATCCCCAGGGGGAAACAGTTCAACATCATGTGAGACGCGATACAGTTTAACGTCATGCGGGACAGAATACAGTTTAACATCATGCGGGACGAAGGGTTTGGGGCTTACGCTCTAGGGCGGTCCAAGGTGGGGGATACAGTTTAACATCATGCGGGACGTGATACAGTTTAACGTCATGCAGGATGGAATACAGTTTAACGGCATACGGGACGAAGGGTTTGGGGATTACGCTCTGGGGAGACCCAAGGTGTATGGGGCTTACGCTCTGCGGCGGCCCAACGTGTATGGGGCTTACACTCTAAGGCCGCCCATGGTGGATAGTGAACCGACGTGAAGAGGTCAAAACAACTGGGTGGTGGGATTGAACCTCGTGGAGGCTTCCTACGTACCGTGCATTAGCATGGATCAAAGTCTACATAGTTCGCTGGGATGGGGCTTACGCTCTGGGGTGGCCCAAAAGAGGATGTCATGGCCGATGTGCGCTCTAAGCCCACGTGATTCATTCTCGGTGTGGGAAACAAGAGACAACAGGGACCAGACGATCACGTCGTGAAGGGTGCGTCCGTGAGAAGCGGAATGGGGCTTACGCGTTAACCGGCCCAAAGAGTAGATAGGGGCTTACGCGTGGTTAGAGGACCTTGGTGTCGGGGCTTACTCTAGGGTGGAGGCCCGTGGTGTGACAATGCACAGTGGGAAAAGGACTCCACTGGCCTTGGAAGGGGGGAAGTACGGAGATGTACGGGTGTAATCATCCGCAATAAAGGCTAGGGGCTTATGCTCTGAGGCAGCCCTTCCCCCGCGGACAAACGCCGCTCCGACAAGGAGGATCTTATTCCAAGTGAGGAAGAGTCCATTCCCATGGAGACGAGTGGGCGTAAAAAATTTCCGAGCAGGGGGGACCCTGCGTGCGAAGCACAGGGTCGGACCACAGTTTAACGCCTTGTGTTAAGGACGAGGTGATTAGCAGTTTATCGTCCTGCAGCTTGGACGAGGTGGGTTCGCTCCACACCCCTAGGGCTTACATGCCCAATTCCCTCTACCCCTTTTGGGAGGGAAGGTATCGGCAAGGCCACGGAGAAGGGGAGCCGCAGGGCGAACCACCGGGGGGTCCATGTTAGCGTGACTATGTGAAGAAGCAATAGCCATTAGCGTGCCTATGCAGAGAAGCATAAGGAAAAGCAACGCAATGGGAAACATGGCCCAAGGGACCTTGAGGTTACTTCGCACAAGCCTGGAAGGCCGTACCGAAAAACAACGCATGGCGCGCATGCCCGGCAGGGGAGACATCAGGTGTCGGTGCAGGGGGCAGCCAAGGGGCGTCAAGGTGAGGGGTCCTGGGCTTTCCGCGCAAAGGGGAAGGTTTGCGTGAAAAAGACCGGGATGACGCGCAATTAAAGCAAACGAATTGCGCGCGGAGAGGGAAATATGTGCAGGGTATTGCGCGCACGAAAGGGTATTGCGTGCAAGAGACACGGATTGCGCGCAAGGCCGGAACACCGGGGAGGGGAAAATTCACTGATGTCGGTGGAGTTGCGCGCAAAGGTGAACTCCGGGGAAAGTTTGCACGAAATGAGGGTTTACCTGGAAGTCATCTTGCATGCGGGAGGAGCCGAATTGCGCGTACGGGAGTCGCTTCAGATTCCTCAACCCCCAAACCGTTCGGGGTCACCTTCTATTTATAGGCAACCTCCGGTGCGGAATCCAGGCGGCGCGCGAAATTCTTCGCGCCGAGCGCAACCGGCGTGAAAAAACTCTCCGCGCAGAACCAGGGCGCGAAAAGATTGCGCGCCTCAACGGCTCAATTCCGCGAAACCCGCTGATTCTACGCGCGCAGAACATTTTTTCACGCGGAGCCTCCTTTATTTCGCACACCACATCCCGGGCCTCCGGATCGGGCCTCTGATTCCGAATATGACTTCTCTTAGTCATTTCGAAACTTCCTCTGAGAGTTACTGACTTTTTTTCGTCATCAAAAACTACCATTACTACTTGATGCCTCACTGCATAGAGGAATTTTGCAGTGCACACCCTGGGGAGGACCTCCAAGGCATGTTGCAGCAAGGGGAGGACCTTCTGGCTGTGTAGCGTCGTTACGGGGAGGACCTTCGCAACAACTGCCATCATGGTGAGGATGACCATCATGGATTGACGTTCGATGTGCATCCTAGCGAGGACCTTTTGTAAATGCCACGACAATGGGAGGACCTTCTTGTTGCTTGGGGCTATTGGGGGGAGGACCTTCGCAATGGCGGTCGTTGTGGCGAGGACTACCATCACAGCTGCGGTAATGGAGAGGACTACCATTACTGCTTCCATAGGGAGAATATCTACGGGATACATCCTGGGGAGGGACTATAGAATGTATCGCAACGAGGGGAGGACCTTCTCATTTCTCAACGTCTCTACGGGGAGGAACTCCTTTATCAGGGTGGCGAGGACTACCACCGTGACCTGATGCCTAGCTGCGTGGAGTTCCGTTGCAGCGTAACCCCTGGGGAGGACCATCATGGCAGGCCACGACAAAGGGAGGACCTTCTTGTCATAATGAAAAGTCACTATGGGGAGGTCCTCCATAGTTGCGACTATGATAGCGAGGACTACCATCATAATTTGTGGTCCAACTGTATGGAGAGTGATTGCAGTGCATACCCCAGGAGGGACCTTCAGGGTGGACCGCAGTAAGTGTAGGAACTTCTTGTTGCTCGATCATCAGGTCATGTGGAGGGTTTCCATGACTCGCATCAAGAGAGAATCTCTCGTGACCGATCATTATATGCCCATGGGGGAGGCCCCCACGGGTGCTCTGGGGAGGACCTTCAGAGCAGCCGGTAGTGACATTGCAGGGAGGACCTTCGCAACTGCTACTGCGACTCCCATAATAAGGTAATGGGTGGGTAGGGTTTTGCGCCTTTGTGGCGTTCTTAATGGAATTGGGAACCCCAACTTCCAGCAAAGTGGTGTCATGAACCCGCTCTTTATTTTTCGGCTGCCTTCGGCGAGTTCGGGGCGCTCTTTTGCGATCAGTGGGGACCGTCTGCTGTTGACAACGGCCTTAACCTTTGCGTCCCTGTCTAATTGGGTCCCGTGATGTTTTCGAGATACGCCGATGAACATATTGACTTTTAGAAGGGATATATGTCTGCTCTGGAGCATCCACTATGTTGGACGGGTGTCCCCCAGTTGGAACGAGTGAAGCTGCTCGATCTGGTTGCCCTTGCGTCGCGGAATATAGTCGGCGACCCTCCCGGGCTGAAGCAAAGATGTAGATATGCTCCGAGGCAGCTATCTCATCTCTTAGATGAGTAACCTCAATTAGGGAGACAAGCTCATAGGCACGAGTCCTTTCTATTGTCGCCGATGCAATCACATGCTGGAAAGTCTGCAAGATATGATCTGGGATCGATACCTGCTCCTCCATCATTGCCAGGATATGTAGAGAGACATATTTGGATGGAATGGGTATGAATTCCCATTCCGGTATCAGAGTAGGAATATCCTACTCCGGTCCTCTAGTGGTCAGTAGGTACTGACAATTCTCCTGTATCGGGGCAGGTGAACGAATCTGCCCCTCTACCAGGATATGCCAGTTTCTCTCTCTGTTTTCCGCTACATCGGGGTGGAGGACTTCACTTGCATCCGTAGGGAGCTGGCCCTGCATATATTGATTTCCCACTATATCGAGTTGGTGGCCTTTGTTGGCGGGGAGACGTGCCCTCCTATGATTTGCCGCCACATCTGGGTGGCAGGCTTTGTTGATCACCACCATATCAGGATGGATGGCGTCTGAAGCAACTGCCAGGAGCTGGTCCTAAAGGCGTCAGGTCACCACCACGTCAAGCTGGTGGGTTCATGACCTTGGGTAGGGAGAGTTTTCTGCCTGGTAAGTGCCGTCTTGCGTGAGAGACGGGCTTGATGGAGCTCGGCGGGGATGCGCGCGGGCTCGTATGATGCCGCCATGTCTGGATGGCAGGCTTCGGAGGAGCGAACAGGTGTAGGTGCATGTTAGCGGTACGTCTCTGTGGTGAGCAGCGAAGATCCTCCTCAGGGACCAGGGTGATGACTGGTCCCTGATAGTATGTATTCCACCCTCTTCGGGTGGTCCAAGGGGCCGGAGCTCATGGAGCGTGGGCATGAATCCTCGGGGAGACATCCTCCTCAACAAGAGGATGTTGGGTCGTGGCGTGACCACGATGACGTCTGCCGGTGGGGGCCTTGGAGCGGAACCCCCGTTTGGTGGGGATGAAGCCCTCAATGTCGACCTCATCTAGCTCCCTAAGATAAGGGAGGTATGCATTGTCCCGTTCCGGGGATAGAATCCTGAAACGGTTGGAGAGAGTGACAGGGGCTGTCTAGATCAGCCTTTGCATGGCCACCTCTACCATTGGGAGAGTACCGTTCGTGTGGTACTCTTGGATCAGCGTATCCGAAACCCAGCGTTTAAGATGCTGGGTGGGTGAAGGGGTCCTCCTTTGTTGAGGAAGTCTCGTCCTTGCGTCGTTGGAAGCATGAACTTGTGAATTCCTTTGTGATGCCATTGGATCGAAGAGATTTCTGAAAGTAGTGCCTGCAAAACATTTTAGCAAATACAAGCATCAAATCCCGTCAAATTAGCATCTCGTAATCCCATGCATAATTAATGACCTTGCTTGGACCTCCTTTGTAGCATAAGGGGAACTAGGTGAGATTAGGCTAAATCTATCATGTTTGGTTAAAGATTCACATCGGGTTCACCATTTTTTGTTTTGTTCTGGTTTTCGGCAACGAAACGCCCAACGGCTCTATATCCAATGATTGATGTACCAGCTTTCCAAAGGTAGGCGTTCGCTGGATGGTCTGACTAGCGACTCTTAAGAACTCACTTTGGCTGAGAGGATGGAAAGTCGGGCTCATCGCACCCTTTTTGGGGGGAAATTATTGCCTGTTTTGGGACTCTCTTATAGATTTAAGATGTATTCATATGTTCGCGAATCTTTTTTTTTATACCCAAACATATTATCCACGGATTTAACCTTGGTGGGAAACGGTCAACAGGACAAAAGGGTTCGGAATCATTTATGATCGAGGTTTACCATCCCTCATTGGATTAATGACCCCGAAGGGCTGGAACTCATATGAGGCAGCACTAGGAGTGGTGTAGTGAACTGACGTGGAGATGGTCAGATCAACCAGCTGTTAGTCTTGAACCTCAGGTAGGCTTTCTACGTACCCTGATTAGGAAGCAGGGATCAAAGTCCATGTAGTTTGGATAGGTTTCGGGGAACCGACGTAAAGAGAGACCAGGTGGTCCGATGGGTGGTGGGATTGAACCTCATGGAGGCTTCCTACGTACCCTGTCTAGGAGGCAGGGATCAAAGTCCACGTAGTTCACATAAACAGTTTAACGTCATGCTGGACGGGGGCATACAGTTTAACATCATGTTGGATGAGGGTGGAACTCGATGTGAAGAAACGACCGAGTGGTGGGCTTGATCCTCGTGGAGGCTTCCTACGTACCATGCCTTGACATGGATCAAAGTCCCCGCAGTTTGCTTTGGCTTGGGGCATATGCTCTGGGGAAGCCCAGAATGATGGGTTGGGGCAAACACTCTGAGGAGTCCCACAGGAGGATGTCATGGTCGATGCTTACTCTAAGCCCATGTGAGTCATGCTCAGTGTGAGAAACAAGAGGCACCAGGGACCAGAGGATCACATCGCGAAAGGTGCGTCCATGAGAAGCGGAGTGGGGCTTACTCATGAAGGCGGCCCAGGGTGATGGATTGGGGCTTACACTCTGAGGAGGCCTAGAAGGTCGGGGCTTACTCCGATATGGACGCCCGGAGTGACAAAGCCCAACGGGAGAGGGAAAGGGGGGTGCTCCTGTTACCATATCCTCTCTTATTCCCCGAGGAGATACCCGAGGAAGTACCGAGGTACATGGGGATGGCTGCCTTAAAATGGATATGTCACCCACTATTTGGGGGGGGGGGTAGAAGTGCTTGACCACCGAAGCGTGCAGTCCCTCGTCCTGTCGAGTAGAGGCAGGAAGGGGGATCTCGGGCTCAGACCCCGCATTACTGTGGGAATGTGAACCCAGGTATGCTTCGGGAATCCGCCCAAGGCTCGGGGCAACCCCTTTTCCCCAGTTTACCATGGTTATGTGAACTCAAAATGGCACGTTTATGAACCTGAATGTTATACCACACAGATCTGGTGGTTCTGGTGGAGGCCTCGGCTCGGGGTCGATGAAGAGGCCGATGAAGGAGTCGCAGAAGACCTGGATGGATTGGAAGGATTTTACCTGGCTCTGGAAATGAGAACACTGAAGTATTTGGCCAGACACCGAGAGGTATGGGTGGTGACGCCCATCGCGTGGGTAAGTGCCACGCAGCTGGAGAATCCGTCCACGGACCAGGGTGGTCCGCGGATTGATTGGAATCCCACAAACCAGGGTGGTTCGCGGCTTCAGGATCAATCCACGAACCAGGGTGGTTCACGGAGGATTCTAGGTGGCCAGCGGTGGCCATGGGCAGCACTGATCGGAGGCTCGTCGGCCGGGGTTTCTCCGGCAGAGGAGGGTTCTCCATGGTACAATAGATGGGAAAAGAGGCATAAACTCCCTCGTCCATGGAGAAGTCATCTCCGGAGGGGGTTATGGTTCGTGGTTCTCCTTTTTATTATTTTTAGGTTCGCGGTTCACCAAATTATTATGTGTTTTCCCATTCCTTCTTAATTCATATACCCGTTGTGGTTCGCGGATGGGAATTTCGCTGTTTGCGAAATCTGAAGCCTTCCTTCAACCGATCTCCTTCCTCCAAATCTGATTCCAGTTCTCCGATCCCATATTCTTTCCCCCTTGGTCTCCTTTTATAGAGTGGGTAAAGGAATGTTTCTATGGCCATGTGAAACCTTTTGTGGAGGCCCATAACCAAATACCCGGTTCACAGCTGACTTTGTTAATCCGCGATTCATGGTGGGTATTGATCACTCCCCTCCTCCGCGAGGCAAACTCAGGGAGTGCTCCACGGCTGCGGAGGGTTCCGCCTCCATTCCGCGAATGACAGTGGGTGCGGCTTGAACTGGCTGACGCGGTCCACGGTTGGGGTGGTTCGTGATAGGAACCGAACTGGCGCACATCCTGACTTGCGCCTGTGAGGCCTCTCCGCCTCCATTTCGCGAACAACAATGGTTCACAGAGGGGGTGCCTCGCGGTGCCTGGCCACGTTGTGCTTCCATGGACTGGTTCGCGGACCGGTCCCTTTTGGGGCTCTTCTTTGATTATTTGCCCCCAATTCTTTTGGGGGATTTGGGTAAAATTTCCTTTGGTGATTTTTCAGGACCCTAGAGCTATAAATATTTATACATCATCTATTCTAATCGTAATGTCCATAGACTATTATTATATCAAAAGGTAATAGTAGTTCCCAGGATATTATGAGAACAACGAGATACATTGTCTTCAATAATAAACAAATGTTTTATTGTCTAGATACATCATACTAACTAGACACATTTTATGTCTAACTATGAGGTTCTAGGAGCTTATAAGAATTGAGAATTATTCTCATGATGTTCAAAATTGGTGATCTATATTTTGTTATATAATTAGTAAATACCCTCCAATAGGAACACCAATTGTTTTACATGTAATTGGTTATTACAATATATAAAAATGCGAATTGGTCTCTTGACTTGAGATCATTATGAATGTGTTACCCATGATAATGTGAATTTATGAAAGGAAAAAACCTTGAGAATGATGTCTCGGTGTGGTAGCTTGGGTTCGGTGCATCATTGGTGGTATTCCATTGGATGAATGATCTAGATACAATTTTACACTTCCATGTTGAGGAAGTAATATCTCTAGCCTAATTGATCATAATGGAGATACATTCACAAATCCTTGGCCATGTTAGTCGAAGGTAAGTCCTTCCAATTATATCAACAAATAATAATTATTGAAAGTAGATTGTCACAAGTGTATGTTCTTTTTTTTGAGATATCTAATGAAAAATAGATTATATTACACCATCCATGTTTGTGGGATGGATGTCATTTCTATTACTGTTCCTTATATATTTAGGGCCTTAATGAGTTGAAAGACCCCACTATTGATCTATGAATAGTAATCAATGTTAATAAGATAAGGGCCTAGAGTTTTACACATAATATCATATTCAAGAATCTTCCATATTTTGGTGAATGGGTATATATGACATAGTGAGCCCCACCACATGGTTAGAGAGTTTTACAAGTATTAACGATCACTGAAAAATAAAAATCTCATTATTATACAAGTATAAAATAATTAGGTCAAATTTATTTTTTAAAAGTATCCATTAGGTATTTATTGAATACAAAAAAATTATATGAATGAATATTATTTTAATATTCATGGTTCATTTAATTTAGAGGTAATTATGAGTCGAATTAATGAATCAGGTTTATCACGTAATATATTTAATATATATTAGATTTATTTGATAAAATATATATAATATTTATAATACCTTTAGTTTTTGAAAACTAATTATTTATTTCTTATTTAGTTTTAATTTTATTTCCTGGTGTCGGGATCCTTTTCTATACATTCAATCCTCCAATTATATAATATGGAGGGAGAAATTCATTGGTTGAACTATTTATTATAAAGGAATGAGAGAATCACTATCCTACTACTAACTATAAAGATAAGATATCTCCCCAAATGATCAAACCAAGAACACATTCGACGGATTAAAGGGATGATATCTATGTGATCATTATGATGACAAAGGATTCATCAAAGCTCTATAATAGAACCTAGAATTTGATGAATGTAGAGCACATGGATCCATGAAGCATGTGTGGATTATCTATATGGGTTCAAATTTAGATCTTTTATTCAATGATCAGCATTTACTTGCTTCATTAGAACATGATTCTGAATCAAACATGTTTGTTTGTTTGTTTTTGTACTTATTAAATTCTTGAAAGATTATTGAACCCCTTATGATTCCTTGATTTCTAGAGAAAACAATTTTTGTTCCTTTCGTGATAAAAAATTGTAAATCCCTAGACCATATGAAAGCATTACACACCCTTTTACCTTTAGATATACTCACACACCATTCAGGATGCTATTTGGTACCTATGAGGATTACATGGGTGTATGATTGGGAAAGAGAGAAGGACCTCATTATAGATTATTGCTTACTGGATTGATTGGATCATGGATACTGGAAGGACATGGTGGTTAGTCGGGGATTGAGACCTTTGGTGTATTCCTTGATTTCTTGTTTTTATCTATCTTTCTTTTAGCATAACACTTATCTATATTATAGCTTGTAATTATATTATTTTTTGTATTATTATTTTGATAGCTTCCTTTATTATTTTCTTATCTATTTTTGTCATAATATTTACAATATTTATATTACTCTAATATTAATTTTTCTTTTTTTATAATTCCATACACGGGGGTATTGTCTCCCCACTCTATTCCATATACCCATGCTATTGGTCGATAGCATTAGACAAATGGAGAGGCATCGTTGAAGTCCAGTAACCATCCTTTCTTGGCCATGTGAGAGACTGCCAGGCCAAGTGACATTATAAATATTTTATTTAATACCAATGATATATAAAAATAATTTTATGTTTAATGATGAATTAACCTAATGTAGTAACTCCTACTGGATTCTTATTCCATTAATTGTAGTCTTCCTTCCAATTATCTAGATTTTCACATAAAAAATATCCTTCTTGTTGCACATCCTTATTAGAATCATTTATCTATTCTAATGAAGCTGTAAAGAAATCATAGATATAAGAATTGTGTTGGGATTTTTCAACCATATTTATCCTCTTTTTTTTCACCACAAGATATGATGAACAAAAGTCCATACATTATTAATCTACATAGAAAAGTATAGAAATAATATTTTCAGTGATATATTGTTTATCCTATATCCATAAAATCATGTTGTTGATGATGATAATATAAGGTTAATCGATAATTTCATTTCAAAATAGTTTACAAATTTTCTTGATTAATAATGTTACTCCATTATTTTGTTGACATGATCAATATCGAGGTTACCTTCTTCCAATTACCAATAGTGACATGCATTGAAAATCTCATTTATCTTGACACTATTGCTCTCATTATCAAGTAATAAGAGATGAGTTTCATTGGTATAACCATCCACATCATTATAATGCAGAATTAGATCTATTAATATAGTTTATAACATGATTTAAATAATATTGTATAATACCTATAAAAACATCATGTGTGAATCCTTTCAGACTCACTCACTCTCTGAAGTTGCAGATCAAGTAAATGGGATTCCATCTCATAATCGAAAACTTATTTTAGAAAATATTTGAATAAATGACCCTGTCACCCTAAGATGGTTTTTCTAGAATTGAAAAATGAATTTTTAAGAAAGTTATCCAGTTTCTTTTGTTTCTTAACTCCATATCTTTCATTATTGAAAGAATACTTTTGATTATTATCTTTATTACAAAAATATATGACGTAATAATTTTTTTAGTATATCACTATATTTTAAAACCAAATATCCCTCACTGTTGGTTTAAAACTATCACATATCATGGATTTAAAAGTGGAAAGGATTTGTATATATCTTCTCATAGCACATACATGATCCTAAAAAGTTTTTCCAATGTATTTAAATAGTTCATACATTCCAACATCCTTAACTCATAGATACTTTATCCATTTTGTGAACACTATAATCATGCACTCTATGACATGGATTTCCATAAAACATTTCTCATAGTTATATCAAGTCTTATTTATCCAGTCCACTATTGATGTGAACATGGTTTAGATAACCCAACACTCAATCCAAAATCATCTCATAATTTAAAACACTGCATAATGGTTGATCAAGAACATTGAACAATTTATTGATCATAGCATATAAATTTGAAGGAATTAATGACTTGATATTTTAATTTGAGGTATTTTTAAATGTTTTTTTAAAAAAAATAGGATTTTATTACATACAAGATAATATTTATATTATTTTACATTAGTGATTAACCATGTCCAAATAAACTTTACACACAATCCATTTTATTTTAACTTCATCATCTTTCTTACAAATTAGTTTAATAATTGAATGTACTAAAGCCTCCATAAATAGATAAAATTGTAATTGAAAAATATAAAATAATAAATGTTATGTGATCATGACCTTATCTAGTGGTCAGTTTATCTAGTGGATGATTTTATACTTTTTTCTTGGATAATCTCATTGAACTGAAACATGGGTTGAGTTGATGAGTTAAACTTATACTTATATGAAACTATTTATTTTGTTTCACCTTATCTCAAAATTTCTATCCACCTTCACTCAACCAGGTCAACCTTCAATTACATAAGAATTTAATGTAACATAGGTTAAAGGTACCAATGAATTGGTCATGGGGTGTGCATAAAATAAACCATTGGCACGTTGGACCTTACATAATAGAGGATGGGATATTACATATGCCACCATTTTAATTTCTAAAATAACTTTTACAAAAATCATTCAATATTAATTAATATAAAAGATACCAAGAATAAAAATTGGTTATCTATGGTCATGATCATTCACTCATGCATTCATTGCATATTTTCACACTATCTAGAATTAAATTAAATTCAATATTTCTTTATGAACAAAATTACCCATATTAATCTAATTAATCAAAAAATTAATTAACAAAATAATTAAATATATCATATCTAAACATTATTGTAAATTCTGACATCCATTTTTTTTAATGATTTAATTAAATTAATTTTTTTATAAATTAAACAAGGACACAGTGTGTACTTGGAGGAAACACATAGAGTAATTTCTAATTTGACATCAAATTAATTTGGAATTCGATATTACTTAAACCATTTACACAAGTAATATAGTATTTTTTAATATCATGAATACTTTTATTTCAACATGAATTTATTTAATATTGTACATCTTGGAACTATTTGTACACCACATAATCAAATTAATTACCCCATGGGTGTATTCATAATACATCATGTTTTATGTAATTACAACACATATAAATTGATTACACATAGTGAGGATTAATTTATTAATTTTTTTTTGTGTTAGATACATCATGATTGAGGTAATTAATTATATAACATATGAATTAATTAAACATTACACTTGAATTAATGAAAAATTATGTGTAAATTAATTACACACCAAATGAATTGACCTACATGTGAATTAATTAAATTACCATAATTTAATTTATATTAATTTCACCAAAAGTGTATTAATTATACAACCATCACATCACGTTTATTAAATACATTTCATGTTTATTAATTAGATGAAAACTATTTCATGTACCTAATTACCACATTTCATAGATGTTAGTACATGGGGTCATCAGCAAAATACATGATACTTCATTGATGTATTCTATGATTGACATAGTGATTAAAATATAATAAATGGTGTGAATACCAAATATATATTTTGTTATCTATAAATATGATTACTATTCTAGCCAATCCAAATTCCGCACATAATTAATACACCACGTGTTGATCCTATATTGAAATCTATATACCCCTAAGACCATCTAGATTCAGTGAACTTATGTTCATCACATGTACTACTTTGTTACACATTATGTCTCCATGTCATCCTACATGAATCTTTATAACCACGTTAAGTATACTATCATCTCATTCATCATAAATCATTATCATGTTCTTTGTAACAAGAAGTTGAACAGTCACATATAAGTATGTATTATATTAAAATAATAAATTTATAGAAATTAGATTCTAAAAAAAATTCATATCTATTAATTAATAGAAAAATATTATAAATTATTATCAGAATGTTGTGATATTAGTGGAAGCAATCGGTCTCATTCCTAATAATGATATGTCATTAACACTATAAATGTTCACCTCATAACTACAAGAAACATGTATCCCTTGAATCTACGAGATGGGAGAATAACATATAATTTATAATTAATTTTATTCATGATAAGATTGACCTCTGGTCAGAATTCATTCTCTATTAATGATTCGTTTTATACCACTTGTTATATTGTCATTTTATAAGAGGAATCAATGGTAGATTCCCATTTGTAGGGATCCATGTTTCTCCACAAACCTCCAATCAACACCATATAATTCGTAAGGCATTAGAATATATGATATAAACAATTTCATTGATTTTTTATGAAAGTAATAAATACTATAAAGGTAATAATCAATCACATCCGTTCCCCATATAATTGAGATGGTCATGGAGGGGGATCTCTCCTCATTCCGGATAACATTTTTTAGAAAATATCGTATGATTTAGAGGGTCTTCCATATATTTTGTTTTGTAGAATTATTGGAATGGATAGGATTATATTATAGATTTATTTTATAATGTATTTATAGAACATAGGTTAGTAAATAAACAATTCCACATTATCCCCTATTAGTCTCTTAATCATAATGTATACCTCATTAATAAATATTATTTTTATTTTTATTAACTTCACACTCGCTAAAATAGAAAATAAATAGATATTAATTCCATAAATTAACAATATTTATATTTATTCTAGTAATATTTAATAGATTATCTTTCACCAGACTATTATAATTCATTGGACAATATTATTCAATATTTATAAATCATAGGATAATGAATATTTATTAAAATAAAAAAATATCACTGCATAATTCCATCATAATTAAGTTAAAATTATATTTACCAAAATAATAAAGATATATTTATTAACATTAAAAAAGTGTTTTCATCCAACCAAACATGAAAAATGACTGAAGAACCTATGGGAATAATATATATTTAACATATTGATTTCTTATTGAATATAACAAAGTTTATGAATATACATAGTGTAAGACCCTCAAGACCCATTTTTCAATGTAATTAAGCATAACCGCCAAAAATCTATGGTTAGTGTCTAACAACACACCCATAAATCCATTCTTCCTGATATTTCTAAGGATAGAGGTTGAATATTGGTGGCATTGACCTATGTGTTGAATTCCTCTTTATTTTCATTTCTAGAAATGAATTTAATGAAAAAACACCATGGACATTAAATTGAACTAGTAATTCCATTCCCATCGAAGAGCCTACTATATCAACCTTCATTAAAGAAGAAAATGGAAAAAATACATTCACACATTATTCATTAATGTTATACTAATTATGACACATCAAACATATCCAACCTCATCATGATCATGTGTTGTCAAATAATTCATCATGACAAAAAAGTTTCCAAACAGTGATATGAATTAATAATAATCATAAAATCTAATGAAAATAAAATATGTTCACTAATAATAAAATTCAAAAAAATAATAATAAATATTTATTTAATAATGGAATATATAGTTCTCATATTACCATTTCATGAGATTTACAAGGATGAACATTGTGAGAAGAAGTCTCAATATCCTATGATCCCCTACCCCTAATGGATTGTATCATCTATTTCCATTTTAATGATATTATATATCCAAATAACTTTAATTAATGAATAATAGCATAGAAATTTATGATTCACATTACAATATATAATTATGATGACCATTCGGTGTGATAGGTACTATGAGGTTGGAAAATTTATTTAGCAATGTCATCAACTTGGGTTCCCATGTGACCAGACATCCCCCAAATCCACCAAATATAAATGATTAGTACATACACACCAGTTATGACTATATAGATCATCTACTCACAAGATAGAATAAGATTTGGGAATTAATATACCATATTAATAAAACCCTCAAATGGATAGACATCATATACTATATTGAAAATGTTTTTTTAATTATAATGATGTTGAAGATGAATCTCATATTTCAATATTCTCACCCAAGATCAAGATTTTAATCAATGATCCAGGATGAATGGGAATACCTTATAGGTGTTAACACTTGAAATTTTCCCATTAAGGATTTTATCTCCTTAGATCATTAATTATCCTGGACACCCATAGTAGAGTGGAAAATATTTATTTGTAAGATCTGTTGGTGCTCTCTCAGTTCTTGAGTATCGTTTTGGGCCTCCTCTGGATTTTATACCCAATCATTTCCTCCTCAATGTAACCCACCCTAATCCACTCAATGATTCGTACCCCCATTGGGAAGCCCCAATGTGTGATCCCTAACTCGACATGATAGAGCCCTATATTCCATGAAGTGAACCTTCAAAGAGATATATTATAGGAGAAATTCATATCAAGTGCTACCCATAAGAATGAACCATTCAATATCCAAATTATTCATTTTTTTAATAAAAATATTAGGTTATGGAACATTAAATTTTATTACAATTTCCTAATCACAATATATAGGACTTCATGAAAATGAGCTTATCAAAATAAGTTAAATTGTATGGTATGGTTCTATCCCATGACCTTAAACTGTGATACTCGATATACATGATGTTTGATTCTTGTAAATTAGAATATGTTGGATGCCTATTTATGGTTCAATCCCGACATCCAATGTTCATCATCATTGATTCATACTATTTATGAAATCTAATAATCCCATCCGCATTGGGAACTATTCCTTAAAACTTGTAGCATCCTTTCATTATCCTCATAGTCCTTATAAATATATACCATTAGGCCATAATTTTAATGAATCTATATCCTACCCAATTTTTCATATAAACACTATCCAGAACAACCCTTTATCCAATGGGACCACATCCCCTGTGAAACACCAACATTCCTATAGGGTCTATATTCCCCATGAGATGAACAGTAAAGGGAAACACATTTATAAATCCCACACCAACAATTATTTTCAACCTCTCTTAATGGTTACAATTTTAGAAGAGTTGAAACAACACAGAAGTGACCATGGCTACACAAACTAAAAAGGCTCCATGATGGTCCAAATCACATAACCATAAAATATATTATGTTTCAAGCTATGTGAATTCAAACTACATAGGTTTTGATTCACCCATATAGGGAAGCATAATATTCACTTATTAGGGGCTTGATCCTGACAACATATGATATTTCCACCATTATAGAATATTTTACACTCTATAGTGCCCAATTTTCTATCATTAAACTATATCCTAATAACACATGTACCACTAATTAGGTAAGGAATGATGAATAGGGATTGATACATACCGATGTTTCCATATCTAGGGAACCAATTATACACATATTTTTTAATGTTGATGTTGATCCTATAATATAGAAAAAATGTTTACATTAATACAAGTTAATAATTGGTCACTATTATAGGTGTAACTAATAACATGATGGGATTTTGGAAGGATTCATGATCATATCATAAATCCATATGACTATCCCCAAGTAGGCAATAATTCCCCTACAAAATGGGTGGATGAGCCTAACCTCCCATCCTATCGACCATCGTTCATTCTAGGGTTTCTGGAAAATTCCCATTAGCCTCCTACCTTTGGAAAGTAGGTTTGAGTCAATCCAAATTGTAATGGATGATGCATGTTGGCATTTCTATCGAAATAACCAACATTATGGGCCGCTGAGTATACCCACATGGGTCATACAAATATAAAATAAAAACGGAAATATAATAATGTGGGGAGAGATTAATCCTCTGTATATATTTAAAAATTCCAAAGCCACAATGGAAACCAGATCTCACATATGATTTACTCAAATACATTTCTACATGGAAACCTTTATCCATAGATTCATACATCAATTTAATTCTTATGTTAGAGGATATGTACATACTTCTTGGAAGAGGATTACGGTGCAAGGGGATGTGGTTTTATTGGTTTCTCCATATATTCATTGAGTATGAGGACTAGATGATAGGGTTGGTAATTTAAGAATATTTTTTAGATAAAAATCATATATATAATATTACCAAAATAATACTAGAGCTTCTTTTCCATAGGACCATAGAAACAATGCAATTCAATAATGTCAATGGATAGTTTGGGATAATCTTATGGGACATGTACAAGATTTTGGGTGGCGTATTCTGTAGGTAATGTTATATGAATTCCTTCCCCTATAAGATACATGTGTATAACCCCTGAGAATGACCATGATATACAGATAATTCCTAAGAGAATCCACCAATATAATGGGGATGGTTCCCTATCCATTTTTGGATTTCAATATTCGAATATGAATAAAAATCATATTGATTCCAAGAGAAACATTTCCAATCATTTGAATCTTTAAGGGGTGTTCCACTATGAAAAAGAGGGATGAACCTTGTTCATGCTTTTAGGAACTAGAGAAATGAAGATTTTATGAGTGAGGTTATGTTGTCAAAATAGTAATTACTGATAATAATTTGTTATCAAGACTCCTCATCATGTGAAGCTATGGTTATCTACTTATGTTTCCTTACTAAAATAATAGATTATGGCCAAGAACATATGTTGTAACATTTGAAATTGCAGTGGGGAAATCTATTTTACTATCTAAACTAGTTTTAGAGATAAAAAACCAATTCTTTTTCTTTATCCGATATAGGAAATCCCCATTTCATATATAAGAAACTTTTCATGTTTTTTATGGGTAGGGGAACGCACGCACATCTACATGTATGATATCCTTGACATTAATAATATTTTGATGTTTATATTCATACCATTTATTGATGTTTTTAGGGAATTGTGACATTATCATTAAAGGTTGATAAAGCTATGATTATATTGAGTCTATATTTATACATCACATTCATCCCTTATGGGGACCCTCACACTAAACTTATTCACATGTATGAATGTGATTACTATGAATCATGTTAATATATTATTTCTATAAAAACTATGATTCTAGCAGCTCTAATAGACTACGCAATTATCTGTCAAGCCTATGAACCATATCAATTATCACATTAATTCATATGGTTCTAGAAAAGGTGATAGTCTAATTGAATGATTTTTATATGGAGGAACATCCAATGGTAGTGAAGAAGTTGTGTGATATGTAATACTAATATAATTCCAAGGATGAAATTTTGATACAAATGTTTAATTCCCTCATTGTGCTTATATAATTGTATGCACCAACTTGGATATCGACCAATAAAAACGGGAATTTAGTGATAAGTATCCCATAAATCCCTTAATATTTAAACCTAGATAAGGGAAAAGGGCCACTCTAAAATCACACTATAAGGGAACTACTAGTGAGAATTATCATCCTTAACATCCACCCCAATATTGGGTATATTTAATGATTCATATCAAAGATCCATAAAATTATGAATTACATTAAAGTTGGATGATTTGGAAATAACATAACAATGACCTGCTTGAAAAATAAATGGTTAGATAATTGACTAATGTCAAAAGAGAATGAGAATTATTTAAGACCTGTAGGAGGTTCCACTGTCAACCCTATATAATGATGATTTGTTCAAGCCACTCAAATATTTGAAAATTGGACTATGTCATTGAACACTATGGACTTATGTGATTATTTTTAATATTTCATTTATATCCCCTATCCTGAAAATGTAAATTTTACTTTGTACTTCAACATTGAGTCCAAAAATATTTATATCATCCAACATAGCATGGAATTTGAGATGTTGGTATTTTCCAACAATAATGAGGTTCCGACCTCGAAGAAGGTGGGTGATATGAGAACCTTGGGTTCCCTCATAGGATTCATCAACCAATCCTAGAATTCCATGTAGGTTGAATATGTCAACCTTAAGGATGTTGGTTAATAGTTCCTTTTTAGGTAAATTTTCAATACTCTCAAGGGCTACATGAAATGTTTTTTCTCACTGTAGAAAATTGAGATAGTGATAATCCTAATAAAATAATAATAATATATAACAGGATTTACCACATTATATGTTTAATAATCACCCCCTATGGAGGAGGGGAAATCATTCGAGGAAATGGGGATAAAAGAAGTAGATAAATATAACACATTGTTCCTTCTACCACCTATTGGTTGTTCCCCTCCCAGAGTAAGACTGGATATTCCCCTCCACATGATTATTCATCGATGAAGAGGTAATTTTTGGACATGTATATTCAAACTGGAGAGAATGTTCATCCTTCTAAATCAGGTTCTACATTCTTATATATAATGAGATACTAATATTTTCACTCATTGATCCGAATATTGTTTCATAGATAGGTTTCAAATTGGGGGTGATCACATAGTTTACATGAGAGAAATGATGTGTTAAATCTATACTTATGGTTGCTGATGGATCAACACCTATGGTAGATTGAGCTTTAATAGTGCTCGCTCTGACCATTCCCCCCCCCCCCCTCAAAAAAAAGTGGTATATGCCTTAGGTATGATCACTAAGTACAATAATCATAGGTCAATACACTATATTTAATCTCGATGTATGAGTAAGGATAATAACACTTGTTAAAGATGAAATAATAATTAAAGACCCCACTTCTACAATAAACACACATTCCTTCTTGGCCTAGTCTATAAAATTTAATAAGGATATGAATGGATGTGAAGTCTCGTAAATTATCTAAAAACACCCACATAATACATTTATTATTGAAATTACATCTTAGAATAATTTCATTAAAAATAATATATCTAAACATATTTTTATATAAGAGAATATACCAAAATCGCCACTTCTTTCACAACCATCGGTGGCTTGTGAACCATCACCAGTAAACTAAAATTCCTTGTCTAATAAGAAGTAAGAACCAAATGTTTTAATCAATTGAAATTCACTTCTTATAATTATGTCATATAATCACATGAAATTACAAAACAATGAACTAATATGTACTATGTGACCTTTAAACAGAATTTTTTCATTTTTGTGATTTAAATTTGGAAATATGGAATACATAGTTGCGATTAGTAAGATGTTTTGTGTCCGAAAGGACAAATATAATTTTTTGAATAGTAACCTACCCTTATGAATAGTAATGTTACCCTGATGAACAGTAATATGACCCTTATGAATATTAAATCATCCATGTAAATATTAACCTTAAGAATGGAAGTATGAATAAAATTTAACTATCTTATAAGTGAAAATATTATAGTGTTGGTATTTTTGTAATTCATATGTCTTTAATTACCATTTTATGATTAATTTACAAATTTAAAAAGAAAATACACTTTTAAAAAATGTATTAATAAATTAATTTTTTGATTTATTATGATTATTGGATAATTAAATGAGACCTTAGTTAATTTTTCAAAGTATTATAAAATCCATTATAAATTTAAAATATTTATTTTTCAAGAAAATGATAATTTTATTTAAAAACTAAATGTCTTGGATTTACAAAATAATTTTCATAAAATGGAGTACATTTTTAGATTCGACACATCAAATAATTATTTGGGTGAATCTTTGGAATTTTGCTAAAAAACATAATTTTTTTATGAATAGTAAAATATGATAATTTTTTATAAATGATAAATAAATGAATTTATGCATCATTATTGAGTCATGGACAATGTAAATGGCCTTCAGTTCGAACTCACATACTCATATTACTTTTTTGGAAACAGGAATTAGTATAATTTTTTTGTATTGAGAATAATAATAAAATAATGAATAGAATATTGAGAAAACCCTCCTCTCCTCCACTATAAATACCACCACTCTTTACCTCATCTCTTCACTCCTCTCAAGAGGTAAATTCCTCTTTTCATTTCCTTTATTTTCATTCAAGTTCAATTAATTCTTTTCCATTCCTCACCTCCTTTCATCCAAATGATAAGAAGACATTAATACCTTACATGTAATATAATTTTATTATGATTATAGAATAATTCATCATCATATATCATTTCTCCTCTGTTTATACATGAAATGAAAAAGAACATCTGAGATGTGTTAATTTATCACATTTAAGGACGACGGGTTATCAATTTCTTTTTCCATCTAAAATTATTGTCGATAAAATATTTTCATGGTTGAACCAAAAAATAATATATGTATTATTTATAATCTACGTTTTAGGAATATTTTTAACACATGATATTAAATTATAAATCAAAATGCGTTAATTGTGATAAAAAAACTACAAATTAACCAAAACAGTTATCATTAAAGTTTTATTAAATGATTCATCTTCACACCAAATAACCAAATGAATTTTATAACCATGTAATATAATTTATTTCCAGTAATAACATAGAACGTCAATTCTAGAAAACCATTCTCACCATACATGTTTATCCTTACATGTATATAAGTACACCAATCATGAAAACTGAGGAAACAAACGCTCCAAAAACAACGAAATTGAACCACTTAACCCATGAAAAATGTGATGAATGAACTTAATCACGATTTAATAAATAAATTACATGTATAATAGGTTATTTATATATTAATTAATGAATCTAATATGGTTATCTAGAAGATTAAGATCATGTGAAGGACATCATCAGACTTAAGGTAAGGGATTCTTCTCGAACATCCACTATTCATTCTGGTTGCCCTATCTTTATTTTTATTCAAAAGAAATTATTTCTTATTTTTATGTAAATATTATAAATTATGTTTAGATTCTCAAAAATCATTTATCAAGGCCAATTCATCATTCTTTTTAGGGTATATAAAAGTTTTTAAATGACACCCTCCTCAATTATTCTTGATAAGCAAGACCGTTTTAAGGGAACTTCACGAATTCTTTCCCAGTTTCTAGTGCCCTCTATCATCTATTTTAAGACACTATTTTTAAAAAAATCATCATTTTATTATGAAATCCTTATGGGTTCACTTATTTTTTTTATAAATTATTATTCACTTTTCTATTTTAATTTCCATTTAGTATTTTCATTAAAACCACACTAAAATGTTTTAATGAAAAAAAATCTTATTACGTGTTCCCACTTCTGTTTTACATCTAATAACATGATGTAAGAACATTTTCCCTTATTAATTTAAATGAATGTTTTAATTCCTTTCTTTCATGTACATTTATATTATATGCCCATTTATTATGCTTTATGAAATGATTATAATACCCAAATCTCACCATGGGTAACCCTTATTTTTATGTATGATTGATTTTGTATGATTCTATATGTGGAATGAATATCATGAACATTTTATGATAAGAGAACCCAGATAGCGCTCCAATGAATTGGGTAATGTTTACTCTCATGGGACTTTATGTGTAATGATCCTGGAGATTAGCTTTCAATCTTGCTACCTCGTGCAATGGTCTTGGTGGGTAACCTTTACTTATGATCCTATATATGCAATAAGACTTGACTCATGCTAAAGTCATGTTTTATTTTTCTACCACATTATTAAGAATACCTTTTTACATGATCTTATGTTTATATTTCATGATTCCATATGTTCCATTCCTTTTAATATCATTATGTCATTCCTTGTAATCCATGTGTTGAATATTTATTCTTATGTTTATTCCCTTATTGAGATTTTTAGCTCATCCCTTTGTTCGTGTTATCCCCGGGTTATCCTATAAAGGTGTTTGATCACATTGGAATTTAGGAGGTATTTTGAATATTAAATAAATAAATGTTTTATTTAGTCGCATGTTATCATTTTTTTTGTACCTAGTCTTCCAAGACGCTAGACATTACGATACTTGTCTTGTAAAATGACATTCAATTACAATTAAGATATTGTAATGATATGAATAAAAGGATAGGATTCCCATATTTGGTATTAGAGGATGGTCTAGTTATTTTTGGATATTAGGAACAATGATCTTTAGTAAGAACCTTAGGGGTGAGAAAAAGGATAAGAAAACATCTCTGAATTTTCTAAAGTATATATTATGTGGTTATCATGAAAATATATCTATGTATAGATATGAACAAGTGAAGGTTGATTTGACATATATGGGTCTAGGGGAAAAACCCAAAAACACCACTTTTCGATAGACTCGAATGGGAACTAGTGCATGATAATGGGCCTTGCTGCACTCCTTGTTTGACAATCTCGGGGGATATCATTTAGTAAACTTATAAGCTTAGTACGAACCATTATCAAGGGAATAAAAAAATAATCCCATGATAATAAATGAGAGGAAATAGATCATGGGTGACCTAGATTGAAACCTAGGGAATCACAAGTTAGGATATACTTTTTCTTTATGAGTTTATCCTTTTATGTTCAAAGTTTCCATTTTCATGCTAGATAGATGAGTACTCAAGCCCTCTAATTATACACACTTTTTCATAGTTAATGGATGAAAATAGACAAACACATTCCAACAATCAATGTGATAGGAAATGTTAAGATTTCATTAATGATATGACTGAAAAGATGGGAACATGTGCTCAAATAATTATGAAAGTACTTGCTCAGCTATCTCAAGTTATAAATAATAACTTGAGTCATGTGGAATTCCCTCGTACTCTAGGGAAAGATAATATTGTTTTGAAATAATTTATGTGAATAAGGCCTCCAATGTTTAGGGGATATTCTGATCCCCTCTTAGAGAAATATTGGATTAACACTATTTAAAAGATATTGTATATCCACTAGTGCTCAGAAAAATAGAAAGTCGTGTTGGTGGTCTATTGTTTTGATGGGGAAGTTGATCAGTGATGGACAATACTCAAGAATAGAAAGTCCCAGGAGGAAATTGTTTCCACGAACTAGGAGGAATTCAATAAAATATTTTCAAATAAATGTTATATTCGAAACATCTACCTTAATATGGAATGAGAGTTCCTTAGACTCAAGCAGAAGGAAGATGAGTCCATTAGCTAATATAAATCAAAAATCACAAGGCTTTCAAGATATGCCTATGGATTTTATATGAACACCTATGGTAAGGTGGATCAATTATTTAGTAGGCTAAAGATGAGTCTATGAAAAATGTTGGCGATTGGAGACTTTGACGGTTATGAGGATACTGTCTATAGTGCCTTGAAGTTTGAAATAGAGATTAGAGACTCTCTTTGGTCTCATGGGCCTAGTGAAACAAAGAAGAAAATGAATTCTAATATGGGTGGTTCAAAATATAAATCCCATGATGTAAAGAGATAGAACATCCCACATGTCAACATTTTGGGAAGAAGCATCCTAGGAACTATCTAAATAAAACAAGTAATTGCTTCGAGTGTAAAAGAATGGGAAATTTGGAAAAATACTACCAAAAGGATATGAATAATTCCACTGATGTGGAAGTGGAAAAGAAGGTTCATATCAACATTTAGCATGTAGTGCAATGTTACAACAGAAATTAACATGGGAATTATGTGAAACATTTCCCTAAGACAAGGGTTGTCTAAGGAAATCAACAAAAACCTCCAAGGTAACAATGAAAGGATTATTATATCCCATCTAATAAGGTGGATCTAGACAATGATGTAGTGATAGGTATGTTATTTATTCATTCAAGAATAATGAACATACTTTTTAGTTATGCTGCAACGTATTCTTTCATATCATGAAATTTTTGTAGAACCATTCAAACATCACCTCAAAATTTGGAGATTGAGTTATCTATGAGAACATAAAATGGGGAAATTATTACATCCAAAGTATATAAGTCCTCTCATGTTAATGTTTGTGGAATAAACCTACCAGGAAATCTTTTTATACTTCCTCTGGTGGATTTTGATGTTATCTTTGGCATGAATTGAAAATATTTATAAGAAACCAACACCAACATTCAGGAAAGGGAGATCACTATTCAAATATTAATGCATTGTCCAATTCATTACCAGAGAAAGAAGGAAGATGAATCTCCTTCGGAATAATTTTTTCATGTGTGGATATTTTTTCCTTATGAACAAGCATATCTATCTTAAATGATTGAGAGAAATTATAGGATCATGCTCAAATACATGCCCATTGTGAGGGATTACACTGATGTATTCCCTTAAGAGTTATTTGGTCTTCCTTTTGATCGATAGTTTGAGTTCTCAATTGAACATATTCCAAGATATTTTCTTATTTCATATACACCTTATAAAGTGTCGATATTAGAATTATAAGAGCTAAATAAGTAGTTATAATAGAATCTAGAGATTGGTTTTATATAGTCGAGTGCTTCACCAGGGGGTGTGCTAGTCCTCTTTGTTAAAAATAAGGATGGATCAATGCATCTTTACATTGATTATCATCAGGTCAATAAAATCATGAAAAATAACAGTTATCCCCTACCTCAGATAGATGAATTGTTCGATCGCCTTCATGTTGCTAGTTATTTCTCTAAGGTGGACCTTCGGTCGGGATATCATCAATTAATGGTGAGGAAGGAAGATATTCTGAAGACTACATTTCAAACAAGGTATGGACACTATGAGTTCATAGTGATTCCCTTAGGAATTATTAATTATCCAATAAATTTCATGGATTTCATTAATAGAGTCATTAGATATTACCTCAACAAATTTCTGGTAGTATTTATCGATGATATTCTGATATACTCCAAGAACAATGAGGAACATGAGGGGAATTTGAATACTATGCTAAAGACTTTGTGAAGGGAGAAGCAATATGGAAAGTACATTAAAGGTTAGTTCTGGATGGAGGAAATATCATTCTTGCGCCATGTTATCACTAGAAACGAGATATCTATGGACCCTTCTCAGTCAATAGAAATTGAATAATATCCCAGGTAAACATCTGTAACGGAGATCTGCACCTTTTTGTGTCTTGCTGACTATTACCAATAATTTGTGAAGAACTTATCATGATTCTCAAACACAATGACCAAGCTAAAATAGAATAATTTGAGGTTCTTTTAGACTCAATAATGTGAGGAAATCATTAAGGGTCTTAAAAAGAGGCCTATCACTGTGCCAGTACTCATAATCCTGACATGTGGATAACTATTTGTGGTGTACGGTGATTCTTAAAAGAAAATAATAGGTTGTGTACTGATTCATAATGATAAAGTGATAGCGTATGACTCAAGACAGTTGAAAATCCAAAAGAAAAACTATCTCACGCATGATTTGGAGTCATAAGTCGTGATATTTGCATTCAAAATATAGTGGGATTATCTATATGGGGAGAAGTGTGAGATATATACTGATCACACGAGTCACAAATATATTTTCACACTGAAGGAGATTAATATTCTCTATAAAGGATGTTTAGAGCTCATTAAGGATTATGACTGCTCAATCCACTACTATCCCTATAAGGTAAATAAGATGGAGGATGATCTAAGTAGAAAGGATCCTACATATTTATAAAAGATGAGAATTGAAAAGAATCCAATCTTTACAGATTTTTAAAGGATGGACATGGGAATCATTAATGTAGTAACATTGGCTATCCTTTATCAAATGATATCTCAACAATCCCTCATGGAGAAAATAAAGGATGCTTAATGAAAATATGTGGAAATTATGAAAAGGGTGGAAGTAAATAATAATGGGAAATCCTCTGAGTTCAAGATTGGTGAGGAAGGAGTTTTAAGATTTAGGCCATGATTATGTATACCATCTGATCTAGAGATAAAAAAGGAGCATATAAATGACGCATATAGCTCAAAATTCTCTATTATCATAGGGAGAACCAAGATGTATTGATATCTCCGAGAGAACATTTAGTGGGGCAATATGAATAAGGATATTGCAGAATATACATCAAAGTTCTTAGTATATCAACAAGTGATGGTTGAAAGACAAAATTCTATGTGGGTGATGAAACCACTATCTATACCAACATGGAAGTGGGAGAACATTACCATATACTTTGTCACTGGAATTCCAAGGACATATAGAGGAAACAATGTTATATGGGTCACTGTGGACCATTATACAAAGATATCTCACATTAAAGAAATTAGAGAGTAATTCTCATTAGATCAACTGGCATAGATATTTTTCAAAGAGGTGGTAAGGATGCTTGGATTACCATTATCAATTCTATCTGATAGAGATCTTAGATTCACCTCGATGTTCTTTAAAAGTCTCTATCATGCTCTATGTATTGAGTTAAACTTCAGCAAGTTTGTTTCTGACACTTTCGTCAGGGCGCGTGCATCCGTCTGCGGAGGAGGACGTGCTGCTTGTTTCCCCATATTCCCACTTTCCAAAGGCGGGCGGCATCCGTTCCTTATTCAGGGACATCTGCTCCTTGATCAAAACCGGGATGATGGGATGTCGGTTCTTCCTTATGTGGATTCCTCCTCAAAACACGTCACCTAGTCCGGGACTCCCTCATAGATTTAATACATTGTTCATGAAACTCTTCCCAGTGCCATGTTTCCATGGACGCTGGTTAATTACACTGCTTTTGTCAGGACATTACAAAGGGTCCGGTCAGGGCAGAAACCTTCAGTCGGGGGAGTAGTCACGTCGAGGCATCAGTAGCGTGTCTTTATGCTGGGGAACTGGCGTGTCTGTCTTTTGTCCCTTGTCATGGGGCTTCTCGAAGGCATGGAAGCCTAAGGCATCCCACATCGAGCACGGGGAATTATATGCCATAGACATATATCTGAGGTTTTCCTCAGCTTCCAATGTTTAACACAGGGTATGTCGTAGGTTCAACGTCCAGTGGATACGGTTACGCCAAAGGCGTACCATCTGAGGTTTTCCATAGGCATCCCATATTTATCACGAGGTAGGTCGCAAGTTTAATGTCCAGTGGAGACGGGTCGGCCTGATCAAAACACTAGCTGGAGTGAATCAAATTGAAGAATTTCCCTTGAAGGGATGCCGATATCGAGGCCAACCCATGGGAGGATTCCTGAATTTTGTGAAGAGGAGCGGAACGACATGATCTCACCGGGATATGACGGTCCGGGTGAGAATCAGGGTGGATGATGGAGAGTTGAATTAAGTGGAGGGGGAATGAAATGGGACCATCGCAAGGGAAACGATGAAGTTGGGCTTGATCCTCGAACAGATCTCCTACATATCTCCGTGGAAGGGAATCAATGTCTGTGTAGTTCAGGATTATGTCGGTGAACCGACGTGAAGGTTGACCTTGGTCTGATGGGTGTCATCAACGAACCGACATGAAGGTAGACCTTGGTACGATGGGTGTCGTCAGCAAACCGATGTGAAGGTGGACCATGGTCCGATGGTGGTGGGCTTGATCCTCAAGAAAGATTCCTACGTACCATGCCTTGACATGGATCAAAGACCTCGTAGTTCAAATTGAAATGTGGAATACAGTTTAACGTCATCCGGGATGGGGGTGAACCGACGTGAGTAAGGTCGGGACGACCGGGTGATGGGCTTGAACCTTATGGAGGCTTCTTACATACAATGACTTGACATGGATCAAAGACCACGTAGTTCAGGATGGTGTGTCGGCAAACCGACGCGAACAAGGACCTTGGTCCAGATGGTGTGGGGCTTATACACTAGGCTGCCCAGGTGTTGGTGAACTGATGCGAAGAAGGTCGGAATGACCAACGGGTGGTGGGGTTGAACCTCTGGGAGGCTTCCTATGTACCATGCCTTGACATGGATCAAATTCATCATAGTTTAGGTTGGACGCCGGAAGGCCGACGTGAAGGAGGACCAGGGGTCCAGATGGTGGTGGGCTTGAACCTCTTGGAGGCTTCATACGTACCATGACTTAGCATAGATCAAAGACCACATAGTTCATGTTGGGTTTTGTCGGAAAATCGATGTGAAGGTGAACCTGGGGGTCTACGGGTGGTGGTGGGCTTGAACCTCGTGGAGGTTTCATATGTACCATGCTTTAGCACGGATCAAAGACCATGTAGTTCAAGTTGGTTTTTATCAGTGAACTGACGTGAAGGTGAACCAGGGGGTCCACGGGTGGTTGTGGTCTTGAACCTCATGGAGGCTTCCTACGTACCATGCATTAGAACGGATCAAAGACCACGTAGTTCAAGTTGGTTTTTGTCGGAGAACCGATGTGAAGGTGAACCAGGGGGTCCACGGGTGGTGGTGGGCTTGAACCTCGTGGAGGCTTCCTACGTACCATGCCTTAACATAGATCAAATACCATGTAGTTCAAATGAGATGTGGAATACTGTTTAACGTCATGCGGGATGGCGTTGAACCGACGTGAATGAGGTCAGAACGGCCGAGTGATGGGCTTAAACCTCATGGAGGCTTCCTATATACCATGCCTTGAAACGGATCAAAGACCTTGTAGTTTAGGAGAAATATTGGGTGTCGGCCAACCGACGTGGAGAAAGGACCTTGGTCCAATGGGTGATGGCATTGAACCTCAGGGAGGCTTCATACGTACCATACCTTGACATGGATCAAAGTCCTCGTAGTTCGGGTGGTCACAACGGCATGCCGTCAAACAGGAATTTAGTTTAATGTCATACTGGAGGATGGTGGAACTCGGCGTGAATAAATGACAGATGGGATTGAACCTCGTGGAGGATTCCTATGTACCATGCCCGGACAAGG
Organism: Viscum album; assembly: GCA_963277665.1. Taxonomy (NCBI): domain Eukaryota; kingdom Viridiplantae; phylum Streptophyta; class Magnoliopsida; order Santalales; family Viscaceae; genus Viscum; species Viscum album. Next base: position 239,407,594 of record OY728155.1, on the reverse strand, counting down.
ATCAAATACCTCGTAGTTCAAATGGGTGTGCAGTTTTAATGTCATGCAGGACGAAGGCATATAGTTTAACGTCATGCTGGACGAGGGAATACAGTTTAACGTCATGCTGGATGAGGGAATATAGTTTAACGTCATGCTGGACGAGGGCATACAGTTTAACATCATGCTGTACAAGGGAATACAGTTTAACGTCATGCTGGAGGAGGGAATTTCCATGGTCGATGCTCACTCTAAGCCCACGTGAGTCATGCTCGGTGTGAGAAACAAGAGGCAGCAAGAACCTAACGATCACGTCACGAAGGGTGCGTCCATGAAAAGCGAAGAGGGGCTTACACGTTAGGGGTACCATGGTGCTGGGACTTACTCCTGGATGGAGGCCCGAAGTGTGGAAAAGCGCAGCGAGAGAGGGATTTGGGACCAATGATGGGAGGTGCCTCATTCCCTATCGCGCCCTCCACTGACCTTGGCAGTGGGGAAGTACAGAGGTGCATGGGTTCTACCTTTCACAAGAGGGGCTAGGGGCTTACACCAAGGAGGTTGCCTTTCTACCATGGACATACGCTACTCCGAGAAGGAGGATATTATCCCTTGTGGAGGGGGTGACCCCGTCTCTGTGTAGACGGGTGGCGTAAAAAATATCCGAGCTGGGGGGGGACCCAACGTGCGAAGCATGGGGCTGAATCACAGTTTAACGTCATGTGTTGAGGATGAGGTGCTTGGCAGTTTAACGTCCTGTAGCTCGGACGAGGTGGGTTCACTCTGCACCCATAGGACTTACATGACTGGAACCCTCTGCTCCTTGGGGGAGGGAAGGTACCAGTAAGGCCGTGGTAAAATGGGGTCGCAGAGCGAACCATCGTGGGGTCCATGTTAGCATGGCTATGCGAAGAAGCAATAGCCATTAGCGTGCCTATTCGAAGAAGCATTAGGCGAAGCAACGCTACAGGTGATGTTGTCCGTGGGACTTTGAAATCACATCGTGAAAACCTGGAGGGTCGCACGGGGAGAGTAATTTCCAGGCGAAGGAGTGTGCTTCGCGAAGTGGAGTGCCTTGGCCTTAGAATGGGGTAGAGGTGTGGATGGGGGGGTGTGCTTCGTGAAGTGGAATAGTATTCACGAAGCACTGCCTCGCAAAGTAGAGGTGCCTCACGAAGCAAGGTTCTGCGAGGCAGTGTGCTTCACGATATGCAGCGACCCTGCCTTGGCATAGGGATCACTAGTATGGAATGGGTGTTTCGTGAAGCATAAACGCTCCACGGCTGCCCGGGTTCCCTTGGGAATCCCCTTCCTTAGCAAATGCCCCTAGGCTTCGCGAAGGGCATCCCTCTCAGAAGAGGGGCTCAAAACGAGACAAGTCAAAGGCATGTCGCGAAGTAAAAATACCTCGCGGAGCTCATGATTCCTGAGGCGAAGGGTGATTCGTGATTCGGGGGTTGAGAAGATGAAAGGTCGGATTGTTCGTCCCCTGGGCTCAGGGGGAACCCAGTATTTATAGGCAAGGGGCGCCGCGAAGCAGACCTCACGTGGTGCAAAGGGGCGGTGGTTGCTTCGTGGTAGGCCCGCGAACGTCAGGCCATTCGCGGAGCGTTACCGCCTCCTGTGCTTCACAGTGGGCTCGCGAACGTCAAGACATTCCCAGAATGTTACTGCCTCATGTGCTTCGCGGTGGGATCGCGAACGTCAGGCCGTTCACGGAGCAGTATCGCCTCCTGTGCTTTGTGGGACCACGATGCTCGGGGAGCTTCGCGTCAGAGCTTCGCGAGGCAGCATGCGGGGCTTCTTTTTCACCCCTTCTTTCCATTCCATATTTTTGGCGCCAACAAATTCCCCCCCTCATACTTGGTTCCGAGGAGGGATGAAGGGTCGAAGTCTGAGGGAAAACGCCAAAATTATCGGCAGTTCGCGATGCGGCCTCACGAAGGGGCCCGTGGTGCTGAAAGCGGCCACATGGTCCGGACGTGCTGCGATGCTCCACGCGGGCAGGATGCGCCACAAAGGTCCGGGGTCACCTCCTATAAATAGGGGGGCTGACCGCTCTTTTTTCCTCTCACGAATCTTTCCCTCTTTCACTCTTGACTTCGCAAAACTCCGCGTACTCCGCGTCTGCTCTCTGTAAGTCGAGCTTCGCGGCGAACCGCGAGTCTCCAACTCCGTGACCGTGCCAAGAAACCTTCTGTTTGTTGGCCAAGGGCAGACTCCATGGATTGGTTTTGCGGCCAAGCTTCACGAGCGATCTTCGCGAGCAAGCTTCACGATCAGGCCTGAAGAAATTCTTTTCTGTGCCGAAACCGAAAATGGCCCACCGAGAAGTTGTGTTGGGGGTGCTTGCAAATGCCACCCGAAGGAATGAGATGGCCAACTGTCTGGGACTTGGGGAGATGGGCCGAAGCCACTCGGATCATACTTCTTTGACAGAACTGCTATCGAAGGGTCAGAAGAACTATCCGCAGTGCAAGAAGCTGCCCTTGTATGGCTTCGGGCTGAGGGATGACGTCTTGATCCCTGAGGCGAGTAGGGACGAACCAGCTTGCTGGTTCAGGAGCACTCCATGCCAACGCCAGTGGTTCAGGGCGGCCGATGGTTATGCGTGGGAGGATTTCACAGCAATCACCACCGACTGTCTCTACAACCATGTGAACAATATTGACGGGAAGCCACTGCAACCAGAGACATCCCCTCCTATGTACCATACCATGCTGAAGGCGGCGTTGCTGGATCCAATGAAGGGGTGGTCTGATGAGTGGGACTTGTGCCAGGGTGGCAACTTCACCAATGACTGGGCATGGTCCTACTGGGTAGGATCCTCATGTGAGGAGTTTGTGGTCTAGCTGAGAAGAGTGGGTTTGTATGAGGCGGCATGGGCCTCCCAATTCCACATTTACCAACCGAAACAACTGATGTCGGAGCTGCTGAGAAGATGGTCATCGAGGACCAATACTTTTCACCTGCACCATGGGGAGGTGGGAATCAGCCTGTGGGATTTCCACCAGATTTCGGGGGTTCTGATCTTGGGGTCCATGTATGATGAGTTCCTCCCCGTCATGAGCACGTGGGAGGATACAGATCAGATGCCACGACTGGCGTCGGCGCTGATGGAACTGGTCTCTGGAAAGGACAAGGAAGCAGTGAGGGATGTCCACTTTAAGAAGTGGTTCAAGCGGTTCCTGAACTTCCCAGAGAATCATGAGTTTCCTATGAGGCCTAGAACTTTTCCGAAGGCGGGTCAACGGGGTAAGGAGCACTCGTACTGGAGGGTCTTGGAGGACAGCCAATGGAAGGCAAAGGGGTTTCAGTGTCAGCACTGAACAGCAGCCGATAGTCAAGCTGGAGGCGTTCATCGCTATCCTTATCTGCGGTTGGATTCTACCGGTGAGGGATACCAGCATGGGGGTACGACCCAGCTCGTTTATCATGGCGTCGGTGCTAGCCATGGGGCAGCGGGTCAATCTGAGGATTCCAATGCTCGCCAAGCTATACAGGATGTTGCGGCATGTTAGCGAGGGCAAGAAGACGCCAAGGTTATACGGGCCCTTCCACCTTCTATATGGGTGGATTGTGGTGCACATCAGGGGGATTTATGAGTATCCAAACCCTATTTCACCGACGAGATCGAACTTATGTCCCTCCATTCTGAATACGGCCAGGAGATTCCCATTCAAACTAACTGTTCCGATGGTGCTGAACCGGGTATGGAGGACGGATGAGTTTAACTTCCACCCATTTCCATTTCTGACAGGGATACTCACTGACGACGAGCGGGGAATGGAAGAGCACCGATCTTATCTCCTGGCCTTTCGAGGCGGAGTTTTGGTGGCACGAGTGGATCATGAGCTACTCTGTGAATCGTACACCCCGCATCACCTTGCGAGGCAGTTCCGGTGCCTCCAGTGGCTGACCCCGCAGGTCTACTAGGAGGTGTGTCACGAGGAGAACCCCTGTGTGATAAGGCAGTTGTGGATCATATTCACACGGGAAGATGGGAAGATGCGAATTGTGTTGCCTCCATCCACCGCCGCTTTCAGATTGGTGAGGGATTATGCCATTAGCTGGGAGGCTGCTTATCCGAGGGAGATAATGAGGCAGCCAACTATTCGGGTTGGTGACGGCAGGCCTCCTCTATCCCGTGGTCGGGGTCAGAGGGAAGCAAGGGCCTCTCGCAGTGGCGGGGCCGTCATGGCGGCGAGACCCGCTCCAGACAAGGGTGTGGAAGTAGCGGCAGATCCAGTGATTTCAGAAGAGAAGGGTCATCTGGAGGGGCGGCCATCGAGGGGATTTCATAGGATATCCACCCAGGCTCCGGGGAAGCGGCTACATCATATCAATGTGGCAGAGGATGCGGTTTTCCCGGAGGCTTGGGACATTTGGGATGTCAACCGGCAATTCCTCATCCCACTTGAGATATGGGCACACTTGAATTGCCTTGAGATGGAGTTACCGGGAATAGGCTCAGTCCGAGCTGGTTTCACGGCGTCTCCAGCGGAGGCAGAGCGATACCTAGATGAGCTGGAGGACTACTTCCACTCCAGTGGTGTCCCACGCCCAATGACGGACTAGGTGAGGGTACTGCTGGATCAGACGATCCCCCCACAGCTATCTGCTGCTGATCTGAGGGAGTGCTTCCCCCTTCCAGAAGAATCAGAGGACTCCTCTTGATAGGATGAGGCTGGTGGAGGGAGCCCGTTGGAGGAGGGAAAATTTGGAGACCAAAATTCAGATTCTGATGATTTCACAGAGGCTCTCGAGGTAGCATTCTGAACTTCTTTCCTCACGGTCTGTTCTCGGGCCATCACAAATTTCTCACCGATGTTTGAAACATGCAGGAGGAACTTGTGCGTAGGCCTCATTCTCTCCCCTTGGCGGGTGATGATGAAGGACCTTCAGAACCCGTGCCTACGGATGCGTCCAGTTCTGCGTCTGGTGGGGCCAAAGCACCGGAGGTGGCTCCTCATGAATCTCTTGACCTTCTAACAAAATACGGAGGGCCACGCCTCAGGGTCCTATCATCATCGACTCAAGGGAAGCACTAGGAGATCGATCTCCGTAAGTTTCCTCTACTGGATTCATTGTTGTCACATGTAGATGGTGCCAATTAACGTCGGTGTCCTTTCCTGTGGTACAGTTCTTCAACTGGCATGGGCTGCTGCGGCAAGTCTGGTTGGGATGTCTAGCGGCATCCCTCCTAGGGACATGCTGGTGATGGTAGAGATAGTCCCCCCATCTCCCCGAGCTACTACACGCACTATCACTGGCGGGGCCACCAGTAGGGTCGTGCCTAAGGTAATTGAAGTGGAGTCTGATGACGAGGATCAATCGGCCGACCCAAGTCCCATCACGCCTGCTTCGAAACCAGATGTCATGCCAGATTCAACACCAGATGTAGATCTTACCGAGGATTTCTTGTGGGCGTATCCCGCGTACGAGCCTACCAATCACGCAGACTGGGACGAAAATGGCCTCTGACGAGGAGGACAACAGCATAGTCCACCGCCGATCATGGAAGCTGATCACACGCTTCATCAAGGACACCCCCAAATGCTATGGGTGATTGAAATGGACAGACTTCGCTCGCGTCTGCACGAACTGTGCGCTGGGGGAGTGGATTCCCAACGTCCTCATGTGCTCTTCCAAGATCTCATGGACGAGCAGATTCGGGAGTATGATCGTGGGCTCAGCATGGGCTGGCAGCGGTGGAAGGTGACCAACATCAAGAAGCTCCAGGAGGCTGAAAGAGAGGTCCAACAGATGCAGACCCGGGCAGATGAGTACTCATCCTCTCTTAATTCACAATCTAAGCTGATCTCACGGTTGAAGGCCCAGCTGGCAAAGGAAGAAGAGCATATGAGGCAGGATTCTGGAAAGATGGATGTTGTTCAAGCTGGCGTAGAAAGGGCCAGAGCCAAGGCTGACGGACTGCGCCTCTCCACTGCTGAGGAGGAGTGGGAGTTGAGTCGGCGACAACAAGTCTTGGATGCCACAAGGTGAAGGGTGGCAGAGCTGCAACGTTCTTTTGACGGGGTCAACCCGTCCATGGGGGGAGTCGACCCCCGGGTATTGTAACAAATTAAAATCCATTTAATGGTACTTTTGTGCTTCAATTTTTCTTGAATATTGTAGCATGCACGATTTCCACCGTTTTCATCGGTTCATTACATCCCTATAATATTGGCAGGACGTCCGGTGACAATTCCCCATGCTCACGTGGGTCAAGCCCAATGTGAGAAACATGAGATAGTTGCCTCATCGTCCTTGCCAACATGGGAGTGGAAAACAAGCCTCAGGCATCCGGGGATTGGACAACCAGTCCTGATTTCCAGACGGTGGGAGAGGCATGGCCAGAGAAAGAGGTCCTTATAATAGCCGAATTACCGTTTCTTTAGCATGCTCTTATGCATGAACGGTGCAATGCCAGGGGATCTGAAATCAGTCCGAACAGATGGAAATGGGATGTGTGGATCACAATACCCAAGATTCAGAACACTACAGGGATGGCGTGACAATAAAGGGAAATCGTTAACCGTGGCGGAGAAACAATATCCTTACCGCGTTAGCCTTAAATGGGGACAACAAATGAGGGTCGACTGTTGACCATGATCGAAACACGGGACCAGGTCACAAATGTTGTAGGTCAATCCTTTGGGACGTTGGCCCAGGGCAGTAGGTGGACCCTAGGTCGAGCATCCATACTGTTAGGGGGTCCTTCCAAACATGACCAGTCTTTTGGGACATTGGCCCAGGATGGTAGGTGAGACGATGCGGCATTAGACCAGGCCATTGGGGGGTTCCTTCAGACATGAAAGGGGATGAGGGTCCTAAAATGGGGTACGCAAAGCGTGGAATATGGAGCGATGGTTTTTCCGAACAAAATCCAACACTTAGGTAGTTACACCACCATGGTGGGAGTATGCCAGATGGGCCCATTGTTTTGGTCATGGATCCTTCCTTCTTTGGGACAGGGCCTCTCTAGCGAGGGGTCCGGCTAGGGGGCCGGAAAGGGGAAGGATGGGATTAATGATTCCTATGGGATAGACCCTAGGAAAAATACCATGGTGTATCTAAATATCCCATGAGGATGGGAATCAAGCCATACGTAGTTCTGGAAGCGTAGTTTAACGTCATGCAGGATGATGAGAAGCCTGGTCGTGTTGGTACACATCCTGCCAAAACTACTAATCCCACGTGAGTCATGCTCGGTGTGGGAATCAAGAAGTAGTGGTGGGACTTTCTTAACACATAAAGGGTAGGTTAGGGTAAAGGTACACTCGGTGAATACCGGCCCCATGATACTAACACGCCCATGTGGTGCACTTAGATTCACGAAGAGATAGAGCCGAATATGTTGGAATTCCACTTGAACATGGGGAAGTGGAAATGTGTGAATCATGACGCTTGCGATTTAGATCAAAATGACGGTGTCGTGATGATAGAAGATAACTTTTAAACATGGAGGAAATGTAGCGTCCATATCGCGTTAGCCTAGAATGGAGACAAACAAATGAGGGTTGACCGTTGACCATGTTCGAAACACGGGACCATGTCGCAAATGTTGTCAAAGAACCATAGGGACGTTGGCCGGAAATGATTGGAGGTTCCTTAGGTCCAGCATCCATTGAGATCCCTTAAACCTAGCATCCATGTCGTCCGAGGGTCCTTTTGGATGTGGAAGATGATGAGGATCCAAATAGAGAGCTCACGAAGCTTGGTCATGGGACGGGGAGGATGTCCCTATGAAAATCCCACACTTCGGACTCTTTGTCAAAACACATCTGAATACGACAACGAGACGTATTAGATAGAGGGAGAAGAGTCCTTTCCCATAGGGAGGTCTTAGTTTAGGGTAATAGAATTCAGACCAATGGGCGGGAGGAAACATGGGAGGCACACGGTGGGGTATCGTAGACACCTGACGTGAATGGGAACCGGAGGTCCCGACCACCATGTGCTTCTCGGACAATTTCAGGTCGAGGGACCATAAACGAGAGTTGATCTGGGCCTAAAGAAAAATTCAAAGGCGTTCCTACGTACCCCATGAGGATGGGGATCAAGATGCACATAGTTCTTGAGGGAGTGTTAGTTTATGGTCTTAGAACACGGACCATGAATGGGTAAGGGGAGCAGGGGACACATGGAAAGGCGGTTACAAAACCCGGCGTGAATGAGGACCTATGCCCTACTTTCCATGCATTCTCTGGGGAAATTCTTGAGTCGAGGGACCGAACACGAGGGTTAGGCTGGGCCTACGGGGAAGTGATCGGGTGCTCCTACGTATCTCATGAGGATGAGAATCAAGACATACGTAGTTCTGCAAGGTGGAACGGTAGGGTACCGGTGCTGGGGAAAAAGATGAGTGCGGGCGTGGCCCTTGCACTAAAAGAAGCAGAATTTGGTAGATCTTGTTTTTCCTTTAAGGCGAGTGGTTTTTTTTGTAAATCGATAGGCCTAGTGTAGTAGGCCCTCGTGTCTCTATAAGAATCAAGCCGTGATAGGCGTTGAAAAATGGCATGGAAGGTGACCAATACCCAATGTGATGTCCTCTACAACAAGGTCATCACAATGCAGTTCCATTTTTCCTCGTGTGACCAGGATGAAAATGTCACATTTTAGGGTCGTGTGACAGGACCAAGCATGCATTTTACAGTCATGCAGCACAGACGTAGTAGAGGCAATTCTAGGTGGGGAATGTGTGCAGTGTCATCAAACACAATTGATGGAGACATGATCCCACATCACACTGTACGCCACTCCGAGAGGGAGACCTCAGGCCGAGGGGCCTATATAGAGGTAAGAGGTGAAAAGAGGGGGGGAGAGACTAGCTCCCCAAATGGGATGGACCCGAAGACAAGGCATCCGGGCGGTCCTACATATCCCATGAGGATGGGAATCAAGATGAACTTAGTTCTAGATGGATCTTAGTTTATATTCTTAGAGCTCAGACCATGAATGGTGACAACATCCCGGATAAGCGTAGACGTCAAACCGATCCCTAAGCCCACGTGAGTTAAACTCAGTGTGGGAAACAAGGGGTGGAATCCGTATCACAATACTTGGGGAATCCAACAAAGGGGAGTCAGCAGAGAGTCCCAAAGGACACCTTTGACATGGCTTGTTCCCCCAACTCGCAGACGTGCATAGAGGAATAGTACCAAGAGTTCCGAGACTCTACTTGGACATGATGAGACTGGAGAAGGATGTGAATCGTGTAACCGAAATTTTGGGCTTAATGGGGTTGTGTGTTGATATAGGACAACTATTAATCGTTGCGGAAAAAAAGTCTCCATATCGCGTTATCCTAAGGTGGGAACAACAAATGAGCATCGACCGCTGACCATATTCGCAATGCGGGATTTTATCGATTTGTTGTCTGAAACCCTCGAGGGCGTTGGCCTGTAACGGTAGGAGAGCCCTTGGTCATAGTATCTAGGCCATTCATAGTGGTCCCTCTAGGTGTGAAAGATGATGGAAGCCCTGATGCAGGGATACATAAAGCCTAGAAAGAGGGTGTGGATGTGTCCGAGTAAAGATTGGCATTCCAGGTAATAAACCAGAGTACCCATAGGCACACTGGTGAACCGCTGAAAAGGGTCGACGGAATAGCTCGGGAGGGAGAGGTACAAGGTGTGGTAATTAGAGGACTGACGTGAATGAGGACATAATCCCATACCACGCCATATACACCCCTCGCAGAGGAAGGGTAGGCCAAGGAGCCAAGATGGGATGGATATTCCCAAGAGATGGGGCTGGACCCAAAGCATAGACATTCTGGTGGTCCTACGTATCCCATAAGGATGGTAATCAAGCCACACATAGTTCTAGAAGATACCCAAGGGGCAGGATACCCTAATGAGGATGTGTACGATGCTGAGAGTAGCCTGACGTGAATGGGGACGTAATCCCGCACCACAATGCACAGTCCTGTGGGAATGAACCTGGGCCCGGGGGCCCGACAAGGCCAAGGGGTGGAGGATGGGCCTCAGTCAGGAAGGCCTTACAAGCTCGCAGTTTAACGTCTTGCAGTGAGGACGAGGGTCGGGGAATAGGATTCCCTGGACAGAGGAGGTGTATGGTACGCTGAACAATCTGATGTGAATGTGGACATAATCCTTCACCACACCATACACTCCAGGTAAGAACATGGGAAAGGGCCCAAAAAGGACAAGGGTCCTGAGGCTAGGCCTCGGTGTGGGAGGCATGAGGCTGGGCCTCGGTCAGGACGGCCTGACTAACTTGCAGTTTAACGTCTTGTAGAAAGGACGGGGAAAGAGATAACTGTATGTCGTCCGGGGATGTGTACGACATGGAAAGTAATCTGATGTGAATGTGGACGTAGTCCCACACCACACCGTACAGTCCCATAAGGGGACCTAAATCGACGAAATCCATGGGGCCTAATGTCGAGCCGTGGTCAGGAAGGCCTGACTGGATTGCAGTTTAATGTCTTACAGTAAGGACGGGGCCAAGGAGCCTGAGGCTAATCCTCGGTCAGGAAGGCCTAACTAGCTTGCAGTTTAACTTCTTGCAGTAAGGACGGGGGGAGATCTTAGTTTAAGGTCATAAAGCTCGGAACATTTTACAGCTTATCGTCTTGCATGATGAAGATGTAGTTTAAGGTCATGTAGGAACCTACAGTTTAAGGTCATGTCAGACCAAAAAAAGGATGCTTAGGCAAAGTACTTCCTGAGAAACTTGGCATTGGTGGGAGGAGTTACGTGCTCACCATCCGTGGTCACCAAGAAGTATGCCTCGTTGGGGTAAACCTTATGGATGATATAAGGCCCTTCCCATTTGGGCTCTAGCTTGGCCGGTTTCCTACCAGGGATCAATAGCGCTCGAAGGGCCAACACTAGGTCACCCGGTAGAAAATAACGAAGGAGAACCTTCTTGTTGAAGTCCCTCGCTATTTTATTTTGATGCCTTTCCAGATTGTGTAGGGCACGAAGCCTGTTCTCGTCCAATGCTTCTAATTTAGCTAGACGGATTTCGGCCACCTCATCTGGTGCCTGGTGGTCATAGACTGCAGTGCGTAATGATGGCAGCTGGATCTCAATGGGTAGGACGACCTCATCCCCATACACAAGGGAATATGGGGTTACCTGGGTAGAGTTGCGAGTCATCATCTGATAAGCCCAAAGGGCGTTGGGGAGCTTGTCTGGCCAACTTTTATTGTTTTGACCAACCATTTTCTGCAGAATGTTAGCGAGGGTTTTGTTGAAGGCCTTGATCTGCCCGTTTGTTTATGCATGATAACGGGAGGTATGGTTCTAACGGATATTGTACTTGGCGTACAATTTTTTCAGCTTAGTCTCTCGGAAGTTGGTGCTGTTATTGGTGAGGACAGTGTGAGGGACCCCAAACTGGTGAATGATATTGGATCTCACAAATTCGAAGATGGAATGGGCCTTGACCTCTTTGAGTGGAACTGCCTCTGCCCACTTGGAGAAGAAATCTGTAGCTGTTAGGATGAACCTACACTGGAGAGCTGTCGCTGGTGGATATGGTCCCACTACATCAAGTCCCCACACCGCAAATGGGCAAGAGTACCTGGTGGAGTGGAGGGGTTTCGGCGGCCGATGTAGGAAGTTGGCATGAACTTGGCACACGTGGCATCTCTTGGGAAACTCGATATAATCATGGATCATAGAGGTCCATAAGTACCCCAACCTCCGGATTTGATGGGACAGCTTTGGCCCAGCTTAATGGGCACCACAGGAATTGGCATGGACCTCTTGCATAACCAGATAAATCTCGACTCCTTGAATCCAACAGAGTAGAACGCCATCGAAGTTTCGCTTATAGAGGATCTTCTCAAGACTGGGACCACTCTGGAGGGTAAATTGCAGCGCGTGGAGTCGGATTCGCTCGCGCTCGGCCCGGTCATCTGGGAGGCAACCATTTTGGAGATACTTGAAAAAAGGTGCCCTCTAGTTGGGAGAGGCTTCAACCACTATGTCTGACAAACCCGGTACCCCTGACGTAGAGGGCCCGACGGTGAGATGACTTACTCGCAGGCCATCATTGTCCTCTTGGGTGATGGGGGCAATGACTCTCCAGTGTGCCACATGTATGATCAAATCATTTTTCTTATGTTCCGCGAGCGACGCAGCTAAGCCGTCCAAAGCGTCAGATCGACCGCTCTCTGACCGACGGACATGGGTGACCTATGGCCGAGAGGGGAACTAGGCCATTAGTGGGAGAGTGCACTCCCGTAATGGCACAAGCTCCGGATTCCTAACGACATAATCGCCATTGACCTACTTAATTACCAGCTAGGAATCTACTTTCACATGTAGATGGGGCACATCAATCTCAAGGGCCAACTTGAGGCCGGTGATGAGAGCCTGGTACTTTTCCTCGTTGTTGGTACAACCTTATGACAACAGGAACAAGTATGGTAGGACGGCTTGTGCCGGGGTAATGAAGACGATTCCCAGGCCCACTCTATTGAGGTTAGGATCATTGAGCCTCCTACCGGTGGGGATCCGGGAGGCACTGTCGAAGTGCATTTTCCAACATGGGACATCCCGATCGACTAAGAGGATCATCTCATCATGAAAATCTAGGTCCAGGGATTGATCCGTGGAGGTTGGATGGGCAGCTAAAATGTCTTCCAACGCCTATCCTTTAATGGCCTTCTGAGGTACGAACTTGATATCAAACTGTTGTAGAATCACCACCCACCGTGGTAGTCGGAAAATTAACATGGGGTGGTTCAGGATGTACTGCAGTGGGTCTACCCGGGAGACCAATTGCACCTCATGGTGCTGTAGGTAATGCCGCAACTTCTGTACGGAAAAAACGAGCACAAGACAGCCCTTTTCGATAGGGGAGTATCTAATATCCGTATCGAGAAGCATGTAGCTAAGATAGTAGAGACTGTTCTCCGTACCCTCGTTATTCTTTTGGGCGAGCAGTGCACCGAGGGACCATTCCAGGGCGGTCACGTAAAGGACCAGCGGCTTTCCAGAGATGGATGACATCAAAACCAGAGGTTGGAGCAGATACTGCTTGATTTACTCGAAGGCGGTCCGACACTCCTCATCCCATTGGTAGGCGGCACCCTTCTTCATGAACCAGGAAAAGGGCTTACACTTTCTGGCCAGATTCGCGATGAATCGGTGTATATAGGCTAAGTGGCCTTGGAGGCCTCAATGTTCCCGAATATTGCTCGAGGGAGGCATTCGGGTGATGGCCTTGATCTTCTCTAGGTCGATTTCAATGCCTCGGTATCTAACAAAAAAGCCAAGAAACTTCTCAGAGGTGACCCTGAAGGCACACTTTAACGGGTTTATCTTCAGGTGGCGGGAACGGAGGATACCGAACACTTTATCAAGGTCTTTGAAATGGTCCTGGCACTGGCTCGATTTGACCACTAGGTCATCCACGTATAATTCCACTAGCATCCCAAGAATCGGCCTGAATATGCAATGCATGGTTCTCTGATAAGTGGCACCTGCATTTTTCAGGCCGAAGGGCATAACCTGGTAACAAATGGTACCTTGGGGGGACCTAAAGGAAGTTGACTCCTTGTCCTCGAGGGCCATCCGGATCTGGTTGTACCCGGAATACCCATCCATGAAAGAGAGGGCTTGGAACCCAGCCGTAGCATAAATTAATAACTCAGTCACCGGAAGGGGAAAGTCATCCTTTAGGCAGTGGAAATTGAGGTCGCGGAAGTCGATGCAGACCCTGATCTTCATATTCTTCTTCCTGACCAGCACAATGTTGGCAAGCCACTTGGGGTACTGGACTTCTTTAACGATATTGGACTTGATAAGCTTTTCAAATTTGTCCTCAACCATAACACCCTGAGAAGGGTGCATCTTTCTGGAGGGCTGCATAAACCCGCGGTGGTTTGACGGGAGGCCTAGGTGGTGAACAGATACCTGGGGATCTAGTCCTAGCATCTTGTTGTAACTCCAGGAAAACACATCATTATGTTTCTTGAGAAAGTCTACGTACCTCTGCTACTCCTTAGGGGACATAGCTGCACTGATCAATGTGGGTCTCAGATCTGCCTCACTACCAAGGTTCACCTGTACCAGTTCATCAACCATGGTAGAGACTCCTTCCTCGAAGGTGGGGGGAGAATCCTCCAGATCTTCCTCTCCACCCATGGAGGGGTTCCCCGCAAAGGGAGCTATTTCTGAGCTATCACACCCTGACGGGCAGCTGGTGCCGGCTTGGGAAGCATTGGTCATCATATCAGGAGACCCACTCGCCACTAAGACCACAACAATGGAGGCAGTAGATCCTATCCCATCTGGCCCTCGGCCCAAGGGGCCACGTTTGGTGACATCAAAGAAGTGGTTACGCATCGGCCTAAGTCGGTTGATTCCAGCCTGGCGGAAGAGACACGTATGATGTACTGTCGTTGTCATAAGCTTGACATTCTGGTACCGCACAGGGGTAGGAGGCTCCGAGATCACCTGATCCTGGTTGGTGTAGGAGTACGAGGTGATTTTCCATCGTCACTTGGACACGGGAACACATCTTCCTTGCGTACCCGAAACAACGAAACACTGCCCCATGTCTGGGGTCGTGGCCTCCAATCGATGGATCGTGAAAATGTAGGCGTCATCCAGGCCTTCCCATGGACCACTTGTGACCGAGACGGGTTCATCCTCACTTACTAGAATTGTCTTATCCTTTCTCTTGTAATAATCGGCATCTAGATAGTGGGATTCACAAGAGGAGAAAGGAGACACATCTTCTTGGAGTATGCCTACTCGACCATTGAGGGAGTATTTGAGGCATTGGTGATACGACGAACGGACCGCTGCGTGAAGATGGAGCCATGGAATACCCATCAATGCGTTGTAGGCGGTGTCCTGAGAGACAACTATGAACTCGGTGCTGGAAATTAGGCCGCTGAACTGGGTCTTTAAGCGGATCTTACCGAATGGGGATTGCTCGGTCCTATCGTACCCCTGGATTCTGAGGTCGGAGGGTGTCAAATCATATTCAGACAGACCCAGCTTTCGCAGTGTCCGAGTCGGGATTAGGTTGATCCCGGAACCCGTGTCAAAGAGGAAGCGGTGGACTTCTATGCCATTGAAGTGTCCAATGATGAACATTGGGAGAATATGCCACTGTATGGGAGGGTCCTCATCTTCACCGTAGAATGAGACAACTGCCTGGCATTCAGCGTTCTCAATTGTCATAGCGTTGAAGGCTTCCGCAGCTGCTACCTCCGTCTCAAACTGAAGGGGGCTCCTTAGGGCCTCGGCAAGTGCTTCACACATTTCAGATGATAGGAGAACAGCCTCAAGGATAGAAAGCCTTGCTGGAATGCCGACCAGGTGCTTCAGGACATCATACTTTCATGCCAAGTGCGAACCTCTGCTTACAGGAGGTCGTTCGGCAGTTGGAGGCATAACGGGTCCTGCCGGTTGAACCGGCAGTTGGCTAGTGCTGGGTACATCCTACTGCCTACTAGTTGAAGCCTGGAGATTAGTCACTGGACTAGGATCGGACAACAGAGATTGTCCTGTAGCTGGGCAAGACTAACTGTGATACGAACAAGGCAGCTCTTCCTGATCTAGTAGCACAAACGGCGGTGGAGGTACAACTGAGGGCTTTAGATGGGGTTGCGCGTGCTGAGCTCTGCGTTGAGCCGGCTGTCTGGTCTCAGTAGCGTGCACGGCCTGGCTGAAAGTGCCCGCTGACGTTCCTCTACGTCTGGCATGGTTGTGGTTCCGCAGACGTTGATGTAGAATGGGGACGTTGGGGAGGCTCACCTAGTGTTCCCCTTCATCGGGAGTCATATAGGGATTTACCAACTCCACAGTGTTAACCGAAGTGTACCCCTGGCTGTCGCTTGACGAGTCATCCACTACCGGGCGGATTCTAGGAGGAATCCCCATTTTAGGGGGCATAAAGTCGCCAAGAGTGCGGAATGACGATGGCAGTGGTGAAGCGCGTTTCTTCTTCTTGCATCATCGCTGCTTGCCCTTTTGGGAAGAGGTCGGCTGTGAAGACGATGCAGAGGTACTGGCTACTTCCCTCGAAGCCTCCAGCTGATTCAAGCATGCCCGAATGGTACCATGGGCACAGACAATGGTTTTTCGAGCCATCCAGTCGTCGTATCTTTGGGACCCACGGCTGGGAACCTGCAGCCACTCGCCTTCGCTGTCGCTACCGATCTATGACCCTGCAAAGACACCCGCTACTTGTATTGGTGTCGGGCCCAACCTGACTATGATGTTGTTGACCTGGTCTTGAAGCCAGTCTTCAAACACATAGCATTGCTTGAGGGTGTGCCCTACAATCCGATGATGAGGAAAGTAGTTGGGGTGAATGGTGAGATTCGCCTCTACCGACCTTCTGCACTCTGGTAGGCACACAATCCCTTTCTCTAGAGCACTTCAGAAGTAGCCAGGGACCTAATTTTTATTGAACGAATAAGTCTGGTGCCTTCTTTCCGGATAGGGGTCCCTGGGGGCATGTCCCTGACGAGGGGCTGGAGGGGGCTGCCAAGGAGGCAGCGCCTGATTGTATCACCTTGGTGGTGGTGGCGCATTGCGCGGGGGAACCTGTCGATTCTAAGGCGGTCGCTACTGGGCAGGAGCCTGCGCTTGAGGTGGAGGACCACTGCGGGGTTGTGGGGATGGTGTCGCCGACAGTAATTCCAACTACATGGGGGCTTCTATTTGGGCCACCGTGGCGAGTTCGGCTTTGGCAGCCCTCCTGGACAGGATCATAGGGGGAAACAAACATGCCTGACTAGCCTATTGCAGAGCCTCCTCGAGGTGCTGAGCCTTATCTAAGAAATCCCGGAACCCTCCAGGGTAGTTTCTGGGTGATCAGGGAAGGAACCATCTCTATTTTAACGTTCCCTACACACATCATCAGTAATTTCTCCTGAGTCAGTGGCATGTCGAGGGAGTATGTAAGTCCCTTCCACTAGGCAATGAAGTCTGCGACTCGCTCATCAGGCCTTTGTTTTCACTTGAAGAGGTCTGCAATGCTGGTCATTCGTGTGGTGGAGCTGAATTAGTATAGGAACTGCCGATGGAGATCCTCCCAACCGGTCACCGATCCGATAGGGAGCTGGTTGTACCATACGAATGCAGGTCCCTCCAATGTTTCTACAAAACATCAGAGCTTGGCGGCTTCTTACTGGGCCGGATTCCCCAGCATGGGGCCACACATGGAAGAAAAGTGGGCCAAATGCTGCAGCGGGTCCCCTGTCCCGTTGATGGGTGAGAAAGTTGGGTTCCCAAAACCCGGGGGTGCGGGCATATCATCCACCCACGCGGGATATGGCATGACATCTGGTGGTACCGCCACCTGCCGCATTTCCAACTCTTCAAGGCAGGCGATGAGTGCCGCTATAAGATCATCCGAGTGGGGGTCCCTGTCTTTATGGGGATCCCTAATGACAAGTGCGTTTCCAGGTTCTTCGACACGGTAGATGGCTTCGGCAGCTCGTGGAGCGACTGGTGGAATGACCTGTGGGGTGACTGGGGGAACTCGGGATGGATTCTTCAGATTTCCACGTCGTTCAGGATGGTTTGGCGAGACGTATCGCGCCCTCTTGCCGTAAGTTCCGGCTTCTTCCCAGTCTGCGGAAGTAGCATGATCAGGGTTGCCCCGAGGCGTCACACCGGGGGGAAATTGTTCCTTCCCCTGCTGCCCCGGCTTGGGATTACCATAGTCGGGTCGCCGCTCTACAGCGCGCTCGGCTAAGAGTTCGCCAACCAGCCTCTTCTGCTCAGCAAGCTACAGGTGTAACATGACCTTCTCAGGATCTTCTTCCGTCTTCTGTACAGAGGTGGACGGGTTAGAGTTCTTGACTGTTCTGACGTGATCTTTACCCTTACCGGCATTTCGACTGAGTACTAGAAACTAGACGGGTACAGGGAGGCCTAGAAGGTTCCTCTACTGACGGGTAACCCTCCCTAATGGGTCCAGCAGTGGCAGTACGCCCTCGGGGGGTAAGTCTCCATCGAGAAATTCAAGCTCGTCTTCCTTGTCCACTATGTCAGCCATGTAGACCGTGACCCCTCTCGAGGGAATGTCCTCAATGTCGCATAACGAATCTGGCTACTGTCAGATAGGGATGAAGAGGAGAGCATCATAGTGTCCCCAGCCATAGACTTGCACATGGGGGGTAGCTTCCCTGATGACTATGCGGAGTACTTTGAAACTCTAAACACATTTCCGTTGAGGGGTGCTCCAACGACCTGGTGACTCATGGTGCTGGGCCACAGGGAGTGCAGCCAAATCGATCAGGCGGCATTGCTCGTCGATTTCTTCAAAGTGCTCTCGACTTCTGGGGTAAATCACCCGCTCGTAATGAAGGTGGATGTGTGTCGCCCATAGGGTTCGAAAAAAGCACCCCACTTCCTCTGGGGTAAGGGACTCTGGTACGCGAAAGTTCGGCGCCACTATCGGCCAGAACTTCTTTGGGAAGTGATCCACTACGAGAATGCTCCAGAAGCTCCTGGGTTCGGACTCGGGGTATGGCCTTGTATTTCCCCACTCGTCAACCGGGGGTGGATGAGTGACCAGTAGCGGTACCAAGGCGGACCGCTGGGATAGTAAACATGGCGGCGGAGAATACGACAGATGAGCTGACTGGCCGCCAAATTCTGGGCCATCCTCTGAAGAGTGAGGTGACCTGACCACGATATCATGATACGATGGGATGATAACCACAGCTTCTGGCGTGGGAGTTGCAGCCACCGTCTATGGGTTATGCTATTGATCTGCCATCTTTGGTCCCCAAAACAGCTCCCCGTGATCTCTGGTAGTGGTAGAGGGCGCTTCTGGTGATGAAGGTGGTGATTGCGCAGTCGGGACCTGCGACATTTCCACAATTTCGTCCTCCTGGAAGTACCTGCGGAGGGAGGCGGGAATCCGGTGGACCTCGCATTCAGGGAGAATGAGGATAACGCTCCTAGTCCCTGCCCCGGTTCTTGACACGGAGGAGAGGGGAGAAGGTTCCATCGTTGAGCCGCATTCCGCTTTAGAGTCCGAGAAACAGGCAGGTCTGATCTCAACCCGGGCCTTCCCCGGACTCTTCTTGTGGCGGCGACGACCCGCTCTCCTACCCCTAGATGGATTTTTGGGACAAGGTTAACTCTTAACACGTCGTCTAGGTGTGGCGCTAACTCCATGGCGGAGAGGGCTCCCTCTTGAGATAACCAGGGTGCGAGGAGCACCAGGGAAAATGTCGAAGGGCACATGGGGAAGGCCTCCATCGACAGAACCCACGTGGGTGGAGTGAGGCTGACCTTCACTCCTCGACTTGCTGGGGCGAGGAGGACCTTCTCCAGTTGCAGAGAGGATGTAGGGAGGACTCCCATTATGTAGAGGGTCCGGATGGGCAGTGCCTTCATATCGACGGTCGGGGGCAGGAGGAGGGTCTCCATACCCTGTATGGTGGGTGCGGGAGAGGTCTCCGCGCCGAGCGTCACTGCCATGGGGAAGGTCCTTCTTCATGATGGGGATAGCACGAGGCATGTCTCCATGAGGAGCATCAGAGCGGGGGAGGCCCATTCTCTGTATAATAGTGGTATAGGGAGGCCCTTCGTATGGGGTGACATTACCGCGAATTGATTCGGGGTGATCACCACTCAGGTATGTAACCCCGAGAGCCAACCCGACCTATTCATGGGGCGGTTGGAGCCTCAGTCCTAGTCAGGTGAAGGAGTTACCGAGCTCAGTGTATACAGGGACTCCATGCTGCACGTTGACGGTGGCTCGGGCCACAGTAG
The DNA here is from genome assembly GCA_963277665.1 of Viscum album. Classification (NCBI taxonomy): domain Eukaryota; kingdom Viridiplantae; phylum Streptophyta; class Magnoliopsida; order Santalales; family Viscaceae; genus Viscum; species Viscum album. Next base: position 239,387,879 of record OY728155.1, on the reverse strand, counting down.
CTGTTGACGTCGATGCACCTTGACGAGCGTCCTCAGCTCGGGCCCGAAACTGACGTCGGGTTAGATGGGATGGCGCAGGTGGTGCAGGGGTGGAGCCTACATGCTCTTCTGGCGAAGCCAGTCGGTGACGCTGATGCATCCGGGTGGGAGCCCTTGCTTGGAGCCCCTGAATTGGGACTCTGAGCGGGCCGAGCCGGACATCACCCGCCTCATCAGCGTAAGTTGAGAAGTCATCGAGGCGTTCCATGGACAAACTCCCGAAACGAATGAACGTTGAGGTGGGGATCAGGGGCTCCCCCGCATCCTTTGAGGGAGGCGTTGATGGCGGGGCCTGGATGCCTCTAGGTCCAGGTGGGCCATATCCCGAGTTGGGATAACCCCTTCCTCCTCGTACCTGCGAACAAGGTTGTTGATCACCCTTTGCTGGATGTTCTCTGACGGGGAGAGGGGACGTGGGTGCCCCATATTCACGGATGTAGAGGCCGTCGTGGCGGCAACGGAGCCATGTGGGGCAGCTGTGCCGGTATTTCCCCTGCCCCTGTGTAGGCGAGCGGGTGGTGATCGCGTCTCCATAGCAGCAACCTGGTTCCTGGGAAATAGAGAGATCTACTCATCAGAACTGCGAGGAAAAGGATTGACAACCAGTGCCCCAACGTCATTCCATCCTCCACGTCTGTAAGAAGGATCCACGCCAACACGTTGCAAAATGGAATGCCCCACATTCTACTGCCCCATGTTCCAGTGAGTTTCACGCCAGGCCCGCTATTTGCTAGGCGGGACCCGACACCGGATATCTGGATCTGGTGACACGTTAATCTACTGGTGTCTCGAACGATACTAATACCACTTTGAGGAGAATACTTTCACGTCGGGTTCACCATTTCTATTTCCGACGGTTTCTCCGGGGTGCGCGCATCCATCTACGGAGGAGGACACACTGCTTGTTGCCCTACATTCCTGCTTTCCAAAGGCAGGCGGCATCCTCTCCTTATTTAGGTACGTCTGCTCCTTGGTCGACACTAGGATGATGGGATGTCGGTTCTTCCTTCTGTGGATTCCTCCTTAGAACTCGTAACCTAGTTCGGGTCTCCCTCATAGATTTAATACGTTGCTCGTGAAAATCTTCCCAGTGCCATGATTCCATGGACACCAGTTAATTATACTTCTTCGATTAGGACATTACAGAGGGTCCAGTCAGGGCAGCAACCTTCAGTCGGGGGAGTAGTCACGTCGAGGCATCAGTAGCATGTCTGTATGATGGGGAACTGGTATGTATGTCTTTTGTCCCTTGTCATGGGGATTCTCGAGGGCATGGAAGCCCGAGGCATCCCACATCGAGCGCAGGGAATTATATGCCATAGGCATATATCTGAGGTTTTCCTCAGCTTCCTATGTTTATCACAGGGTATGCCATAGGTTTAACGTCCATCAAAGACGGTTACGCCAAAGGCGTGCCATCTGAGGTTTTCCTCAGGCATCTCATGTTTATCACGAGGTAGGTCGCAAGTTTAACGTCCAGCGGAGACGGGTCAGCCTGATCAAAATAATAGCTGGAGTGAATCAAATTGATGAATTTCCCTTGAAGGGATGCTGATATCGGGGCCAACCACTGGGCGGATTCTTGAATGTTGTGAAGAGGAGCAGAACGACATGATCTCGCCAGGATATGACGGTCCGGGTGAGAATCAGGGTGGATGATGGAGAGTTCAATGAAGTGGAGGGGTATTGAAATGGGACCATCGCAAGGGCGACGATGAAGTTGGTCTTGAGCCTCGAAGAGACCTCCTACGTATCCCCATGGTAGGGAATCAAAGTCCGCGTAGTTCGGGATGATGTCAGTGAACCGACGTGAAGATAGACCTTGGTCCGATGGGTGTCATTAGGGATCCAACGTAAAAGTAGACCTTGGTCTGATGGGTGTCGTTAGCGAACCGACGTGAAGGTGGACCTTGTTCCGATGGTGGTGGGCTTGATCCTCATGAAGGATTCCTACGTACCATGCCTTGACATGGATCAAAGAACTCGTAGTTCAAATTGGAATGTGGAATAAAATTTAACTTCATACAGGACGGGGGTGAACCGACGTGAGTGAGGTCGGGATGACTGGGTGATGGGCTTGAACCTAATGGAGGCTTCCTACGTACCATGCCTTGACATGGACCAAAGACCACATAGTTCAGGATGGTGTGTTGGTGAGTTGACGCGAACAAGGGCCTTGGTCCAGATGGTGTGGGGCTTACACACTAGGCTTCCCAGGTGTCGGTGAACTGATGCGAAGAAGGTCAGAATGACCAATAGGTGGTGGGCTTAATCCTTTGGGAGGCTTCCTACGTACCATGCCTTGAAATGGATCAATGTCATCGTAGTTCAGGTTGGACGCCGGAAGGCCGACGTGAAGGAGGACCAGGGGTCCAGATGGTGGTGGGCTTGAACCTCTTAGAGGCTTCCTACGTACCATGCCTTAGCACAGATCAAAGACCACATAGTTCAAGTTGGGTTTTGTCAGCGAACCGACGTGAAGGTGAACCTGGGGGTCCACGGGTGGTGGTAGTCTTGAACCTCGTGGAGGCTTCCTACGTACCATGCATTAGCACAGATCAAAGACCATGTAGTTCAAGTTGGTTTTTGTCGGCGAACCGACCTGATGGTGAACCAGGGGGTCCACGGGTGGTGGTGGGCTTGAAACTCGTGGAGGCTTTCTATGTACCATGCATTAGCACGGATCAAAGACCATGTAGTTCATGTTGGTTTTTGTCTGTGAACCGACGTGAAGGTGAACGATGGGGTCCACGGGTGGTGGTTGGCTTGAACCTCGTGCAGGCTTCCTACGTACCATGCCTTAGCACAGATCAAATACCACATACTTCAAATGAGATGTGGAATACTGTTTAATGTCATGCGGGATGGGGTTGGATCGATGTGAATGAGGTCAGAACGACCGGGTGCTGGGCTTGAACCTCATACAGGCTTCCTACGTACCATGCCTTGACACAGATCAAAGACCTCGTAGTTCAGGAGAAAATGGTGGGTTTCGGCGCACCGATGTGGAGAAAGGACCTTGGTCCAATGGGTGATGGGATTGACCCTTAGGGAGTCTTCCTACGTACCATGCCTTTACATGGATCAAATTCCTCGTAGTTCGGGTGGTCACAACGTCTTTCCGTCAGACTGGAATGTAGTTTAAAGTCATACTGGACGAAGGTGGAACTCAACGTGATTAAATGACGGGTGGGCTTGAACCTTGTGGAGGCTTCCTACGTACCATGCCCTGACATGGATCAAAGACCTTATAGTTCAAATGGGTGTGTAGTTTTAATGTTATGCAGGATGAAGGCATACAGTTTAACATCATGCTGGATGAGGGCATACAGTTTAAGGTCATGCTAGACGAGGGAATACAGTTTAACATCATGCTGGACGAGGGCATACAGTTTAACGTCATGATAGACGAGGGCATACAGTTTAACATCATGCTGGATGAGGGAATTTTAATGGTCGATTCTCACTCTAAGCCCACGTGAGTCATGCTTGGTGTGAGAAACAAGAGGCAACAAGGACCTGACGATCATGTCACGAAGGGTGAGTCCGTGAGAAGTGAATAGGGGCTTACACGTTAGGCAGCCCATGGTGTTGGGACTTACTCCCGGATGGAGGCCTGAAGTGCGACAAAGTGCAACAAGAGAGGGATTTGGGACCAGTGATGGGCGGTGCCTCATTCCCTATCGCGCCCTCCACTGACCTTGGCAGTGGGGAATTACGGAGGTGCATGAGTGCTACCTTCCGCGAGAGGGGCTAGGAGCATACACCAAGGTGGTTGCCCTTATCTCATGGACATACGCTACTACGAGAAGGAGGATATCATCCCTTGTGGAGGGGATGACCCTGTCTCTATGGAGACAGGTGGCGTAAAAAATATCTGAGCAGGGGGGACCCTACGTGCGAAGCACGGAGCCGGATCACAGTTTAACATCATGTTTTGAGGATGAGGTGCATGGCAGTTTAACATCCTACAGCTTGGATGAGGTGGGTTCACTCTGCACCCCTAGGACTTACATGACCGACACCCTCTGCTCCTCGGGGCAGGGAAGGTACCAGTAAATCCATGGTAAAAGGGGGTCACAGAGCGAACCATCGAGGGGTCCACGTTAGCGTGGATATGCAAAGAAGCAATAACCATTAGTGTGCCTATGAGAAGAAGCATTAGGCGAAGAAATGCTACGGGTGATGTTGTCTGTGGGACTTTGAAATCACATCGTGCAAACCTGGAGGGTCGCACGGGAAGAGGAATTTCCAGGCGAAGGAGTGTGCTTCGTGAAGTGGAGTTCCTTGGCCTTAGCATGGGGCAGAGGTGTGGATGGGGGGTGCTTCGCGAAGTGGAATAGTATTCGTGGAGCACTTCCTCACGATGTAGAGGTGCCTCGCGAAGCAAGGTGCTGCGAGGCATTGTGCTTCGTGATATGCAGTGACCCTGCCTTGGCATGGGGATCACTAGAACGAGATGGGTGTTTCGCGAAGCATAAACGCTCTACGGCTGCCCGAGTTCCCCTGGGAATCCCCTTCCTCCACGAATTCCCTTAGGATTCGCGAAGGGAATCCCTCTCGGAAGAGGGGCTCAAAAAAAGAAAAGGGAAAGGCATCTCGCGAAGTAAAAATACCTCATGGAGCTCATGATTCTCAGGCCGAAGGGTGCTTCGCGATTCAGGAGTTGAGAAGCCGAAAGGTCGGATTTTTCGTCCCCTGGGCTCAGGGGAACCCAGTATTTATAGGAAAGGGGCGCCGTGAGGCAGACCTCACGCGGCGCGAAGGGGCAGCGTTTACTTTGTGGTGGGCTCGTGAACATCAGGCCGTTCGCGGAGCGTTACCGCCTCATGTGCTTCGCGTCGGGCTCGCGAATGTCAGGCTGTTCGCAGAGCGTTACCACCTCCTATGCTTCGCGGCGGGCTTGCGAACGTCAGGCTGTTCGTGGAGCGGTACTGCCTCATGTGCTTCACGGGGCCACGATGCTCGGGGAGCTTTGCGTCGGAGCTTCACGAGGCACCATGCGGGGATTCTTTTTCACCCCATATTTCCGTTCCATATTTTTGGCGCCATCAAAGTCCTATCATCTTCAAACAGATGGACAATTTAAGAAATCTTTTCAGACATTGAATGATATTTTGAGAGCATTTTATATAGACATATATGATATGATATCCTTCGGATTCTGTTTCTCATTATTATATGAGTCTGCAAGTTAAGGTGGAGCCCCAGAGACCTTTGTGTTTAATCTATCCACTTCCAATGCCAATATAAAAGTGGGAAGACATTTATAAGGTCATTTTTGCTGGGTTTCTATATATCCCTTTAATGATGAATGTGATAAGGGTTGTAATGGATAAACTAACCATATCAGATCACATTATACACTTTGATGATACAACTAATTTTGATGAGTTGGGAAATCATTATGTGAAATAGATTTTTTTACAAGGAGTTCCAAATACTATATTCTTGGATAGAGATCCATATTTTAACACTCTTTTTTTTGAATGACCATCAAGAAATTATGGGTTCACATGTTCTTTTGATTATGACATACCATACATAGATGAATGTATTGATATAGAGGGACATATATATTCTTTAAGACAGGCTTGGTTCCCATGTCCTCAATTTTAGTGGAGTTTGGTATGATCACGTAGGAAAGGTTGATTTTTCTTATAGAAATAGATACCAAACCATGATCATAATAGATTTTTTGGAGGCATTGTTGTATAGGCCATGTAAATATACATTATGTCAGTCGAGGATTGGTGATAATTCATTGTTTGTAACATGTTTGGCCCTAAAGATGATAATGAATATTTTTTTGACCCACCATATAATGTTAACAGAATATAGACAATATAAATATTATGCTTATCATCTTCGTATATCGATAGAGTTCTTAATTGGCGATTGGGTGTTCTTGATAGTTTTACCTAGGATAGTTCTCTGATGTATTGGGTGGTAAGGGAAGCATTCTCCATACTTTGTGAGAACTTTTTAGGTTACTTAGAAGGTGGGTAATATGACTTACCATTACTAAATTCTATATATTTGACATCAATGAATAATGTTTTCCTTGTATCTGTGAATCATAAGTAAAGTTTTGACCCTCTTATTTCATTATATGGGAGTATCATGATGTTGAGACTAGTTTACAGATGAAAAAAAATCTAGTTAGGATTATTAATTCTCAGAAAAAAGGTACATCATGGGATTATGATACCCATGGTCCATGTAATATATAATTATGGTTTTGATTTGAATTATAATCGGGAGAGGGATTCATTGGAGAGAGAATAACGCCTTCATCTCATTATTATGGTAACTTATATACAGAATATCTAGGGTCAACAATTATTTATGGTGGGGAGGTTGTAACATCTCATTATCTTATTTTAGGTACTCCTTTACCCTTGTTTTTATCATTCTTTGGTTGATTATTATTTAGGGTGCTTCAGGTGAAATTTTGAAAATTTAGGAATCTATTGGGGATATCCACAGGTGTTGTATTTTTAGGGAAAATAATGTAGTTAGAAACAACAAACCATGTGCCCTATGTTGCTGCAATGAAGTGGTGTATGGTTCATCCAAATCATTCATCAAGTCCCTACAAAATGTAAAACCTCAAATAATGGGTTTATTCTTTATTGGTTCATGGATTGAGAAACTGTGCTCCCAGGTAGGAGAAACCATTCACCCTGAAATTAGGGCACATGCTTTTGGTTAATAGTTTTTCAACCTGTGTGGTCCTATCTAGTAAACCATGAACATATACTTTTTTCTTATAAAAATTATTTGAAAAATGTCACAACAACCAGTTTCAGAGAATTACCTTCCCTAACTACCCTATTATTATTTCTAGGTTTGAGAAGGATCTCTAAAAGAAATTTTTTATCCTCCAAAACTCTCTTTTAGTGAATCAAATTACAATTAGAATATATAATACCTCCCTAGTTAGTGGGTTTTACGTGTTTAATTTTCTCAGAGCTATCATTCTTTCATATTTATAGTTTTATATCATCACATGTTAGATGGAATCAAACTCAATTTAATTGGATTGTGGTTATATGTTGGGTTTCTAGATCTACTTCTCCATCAATCCTTATTGGTGTTCCCTGTTGCGGGTGTTGTGCTTTATTATTCCATTAATTAAAGGAACTTGGTTTGATGATTCTTTTCACTAAAATTGTAACCTTTAATTTCTAGATTAGATTTAAATAGAGTTTTAATTTATTTAGAAACATGTAATGGTGATGATTTGATGCTCTATTTTAAATGGGTATGTAAAATTAATAAAAACAGAAAATTTGATGGGTTTAAAAATGTTGGGAAAACTTATGAAAAAATATTTATGGATTCAGAAAACATTATGATTAAGCGATTTGATGTTTATTAAGAGAATATTGATTATATTGGAATATTATTTGATATATTATGAAATGATTAAATCCTATTATTATGTTTTAATATGGGAAATGAATTTTGTTAACTAAAATTGGGAATTATTATTTTAAATTAATTTTAATTGATGGGTTTCCAATTTGATGGATTTTTTAATGAAATGATAGAATGGGTAGTTAATGGAAACTGAAAAAAGCATAAAAGGACCACACCTCCTGAGAAATGGATTAATGATGAAATTTCTTAATAAAACCAATTTTCCATGACTTCCCTCAATGGGTTTCCCTATTGGGTTGTATATTTCTAGTAATTAATTAACCTATTGGGGTGTGTTTGTATGTGTACACCTAACTAGAGTTGTGATCACTATGAGATTTGCAAGGATAATATTACCTAATAATTTGTCTTACCACATGGATTTTGAACATGTTTCTTTCTTTAATTTGATTTTTTGACTTAATTAAACAGGTTGAGGATTTTTTGATCTATTCTATTGATGGAAAATAATGATATAAACTATTTTATATAAAATGATAATTTATCCCAATTTGATTGTTGTTTCAAGATATCTTCTATCTTTCAGAAATGAATACATGTTTTGATTAAATTATTATATGTAATGATATTCCTAGTTATATTTAAATTTATATCATATATAGATTATTTTTTATTGGAATTGATTAATTAATACATGGTGAGAACCTATTGGTATTCATATCTCACAATCTACCTTTTCCTTTTAATTTGTGTAGATTATCTTATGACAGGTTCAAGAAAAGGAAACATGCCACTTTGAGGTGATGAATGTTATTAATCCTTTGGATCGTTGAGTGGTAATATATTTCCTTTGGGATGTTGAGTACATTCATGAAGATATGATTTAGTTTTTTTATACCTGTTATATTTCGGTTACATTCTCATTTTTGATTGTTGAGCATAAATACTGGTAATATTTTTTAAATTTCTTTGATTTTTGAATCTTTTCCTCTTTTATCTTGTATGATTCTATGTGAATGTCTCCAACTTGTGTGGACCGAGAATGATCTTTAGGATATTTCACTAATGGATCAGGTATTAGGGTGTCGGGGCATCTGGGCTGGTTCATGATAAAGTGGTTGAAATTTATTTCAACCAAGTGATTTATTCAATTTCTCATCAGACTCAATCTTCATTTTATTATCAAAACCATGGGAATTCTTAGAATATCCAATTACCACTTCTAATATTAGTGAACATGGAATTAAATCCTTATAGCACGTAATGTATATGATAGATAACACATTTTGATGTCTAAGCCTTATACCCCCAAAAAATTCATCCAGTTATTCTTTTTTGGAATAATGATTAAATAAGAATAATACCAGGGAGGTCTTGTAAAAACATATTCATAGGTATCAATAAATAGACAATCCTTATTTTTTATATCGATAAATTCATTATCAATCCATATTAATAGAGTATAATATAAGTACATACCTAAAAAATAATCTCTTAAACTTGTCCCATTCAATGGATTTAGTTATTTCCTCTAGACTTATATTATTAATAAGGTTTAACAAATTGTTTTCTTCACCTTTGAAATGATAGAAAACCAAAATAAATTTTTGATGCTCTAAATACTATAGAATCAAAAATATTTTTTCAATGGTATTATGTCATCTCTAAGTGATTGTTAGATTAGTGGACCCACTAAAAAGGGTCATCATTTCCTCATGATGGACTCAATTGAACATTGTTCCCTTATTTTATCATTTGGATGTTTATCCTCATTCATATCTTGAGAAATATTTCTATGCATAGAAATTAATTTTTTCATTCCAAATTCCGTAAGATTTGGTTACTTTAGAAGAAATTCATTGAATTTTCTATTTTATTCAGCACTAACATGGTCCCTTCAGGTTCCATCCATTGACTACAATAAAAATTAATATTTTAACAAACAATAATCACAGTGCAAAACCACATAGTCATGAAAATAATTTATTGGATGTGTAAATCATGATGACTTGATTTCAAAATATGAAACCATAGTCTTAACCTATGAAATTCATGGTCATTATGAAGTACTTCATGATGGATTTTAATGTATTTTTGAATTTCAAAAACATATCCCCATGAGTTTCAAACTAGTTGTGAATCAAGGCTCATTTTCATGTATTAGGTGATGATCATGTCCTAACCAATGCTCTAATTTTAGGATTTTTACACCCAGGTACCTCTATGCTAGATCCACATTAACTTGTAATATTAATAAAGGGATGTAATATCTTGGAAAACATTCACTATATCCTTTACCAAAATTCTAGTACATTTCCCTTTACCTTGTCTCGTCAATTGGCTTATTCTTATTTATATCCCTAGAAACTTCCTCAGAAATATCCCAAGGTATCTCCCTAAATTTTTCTGATCTAATATTGAAAAGTTAGACTAAATCATTCATTGATACCAATTCTATTGATCCAAACTTCTCATAAATTAATATTATAGATTTATAGATGAATATTCATTACATAACATAAAAGTCAATGATATAATCATATAAGTATTGTGTGATTCAACACATGGAAACATAAATAACTGTTCTGTAAGTGAGATAGATCATCTCCAACTAAGTTCTTCATAACTATAACTCTTGTTATACATAACATACATAATAAAATTATATATGTCTTGGGGAAAGGAATAAATTGATAGGGGATCATAGATTCTCAGTAGAGGAGAAAAATAGGGATATCAATGATTGCATAATAATAACATGAGAATATGTGTAATAGAATTTTAACATAACATTTTAAAACCATACCACGCATATCATAGATCATAAAAATGAGTCATCACATAAATCATAGTAATTCATAAGACATGAATCATAATGGAATCAAAAAACATGATCCATTATAAACTGATGTTAGCATAATCCCTAGATTTGCAGAATATACATAATCATATAAACAATTATGTCATGGATTCCCAAAAAGACATTGATAAACTGGTAGCTTTGGGAAAACCACATGTGTGCCTATGTTTTGAAAGGGATAAAATCATTTTTACTATCTTATGGGCATGGGATAACCCCACATGTATCTCCTATTGTGAATGAGATAACCACATATGTACCCATTGTTCACATGTAACATTAATCATTACCGAATGCATTAGAGGGATATATAGGTCCCAACCCTCTTAGTTATAATGTAACCAATATCCTTGGTTATAAAGTAACCACTATCCATGGTAATAACATAACAACCATTAAATAATGAAAATCATACATGTGTGTTATAGAAGACCATAAAACATTCGTCACATTAGACCCCATGAAAAATAATTTGGTATCATAAACATTACATCATATCATAACCCATGTAAGAGAATGGGTTTTATATAAATTTCTCATATCATAACCTGTGGAAAAAGAACTGTGTTTCATAATATTTTATCATGGTATGAACTTTTGAAGTAAGCAGGAATCATAAACATATTATATTCATAAATAAAAACTATTCAAAAATAGTTAGTATAATATCCTTAAATAATATACCTAGTTAATCATAATTAACATCAAAAGATTTCATCATAGATGGAAAAATATTTTGTAAATACACGTGGAAATTTTATTGAGGAAAATAACTTTTATATAAAAATAACTTTTTAAAACAAAAAAAAGTAATATATTTTTTTGAAATTCTTTTCTTTGAAAATAAAATTTTAACTCCTAAAGGAATTTAAAGAAATCAATGAGTTGTTTTTGATGGTGGAAAATAACATTCATAAATTTTTGGGTCCTTAAAAATATATAAATTAAATAGAAATGATTCCATCGATTTGGAAAAGGAAGAAACATAATTGGAGGAAGAGTTTGAGGAAAATGTTCAAAGGGACAAAATCATAAAGGACAAACAATGATGCAAAGAAAAAATCCATTATTGGACTACCTCTTTACATGGAGATCCACTACTTCATTATGTACTTAATAAATACATAGTCTATGGGATAAAGATAGTGGCATCACACCTGCAAAGGAAATAAAATTCTTTTACATAAAGAAGGAGTATATTTCTACCCCTGCAAATGAATATTACCCCAAAAACTAATTTGTTCATGGGAAAAGGTTGTCCTTAATATACCCAAAAAAGAAATGAAGTAATTTGTGGTAATAAGGTGGCGATATATTCCCCCACAAACACCACCCACCTTCCGCAAGTGATATCCCCATTGTCTAAGTCCTTCGTGGGATGGGAATTCTCAATGGGCTTCCACAATAGAAGGCTCATGGCCCACCATGGATGACTGGTGGTTCTAGTATCCAGTTCCTCCATTCCTATATAAAAGCACCCTCATGGGGGCATAAAATATGAGTAACCATATACGACAGTCCACACCCCTATGTACGAACAAAAGAGATTCTAAGAAAGGAACCATAAAAAATGGATCCATGTGATGACTCACAGCAGGTAAAAACCATTCGCAAAGCATAAAGGATGACAAAATAAATCATCTAGAAATACACGAACCCAAAACCCATTGTGAAAATAATTCCCATGAGGTGAAGAATCAATGGCCCCATTACAAATATGCATCATGCATAGAAAAATTATATGTGGGTGGAATCCTACCCTATGTAGAAAATCACTACACAGGATAAACTAGACCCCTCGAAGAAAATTTCTACCCAAGTGGAACATGGACCCATGTCGAGAAACACTACATGGGAAGAACCTGATTACACAAATAATATCAGTAATTAGATTATTCCCTCACCCATGTAACAACATGCTGTGTGGACGGAACCCCATCCTTCACAATAATATGCTACTTTGAATGATGCATACTATAGTTTTCTACTCTCTTCCTCCTATAATTATCTTCAATTGTATCAGTTCATGTGTCAAGACCTCTATGAACCCGTCTAATGGCATTAGTCTAAGGCCCCTTCAAAATCCACCAGGCATGTATGATAAGATCATTAGGTCCATCAGCATGCCCTTTTGAGTTTACATACCCATAGTAAGTGAAATCATGTTGGTGACCCCAGTAATAAATAAGACCCTAATAATTCCCTAGAGAATACATTCCCATGGTAATGAGGGTTCTTCCATTAAAGCAATCACGTGAAACTGCCGACGGATATGACAGGTAGCGACTCTGGATCTCCTGTTCTGGTGATGTCTAATGTCTACAAGGCAATCGCTTTCAATGTTACCCTTGATGACTCCCGGTATGATAATCTAGAATTTCTTATACATTCAGGTGAATAAATGTTAGCGGATTGTCTATTAACCAATGCCCCAGATGTGGATGCTGAAGAAATGATGGGAAAACAGTTGTGTGTGGACACTAATTCTATGAAAATTGAATGGATTAGTAAGAAATACCACATTTTTATAAGAGGCTTAAATGTGAATAATATAAATAAGATGAAGACAAGAAAACATGGGATTATTTGGTGCATATTTTTGAAGACTTCCTAAAGGATAACCCAGGTACAAAAGAAACTTCTATTTCTTGGAAATTTTTTATGGAGCACGATTCCGACCAGCTTAAAAAATCCTTCAATAATTATATTGTTTCTTTTAGTGGATAATCATCTTTGACTATTTGGGTTATCACTTCCCCCTTAAATATTTTTTAATAAAAAAGGTAATTTGGAGTGAAAGGGAACTCCTCCTGAGGTAATCCCCTAGACATTCTTGTAGAGGTGACACTTTTGATCATCCTTGCCATAGGCCGGGACATACCCAGGTGGATCAACAGATGTTACTATCCAGGATATGAAAAAATATAGGAAACAGGCACCCTCAATGCCATTTATCTCTCCATTAGGGCTCCAGCACCATCCCTTAATGGACAGGGTGGGATCATGTGATCATCAGATCTACTACTTACTCTTATTTACCACACTGAGATTGGATCACATGGTATTAGAGATAAGTGGTGATCCTAACATCTGCATTATCCCAAATGGTCTTCCTATATGGTAAATGTGCCACACATATCCATTCAAAGTTGGAAATCTCCATAGATTTAAGCCCCAATATTAATCACCATATGGGACTCCTGTATAGTATAAGACCCAAAACAACATTTCAACATTTAAAGGGCCATATTTCTAATTAAGAAACACCAAATGGATACTCCCATGCATAATCCCTAGCCAACATAAATCCAAATGGATGACTTCCTTGCATAATTCCCAACCACATCCCCTGAAATGGGCATCCTCTTAGGTGTAAGCCCCAACTTATCAAACTTTATGTGATTTGGATCCAAACTAATTGAGATGCATAGGAATCCTCCCTTAAGCCCAAAACCAACACCAAAATCACTCTAATGTTATCCAAGTCAAATTCCCAGTGAGTTTATATCAACCTGAGAGATAAAATATCTTATAGATACATTAGGCTGCCTTGGCATAAGTCCCACACCATCCTTGACTAGGAATTTTGTTTATTATATTTCATTACCACATGATGCTAAACTGCATTGTTGGTTTCTTTTCAGAAGCCCTTAAAATGTGACACATCTAGTTAAGTTGCATTGAACTACATGGGTTTTGATTCCTCTCCCTAGGATACTTTGGAAGCCCATTTTATGGGTTCGATCCCTATATAAAAACAACTACCACCCCCCGAGTTTTTGCTAAACTCTATAGCTCCCCATCACGAAGAATCCAACCAGTTTCATCCTAATAAATATCCAAAGAATCCTTTATTTGTCTAAAAAATGGTAACATTGATGGTGAAACTCAAATACATACATATCTTTCCATTGAAGGAAAACCACAAATATATATAAATTATTCTGAACCATTGTGTATTAATAATGGATCGCAGTCTCAGAGTAATCCATAATATGTACAATTGGGAATGCACCAAGTATTCATGAACATGAACTAAATCTATAAGAGAGTCCAGGAAAAGGAAATATATATTCTCAAAAGAGTGATATAAGCCTAAAGACCCATCCTCCTGACTAATGTGTGTTCTTAATTTTTGCTGGCCAAATCACCCAATAAAAACCCACAATAGGAAAGTAGGTACATGAATCATGGATTTGAGAGTCATTGTGCATTTCTAGATCCATGAAAAAAATCCTTTGGAGGGAATTCAACTATTTCATACGTGACATCAGCGATTTCATGCTTTTTAATCCATGTAATCAACAAAATCTAGTATGAAACCATTATTCATTAGAAACAAAATGGAAAACTTGACGTAATGTGATTTACTAGGACACCTCCTTTGTAAGATAAAAAGGATATACTCCCTATTCTTCATTGGAATATTCCATTATGAGTAAAAATTGTATTAGTGAGAAACAAAATTGTGAAACCAATGAGAATGCCTAACCATGGGGGGCGGAGATACCCCACTTTTGGAATATCTCATATCCAAAATTGGTTAGGGCCAAGAAAGATCATTAATTACACATGTGGTCCTAATATTATAATTTTATGACGTTTTTTATATGTTATTGTCAAATATGAAGTAGGAAATCTTCATATTTTCCATCAATCCAATGGAATCTCACTAGTTCGTTCATACAAGCACATCTACAATGCCACCGACTGGGTCCTCCACTATGTAGAGGACTTTGTTGCCCACCCATAATCATTAACATTGGGTCTCTAATGCACTAATTCAAGAGTACCACCAAATGCTTACTCTCCCCATATTCAAGGAAACTAAGTAGGCCTTCTAGGCCATGAAGACCCACTGGTCATCCAACATGTGATGGTCGGAGGCCAAAAACAAGGCGGCTCCACTAGCTGTCTCAAACCATTCCGGGTGCCTATCCCCAAAATGTGAACATGAGTACCTCCTATATCATAGGAATTTTATTGAAATCCCCATCAATGATTTCATCCCCACAGCATAAGGGTGCCACCCAAGGGACCCTTCATGAAGTCGCCAACACCAACATTGTGTTGTGTAACATCCTCATTATGAAGAGGATAATTCCTTGAGGGTCCAAGAAGAATTCAAACAAATATATTTCCCTATAATTCCCTATAGAGGGTGATGATCATATAATCTGGAATAGGCCATAATATTTGAACCTAATGAATAAGCCACAATCCAAATATGGCATCAACCAATTCTGGAAGGTGTATATCCCTTCTGAGGCACCGGATTCCCACTATGTAAATTTAGTGGCACATTAGAAGATTTAAATTCCTTCTCCTACTCACCAAGACCAATATGAAAATAAGGTAAATACATATAGGCAGTTTCATATTCCTACCAATTCACATGAATCCCATCAGTCAAATAAAATCGAAATAAATGAAATGATGAGAATTCCTACACAAAAATATGAATCTGACATGTCAAAAAAGGTGGAAACCAAATATAAGTACATTAAAATTATTTCAGATGCATTCCAAGCATGTCGTACCAATACAGCAGTGACCAAGAACTCACAAATCCCTGCTCGTGAATACAAATACAATCAGTCAAATATGATGGAAACCATTTAAAGGTGCTAAAATATCCAAACTATAAACTAGGGGGGAAATCGTTCCTCTTCCCCACACTTGAGAACTATCAGTACCCACTGGAAGGAAATGAAGGACTAAAGTAGGCACATATTTTTTCTTTGACATTGGAATGGGAATATATTTGTGTTACTTTCATGGACATCTCTCAAAACATCTTCAAAATAATGTAGGATCATACATCAGTTCCTGATCACATGCGTATGACATGTCAAGATGTAATCATGTCTACTTCAATAGCATGGATTTGGGCCTACAACCCCTCGTCCCCATGTCAGGAGACTCATCCAGAAAATAGGGTGGATGCTCTAGAGTATTCATGCATCCATTATCACATCTTGGAGTGTTGTTAATAACATTATGAAATAAATATATTACTAGATCAAGCAGACATACTTTTTCCCACTATGGGACACTGGTCTACTATGGTGGTCGCTCCAAGGCAGATTTATATCCCTTTAAAAAAATAATTCTCACCAGCATATCCCAAAAAAACAATAGGATCCTCTTAAAGAGGAAATAATTTATGAAGGCAGTCACTTATAGCAAGAAAACCCATTCTCCAATAAGAGATATCTCATAAATTAATCATGGTGAAGGAAACTAGAAAATGAATAGGAAATTCATGACCCCACTCTTCTAGAAGATGGATTTCTTAATGCCATATAGCACCTATCTCGGGTGGATTAGGATCTTGATGATCAGTTACCAAATTATATATTCATAAGTAGTAGTTATTAAGGTCCTCCCCATAATATTGTTTCCATCATCTCCAAATGTCCTCCCTAGAGAATCGATAATGATGGTATCCTTCATGGGCATAGAATGATCGATAATGAGAACTGATCATATGATGATTTTCACTATATCCCTCCTCATGACATGAATATACTATAAAAAGAAGATCCTCCCCTTACATTTATCCACCCTAATAATACTCCCCGTATTATATGCTAAATAAATTCTCTATGTAGTCGGACATCAAGTCTTGATGGTATGTATCAAATTGACTAGACTTGATTCGAAGGTCCTCCTTGAAGTGGCACCTAATTTCATCAAGATGTCTTCCCCTTGCTATTGTCCTCCCTAAAGGTCCTCTCTAGGGTATAAATTGTATAAATTATCCCATTGGTAGGACATCAAGATGTTATGGTAGCCCTATCTATGATGGTACCTACTACGAAGGTCCTCATCGTAGTAATATTTTTACATTTGCAATAATATCCACCCCTTACTGAGTGAAGTACGAGTAAGCCCCCAAATTTTGAAGTACGTGGAAATATGGGATCAGACATGTCAGATACCCTTTCAATAACAAGTTACATCCTTATTCAAATAGGAGCTGACCTAGGGAAATGATCATCCTCAAAGAAATCCCTGAGATTGTTCACATATCAATGAGAATCTTACTAGCCCCTCTACTAACGATCGAATTTCAAAAATGCATTCAAGTTGGGAAGATTAGGTCTAGGAATCTATCATGGAAGAACAAAAGGAAATATTTCTTCAGAGAAGACTATTTTCCAGGGGTGATATACTAATTATGTTTTGGCCTTCATCCACTTAACATTTTGATATTCCAATGGTGTTGTCATAGGAATGAAAACATAACATTCATCTCAATCTATGGAATCCCATCCATCACCTGCAAACAAAATTCTTACCCTAAAAAGGGTATGTAGATCATGTTAAATTATTGGAATACATCCATCATCAAATAGACCTAGAATCCCTTCTGTCTATGCAGTGACCACAATTAGAGTGGTGGAAAAAATATCCAACTAATCTACCTCAATGTTCTACATAATCTATGTCTTCTAGTCTTCAATTCACCATCTTGAGTTCACTTATGGGAATGGGAAGAGCATGGATCTTTACATTTTACCCCATATCATGTTCATCAAAACTCATTGGTAATGTAATCCTGTAATGTCATTATCCCATGGTGGAAATCAAGTAAAATATCTACTCATGAAAGTAAACATGTTCAACGAGAACTGGCCTTGAGCATGTCTGAAAATCATCAGGCCAGATGAGGGTACGCCATCAAAAACCTCAGGATCTAGGAAACTGATAACATTAAAAAGGATTATTACTTAAGAGAATCCAATCAACAAGCACACATAATTTCCTAATAAATTAGTAGTTCATATGTAGACCATACACCATATATGGATCGCACTCGAATGAAAATATGTGAGATCAAGAAAGAATCAATAGCAGTTGTAGCCTCTATGGTACGGGATCAGCCCCAGCCCTCAAGGATGATGGAATTTTTAACACAAAATTCCCCCATAAGACCGAAAAAGCATGGATGAGGCACAATAACATTGGAATGGGATCAACAATATCCTGCAAGAATAAGGTCATTTTTGTATTAACCCCATCCATGATTGGAATCAGTCTTTTCCTATTTGGGGGGATGACAAGGAGAGAGGTCCCCCATTATGTCCCATATCATAGCTCATTACCTCTAGAAGGGAGGCGTATAATAATGATGCACTGAGGATCCCTCTGAGTCTCCATTTTCCAAATAACATGATGGGAATCCCATAATGGAAGTAAGAAAACCAACAAAGGACATCAAAATCACTCCTTCCATTTGGAATTCCGTACAATTCCCAATATGCATTATGCATCGGTAAACATTGTGGATGTTTATCCTGTAGGTGACACTAAATATAATGAAAATTATAAGGATTTAAGATAGTATGGTTCAATATGGGATATGGTTCACACCAATAATGAAGGCCTGATTAACCAAAAATAAAGAGCTTCCCTAAATGCGAGCGCTCCCTCGAACAATCCCTCATTACCCCCTTTGGGAATCTCTAATAAAGATAAGAATACAGGAAAGTTGAAACTCAACCTACCTACTACTCTTAATTAGAAATAGATTCATTCAATTGAAGATATGTTTACTTGATTGGAGAAATATATGAAATAGTTGAGGTGAGTTAACGCAGAGTTACTATGAGGAAGAAATCCTATTGAATATGATGTCCGTACATAGATTCCAAATACACTTCCAGAAGTTGTACCCCTTACAAAAGTGTTAATTCAAACAATTTAATCTAGGTAAGGACATATTCTCAACATGGTGTCAAGACCATCATCTTAGCTAGACTAGGTCATGTATGGATACTAGGATTTTCCTCTACTAATGAGAAACCCTGAACAAATTCTAGAAAATAATCAAAATATTTCCCCAGCCGGATATCCGACTCAAGTATTGGAACCTCCAAACCCTCCCCTCATTGTTCCTATCCATGATCATGTTAAAAAGAGAATACATCAATTCCATATCAATATAATCTAGTCATTGGAAGCTTGATTGGAAACATTGGAGGATCAATGTGCACCAGTACAACCGAAAAGAATCCGTACCTCGGTTGGTGGGAGACACCCCACCACCACCAAATTTTGGGAGACTGAAATTTTCAATATTCAATGAATCAGGAGATTAAGAACAAAATTTAAAGCATAATTAGTCTTACTATCATCCCATTATGGGAACCTAATAGAAAAAAGATGTGGTAAAACTCAAATGCTTTGTATGGACCCTACAAGGTTCAGCCTCCATATGGCATACCCATTTTCAAGCTTCGTCGATAACTATATGGGAGGTTCTCCATTTTTATTTCCTCTTCATATTCTATTCAACATTTCAGAAGAAAACATTCAGTTCCCTCTAAAATTTCAAACATTTGGATAATGATGGAGAATCGAACATTGTTGAAAGATGGAAGTGGATGACCTACTCATTGAACCGAACACTCCCCTAGGGATGAGACGCGTGATATGTGCATCAAAAATATCTTTAACGAGCTATGAACACTACTTGTCATAGTGAAGTATGCATGTGGGTTCCAATATTTATCCTCCATTTCCTAAATAATGGAAGAATCCACACAATAGACTAATCTCAAGTCTTGGGTAGCTCAACCGATCCCAGGAAAGATAGAAGGGAAAGCTGAAATGTCATCCATGATGCTCAAGACAACCCCCATGTCTGCTCCGACTCCAAAGAATGAACCATATCATGCATCTCCACTTGAGAATCAAAAAACACCCCCTATATGGAAAGGCATGTGAAAGGGACCCAAGAGAATTCAATTTGAGGAATGAAGGTATGATGTTTTCTTATTTGGAGATAATCATGTATATAGCTATTTCCAAGCATTTATGAATAGAAATTTACTATGCCTAAAAAATCTAAAAAGGGCCGATGAGGGCCAGAATTTTTCATTTTAAAATACCTACTATTTAAAATTATAGATTTATGGAATGTTAAAATGGGTCCACCACCAACACAAGCAGCATATGTTTCCACTAATGCCACTAATGAAGGAGGAAGGTGGAAATAAGTTTCTACCTAGAGAGAAATTTTTTTTGATAGTTTTATGAATAAAAATTCAATAAAATAATCTCATGGTATTCTACAAGAATAGTTTAAATAGATAATTCATCCCTCAGTTGCTCCTGCTGCAATGAAGTTGATATCCATGGCCCCACAACCGTCTAAAATTAGATCGTCCAAAAAGAAGTGTGGCAAAATACTAATAGAGAATTTTCAGGGAGAAAAATCTATATCATGGACAACATTATATTTTACCCTCTTAGATTTCGTTCCCTTAGATCTGATGGGATGGGCACAACCCCTCCAAATGGACCCACTAAATGTAGTCGTCCAGGTAGACTCATCACTAGATGAGGAAATGGTCTTCAACTCATTTAATGTCATTCCTTTAAGAGATTAATTTTATAACAATTAGTATTTATATGAACCCGATTTCTCCACACCATATCAGGGAACTGGAGGAAGGGGATGCATGAGCTAAGGGTATTAGGGAAGACATATCCATGGAACAAACCAAAGTTTTTACCTCAATTCATCTTAAATAGTCTATGTTGAAGAAACTCATGGAAGAACCATTCAGCAGACCAAACAAGATTAGGTAAACTCTTCTAACCCTTCTATAATCCACTCTAGCTTGATCATCCTTGAAAAGCCATTAGAAGAGGAACATGTGTCTAATCTCCCATAGCATGAAGACTAACCTACCCTTCCAAACACACAAAGATCAGAAGCACCTCCATCCCATGTCTTGGGGGCCATTCCATGTACATGCAATACTCCAGCCCCGAAAGAACCTATAAAAGTTAATCCCCATTTTGAGAAATGCTATAATTTAAACAAGAAGTATGACATATTGAATAAAGTAGCCCTAGTACTAGGCAAGATCTTGTTCTGGGATACCATGATCTTGTCAAAAGATATCAAGGAAGAACTCATAAAGTCATATTGATCCCCCGACAGTTTCAATAAGAAGTGACCACCACCGAAGTCTATCAGACAGAGACAGATCCTGCAGAATTTCATCTAGTTATCTTCTTCAGGGATCAAGAATAAAATGACTTAACATTGGGACTCCTCAAACATTTGTATGTCTCCGGAAGGATAAATAGTTTCGTTGTCTGAATTTTTTTATTGAAAGTATCTCTAGATTTAATCTCATTCAAGTGTGAACACTTCACCACGTGGGCTGCAATAAGGATAACTAGGTACCATCTATCATAATCTTTTAGGGATATGAAAAAGGTGAGTATAAGTTGTTAGGACAAATAATTATCAAGACTCATTTTTGAGACCTTGTGGCCAACTCTGAGTTTCTAGTCATACAAAAAACACGGCCTTCAACATCATATTGGGAAGGACTTTGCTGTATCAGCGTATAGAAATTCCCTCATCATACAATCAATACATGAAATAATAAATTAATCAAAAAATGGTATATTTCACACTAATAAGGCCCCATTCAAATCATATGACTCACAATATATCTGTGTATTATTCTATGATAATCAAGGGAAATAACCCTTGGAAGATGGTATTGATTAGGTAACTTCCCCGAATAGTTTGGAAATGTTCCCAATAGACCCCTTAAAATAGATCTGTGTAGAATAAGTAATTCTAATCAATCCAGTTAATTGTATGTGTCCATGTTCAGATGTATATTTAAAATTCTTCTTGACTTATGTCATGACCACTGATTATCTCAGTGTTTCATAGTCTTCTAACTCCCTAGTCAATGGAAAAAGGTTATATGTAAATGTCTTTAATCCATCATTAGTGCTCTTGAAAATCACTTCCTCACCCACAGAGGTAGAAGAGGATTCCTCTTCACCCAAAGAAGATGAGGAAACACCTCTATCTATTACTCCTTATTCCCTAGTGTTTCTAGGGAATATTCCTCTTCAGGATGGGTCAGAGAAAGACAATTCATATTCTATATATTAAAATATCAACTCCTCCTCCAATTATCAAGAACTTATATCATGAATTTTTTCCCCATCGGAAAAATTGGATGAAAATGAAGAGGATGAAGTGGAAAAGAAGGAGGACCTTAGGGATTCCCTTCCAAAATTTGATGAGGGAATATCTGCCCCCATTGAAGAACTCATTGAAATAAATCTAGGCATATAAGAAGATCCAGTACCCACCATGATAAGTGCAACCATATATTTTGAAAGGAAATATGTATACATCTAATTTTAATGGTATAATCATGATGTTTTCTCCTAGAATTATAAAAGAAATCCCAGGCCTCGATCTTAAGGTGGCTACTCACCATCAAGGAAAACCAGATGATCACTGGAGCTATAAACAAGAATCCCAAAGGATACACCTGATGCAGTCTACCAAATAGAGGCTAAAGATAAAAATATCTTTATATTAATATTAATTTGCGAGGTACAATACCCTCAGAGGATGGATAATATATTCCTCTTCAAAAATAAGAATGGAAAAATTATTGTTTTCCTTGATTTCCTTGATCTCAGTCGGCACTATACAAAAGGTGATTTATTAGTCCTAATCAAAGAAATGATGATCGATGCAGCCGCCATATATTAGACTCTCTATTTCTTAGATGGATACTTCAGATATAACCAAATCTTTAAGGACCGAGAAGATAAACAAGAGGCAACCTTTAGTTCCCCCTATGGGTATTTTTTTATCTAGATATTCCCTTTTCTTTGAAGAATTTTTGCGCCATATATTAACATCCATGCATTGCATCATAAAACCCTTCCAAAGAATGTTTTTTGAATGCTATGCCAATGACCTTGTGGTTATTTCATGAAAATGCGTGTGCCACATGTTAAATCATGAAACAATATTTAACAAACTATGACAACACAATCTGAAAATGAACTCCTTGAAATGTGGTTTTTGAGTTACCTATGAACATTTTTCGAATTCATTTTATGCCATCATGGAATCAAAGTCGACCCTTAGAATAAAAAATAATGTAATTGGTATGTCACCTCCTCCTCCAACCTCAATAAAGTTGAGATGAAATCAAGGAAACTTGGACTGTATTCAGTGTTTCATATCAAACCTTGCAAGAAAATTTTTTCCCTTTAGAGGGATGATGAAAAAAGGGGTTTTATATCAGTAGACTAATGATTTTCAGGAAGTATTTGATAATATAAAGAAATTACTAATAATTATTTCAGTTCTAATTACACCTAACAAAGGAATACGACTCATTTTTTTTTGTAATTGACTTTTAATGATCACTAGGTTCATTACTCGCACGGTATAAAAACATCATAAGAAATAAAAACCATTATCATTTCAACAAAACCATGATCTACGTAGAGACTCATTATTCAAATATCAAGAAGAGATATTTTTTGCTCATTTTGGAAGTCCAAAAACTGAGACACTACCAACTGTGTCATGAGGTCCATCTAGTCTCTTATATAAAACTCCTGAAATAAATTCTCATTAATCTAATGTTGACTGTATGTCTATAACTATGGGAAGTCATCTAGTAGTAGTTTGACATAAAATTTGTGCCTCTAAAAGCCATAAAATTCCAAACATTACTAGATTTTCTGGAAGAAAACCCCTTGATTGATATGACCTCATTAGACACTGAACAGCTCAATAAAGAGGTTTTCTCTATTCAAGTGGAACCCTAGATATGGGAGATCAATTTTGATTGTGCATATAGAAAACCAATAGGGAAAATTATAGAAGACCCCATGCTCAGAAATGTTGGGCTGGGAGTCTTACTCATACCCCCAGAAAAGGAAGTCCAACCTTATTCCTTCTAACAATTGGAGGGGTTCAAGAATAAAGAAGTAGAATACTAGGCTCTCATTACAGGGTTAGATTTGTAACTTCGGGTGAAAGAAAAATAAATAAAGATAAAAGGAAATTTAGAACTGGTTATCAACTGGGTTAACAATAATTATGATATTAAAAATAGACATCTAATCAACCTTGTTAGATAAAATTTGATAACTAGTGGATGAATTACCTTCGGAACCAAAAATGTCTAATATCCCTCTATCACAGAATGCATTGGATGATGCATTACAAAATGATTCCAAAGATCTGGATGATCTAGAGATTAATGAATTAATCATATTCATTATGCACCGTCATATTCTCTCAGCATTTGTTCAAGAAAAAAAATTTGAAATCAATGAGATTATTCCCATCCCTAAGCTATATAGTCTTACCAAGGGATGAAGAAAATCTAATGTATATTACCTCCAAAACGGAGAGCTCCCACCGAATATATCTGTAGGGTAGAATATCATAAAGGGATAAACTATCATTGTTCTAATAAAAGGGCCTATATAAGAGGAGCCTTGATGGGGTCCTCCACAGGTGAATTCATGGAGAAGAGACTGATGATGACATTAATGAGGTTCACACTAGAGGTTGTGGTTTTCACCAATCAATATCCAATATTTCCAATAATATTTGAATACTTGGACACGACCAGCCCATTGTAATGTATGATGTCACTAAATACACCAAGAAGTGTCATTCCTACCAAGTTCTTCACATTTTCATCCAACAACCACTAGTATTACTTCACAAAAAACATAATATAGTCTATTTTCCATATGGGGAATGGACATCATGGGACCATATCCTCCCTCTATGTCCGATAAATTCATGTATATTCTCACAGAAACCGACTTATTTTCTAAATGGACATAATCTTAACCAATAAGAGATTTTAGTATAAGCAACATTTTTATCTTCATGAAACACAACATTACCCCCAGATTTGGTGTCCCTCATATAGTACTGATAGTAAATAACACCAATTCCTATTCTACTAAATTGGAGAAACAATATCTAGAGTATTACATGAAGACCAATCATTCAACCTATTATCATGTAGTTACTGGAAGATAAATAGAGGCATTCAATAAGACTCTATCCAATATTATATAAAAGATGGTTGATAAGGATTATAATTCATGGCTAGACAAACTCCTCCATTTTCATTAGGCCTACCAGACTATTACCTACACTAACACCAAGGAAACCTCATACATGTTAGTATATAGGGTAATGGTGTTCCTACCCATCGAAGTTGAATTTTCTTCTTTCTATGTTTCCATCTATGATCAACAATATACAGATGAGAAATGCTAAAAATGGTTGGATGAATTGGAGTTAATCAATTAAAAGGGATTTCATACCATGAACCATTTGGATTTTTTTGATGAATTCTTTTGGTCCCCTCCGTGTGTGTTATTTTTCACTAACATCGCATTGTTTCCCCACAGTTCTACATTCCAATGGAAGGAAACATTCATCGATTTATCTGCAATTTCTACTTTTTGATCGAAACGGGATGATTGGACATTAGTTACTCCTTACATGGATTCCTCTAAAGAGGTCATTTCCTAGTCCAGATCTCCATAACTTATTAAGATGTTTTTCAGGAAACTCATTCTTGGTGACATTTCATTGTGGATGCCGATTAATTACATTAATTCTATCTGGACATTCCCAGAGGTCTTGACCAGGAAGCAACCTTCAATCAGGGGAGTAGTCACATTGGTCATCATTGGAATTACTAGACACTAGAACATTGGTCACCTATACTATTCCTTATATGATGGAATATTATGGGTGCAGAACCTAAGGGATCCTGCATCAATTTCAGAGTATATTATTCTAGAGGCATGTCTTCTGAGGGTTTTCTCAACTATTCAAAGTTTAACACAAGGTAGCAATGTAATGGGATGCAAGTATAATATATTGTGGAGATGAAGTGTTTGATCAAAATTCACCATGGAGGTAGATCAAAGAGGTACATTCCTAGGGGTATAACCTGGAAGGATTACAATATCAGTGTGCCAGAACACTATTTGGGAGTGGATCTAGGGTGGTGTATCTCATTAAGGTAATCTGTTATAATTTGAAGGCTGATATGGAAAATTATGTGGAATGATCAAGGATGTACACCCCTAGGAGGTGGCACCATGGTTTACCATTGGTCGGATCATTAATGATTATCCAAGAGGTGTGTCCCTTAAATGAATGATTTCACACTGTGAAGGATAATCTTGACACCACTCGAGGTGGTTCAGGGAGGATCACCCCTATGAGGGGGCACCTTGGTTTACCATTGTTGGAATTGAACCTAAAAGAGGAATATTAAATACTCTATTTAGAATAAAAGGATAAAAAACAAGTAGTTCGATGCATAGTGTTGTGATTACTCTTGTGAGATTCCCTTCACAAGATGATTGATTTTGGATGGATTCTGTATGGAATATGCATGTGAGTTGCCTGAGGTGTTTTTTTGAGCGGTGATGGTAGAGATGGGGCTTACATGTATGAATGGCCCATGTGGGTGGCATGCTCCAACAAGGATGTAGTGGCCCAGCTAAGAATCAAGATGGATTATGGATAGATTATATGAAATGGATAGAGTGGATGGATTATTGAGGGTGTTGGGATTGAACCTTAAATAGGCTTCCTATGTATCCAAATCAGAAAGGAATCAATGTCCATGTATTTATGGAGGTGTTTTGGGGCTTATACCAAAGTAGAATTCCCATGGAGCATATGGTTGGGGATATGGTGTAGGAATGACCCGATGAGGACATGATTAGGGCTTACATGTATGAACAGACAATATAGAGATGAAGACTACGGCTTACTCCTAGTGGGATTCCAATTTTGGTATTGAATGGATATCATTGTTGTTACTTGCCTATGTTCCCACGACATTCATGCATGGTGTGATAAACAAGTGCAATAAGTAGACTTGATGCTCATGTTGTGAAATATGTATCAATGAGAGATTGAGTTGGGATTACACATGGATTATTCCCTTGGAGGAATTTATTCCATGTGGGGAGGATATCATTCCATGTGAGGAAGATATCACTCCCATGTAGATGAGTGGGTGTGTAAAATGCTCGGGGCAGGGTACCCCATGTGAACCACATGGGTTAAGGATCTAATTTAACATCATGTAATAAGGAAAATAACATTATGTAGTTTTACATCACGCAGCCCGGATTGGGGTGACTCACCCCTTACCCATGGGAATTATATAACTAAAGGTTGTTATGCATTATGGAAGGGAACACATCAGAAATGTAAGGGTGCAACGGTATGGTGGAGTTTCCAGGTACAAACTCCATGTTAGCATAGCTATACAAAATTCCAAATCCATTTCAATACCTATGATGAAAAGTATGAGGTAAAAGGGAATATCATGCTATAATTGGAGATTGAGACACATAAAATGGAAACACATGTCTCATGAGGACTTGAAGTGTAGCTAAACCAATCCTAGATGGAAATTAAGAATGATATCACTCTACCTTCTTGATGAGGTGTCAATAGATGAGAGGTAACTTTGAAAAGCATATGAAATGGGTTTTACGAAGCTGGGGTCCTTCTATGGATTGATTCATGAAGATCAAGGGAATGAAAGAGAATAGGAGTTCATGAAGAAATGATATTCATGATTTATAGTGTCCAAGCCTTAGAATAGGGTCAAGTTACAGTAAAGGAGTTCTTTACAAAGGATGGAGGCCCCACAAATCCTCAAGAACCTCAGAGGGTCTTCTTATATCGTAATTGGTAAAGGAATTTGTAAAAGGAATCCCCAACATATACTGGGGGTATCCAGGAACAAGGGAATGAGGTTTCACGATGGTACAGTGCCATGGATAATTCATTTTTCTTTTGGTTTGAAGTGATTATGTGCTTTTTTGAAATGGTAGATTATAAGGTGAGAGTTCGGGGTACCCACACCATTAGAGTGAATGGGGCCTAATATTTAAAATCCTGACGGTCCCACAATTCTCAAAATCATGCCATGATGAAAAATGGGTGCAATAAAGGGTCGCAGCTACATTGGACTCATGGGGCTATCTGGCAAAAGCATTATCCGGGTCGTAGAGGGTTTCAGACTTGCAAGAGTTCTGTTAGCAACCTATGCGGTTGTGGTGGGAAAGGGACCTCCAACAAGGAACTTCATGAGGAATACCATTTGGATACGTTTTGGGCCCATTGAGCTTGTTTTTAATCATAGAGAGTATTTTCCCCATCAATGTATCTTGTGGCATGCATATCAGTTCCGAAACAATGACCCACCCCTCAGAATGGGAGCTGACGAGAAAAGGATGGTCGGATTTTGAGGGTGAATTTTCAAAAAACATGGCTAATCGTGAAGCTAGATCATGATGAAGATATCATGATAGACATGGTTGCAGAGGCCACCGCAAAGGTTGGTCAACCACATGCCTATAAATAGTTCATTGGGGGTTATCCAAAGGAAATCTTTGATGACACCTCAAATGGTCTCTCCTTTCATGAAGCTTCTTCACCCCAGAAACACATCATTGTGAACTGAGTTCACTGGTCCCTTTCTCCATGAATTCTTCTTAGTGAACTAGGACATTGTGATCTGCTGCTACTTCATGATCTACAGTGAGTACTTTGAGGCTCTGTGATTCGTTGCTCTTCAAATGGACTTTGTGAGATATCTTCATAAATAGACCGAAAAAATAGATAAGTCTTAGTTTTAATGGATGATCAAGAAGTTTCTTTGGTGGTATTTTTGGATTCCACCTGAAGATGAGAAACATATAACAACATCATGATTGGGGAGTACTTCTGGAGCCACTCTGACCATAAATTCAACAACGTATTTCAGAATCCCGGAGAGAGTATCCCTTATGAAAGGGGTTACATTTGTGTGGTATCCGTCTGGGGGGTGACTTCTTTATCCCGCTGGCCATTAGGGACAAACCAACATACTAGTTCAGAAACAAACTAGGGAAATTACAGTGGAAAAATGTTTTCGATGGTCATATCTAGTAAGATCACTCACCAATCAAATCCAAATACATTTAACATCATGTAAACAATATTGTTAGGAATGGTTTAGTGGCTGAGTTTCCCCCACCGTAATATAATAGAATCATTAAGGTTGGCCTAGGAAACCCCGAGAAGGGGTGTATTGAAGACTAGGATCTACTCTAGGGAAGAAGCATCATAGTCGAATGGTCTTGAGCCTTTTGGGTATGTGATTCATGTGAAATGTTTAGGATAGAGCTGCGGTGAGTAGGCATCTATGAAGCATTGTGGGCTTCATAGTTCCACGTCTTCCAACCAAGGGATATCATGCCCGAACTATTGAGAATATGGATCTGAGAGACCAACATTTCTATATACATAATAAGGAGGTCAACATTATCCTCAAGGACCTACACCACATTTCTAGGATCCCCATATTGGGGGGATGTATGAAAAATGTATCCCCTTATATAATGCATGGGAGAATCAAAAGAAGATTCAACATCTACAAAAAGTGTTACTTGATTTGGTAATGGGAAATTATAAGGAAAAGAAGTGGATGGGAGACATCCACTTCAGGAAGTGGTTCCACTATTTTCAGAACATCTAGGTGGGGGAGCCTCCTGAAGTTAAAGAGGCAGCCAAGATACTGCCGACAAGGCCACGCACCAATCTAAGAGGATCCTAGTGGGTCAAGAATGACTTTTAAAAGTGGAACCTAGAGAATAACTAATAGAATATGTGGGGTTTCAACATCAATAATGAGAAGAAACTAATGTTTAGATTAGCAGGGTTCATTGAAACACTCATTTATGTGTGACTGATGCTAGTGAGATATGTGAACATGGAAGAGTGTTCGAGCACGTTTATCATGGTAGTAGTGCTAGTGATATGGAAGTGCATCATTATTGGGATCTTGTTTCTAGTGAAGCTGTAAAAATTACTTCGGCATATCAACAGGGGAAAAAAGTCACTACATGTGTGTGGACCACTCCAATTCATGTAAATATGGGTCGCAATGCACATGGGAGGATATTAATATCCAAATCCCATCTCCCCTCCTAAGATGAACTTCTGACCAATGATTATGAAAATTGTGGGGATTTCTCCATTCAAGATGGTCTTAAAGGAAGTGTAGAGAAAAGTTGTGTGGGAATATAAATTAACATTTCACCTCTTACTACAACTGATAGGGGTAATTATTGATGATGGAATGGGAACTAAAGAGCAGCGGTCATATATGCTAGCATTTCGAGGTGGAGTGCTGGTGACATGGGTGGACTATGAGTTGATATGTGATCTATATCACCCACACCAATTTGATAGGAAATTTTGATGGCTAAAAAGGATGAATATGATGTTATACCTGGAATCAAATAATGAAAATCACCCATGTGTGATGAGGAAATTATAGATCATAGAAATTCGGATTAACACACAGTTTGTGGAATTGGGACCGTATCGACACCCTTTTCAAGAATTAACCAAAATTTAATTTTTCTTGGCTTAAAAACGACATGAATCCCTCTGATACTACTTGTTGGAACCGGTCATGTAGAGGAATCCCCAAACAGGTGGGTTTTTAAAATTTTTCCACTGACGGTTGATATAAACTTGTCGACATCGGAGAAGAGCAGCCCGATCTTAGCCGAGGACCATGCATGGAGGATTTTAAGCACAATCATAAACTGTAAAATACCTAGTTTAGATCCGAAGCTGTGCACGATGCCTACTCGTCATTGTCGTTCGCTGCTCAAAGAATCGAGAGCTGAATTCCTCTAGATCATCAACACAGGATTCAAGGAATCCTCGGGAGAGCCTTTATTTATAGTCCGGGTGCTAGCGCAGAATACCAAAGATGCCTTCAATGTTCCAACGATCACCGCATCGCTTCGCTAGCGATGCCCAAGAGAGAGCTCCATCCGAGAATCTTAGATCTAGAGCATCTCTCTCTAGAGTGTGGGGGAGATGAGAGGAGAGAGAATCTCCATGAATAGTCATTAGAAATATCCTCTCCTATAATATTTATAGTGGTTACTTAACTACCCGGAATTTCCAACCCGACCCCCGAATACTTAACGAACTATCAATGAAATTTATGACTACTAAACTAAGACATAAA
Source organism: Viscum album (assembly GCA_963277665.1). Classification (NCBI taxonomy): domain Eukaryota; kingdom Viridiplantae; phylum Streptophyta; class Magnoliopsida; order Santalales; family Viscaceae; genus Viscum; species Viscum album. Next base: position 239,356,685 of record OY728155.1, on the reverse strand, counting down.
TAATATTATCATTTATTTGTAATATATTAAAATATATTACATGATAATAATTGATTCATTAACTCTACTCGTCGCTCCCATAAATATTAATTGATCCTTGAATAATTAAATATTTTTCAATTAATATTTTTCATGAATTTACTTAAAAATTATAAATACATTTATTAAATGAATTCAATACTCATTATTTTAAACATGAATAATATAAATTAATTTATTACATTGGTGATCGTTTAACTTTGGACAAATCCCAGACCCCTGTGGTGGGGCCCACCATGTCCAAAACTCCTATTCACCTGAATATGGAAAAATCTTGAATACGCTATTGTGTGTGACCCTCGAGGCCCTTATTTTGATAGCCGTGAATAGTATTCATAGAACAAGAGCGGGATCTAGCAACCCATCATAGCCCCTGAAGAAATAAGTATTGTCATAGTAGTGACAACCAACCTACGAACACACACTATGTAATATAATCTATTTGTCTTTAATATCCAATAAAGCAGGACACACTCACATGTCATCGCCCTTTTATTGCTTAATAGTTTGTTGATTTAAATGGACGGATTTACCCTTGACTGCCATGGCCACGGTCTTATAAAGGTACTATCATCCATATCAACATGTCCTGAGATATATTACTTCCATACCCCTGAAGCGACAAATCATTTCTTGACCATTCAACCAATGTCATGTCACCAATGACACACCCGACACGAACTACCCTCCATGACTTCATTGCCATGGTTTTCGTCTTGCATCAAAGAATGAAATCAAATGAAATACATTGGTAATGATCTCAAGTTAGGAGACCATTACACATGATCATAGATAGGAACATCCAATGACACATGAAACATGTGGAGTTCCTATTGGCGGGTGAGTCCTCATGATCTCACTTCTAGAGATTACCAAGTGCGAACCTCATGAGAAGAAGTCTCAATGCTTATGAGCCACCAGCACCTAATAGTCATACATCTACTGTGTCCAATCAGTAAGATGTATCTATAGTATATAACAAATATTTAAGATTAATGTTATATCATCTTGAGGTTCTCATTATATACTAGGAACTGCTATAACCTTTCGATACGACAATTAACCTTTGGACATTACCATTTCAATAGTGGATGCAGAAAATTCTACACTATAATGGTAAGAAGACATCATGTATAGCTTACTATACACATGATATGGTAATCTAAAGCACATAATAGTTGGGTATAGGGAACCCACTATTTCAACACTCCCACTTGCACTAGAGAAAACATGCTAACCAAACTTTTTAGCTACTTGCATGATGAACATCATGTTTCTGCTGAGTAATGGCTTTAGCTACTGGGTCTACCACGATTCCGATGTGTGGCTATTCTGCTATAGAGACCTCATATCCTTGAGTAAAACATCTCAAGAGATTTTATCCTGAGTATATACTTTTGTCCATAGTCATAACATGACATCTTGTCTAGTAATAATATCATAATTTAGATTATGATAATACTTTTCTCACCTGGTGAGATTGCAAGAACTGGAACAGATTGGTGCATATCTGCTTCTTAGCTGCCTTGGAATCTACAACATACTCAGTCTCTATAAGTATGGCTACCGCTGGCTTATATGAGCTTTACTCGCTCAGCACCATTAGCTTAACTGTAATACCAGATCCCATTGATCTATTGAATACTAGTTTGTATCCCCCAAAACTAGTATCCATTCTTCTCAACTTACCAGGTACATATATTTTGTACATTCCAATGTATAATTATATTGTTATGACTGCATCCCTTGTAGTGCTCCTGTGTATAACTGATATTTTCCTATTGTAAAACATACCTTGTCAATATCTGTTCTTGTACATATCATGGAATTCGTGATTGATCCATCACTCCGACGTATGGATTTCAACTCACCGCATTTATCTCTTCCCATGTCACAGACAGGTCAACATGGAGAGATTATGCCCTATGACATAGGCAACAATTCATCTCTTGAATTGTTCCAACATGTATTTTTCAATACAATGTCACTATATATACGATTGAATAGGACCAATCAACCTATAGATCTACCTTAGTAGATCCCATTACCTATAACATAGGTTGGTACTCTAAGTTAATCATTAGAGAGTAATTTTCATTTTGGTCTTAACTATCAGGGTTTCAGAAATAGGGTTTTAGGGCTAGGTTTTAGGATTTTATTTTTGTTTAGGATTTTGGGTTTAGGTTTATGATTTTAATGTAGGGTTAGGTTTTAAAGTTTAGGGTTTAGGATAACGAAATTAGGGTATAGGGAATATGTTTTTTGGTTTAGAGTTTATATTTTAGGTTTTGGAGTTTAGGGATCAGGGTTTCAGATATAGGGTTTTGGGGCTAGGTTTTAGGATTTGTTTTGTTTAGGATTCAGAGTTAGGTTCAGACCAATATTTGTTTTCCATATGTTACCAAACATATTTCTTATTGGAAAATCGTAGTGCTCCCACTAACCTCTTGTAGATACATGGAAAACATTTGTTTTAAATTCATATACTATGATCATGTTGCTTACTTTAATCCTAAACTAGATCTCAGTAACTTGAAACATTTATTAGCATTCTGTGATGTGACCATCCTTTTTTGGTTGCGTCATATAGACACTATCCACAATTAGTGGTCATGACATCCAATGCAAAATAAATTGATCATAGATATTATCTATGATAAGTAAAATTATAATGGATTTAGGCATAATGACTTGGTGAAACCAATCAAGACTTATTGGTACTACACTTGTACCATCCATGTATCAACTCACTTGAATACCCACCGTAATATTCAAAATAATAAGCCCCTTTTTCACTTTGATACATGGAATCCATTAATTTAATTTTATTTTGTCTAATCAATTTCATCTAATTTCCATATACTGCTTACTTGTAGGAAATATTATTCACTTTGAATAATAGATCACCGAACGTGGGGAATATAAAAACCATCACCATGGTTTTATCCTTCCTACGTAGTATGTGTCTCTGGAACATACTTTGTTTCACATGCGCTTGTGGAACTAGTTCATATGCCAACTATTTTGTGCATCTTGAGAATTGACTAAACAAAAGTCAATATAGCTCCCACTATCTCTAATAGAGATGTGCACCCTGATATAAAAGTGTAGTATATTTATTGAATAGCTATTATTCTATCTTGTAACATCCTAAACAGCTGTAAGGATTATTACAGTAAATGCACAATGTGTTTGTGTTGATGCAAGTTTGTTTGTATCCGAACAAACTCCTTCCATCTAAACACATGTTCTAATAAAATAATGGGATTACATCATACTATGAATCATATGATATCCATTTTTCATTATAGTTGGCATGTGTTTGTGGGATATCGCTGTTATTTGCAAAGCATTTCATGAAATATAATGGATGTTCTGCTTGTTCCAACATTGATATTACTTACATCAATAATTTGATGTATAAAATGTGCATTTAGGAATTATTCCATGCTAAATTTTGTTGATCAATGTTGATATGTAAGACTTCATCATCAATCCTCCTCATTAACATCAATGTCGTGATGTAAATAAGGTAATGTGCATTTAGAAATTGCTCCACGCTACATTATCGTGATTGATGAATGCTTTGTCAAGATATTATTTGGTATCCCAACCTGAAGCAACTCATATCTCTTGACCATGAAAATACTTCACTTTATTATTCCATAATTTCTCAAAGGAATCTTATGAAGCATATATACCTCTAGCTTATACTTTGAATAGTTCACGCATAAGTCTTTAACTATTTCAAAAATCATTTTAACGTACCTTTATTTCTAAAGGCTCCTTTGTCCAAACTAAAGACATCGATAATACCATAAGTATTTAGCTGTGTCGAGCCTAAATACCATACGTGGTATATTTATGATGTCCATTTTTAGTATAACTTGACAGAGAATTATCCTGTCACAACTGGGTATAATTCTTACATTTATATTCATCACTAATTGCCTATGTTTCATGTATCACAGAACTAGTGATTGGGTTTACCAAAAACAACATTTTTTTCTAGAAACTGAAAGAATGTATCATTACATCCAAGGACACATGATATTAATGTTTATGGTTATACTCAACAATAGTTCAACATGAATATTTCACTTGGCAATTAAAGAAGTCATGTACTTCTCACCATTGGCCTAGGTATCACCCTTTCACAGCCACTTGGAGAATACACATGACTTCTATTAAGGTTTCTATACTAACTTGTTAATCATATTATAATACACATTTTTTACTAACATATTGTATTTAATAACCAAGTAGTAAAAGAGAAAAATTACATATATGAATACACCTGATGTAGAAGCGACAACCTGCTCTTTTAAATCAGCTTATTACTTTTAAACTTCCATAGTATTATTTTAAAATATGAAATTCAAATAACCTCTATTAATACCTCATTAATTGACGGGTGTCGTGAATTTCTTTGGCAATAAATGCCTTTGACCTTTTCACATTGTATTTCAATTTTTTTCCAAAATAATTAAAGATTAATTGTATTTTATTCTTATTCACTTGGCAAACCTTACCTAGATAGGTAATGAAGCGTTTACTCAATACTTGTCCGTTTTGTAACTTAAAACGAGACTTGAGTAATGTGGTGGAAATGATATTTAAAGATCATGATCAATATTTAAATTTACACTTTTCGGTGTAAACTTTTCTTTATTCATATCATTGGTTTGCTTTCTCTTTGCAATCTTCTTGGAGATAAGACTTTATGTTATATCATCTATGTCCGGGTGTAGCGACCGCAACTGACACCAGATGTTTGATGAAAGAATAATGATATAACTATCATATGCATTGTACATTAGTCTCATGTAAGCAATTTTTACCCACGCTTCTTGAGGTAGTTTAATAGTGTCAGGGACACTGACACCTTGAGTTTCCTATATCATAGTACTATGCGCACGCACATGTACTATTCATGGATACTCGTGTCAGTGTGGAAATTTAATTTTTCCATAATATTGAAGTTTTAATAATGTGGTATGAATTCCCATTTTTCTACAAAAATAAATTTTAGCAGATGAGTTCCAATTTTCTTGGAATACCGGTTTAGACATTTTGATTAATTACTTAAATCGTTTCATGTCTCCTACTATTTTATCAGATTCTAGGAACCCTCTATGCTAGAATCAGAATACTCTGTCGCTTGAGTATTCTAGTGGAAATGATCCCAGAACCACCCCTCATAGTCTATAAGATAAAGCTACGCCATTACTTGGTGGGTTTTAGGTAGGCTTTTGGCTGGCCGATCGCTTTAAATTGTGGTTCCTTGATCTGTTGAGTAAAGTCCCAGCTTCTTAAAATCAAAATTTAATTTTCTCAGCACTTTCCTCTAAAGTGATAGAAAGTTAGCTATGGGTAATCCTTACTATCACTTTAGTTAATTCGACCCATCATTCTTATAAAGACTCCCCAGTAGTAAGAGGCACCCTCAACTAAGGCATTACTGACACCTCAAACAGTTGGTTTTGTCCAAATTTGAATGACGGACGACTATTTAGACTTAATATATCTTTGAGGGTTTTATTATATTTAGTGTGATGAATGAAATCATTTTATAATTTTAGAATCATGTACTATGTGATCGCACTCACAACTGACTGTGCAAGAAATAAAAATTTCATCGCGTCACATGATCATTTTATTTTGCATGCTTGTTTATTATTATACTATGTGATCACACAATAAATTACACATGCACAAAAATAATAAACCAAGTAGAAAGAAAATAAACACCTGATCATGTGCCAGTACTATTGGTTGATCCATTGAGTGAATAAAGAACCAACCGAAACCCTAGGGTTAAATACCTTTAGTCAAGTGGCTTGCAACTTGAATAGAAATTTCTGCTCATCCAATGCATCCAACTCCTATCCGATGTGTCTCCATCACTTGGCGCGAAATTCGTCATCGGTCATCTTGTTATTATAGAATTTTACTCGCACACAGGTGAGGGGGTCTCGGGGTATAAAAATACAACTCTAAGAATGGGCGTGCATGCCCTCATACATATAACGACTCTGAGATGACAGGCAGATCGCCTTTTTTATTTAAAATAATTATTAAAATATCATTGTAATAAATAATAAATTAAATAAATAAACCAACAGCAGACATGCATTGGTAGGTCGACGGCTCATGACCATCATATATGCAATAACTCGCGTATATATAGACTAAATGCAGAGTAAAATTAAACTTGCATTAAATTAAACATAGGGGCATTATAACTGAATTAAAAAACTTCACTCTTGTTTTTTAATTCATATTTAATGTCGTTCGGTCCCGATTAATTAATTTAATTTTAAAACTAAAAATTTAATTAATTAATTTTTTAAATTAAAATCCCAATTAAATTAATTACGCCGCATTTAATTTTTAATAACCAAAGATTAATATTAAATTAATTTAACTATCAACTGTAATTAAATTATTTATTTTCATTAATTTTTGATTAAATTAAATCACTTGGGGCCATTAAACTTTGGGTAGGGCTTTTGCGGGTCGGGGCGAACCTGCACAGGCCCATTTCGGGTTGTACCAACCTTGGGCATGGGCGTTATTGGTCAGGTAGGTCCACCCAAGCCTCTTCTGAACTGAGAAAACCTACCTAGACATATTTTGGGTCAGATATGGTCAAAACCCATGCAGATGGGTTACCTCACGATGCTTCATGTCGTGTTGTGGGTTCCGGGGTGCAGCGCTTAATTGGAACGATGGGAAGAAAGCCTCCGCGTGGGGTGAGGTAGGCAGCCAGCTAGTCGGGCGGCTTGGGCTAACTGGTGTGCACAGTATTGTGCGGCGCCGTCGGATCTAGGGTGTTTCTTGGGTGGAGGATAGAGTTGGCACAGAGGAGGGTCGACCAAGGAGTTCCAGTTGGGGCACCTGCAACAGTGAGGAGGGGCTGGTTCGCTAGACTGGAATAGCTGAGGGGCTGTTGCGGGAGGTCCATGCAATGACTGGCTGGACCGGGTAGTAGTGTTGGGTGTCACCGGCAGACGAGGTCCAAGGCTGGCGGTGAAGGAGGCTCAAGGCAGAAGGTGGTCATGAGGTGTAGTGCCTTGGTGCGGTGCATCGGGTTTGCATGCCGGCCTTCTGCACTGGGTCTCTATGGGGAGGAGCGGCCAGTGCCTAGGCGGGAAGAGGGAGGCCTCAGTGGACTTCGGCTGGAAGGGGAGGAAGTTCCCGCAGGTCTCTATGGGGTGGCTGGGTGCAACTTGCTTCTGCGGTAGAAGGGAGGAGCAGACCTGTGCGCCTGCTGCATGGTGGATGAAGGTGCTCTGCTAGAGAGGGAAGGGAAGAGGCCCGCTGGTGCAGCTGTTTCTGCGGGCCGAGGTGCTATAGTGCGCTGGGAAGAGGAAGCCCCAAAAATATTTCATGTCCTGCACATGCAGGCGGTCTCCCCACCCCCCTCCTGTAAAAAAAATCATTTAAACTTGCTTTTGCAAGTCCACCCAAACACCCTTTTTTTAAAAAGACCTAAAAGAAGTATTCCTCCCCTTTTATTCATTTTTATGACTTGACCCACAAAGTTGAGTCATCTCCTTTTTATTTATTTTAAATTTTCCTAACTCTCTATAGGTTTAGTAAAACAATAATAATATTATTATATTATTATATTATTTTGACAAAATTATTACAATAATCAAATTATTATTATAATAGAACTATTATCATTACAATGAAATTATTATAATAATAATTATTATGAAATATCAACAGATGAAATTGAGGTTCATAGATCTAAAACCTCATATTTATTTACCAATGTTAAATCTGAATTAAAACATCAGATGAACGCAGAATGGTCATCCGAAGTTGGATTAACACACGGTTTGCGGCATTGGGACTGTATCGACGCCCTTTTCAAGAATTAATGAAAATTCAATTTTTCATGGATTAAAAATGACTATCATCCCTCTGATACCCCTTGTTGGAACCATACATGCAGTGGAAGCCCCAAACAGGTGGGTTTTTAAAAAACATTCCACCGACGGTCGACATAAACTTGTCGATGTCGGAGAAGAGCAGCCTGGTCATAGCCGAGGACCACACATGGAGGATTTTAAGTACAAACATAACCCGTAAAATACCTGGTTTAGATCCAAAGCCGTGAACAACGTCTTCTTGTCGTTGGCGATCACTACTCGAAGAATCCAAATCTGAATTGCTCTAGATCTTCCACACGTGGTTCAAGGAATCCGTGGGAGAATCATTCGTCATAGTCCGAGTTCTAGTGCGGAATACCAACGATGCCTTCGATGTTCCAATGATCCCTGCATCGCTTCACTAGCGATGCCCGAGAGAGCTTCATCCGAGCTCCTTGGATCTAGAGCATCTCTCTCTAGAGTGTGGGAGAGTGGAGAGGAGAGAGATTCTCCATGAATAGTCATTAGAAATATCCTCTCCTCTAATATTTATTGTGGTTAATTAATTACCCGGAATTGCCAACCCGACCCCCGAATACTTAACGCACTATCAATGAAATTTATGACTACTAAACTGAGTCATATATAATATTATCATTTAATTTTAATATATTAAAATATATTACATGATAATAATTGAGTCATTAACTCAACTCGTCACTCCCATAAATATTAATTGAAACTTGAATAATTAAATATTTGTCAATTAATATTTTTCATGCATTTACTTAAAAATTGTAAATTCATTTAATAAATAAATTCAATACTCATTATTCTAAACTGGAATAATATGAATTTATTTATTTCATTGGTCATCGTTTAACTTTGGACAAATCCCAAAACCATGTGGCTGGTCCCACCATGTACAAAACTCCTATTCAACTAAATAGAGAATATTCTTGAATACGCTATTGTGTGTGACCCTCTAGGCCCTTATTTTGACAGCCATGAATAGAATTCACATACCAAGAGCGGGATATAGAAACCCATCTTGGCCCTTGAAGAAATAAGGATCGGGACAGCAGCAACAACAAACCTACGAACACGCACTGTGTAATATAATCTCTTTGTTTTTAATATCTCATAAAGCAGGATACACTCACGTGTCATCGCCATTTTGTTGCTTTATAGTTTGCTGATTTAACTGGATGAATTTACCCTTGACTGCCATGGCCATGGTCTTATAAATTTACTGTCATCCATATCAAAATGGCCTGAGATATATTAGTTCCATAACCCGAAAGCGAAAAATCTTTTCTTGATCATTCAACCATTGTCATGCCACCAATGACGCACCCGACAGGAACTACCTCGCCAAGACTTCATTTCCATGGTTTTTTTCATGCATCAAAGTATGAAATCAAATAACATACATTGGTAATGATATCAAGTTAGGAGACCATTACACATGATCATAGATAGGAACATCCAATGACATGAGAATCATGTGGAGTTCCTATTGGCGGGTCAGTCCTCATGATCTCACTTTTAAAGATCACCAAGTTCGAGCTTCATGAGAAGAAGTCTCAATGCTTATGAGCCCCCAGCACCTGATAGTCATACATCTACTATGTCCAATCCGTAAGATGTATCTAGACTATAGAAAATATATTTAAGATTAATGTCATTGTATCTTGAAGTTCTCATTATATCCTGGGAACTACTATAACCTTTCGATATGATAATTAACCTTTGGAAATTACCATTTCAATAGTGGATGCAGAAAAGAATAAACTATAATGGTAAGAACACATCATTTATAGTGTACTTTACACATAATATGGTAATCTAAAGTGCTGAATAGTTGGGTCTAGGGAACCCACTATTTCAACAGAACCTGCACTGGCGAGCTATTTCTTGTGGATATTGTCTCACAACATCGAGTCCCCATACTAAAAGGGACAAGAATATGTTTTTATATAGAGTGGCATTGACAGTCAATGCATAATGTTGGAATAAATGTGGTATTAATGACACCTCTTCAAAAAACATGATACTCTAATAGACCATAGTAGGATAAAATTAGCCCAACCTGAGAATATGGTGCGAGAGCTTAAACCCTCCCGCATGAGCTCCAGATGACCCGACATGAATTTCCTTTATAACCTAAGGAATTTAATTTCCAAGAATGTAACATAGGATAATTCCATCAAACCCATGTCTGTAGAGAGCCTTCTCATGGTTGGGCCCACTCTAGAGGGTGAACTATGCTATGCACTGACATATTCATTTGTGTTCAGAAATATCCAATAGAAGAACAACACGTTGGAGATACTCGATAAAGGGAGTCTTCCAATAAGAGGAATCTTCAACTGAGGGGGTATAAATAGGTCCTGCTGTGGATGCCCCAATGATCATATTGTTTACCGACATGTTATTTTCATCATCTGGGATGACGGGGGTGATAATCATCTAGTGTGTGCCATGAATAAGTAGGTCATCCTAGTCATTATCTTCAAGGGATTTAGATATACTTGAAAATCCATCGACTCAACCATTCCTTCACTAGGGAACTTGAGTAACCTATGGCTTAGAAGGGAATTGTTCCATCAACTAGAGAGTGTAGCTTAGAAAGGGAACAAGATATAGCTTTCTAAGAATGTAGTCACTATTTATATGCTTGATGAATAATTCAGAGTCTCCCTTGATGTGTAGGTGGGAACATAAATATCAAGGGAAGGATCAAGGCTAGTATAAGAGCCCGATAATCTGACTCATTACTGGTCCATACTTCTGAAATAACTAACTAATATGGAATGAAATCCTATGCTGAGGTGTTGAAGATAACACCCAGTACAACTCTATTGTGGCCAGGATGATTTAGCCTTCTACTAGTTGGGCTTTGGGAGTCACGATAGAAATGAAGCTTCCAAAACGGAATATTCTAATCCACTAATAGGATTACCACATCAAGGTAGTCAAGATCAATGGACTACACCATTGAGGCTGGACAACCATCTTCAAAGTAATCCAAATCTTGACCTTTGATGACCTTATATAGAATGAATAAAATGTCAAACTATTGAAGAATCACTACCCGGAATGCTAGCCTTCCTGTCAACAATGAATGATTTATAATATACTTTAGCGAATCCTCCCAGGACACTGGTTGTGTCTCATACATCTGCAAATAGTTCCACAACATCTGCACTATGAAAACTAGCATAAGGCAACTCTTATCGATAGGAAATTATCTAGAATATTTGTTTAGGAGTAAGAAACTGTGATAATATAAATAGTTTTATTCCCCTTTGTTGTTCTTCTAGGATAGAAGATTACCGAGGGATCATTCCAAGGTGGTCACATAAAATATTGATGACTTCCTTGAGATGGGTGGAATCAGAACCTATGGTTGTAGCAGATATTTCTTGGTATCCTCATATGAATTATGTCACTCTTCATTCGATTGGTAGATGGTACAATTATTCATAATCCCAGATGATGGATTACACTGGATAACCAAATTCATGATGAATAATCTTATATAGGCAAAGAGGTCTTGAACAACTTGGAGCTTCTATAAGTTTTATAGAGGTGGCATTTGAATTTTCTCATTGATCTTCTCCATCTGAAGATGATGAAGAGAAACATCCCAATGGTAATCTTGAAGGCACACTTCAAGAGGTTTCTTTTCTACTAATAGGATAAAAGGAATCTAAAAAATTTCATAGGATCATTAACATGGTCCTTACACTTACAGGGTTTGACCAGAAAATCATCAATGTAGCATTCCACTAATATCCCAAGAACATTCTTAAACATGTGGTGCATGGCTTGTTGATATGTGGATCATAGATTATTTTCATAAAAGGGAATTACCTGATAGTATAATGTTCCTTTGAGCACTATGAAGTGGGTAGCATCTTCATCCTCATGGATCATTCAGATATAATGATATTTGAAATACCCGTCTATGAATGAAAGATCCTCCAATCAGTTTTGGCATTGATCAAAATCACTATTATTGGAAGGGGAAAATAGTCCTTTTAAAAATGGAGGTTGAGTTCATGGAATTTGATACAAAAACCTTATTTTTCCATTTTTCTTCTCGATAGGAATGATTTTGGATATAAATATGGGGTATAGAACTTCTTATGAGAGGTTGGATTTGATAAGATTATCCAATTCAGCCTCTGGCATGACCCTATGATAGTGGTATATTTTTCTAAGGGGATAATTGAACACACGATGGTTCACTAGGAGACCAAGATGGTGGATTATGACTTGAGGGCCCAATCCCACCATCCCATAATAACTCTATCTAAATACATTTAGAATTTATATTAATAATTCCATGTACTGCTAATTTTCTTCCTCAAGTAGGGATGAACTAATCATCATTGGCCTTGGATTTGTCTCAGTGCCATGATTCACCTGAACCAACTCATTGATAGTGGTGGAGAAACCTTCCTTTAATGTAGGAGTAGAATCTTCCAAATCATCCTCATCGTCTAAAGCATGGGTGATCAATGGGAGAAGATAGTTCATCAAGGCCTAATGATTCTGAAGGAACACTGATACCCATTTGCAAAGATAAAAAATCTTTACAAGGTACCTTATGCTCTACTAAAACCATGGTAACATAAGCTATTAACCTGATTCCATCTGGAATTCAACTACATGGTCTATGCATGATATCAAATCAATGGTGGCTGGTCAGTTTTTGGTGACTCATTCGGGATCCATGGAACTGATGAAGGTGTCATGAGATGGTGTCTACTTGGTTAACGTTTTTGATACATCATAGATGTAGGGGTTTTTGGAATCACCCAATCATGTCATGTTTTGGAGTATGTGGTCATCATCATAAGTTCCTTTTACTTGGGAACATGTCTCCCTTTTTTCTTGTAAATGATGGAGCAGTGTCCAACATTTGGCATCATGGACTCCAAATGATGAATTGGGAAGATGAAATAATCCTCCAAATCGTTCCATGGTTCGACGACATTGTTCATGTGCTCATTACAATTGGTTTGAACTTTCTTATCCATGCTATGGTAATAGCTGGTATATGTATAACTAGCTTCAAAAAAGTCAAAGGGGGTGAATCAACATTGATTATTCCTACTCGACCATTGAGGTAGTACTTTCGGCATAGGTGATATGAGAAGAAAAAAGTGACATGTAGAAGAATCCAGGTCCTATCAATCAATGCATTATAAGTGGCATCCTATGAGAGAAGCCTGAATTCTGTTTTTACTACCAAACCACTAAAATAGGTCTTCAAACTGATTCTGACACACGATCTTTGTTTGTTCCTATCATAACCCTATATCATCAGGTTAGATGGGCTAAGATCTTCTTCACTCAATTTTATGTTGTGTAGTTTCAGGGTCAGGTTGATATTAATCCTGGAACCTATGTCCACTAGACAATGACAAAAATCGATTCTATTTAATTGGATGGTGATGTACAATGGGGAGGTTTTCCATTGTAGTAGAGAGCCGTAGAATTATTCTAACAATGAGATGATGGCCCAAAATTATGCTATCTCAACTTCCTCATTGTAAAAGGTCGCTACAGCTACAACCTATATTTAAAAACAGAGGGGGATTTTCAAGGGTTCTTAAAGGACCTCATGCATATCCTCTCACAAGAAGAGGGTATTGATAATCAAGAGATTCGTAAGAATTCTTGTGAGGTGCTTCAAAACATCGTACCTCCATGCTAAGTGCACATTTTTACATATGGGGGTTTCTCTTTTCCAGGAGGCTTAGTAGAAATTGCATGTCAAATCATAAGTTTTTTACTAGTGCTGGAAATGTCATGCCCCTCATTAGACAAATTTCTAAGGGTCACTATTGGATAGGTTTCAGATTATTGAGACCAAGATACAATTGGACGTGATGGATCATGATAAAGTCACAACTATTTTTCTTGATCGAGTGGCATGATCAATGGTAGCAATGAGTATGCTAGGATGGTGTTAGAATATTATGTTTCCTGAGCCCAACATATAGATTATTTCCTCGACTTTTTAGCATGCACACCTTGGCTTGAAGCACTGCCTGAGCATTCCAATGATTCTCTTATCCTCGGTTCCTTCGATGATAGTGTTAGTCAGGGACATTCAGAGTGCTCCCCTAATACTCTTCATCACAGGGAACCATGTAAGTATCCACCAACTCATTGATATTCACATAGGAATACTACTAGATATCATTAGAGGATTCTTTCTATGTTGGGTGTACTCTAGGAGTGATTACCATCTATGAAGGCATAAAATCTTCATGAGCATGAGATGGATTCAATGTTGGTGGGGGATCTTCTTTCTCTTGTGAAGTCAACGCTTACTCTTCGGAGAAGTAGAAAACGAAGTGGACATAGATGCAACATCTTCTGGAGAAGTCACGGTAACTCTAGGAGCATTGGGATGGCCTAAGAGGACACAGATGACACCATAGGTGTGAGATACTTCTATAAAAACCAACCATTCATCATAATTCTGAGATCCATGGATGGAGACCTACTACCATCCACTAGAACATTCATTGTCACTATCGTGCATAAGGAAGAGACATGCCACATGTTGTGAGGTGGGGCCCAGTATGTCTATACCAATTTCCACCTAGTCTTGGATCCAATACTTGAACGCATAGAATATAATAATGGTATGTCCATAGATCCTATAGCAGGGGCAGTAGTCTGGGTGATCAATGAGCTCAACCTCTTTTGTATTTCTACATACTGAAAGCTTCAGAATTCATTAATCTAAGGAACTATGGAAATATACAAGAACATAAGATTCATTAAAATATTAGGTCTAGTTTATCCTATCCGGGAAGGGAACTCTAGGAGCCTTACCTTAACATCGTGTTGGAGCCTCACGGTGGTTGGAGCCTGGTTTACAGACCTCAGTGGTGGTTCTTAACAGGGTGGTGCCTATCTATTCTAGGATCGGATATAATGATCCTGAGGTTAGGACTAAGGCCATTTCCCTTATCAAGGATATTGGTGAGTCTCTTCTTGTAACAACTCTAGTTGTATGGGGGCTCTAGTTGTGCGATGATAGTAGTCTCCACCTTGGCGGCTCTTCTTGTAGAAGCAGGAGGAGACAAAAATCACTCCTACATGGCTTTCTTCAAGGTTTCTTCTATAACTAGGCCTTGTTAGTGATATCCTAAAAACCACCTAGGATGTTTTGAGGAATGAGTGAGGGGACCTGCTCAGTCTTGATACTACCCACACACTTTGTCAATAGATTCTCTTAAGTCAACGGCATGTCAAGTGAATACATGTGGCCCTTCCATCGGGTGAAAAAATATGCAACATGTTCATCTGGTAATTTCTTGCACATTAAGTGGTCCTAAATACTAGTCTTGTTTGTGGGATCAAAACTAATATTGAAATTTCCTATGAAGATCTTTCCAACCAATGAATGACCCAATGGGTAGCTTGATTTACTAGATTAACACCATTCCATCAAATTTATACACAAAACATCAGATCATGAAGGACTCTTGTTGTTCTATAGTTCCCAACATGGGTCCTCATCATGAGAATATGTGTGCTAGAAGTTATAGCCATTCAACCATCCCATTGAAGGGGTCTAAGGTGGGATTCCCTAAATCCTAGGGGATATCTCATATTATCCACCCACATCAGATATATCTTTCCATTAGGTGGGATTTCCACCTGTCACATCTCTAGGGATTAGAGATGATAAATGAGTGTGAATATTTGATTATCTAGCCATGGGTTTTTGTCTTGATGATGATTCCCTACTACTAAACATTTGGTAGTCTCATCAACATGATTTTAAGGCTCAGCGGCTGGTGGAGAAGCCTGTGGAACGGGTTGAGGGGCGGCTTGTTTTGGATTCTAGAGAGGGTCACCATGCTTCTTGGGTGGATTTGGTGAAACATACCATATCTGTTTTCCAAAAACAATAGTGTCTAACCTATCGGGATGCAAAATAAAATCAACATCGATTTTTCATAGTTGACCGAGATAGACCTGTAGATGCCCCTGCTATCCCAAATATTGAGTGGAAGGATTGTGTTAAGTATCATTGTTATTAGGGTTTAAGTCTACATGATGCTTATCAAGGTTCTCATCAATGATACTCCATTGATATTCAATATTCTAGACCAAGGAATACATGGTGGGATCTACCTCTATAATCTAAGCATCATCAGATGGGATAGGTGGTTTAATTGTCCCGAAATGTTGTTTACCCTTGTTGGGGTATCGAACATTGTGAAATGACATGGATGGTTCTTTGAGGCTGTCAACTTTCCATTTATGGTGATTAAGGACACATGTAGGTTCCACCTGATGATGTATTTCCCTAGGGACTGGGTTTTCTATATCAAATACCACACTGATGTCCCAGTCTCTATTTATCACAGGGACAACAATGTTCATTGTGATGGTTCCTGGAGGCATATCCTCAGTGTCGCCAGGAAATTCATGTTGTCAGAGGATTGGAATGAGGTGGAGAGTTGCATAATTCCCCTATCCCTAGATCTACAAATGCAGGGTTGTGTCTTAAACAATTTAGTGGAGCACTGTGAATCTCTAAATGCATCATTTGTTTAGGGTCCGTTGGTTGCCAAGTGACACAGGGTGATGGGATATTGGAAGCACCACAAACTCGACCATGTGTCACTAATGTTGGATGTCATAAAAATTATCCTAGTTATTTGGGAACACCACTTTATATTTCAAGAGGAGAAAACATGTTGCCCATATGATTCAGTGAAATCACAAAACACTGTATTGGGTGCGGGCCACCAGAATGTTGATGTCAGGAACCAAAATTGGCTAGAACAGCTCAGACAACTGATTTTGTAGCTAGAGTTTCCCATAGGATTCCCTATTCGGAAGTGGGATCCTACTCTTAGATAAACCAAGCATCAACGATGTAGGATGAAAAAATGACAAGGGGAACTAGTGTGGACCAGTATGATGGTAAATTGTCCACTGGAAAAGCCACTACGCAGGATTCTTGATTACCATATGTTAGACCATTTCTCAGAGATTGTTATGACTACAACATCATGTCTTTGTAGGATTGGGTATCTATCACTGCTTCATGTGGAAGTTAATTTTCAATTAGTGGTGATTCTGGTGGGTGATTTTCATCTGTCAAACTCTAGGAAAAATATATGTGATCTATGGTGTAGGTAGAGAATGAAACCAACAACGATAATGAGGACTGCATCATGAGAGCATGGAAGGGAGATAAGTCTTCCTCTTCTTGGATATACCTATGAAGGGATTTCGGAATGTTGTGGATCTCACCTTCTATGAGGATTAACATCACCTAGAAAGCTCCTTCCATAGACTCTGATGCATAGAACTAGGGTGAAGGCTCCATCAATTAATTTAAATTGGATTTAGAATCCGAGAAGTGAATAGAATTGATAATGACTTGGCGATTCCTGGATTCCTTCCTTCAGCAGTGACAATATTTCCGTCTTCCACAGGATGACTCTTAATGGTTGGTACATGGTTCGATGTGAGGACTTTCATGATATGAATAAGAGAGGACCTCTGATTTAGTTTACTAGTATATGAAGAGGAATGAAATATTGGTTTCCATCGGAGCGGGGAGGAACTCCACTCATATTGGTGTCAGAGTGGGGAGGTACTCCACTCTGGTTATTGACATAGTAGGGAGGGCCTCTATGGTGGGAAGCATGATCATAGGGAAGACCTATGAACTAGTTGTAGGAAATGTACGGAGGACCTCCATGGTGATTAGTTCTACAGAGGATATGACCTCCACTTAATCCATGTATGGAATTAGGAGAGCCTTGGTATTGGTGGTCTAGGAAATGGGGAGGGCCTCTATGTAGGGTGTGACAAGGCGGGGAGGACCTATGATTTGGTCGATGCTGGTAACATTGGGAGGAACTCCATGTTGGGTGTGAGAGTGGGGAGGATCTCCACTCTTGCAGTCAATGGTACAGGATGGACCTCCATACTAGATCTCAACATCACGGATTGACCCGTAAAGGCTACTAGACATGTCGACAACTAAAGAGTCAACACAGACATCTCCTAGGGTGGATAAGGTCTCAATTTTAATCAGGCACTAGTGAGTCCCTACTCTATAGTGGAAAGTATATGGTGGAATTCTCTAGAGGATACATGGGACACTAAATCTGTTCAAGATGATACCACATGGTAGGAATCCTCCAGTGTTTTTGCTCATCATTGGTTTTGGGTCATCCGAACTAGGGCCGGTGGAGTAGGGGGATAAACCACTTCTTCCTCTGCCTAAGGGAACAGCTACTAGTTGAATGGATGAGGCTTGTTGTGTCCCCTACATCGAAGCTTCCATGATGTCATTATAGCCGGGATGACTTAGCCATCCCCTACCTATTCGGCATAGGGTATCGAGTCATAAGAATGCTCCAGGGAGAGGCTACTGAAGTGGTTTGTTTATTAGAGTGGGGAACATCAGCTCCCTGCGTGGCCCTTGGAGGTGATCATGTTGATGAGGTGTGGAATCCTATAGGTCATAGAGGTCCATATACCTCATGGGAATGACCCCCTACTTCTCATACCCGGATAAGATGGCATCTATCAGCATCCTCTGAAGAATCTGTGAGGGTGATTTGGGTCATGGGAACCTGGTACCCATAGTTTTGGCTAAAATCATGGTTCTGATGGAGTCGTGTGGGATTATTGTGTTGGCATTCCTTCTTCCCCTATGTCTTTGGGTGAGGGTGATTGGTCTATTATATCTTGGGTCCAACAAACCCGAAACTTTCAGCGGTCAATGTGGATATATAGAATGAAATTACCAATACCCAATTGTTGTTCAATCTTCTATGGTTGTAGAGAGAGATCCACGCTGAAGATGTCATAGAACAGAATTTATAATGATTAAATTCCCCAATTTATGGTGAGTTCCACCCTAGGCCGACTATTTTCATGATGTGACCTAGTGCTGGATATATGGATTCTGTGAAATTCTTATCTACTATTTCCACAAATGATACTAGTCCCAATGTTTATGAGAATGGTCTCACATTGGGTTCAACATTTCAATTTCGGATTATTTTTCCATAGCACGCCACCATGCTTGTTATTGTTCGTTGATGCCACATTATTTCACCACATTTCCACTTTCCAAATGAATGATATAATCATCACGTCCTTGGTGATCTATTCTCATCTATTGAAATAAGTTGATGGGATGTTGGTTCCTACATCCATGGATTCCTCATGGGAATTTATTTCCTTGTTTGGGTCTCCTCATATATTAAGACATGTTTCGTGAAAAAAATTCCAAGTGAAAAATCTTTATGGATGTGGGTTAATCACACTACTTCTATCAAGAAATTTCAAGGTGTCTTGATAGGGAAGAAACCATCGGCCTGGGGAGTAGTCACATTGGGAATCACTATAATGTCTGGAAACATGAACATTGGTCACCTGAATTCTTCCCCATAGTATGGAATCACATGGGTGCAGAAGCCAAGGCATCCCACACCGATTCAATCTTATATTATTCTAGATGCATGAATTTATAGGTTTTCTTCAGGTATCCCATGTTAAACATAGGGTATCAGTGTAACTGGTCTCAAGTTTAATGCCTTACAAATATGAATAAATTAATTAGAACACCCCATAGAGGCAGATCAAAGAGGTACATCCCTAGGAGAGAGCACCTAGAAGATTTACCAGATGGGTGGGTTAGAACACCCTGTGAGAGTAGAACCAAGGTGGAATATCCCATGAAGGGAATATTTCACATGATGTATGAGGATCTAGACACTGCTATGGGTGGATCAGGGAGGTGCACACCCAGGAGGGGAACCTTGGTTTACTCTTGGTCAGATCATGAGGGAAGATCCAGGAGCTGTGTCCAATAAAGGGAATATGTCACACCCATAATGATGATTTATACACCAATGTAGGTGGATAATGGTGGTGAACCCCTAAGAGGGGGCACCTTGGTTTACCATTGGTTTTGACTGAACCATAATTAGGGGCCCTACATAACCTTTTTAGAATAAAAAAAATAAAAACCCACATAGCTAGATAGATTTTTTGGGGTTTTTTCATTTGAGATACCCTTCAAAATAAGATTTCTCTTGATTGGATTGTGTGGGGACTAACCAAGTGAGCTTCTTGAGGTGATACTAGGGGCAAGGATGGTACATATGGGGCTTACGTGTATGAACTACCATGGTTGGATTCATGATCGTTCAAGATGTCATGGCCTGGGTGAGGAAGATGATGCATTTTGGATAAATTGGATGAAATGGATGGAGTGGATGGATTTTTGATGGTGTTGGGATTGAACCTGAAGGAAACATTATATTTATCCTAATTAGCTATTAATAAATGTCTACATAGGTTAGGAAGATAATTTTGGGATTACCCATAAGGAGGATTCCTGTAGAGCATACGGTTGGGGATTATGTGTAGGTGCAGACCATAGATAAAAAGGTTGGGGATTACATGTATGAACAAGCCTTATAGAGATGTTTATTATAGCATCCCGCCTCTTTATCACATAAACTTTCATTACATTTAACAAAACTGAGGATCTTTAAGGTTTAGTATCTTGGAAACCAGGAACTTTAAACATGAAAACATAAAACATTTTTCTAAAACACTTGAAAGGCTTCTCCTCATGTTCATCCTAGGTTCATTACTGCATCACATAACCATGGAGCATACATCAAAAGAAAGGGTGAGCAAAAATCCCAGTAAGGAAAACAAGAGAAACATTTTACATGTGAACTTGAGATACTTCAATAAGGTCATGAAAAAGAACATTAAGGCATGAGAATGAAATAAGGAGGCATATCATAATAAAAATAACATTTTTCATAACTTGAAAATGTGGATACATAATTTATCATAGATAATCATGAACATATCACCAAGGTCCATCCCCAAGGTGTCATTTGAAAATTACCAAGGTTATTCACCAAGGTATCGTGAAAATTGTAATCTCTAGTGGTTACATCATTACCCAGTGCATTGGAGCGCTATCAGGGCACAACCTTAAATTTTCCTTTATTATCATGTGAGACACATATATCATCATCAAACATTTCATAAATAACCCATATAGCATAAAATAAATGGGTTTCATTTCATAATCACAACGTTTTAAAAACTGCTTTAAAGACATGATCTTTACGTCACTTTAAAACCCACAGAAAAGGAAGGTGGGTCTCATTTATGTAAATATAAGAATTTAAAATAGAAAATTTTGGTATATATGTGAATACCCCTTTATAATAAAAAGCTTTGAGTATTCACTTAATAATATAAAAGAACTTTAGAAAAAGAGAGAGACATTTTGAGACTGAAATTCTGCAGCAAAACGGCTATGTTACGAGGTTTTAGAAGACATTAAAAAGAGAGGGAAAATGGGTCAAACATTCATAAATGACCAATAAAACAGTAGATGGACATAATAAGAAGGATACATGATAATGGTATTTCAATTTCAAGGACATACCATTTGAAATGAAAACATGGAAGGAAGACAAAAATTAGATTTCTCTTATGAAAGTTCGGCAGCCTAACGGCGTTACTTAAACTTCAACAAAAATGATTTGAAAAGATCAAATAGGGTCTCTCATCATGTGAACATAAGAGTTAAGTATGATAGATATAGATATAATTCCCCAAAATAATTAAAAAGGAACTTGAAAGACTTGAAATGAAAGTAGAACTTTGAAAAGAATGAGAAGGGTGAAAGAATCGCTTAAAAAAATTCGGCATCCTAACGTCGCCACTTAAAACTTCAAAATACTGAATTGAAGAGATCAAATGGAGTCTCTCATAATATGAAAATAAGAGTCCAGTATGATAGATATAGAGATCATACCCCAACATAACAAAAAGGAACTTTAAAGAATTGACATGAAAGTAGAACTTCAAAACGAGAAGGGTGAAGAACCACTTAATAAATTCGGCAGCCTAACAGCGCCACTTAAAACTTCAAAATACTGAATTGAAGAGATCAAATGGGGTATCTAATCATATTAACATAAGAGTACAGTATTATAGATATAGAGATCATAACCCAACATAACAAAAAGGAACTTGAAAGAATTGACATGAAAGTATAACTTCAAAACGAGAAGGGTGAAGAACCACTTAATAAATTCGGCAGCCTAACGGCACCACTTAAAACTTCAAAATACTGAATTGAAGAGATCAAATGGGGTATCTCATAATATGAACATAAGAGTCCAGTATGATAGATATAGATATCATACCCCAACATAACAAAAAGGAACTTGAAATAATTGACATGAAAGTAGAACTTCAAAACGAGAAGGGTGAAGAACCACTTAATAAATTCGGCAGCCTAACGACGCCACTTAAAACTTCAAAATACTGAATTGAAGAGATAAAATGGGGTCTCTAATCATATGAACATAAGATTCCAGTAAGATAGATATAGAGATCATACCCCAACATAACAAAAAGGAACTTCAAAGAATTGACATGAAAGTAGAACTTCAAAACGAGAAGGGTGAAGAAGCACTTAATAAATTCGGCAGCCTAACGGCGCCACTTAAAATATCAAAATACTGAATTGAAGAGATCAAATGGGGTATCTCATCATATAAACATAAGAGTCCATTATGATAGATATAGATATCATAAACCAACATAACAAAAAAGAACTTGAAAGAATTGACATGAAAGTAGAACTTCAAAACGAGAAGGGTGAATAACCACTTAATAAATTCGGCAGCCTAACGGCGCCACTTAAAACTTCAAAATACTGAATTGAAGAGATCAAATGGGGTCTCTCATCATATGAACATAAGAGTCCAGTATTATAGATATAGAGATAATACCCCAACATAACAAAAAGTAACTTGAAAGAATTGACATGAAAGTAGAACTTCAAAACGAGAAGGGTGAAGAACCACTTAATAAATTCCGCAGCCTAACAGTGCCACTTAAAACATCAAAATACTGAATTGAAGAGATCAAATGGGGTCTCTCATCATATGATCATAAAAGATCAGTATGATAAATTTAGAGATCATACCCCGACATAACAAAAAGGAACTTGAAATACTTTACATGATAATAGATCTTGAAAAATGAGAAGGGAGAAAGAATCCGTTACAAAAATTTCGGCAGCCTAACGGCGCCACTTAAAACATCATAAAACGAAATAATGAGAGAAAGAGGGGATCTCTCATTATATGAACATGAAAAGGGAAGTAAGAGGAGTATAAAAGAACATCCTTTAACATAAGAACATGGAGCATAAAAGAAATTACATAAAAGACATTTCTTGAAAAGAAAGAGAGAGATCGGATCCCTTACCTTAAAACATAACTCTTAAAACTCAAAGGTTGGGACCTTGAGGGCTTGGGGGCACCATGGTAGGACTCCTTGGGAGGTAATGAGACCATAACTTCGTTGGGGGAGAGTGGGGAGTCGAATGGATGAGAGGATGGCTTGGTATTTATAGGGAAAGTGAGGGGACAATGCATTAATGGCAAAGGGACACCTCATTAGTGGTTTTGGAAAAACCATGGGCTTTCCCATGGTATTTTCCCATGGTATTGGCCACTTGGGACACCTCATACCTTATCTCACTATTCATAATTCGAACATATTGATTACAAACTTAATACATCATTTAATGATGTCATTAAACACCCGTAACTTAAAAACTGTATTTTCACTATTCATCAAAAATTCAACTTTCTCAGAATAATCCCAAAATTTCACCTTAACCAAATATCAACGCTCTGATTAAAAATATGAAATCCATTTTATAAAAATATTTTTCTAAATATTTTTAATTTAATTTTTAAATAAAAACACTATTCACCGAAAATTCATTTTTTTCAGAAAAAACCCCAAAAATTACCATAGCATAATATCGGTGCTCTGAGTTCAAAAATGAAATCCGTTTTATAAAAATAATTATCCAAATATTTTTAATTAAATTTTTAATTAAAAAACACTATTCACTCGAAAAAACTAATACATGAATAATAATTTATGAAACTGTTATTTAACCATTTTATTGAATCACATTACTTAATCAAGGTGCCTAGATTATATTAATACTTTCTTTAAATTAGATTACTAATCCATTTGGACACATTACTAATCCTAATCATAAAATCACTATTCATAATTTACTATTCATTAAAAATTAAGTTGATCTTATTAGACTCTAAATTTCGCACTGAACATAATTGTAGAAGACCATTTTTCGAAAATCATTACACATTTTTAATTATTTAAGGTTTACACAACCATTTTTAAAATATCCTTTTTCTAAAATTCATCAAAAATATGCATACTATATTTATCCGGTCATTTGAAAATTCATAAACATCATCATAAGAAGAAATCCCAATTTTTAATTAAAACAAAGGATTACACAAGGCAGTTACGGTCTCCTTACATAGCCCCTTATCACACCAGCATAGGACCTAAGTGTAAGGTGTGCTAAGGTGAGAGAATCTGAGGGAGGCTCGACCAACATCACACGAGTAGTAATTTCTATCAGTTTGAACTTCTCAAGAAGGCGATCCCGTTCTAGCTTTATACGATGAAGTTCATCTTGGGTTTGGTCCAGAGCAAAGCCCAGTGGTGCTACCTCCTTCCCAAGTTCTGTTATATGGGATTCGATTGGTCCAAGACTACTGGGTGAGGCCATCGAATCTTCTTTCTATATTAATTAACCAAGATTACTTGTATTTAGAGACAATAATCAAAACGTTTAGTTTGCAGTGGTCATATTGACCAATGGTCATATAACAGTCAAAAACCAACAGTATCATTTTAATTATACTCATGTTATCAAATGAAACATTTTTGTTGAGTATAAAAATAAAAAAACACATAAAATTAGGAAACAATATTTATTCAAAATTTGGGGTTCTTACAATCTTCCCCCCTTAAGAAATTGCGTCCTCGCAATTTTTTTAAAATTAGGTTTTGAAATTTCATTGAAAGTCCCACATCAGAAAAGGAGTCAATAAAACTATTACTTTAAAAGAAATAAATGGAAGTACGAAGGTCACCCGTGTTAGCCGACACTAGGCTTCCATGTAGGAAAACATGGACATGGAGGAGAAAACAAAGGGTCAAGTTCTGAGGGAGAGTGACAGAGAACATGATTAGGAGAAAGTTAACCATAAGAAAATCCCAAAATTATGATGTGTGTAAATGATCTTTGATTACCTAGTAGGAAACGTAAACCAACAACATTTTTTTTACGTTCTTTTTCATAATTTTGAGGAATTCATTTACAACATAGAACAAAAACATAAGGAAATATATCTACCTTCATGTAGAGTTTCACCCTTTAATATGTTTCTACCAAAACTAATCTTTTCTCCCAAATTATGATCATTCAAAACTACTGGGTCTCATCAAAACACAAGAATCATCTTCTAGAGAATCACATAATCCACAAAAGATTAACTATCTATTTCTTCTATCTTTAAACATTATCCCAAAAACAGAAAGGGTAAGGTTAAACAACTCTTCAAAAAGGAAGAATCCCATTGGAATGGAAACTAATTTTAAATCTTAAATGTTCCATGGTAATACCCAAAGATCATCATAGACCATCCCATAAATAACGGTCCTTAAAATTCCTCAAAATAAACCAAACTATGATTAAAACCCAAATACAAGAAGGATTTGATAACATAGTCTTCCAAAATAAACTTCATTGTTCATCTACAAACAACATCAACCACTCCTAACATCTTATAACAAAATTATCTAAACTAAACATATTTTACCCAAGATAGGTTAATCATTCTCATAAGTAACCTAAATTACTATAAGTCCACCATAAATTCATAGATTCTTCAAAATATAAGTCAACCTTACTCCTCAATGAAAATACCGTAGTAATCTATTTACCTCGATCATATAGGGTCCCTAAAACAGTGAACGTATTCCAAAATAATAATCATCTTTTAATCCCTTAATCACCTCTGTTATATCAATACGACAATCGTCGCATTTCCTATCACATTGGTTTTTGGGACATGTTCTTCCATTTCCCGCCATTAACTAAGAAAAGAAACTATAATTAGGGGCTTATTTACTTAGCTAATAATCATGAAAAGGAAACTTTAAGCATAAAAGGATAAACATGTAGAATAAAAGTATATCCTAACTTGCGATCCCTTAGGTTCCAATCTAGGTTATCCATGATCATATATTCTTATGTGAATCTTTATTTTGTTTTATCTGTGTTCCTTTAATAATGGTTCATACTAAGCTTATGAATTTACCAAAGAATATCCCCCGGGAGTGTCATAACCAAGAGTGCAGCAAGGCCCGTTGTCGTGTACTAGTTCCCGTTCGAGTCTAGCTCAAAGCGGTATTTTCAGGTTTTACCCCTATGTACATCTGTGCCAGAGCCACCTCTACCTGCTCGTATCCAGACAGGGATGTATTTTCTTGGAAACCCCTTACTCAATACTCACCAAAATACCAGGAAGATTTCCTATATTTAAACATTTCTATAGGGTTCTTCCTAGATTTTTCATATCCTAATTTCCACAAATAACTAAACCATCCTTTGATACCAACTATAGCATCCCGCCTCTTTATCACATAAACTTTCATTACATTTAACAAAACTGAGGATCTTTAAGGTTTAGTGTCTTGGAAACCAGGAACTTTAAACATGAAAACATAAAACATTCTTCTAAAACACTTGAAAGGATTCTCCTCATGTTCATCCTAGGTTCATTACTGCATCACATAACCTGGGAGCATACATCAAAAGAAAGGGTGAGCAAAAACACAGTAAGGAAAACAAGAGAAACATTTTACATGTGAACTTGAGATAATTCAATAAGGTCATGAAAAAGAACATTAAGGCATGAGAATGAAATAAGGAGGCATATCATAATAAAAATAACATTTTTCATAACATGAAAATGTGGCTACATCATTTAACATAGACAATCATTAACATATCACCAAGGTCTATCCCCAAGGTGTCATTTGAAAATTACCAAGGTTATTCACCAAGGTATCGTGAAAATTGTAATCTCTAGTGGTTACATCATTACCCAATGCATTGGAGCGCTATCAAGGCGCACCCTTAAATTTTCCTTTATTATCATGTGAGACACATATATCATCATCAAACATTTCATAAATAACCCATATAGCATAAAATAAATGGGTTTCATTTCATAATCACAACGTTTTAAAACCTGCTTTAAAGACATGATCTTTACGTCACTTTAAAACCCACAGAAAAGGAAGGTGGGTCTCATGTATGTAAATCCCAGAATTTAAAATAGAAAATTTTGGTATATATTTTAATACCCCTTTAGAAGAAAGAGCTTTGAGTATTCACTTAATAATATAAAATAACTTTAGAAAAAGAGAGAGACATTTTGAGACGGAAATTCTACAGCATAACGGCTATGTTACGAGGTTTTAGAAGACATTAAAAAGAGAGGGAAAATGGGTCAAACATTCATAAATGACCCATAAAATAGTAGATGGACAGAATAAGAAGAATACATGATAATGGTAATGCAATTTCAAGGACATACCATTTGAAATGAAAACATGGAAGGAAGACAAAAATTAGATTTCTCTTATGAAAGTTCGGCAGCCTAACGACATTACTTAAAGTTCAACAAAAATGATTTGAAAAGATCAAATAGGGTCTCTCATCATGTGAACATAAGAGTTCAGTATGATAGATATAGATATAATTCCACAAAATCATTAAAAAGTAACTTGAAAGACTTGACATGAAAGTAGAACTTTGAAAAGAATGAGAAGGGTGAAAGAATCCCTTAAAAATATTCGGCATCCTAACGTCGCCACTTAAAACTTCAAAATACTGAATTGAAGAGATAAAATGGAGTCTCTCATAATATGAACATAAGATTCCAGTATGATAGATATAGAGATCATACCCCAACATAACAAAAAGGAACTTGAAATAATTGACATGAAAGTAGAACTTCAAAACGAGAAGGGTGAAGAACCACTTAATAAATTCGGCAGCCTAACGACGCCACTTAAAATTCAAAATACTGAATTGAAGAGATCAAATGGGGTCTCTCATCATATGAACATAAGATTCCAGTATGATAGATATAGAGATCATACCCCAACATAACAAAAATGAACTTGAAAGAATTGACATGAAAGTAGAACTTCAAAACGAGAAGGGTGAAGAACCACTTAATAAATTCGGCAGCCTAACAGCGCCACTTAAAACATCAAAATACTGAATTGAAGAGATAAAATGGGGTATCTCATCATATGAACATAAGAGTACAATATGATAGATATAGAGATCATACCCCAACATAAAAAAAAGGAACTTGAAAGAATTGACATGAAAGTAGAACTTCAAAACGAGAAGGGTGAAGAAACCACTTAATAAATTCGGCAGCCTAACGGCGCCACTTAAAACATCGAAATACTGAATTTATAAGATCAAATGGGGTCTCTCATCATATGAACATAAGAGTCCAGTATGATAGATATAGATATCATACCCCAACATAACAAAAAGGAAATTGAATGAATTGACATGAAAGTAGAACTTCAAAACGAGAAGGGTGAAGAACCACTTAATAAATTCGGCAGCCTAACGGCGCCACTTAAAACTTCAAAATACTGAATTGAAGAGATCAAATGGGATCTCTCATCATATGAACATAAGAGTCTAGTATGACAGATATAGATATCATACCACAACATAACAAAAAGGAACTTGAAAGAATTGAGATGAAAGTAGAACTTCAAAACGAGAAGGGTGAAGAACCACTTAATAAATTCGGCAGCCTAACGGCGCCACTTAAAACTTCAAAATACTGAATTGAAGAGATCAAATGGGGTCTCTCATCATATGAACATAAGAGTCCAGTATTATAGATATAGAGATCATACCCCAACATAAAAAAAGGAACTTGAAAGAATTGACATGAAAGTAGAACTTCAAAACGAGAAGGGTGAAGAACCACTTAATAAATTCGGCAGCCTAACAGTGCCACTTAAAACTTCAAAATACTAAATTGAAGAGATCAAATGGGGTCTCTCATCATATGATCATAAAGGTTCAGTATGATAAATTTAGAGATCATACCCGACATAACAAAAAGGAACTTGAAATACTTTACATGATAATAGATCTTGAAAAATGAGAAGGGAGAAAGAATCTGTTACAAAAATTTCGGCAGCCTAACGGCGCCACTTAAAACTTCATAAAAAGAAATAATGAGAGCAAGAGGGGATCTCTCATTATATGAACATGAAAAGGGAAGTAAGAGGAGTATAAAAGAACATCCTTTAACAAAAGAACATGGAGCATAAAAGAAATTACATAAAAGAGATTTCTTGAAAAGAAAGAGAGAGATCGGATCCCTTACCTTAAAACATAACTCTTAAAACTCAAAGGTTGGGACCATGAGGGCTTGGGGGAACCATGGGAGGACTCCTTGGGAGGTAATGAGACCAGAACTTCTTTGGGGGAGAGTGGGGAGTCGAATGGATGAGAGGATGGCTTGGTATTTATAGGGAAAGTGAGGGGACAAGGCATTAATGGCAAAGGGACACCTCATTAGTGGTTTTGGCAAAACCATGGGCTTTCCCATGGTATTTGCCCATGGTATTGGCCACTTGGGACACCTCATACCTAATCTCACTATTCATAATTCGAACATATTGATTACAAACTTAATACATCATTTAATGATGTCATTAAACACCCGTAACTTAAAAACTGTATTTTCACTATTCATCGAAAATTCAACTTTCTCAGAATAATCCCAAAATTTCACCTTAACCAAATATCAACGCTCTGATTACAAATATGAACTCCATTTTATAAAAATATTTTTCTAAATATTTTTAATTTAATTTTTAAATAAAAACACTATTCACCGAAAATTCATTTTTTTCAGAAAAAACCCCAAAAATTACCATAGCATAATATCGGTGCTCTGAGTTCAAAAATGAAATCCAATTTATAAAAATATTTATCTAAATATTTTTAATTAAATTTTTAATTAAAAAACACTATTCACCCGAAAAAACTAATACTTGAATAATAATTTATGAAACTGTTATTTAACCATTTTATTGAATCACATTACTTAATCAAGGTGCCTAGATTATATTAATTCTTTCTTTAAGTGAGATTACTAATCCATTTGGACACATTACTAATCCTAATCATAAAATCACTATTCATAATTTACTATTCATCAAAAATTAAGTTGATCTTATTTGACTCTAAATTTCGTACTGAACATAATTGTAGAAGACCATTTTTCAAAAATCATTACACATTTTTAATTATTTAAGGTTTACACAACCATTTTTGAAAAATCATTTTTCTAAAATTCATCAAAAATATGCATACTATATTTATCCGGTCATTTGAAAATTCATAAACTTCATCATAAGAAGAAATCCCAATTTTTATTTAAAACAAAGGATTACACAAGGCAGTTACGGTCTCCTTAAATAGCCCCTTATCACACCAGCATAGGACCTAAGTGTAAGGTGTGCTAAGGTGAGACAATCCGAGGGAGGCTCGGCCAACATCGCACGAGTAGTAATTTCTATCAGTTTGAACTTCTCACGACGGCGATCCCCTTCTAGCTTTATACGATGAAGTTCAGCTTGGGTTTGGTCCAGAGCAAAGCCCAGCGGTGCTACCTCCTTCCCAAGTTCTGTTAGATGGGCTTCAATTGGTCCAAGACTACTGGGTGAGGCCATCAAATCTTCTTTCTATATTAATTAACCAATATTACTTGTATTTAGAGACAATAGTAAAAACTTTTAGTTTCCAGTGGTCATATTGACCAATGGTCATATAACAGTAAAAAACCAACAGTATCATTTTAATTATACTCATGTTATCAAATGAAACATTTTTGTTGAGTATAAAAATAAAATAACACATAAAATTAGGAAACAAGATTTATTCGAAATTTCGGGTTGTTACATTGATTGTGACTTACTCCAAGAGGCATCAACATTTTGGGATTGGATGGATTTCATTTTTGTTAAAAACATATAATACCACATGAGTCATTCTCAGTGTGATAAATAAGAGGAAGTAGTAAACCTGACACTTGTGTCATGAAAGATGCATCAACGAGTGACCATGTGGGGCTGATTAGTCACTAAAAGTGGCTAATATTCATTTTTAATATCTTTATATTCATTGTTACAAAGTCCATAAACATTGTTTATAGTGAATTACATAAATAGAACTTCATTTCTCATCTTAAATGCAATTCATGTTTAAAATGAAAATTTGGGACCAATCATTCAATTGTTTGTGGACAACATTATATTCATTTTATGAATTTGAAATTTTGGGATATTATTGATCCCTTTGTTTGGAAAATTTTATCTTGTAGGTCCGATGGATGAATCCCAAGGGAAGATGGATAATTTTGCACCTGAATGCAGAAATTTGCTGCAGAAAGTATAATGGGCCTAAGGCCCATCAAACAAATATGGGGCCCACAAACCAAGCCCAATGAAGTTAAAATTTTTAAAGTAGAAATATAAAAATATGAGGATCATTTTATTCAACTGTGTCTGAATCTAATTCCGAATTTTTCATGATGATAAATGGATCTGAAGCTGAGATTTAAATGGTGGACCCGACATTAATGCACATAAAGTCATCCCACCATTTCGACCCTAACATTTAAACGGCGGAGCTAAATGTCCTGATATTTTTAAATCGGATAGAGGACAAATGGAAGAAGATATTTGTCTTCTACGACCTCTCATGATTCGGCCTCCATAAATTAAATATGCGAACGTCAAAATGGTGGACGAATATGGACAGTATTTCGGGTTAACTTCGAAACGTCAATTTCCTTTTGATTATTCACCCTCGTTTTAACTCTATTAATTGTTGGGGGGAGAATTAATTGTTGGGGTGGACCTAAGGCTCCTAATATTCCTATATAGAGATGGTGGTGAATAGAATTATCATCTAACATTTTTCTTTGAATCCATGTTTTTTCCTTTCAATTGTAATTTCCCGCTTTTGTTTTGTAATGGCATCGTCAATTTTTCTAATGTAGGTTTTTCATTCATATTCAGTATTTTAATAAAATTTCTTATTCTTCTTCACTTTTTATTTTCCTTTTCAACACACATTGATACCTTTTAATCATGGTGTGAAATTATTCACACCAGTACTTGTGATTTCAATCACACAATGATGGAGTGTTCGTTATTTTAATAATTTTCTTCTTCTTAAATTCCGCCCCCACAAGTCTACAACCCGATTCCATTGGTACAATAGCAGCAATGGAGGGCTAACCTCTTAAGAGTTGATCCGAGGGAGTAGCAAGGTCAGGGATTGACTGTTATTTCAAGTACTTAATATTTAAATCTATTCGTTATTTTAGGATTTCCATTTGATGAGTTACATTCTTTCCCATCTTTTCCCACTTTAACGATGACACATTTTTAGTGCTAGTACGTTCTATTTTATTTGAGTGCTCATTAAAGTGATCCTCAATTTTAATTGGTGATTGGCCTTGGAATTTTGTAGGGATTAAATTGGGGAATGATTTGGAAGAATTATGTCATTGTTTGGATATGTCTTGAATTAATGACATGAAATTTTCTAAGAAAAGAAATTCATCCAATCCACCCCAAGCAAAACCCTAAGATCAACCCACCATCAATAATTGTTTAGTTCACATCATTTTTTATTATATGTTATTTAAATTATATCTTTATTTCTCCAATTAAAATCAACCTCAATGTTGGCCACTTCATATCCAATCCATCAACAAATCATAGTGTCTCAAGGTTTCTTCTTCGGTCCCTATGGATTCGATCCCTACTTGTACTTCAACGACCACTTTTACCAATAGGGTAAATTTGGGCGCAACCAAATTTTGGCACCGTTTCCGGGGACCCAAGTAAGTTTTCTTAGACACCCACCTTCTATTCTCACCTAACTTCTTTTTTCTCACCTATATTTCTCTTTTCTTTTCCCCTTTCTGTTTTCGTGTGTCCAAAAAAAATCCAAATCCAAATTTTATTCAACTCGAATGGAGTATCATCAAAAATTTCCTTTCATAAACTCAGGCTGGAATCAAATAGAAAATAAATAATGGGAATCCCCTCAGATAGAAAATTACTTTGATCAACACTTGAATGATTACCCCACACCCGATAACATGAACAATCAATGGGATGCTGAATGTTTAAATGATCAATTAAAATACCTATCAAGAATGATTGAAAAGATAAATAATGAGGAAGTACATGATGTACAAACATATATCAACCCTAATCCTAAAAAAATTATTGAACAATTGTGTGAACAAATGGATAAAATGAATTCAGAAGATTCATCTTTCAGATTAGAATTACAAAGCTTTAAGACTTTTGAGGAACCCGTTCCCACTCAATATGTTCTTTCCTCATCATTGATAGATGAATATTTTATCCCAAAAACATCACATGAATTGAAAAAAGAACTAACCTTTGGATATGGGATAACTGAACAAGATCAGGGAAATGTTGATGGGTATTTAAATCAGGAGGAAATTAATTTTTCGGATTCACAAGGGGAAAATTTGTCTTTATGAATTGAGTGTTAAGAATATTACTCCAATAAATTTTTTTTAGAATCACCGATCATTGAACCATTGGGAGATATAATGAATAATGATCCCATACACACTTCTGATATTCAACTGGACAATTTTTAGGATGAATCTTATTTTCAAAAGGAACAAATTATTTCAAGATTTTTTGTAGAAGAAACAAATTTGGATTCAAATTTCCATTCATCTTTGGGAAAATTCAATGAAACTGAAATCAACATTATAATCCTTCCTTCCCCACTAAAGAATCCCTCTATTTATGAAAACCTAGACCATTTAATTATCATCCATTTTCATCAAGAATCTCCCAAATTAGGAATGAACCTTAAAATATTAGGAAATACTCCAAATGAATCTCAATCAACCATTACCGAAATTCCTTGGACTTTCACACTCATTATTAAGCATGGTATTTCACATGAAAAAAATTCTAAAAAAAGGCTTAATCTAAATCTTGTTGAGTTGGATAAAAATGGGGTCCTAAAAATGTTTAATGTTGGAAATGGATAAGTTGGGGGGTTCATGTCGAGCTAACGATGTTAAACAAAAGCGATGCGTGGGAGGTAGCCCATGGTTTTCATGTTTCTAATCATTTTGAATCATTTTCTTTTTCATATAATAAATTACCATAGACTGTTGACCTGTTCTTCTTTTATGAGTAAGGATGGGTATGAAAGAGGAGCAATGTATTCATTTGTGTCACGCGGTGTGATCCTTGAGTAATACCTTACCCAGAAAACAAAAAGAAGACAATGTATCATCAGTTTATTTTGTTTTGTTTTATTTTTATGTTTTTATAGGTTAAAAAAATAAAAGGACATGTCGTAAGTCATAAGGAAAATCCATTCACCGCTATCAAAGCCGCTGAGACTCGAACCCAGGATTGAAGGGAGACATTGGCATGCGATTTCTTCATCAACCACCAGGTGAATTCATTCCATGATTATAATTTTCAAATTTCCTCTTTGAACTCCTCTCCTACCCCCTTCTAACTTTTATTTTCTTTAAACACTAGGGACAGTGTTATTCTATGTTGGGGGAAGATGAAATAAAAAATGATTTTTTTTAATAAGAACATGAATGGAAAGAAAAATTACATTAACCTTGAACATGATAACACACATTGCAAACTCTGAAATTGGATATCAAATAATTTTGCATGACTTGATACTAATGTTAATGCATGTTTAAGTTCATGAGCATAGTTTTTGGAAAGTGCGGTTGTACGATGTGATTTTTCAAAGTTTTCATTTTCATCCTCTTAATAAAAATTCCACAATGCACGTCTACTGGATCGTGGGTTTAAATTTGAGTTCTTGGGTCCCATTAATTATAGCATAGGGTTCTGGGGTCACTTTTAGTTTAATTTGAGTATCCAAAAAAAACAAATAAATTTTTTTAAAAAAAATAATGACCACATAGAGCAATGTTTTTTCCAAATGTGTGGCATCTGGAACTTGGGGATCATGACTCCATAGTTGTATTGCCTAGTGTTAGGCTTTATATCTCTATTATAGAGAATGTAATTGACAATATGTGTGGCGTCCGGCACTTGGGGATCGCGACTCCATAGTTGTCTTGCCCAGAGTTAGTATTTTCATATCTATTGTGGTTAAAAAAACTTACAAACAAAAATAAAAAATAAAAAAAATGGATACACATCTTAAGGTTTAACGTGATTCCCACCTATCACTTCCATGTTTTCCCATTGAACAATAAAATGGGCCCCATATCTTTTATGATGCACAACACTTTATCATGCTTAATTGGAATTGGATGAAATGTGGAGATGAATAACAAAGGAATGGTCTTGGGCTTGGGATATTCTTATGGACCTATCTTGTTTTAAATTATTTTGATGGGTTTCATAATTTTTTTTGTATTAGATATTTGGGTGAGCAATGTCTATTAAAAGTTTTTTGGAAAAGGGGATTTCAATTTCATATTTGTAATATATTTTGCTCGGGACTAGCAAAACACAAGTTGGGGGGTGTGATTAGTCACTAAAAGCAGCTAATATTCCTTTTTAATATATTTATATTCATTGTTCCAAAGTCTATAAACTTTTTTTTAGTGCATTACATAAATAGAACTTCATTTCTCATCTTAAATGCAATTCATGTTTAAAATGAAAATTTGGGCCCAATCATTCAATTGTTTGTGGAAAACATTATATTAATTTTATGAATTCGAAATTTTGGGATATGATTTATCACTTTGTTTGGAACATTTTATCTTTTAGGTCCGATGGATGAATCCCAAGGGAAGATGGATAAGTTTTCACCTGAATGCAGATATTTGCTGGGGAATGCATAATTGGCCTAAGGCCCATCAAACAAATGTGGGGCCCACAAACCATGCCCAATGAAGCTAAAAGTTTTACAGTGGAAAGAATAAAATATTAGGATCATTTTATTCAACTGTGTGCAGATCTAATTCTGAAGTTTTCATGATGAAAATGGGATCTGAAGCTGAGATTTAAATGGTGGACCCGACATTAATGCACATAAAGTTGTCCCACCAGTTCGACCATAACCTCTAAACAGATAAGCC
The DNA here is from genome assembly GCA_963277665.1 of Viscum album. Classification (NCBI taxonomy): domain Eukaryota; kingdom Viridiplantae; phylum Streptophyta; class Magnoliopsida; order Santalales; family Viscaceae; genus Viscum; species Viscum album. The sequence continues at coordinate 239,320,573 of OY728155.1, read as the reverse complement.
AAATGTCCTGATATTTTTACATCGGATAGAGGACACATAGAAGAAGATATTTGTCTTAGAGGACCCCTCAAGATTCAGCCTCCATAAATTAAATATTCTAACGTCAAAATGGTGGACGAATCTGAACAATTTTCCGGGTCAACTTCGAAACGTCAATTTCCTTTTGATTATTCACCCTAGTTTTGACTCTATTAATTGTTGGGGGGTGAATTAATTGTTGGGGTGGACCTAAGGCTCATAATATTTCTATATAAGTAGATGGTGGTGATGATAATTATCATCTAACATTTTTATTTGAATCCATGTTTTTTTCTTACAATTGTAATTTCCCGCTTTCGTTTTGTAATGACATCGTCAATTTTTCTAATGTAAGTTTTTCATTCACATTCAGTATTTTAATAAAATTTCTTCTTCTTATTCACTTTTTATTTTTCTTTTCTTCACACGTTGATACCGTTGAATCATGGTGTGAAATTATTCACACCAGTACTGGTGATTTCAATCACACAACGGTGGAGTGTTCGTTCTTTTAATAATTTTCTTCTTCTTCAATTCTGCCCCCATAAGTCAACATCCCGCTTCCATTAGTACAATAGAATATATGGAGGGATAACCTCTTAAGAGTTGATCCAAGGGAGTAGTAAGGTCAGGGATTTAATGTTATTTCATGTACTTAATATTTAAATCTATTCGTTATTTTAGGATTTCCATTTGATGAGTGACATTCTTTCCCATCTTTGCCAACTTTAACGATGACACATTTTGAGTGCTAGTACGATCTATTTCCTTTGAGTGCTCTTTAAAGTGATCCTCATAGTGAATTGGTGATTGGCCTTGGAATTTTGTAGGGATTAAATTGGGGAATGATTTGGAAGAATTATCTCATTGTTTGGATATGTCTTGAATTAATGACAGGAAATTTTCTAAGAAAAGAAATTCATCCAATCCACCCCAAGAAAAACCCTAAGATCAACCCACCATCAATAATTGTTTAGTTCACATCATTTTTTATTTTATTTTATTTAAATTATATCTTTATTTCTCCAATTAAAATCTACCTCAAATTTGGCCACTTCATAACCAATCCATCAACAAATCATAGTGTCTCAAGGTTTCTTCTTCGGTCCCTGTGGATTCGATCCCTACTTGTACTTCAACGACCGCTTTTACCAGTATGGTAAATTTGTGCGCAACGAGGGGCTAACACATGGAAGCTGTATATGGAGGACGTCATTCCATATATGAAGGATCACATTACTTATTGTATTAATCTCATGCCTATGGAGATGAGTAGTTTTAGAAAATTCCCGAGTTGAGGAACCCAAAGTTTCATTGCATGATGTGAGGTTACAGTTTAACATCATGCAATTAGGATGATGGCACTAGGCAGTTGTAAGTCCTACAAAATGGATAGAGGGGACTCACTCTATACACCATGGGATTACATAATTGGTGCTTATTAACCCATGGGGAAGGGAAGGCATCAGAAATGATGGGATTTAACAGTGTGGATGAGTGGTTCGTCCGGGGGGTCCACATCAGCGTAGCTATGATAAAAAGAAAAATCCATTAGCATAAATATGCTGAAATGCATTAGGTAAAATGGAATCTTGATCCACAGATAGAGATTTGGCAACATGAAATCGAATCACAAGTCACAAGAGGACTTGAAGTGAAGTTGAACCAATCCTATACTCATATGAAGGATGAAGATGCTCAACCTTCATGATGAGGTTTTAGTAGAAGGAAGGAAACATGGTAAAACAAAAAAAATGGGTCTCACGGTGTACGGGACCCCACTGAAGAGTGATTCACAATGCTCAATATCATTTTGGAGAACAAGGGCTTTTTGATGAAATTGACTTCATGAAGTATAGTGGCCCGACCTTAGCATGTTGTCCGATGTAAGAAATGTATTATTCAGGAATTTTGGATGCTCTGAGAATCCTCATGTTACCTAGAGGGCCTTCTACCTCTAGAAATGTAATAGGTATTCATTAAAGTAATCCCGAAATTAATTTATAGTATCTAGGAACAATGTAATGGGTTTCTCATGATGCTCAAGTACCATGGATTATTCATTTTCCTTCCAGTTTTTAGTGCTCATGATCTTCATAAAAATGGGAGATCATAAGGATAAAGGTTGGGATAGCCATGCCTTATGAGTGTAAGGGGCCCAATATTTATAATCCCAAGGGTCTTGCGAGGCTCAAAAGAGAACCGTGAAGAAAAAAATGTTTTTTGTAAAGGGTCATGGATCTGTCATACTTTTAAATCATTCCATCAAATTCCTTATCATGGTCGTAGAGGACATGAGACTCATAGGAGTTCCATCAGTACCCCACACGGTCGTGGTGGGGATGGGTCCCCCGCAATGTGGCTTCATAAGGAAAACCCTTTAGATGATTTTAGGGACATTTGAGCTTGGATTTCATCACAGATATCCTTTGTCCCCCTTAACTTATCCTAGGGCATGCATATCTATACCAACAGACATTCACCAAAATTGGAACACACGTGCCTTCAAAAGAGAGGTTCACCTCCGGTATTTACTTGGTGGAGATATGGTTATGTTCTTAGGACTCATATGATACCCATAATGAAACCACCAATTCCCAAGAAAAAATGGGAGGGACCATATCACATACACAAATTCAACTCGAATGGGGATTATTCAATGATCTCAATGGATGGATACCTCATTACAGCTCCTGCGAATGAAATGTTATTGAAGAAATATTTTAGGTTGCCAAAAGACCTATTTCCATAAAGCATGATGTTAAATTTCATGGAACTTATCATCCTAACCACATTATCTTAAACTGTCTGGTGTTCATCCATACAATATGATGTCCAACCGCGATGTCATCATCCTAGTTGCATGTTAATAAAATCTGTATCATCAAGGGTCCTGACTCTGTTGCCCTAATCCAGGAATTAATATCCTTACCACATGATGTTAAAGGAGATAGGGAACGTTGTCTCAATCAATGATTCTCTGCACATGATCGAGATCCATATGGGAGAAAGATGAAAATTCCTTTATTCCTGTATGAGAGACAAATCCATGCAGGAATCCTCCACCTCCAGAACTATGTGTGTCTTGATTCCTATAATAACTGGATACATTGTAATGCCCAAACCATATGTTATTGGCCCAACCAAAATCAATGGAAAAAATTACCTCCATTTCATATGTGTTAGATCTACGTAGAGAATTCATATTAATAACCTTGTGTGGCCTGATTTATGTCATCATAGGATATGTAGTGACGCCATGACATCACAAGTCGGGACTAGCTGGAAAATTATCTCCACCTATGGGATGATTTTCATACTATCCTTTTTCCTAACAACCTCTTTTATTTCAATATTTTATTTCTTATTGGTCTACATAATCATCCTTCACATATCTGTACCAATCATGTCCATACTGTATGACAATAAAATTCATGTCCCTGTAGTATCCACAATTGAGAGGGCATCACCATTGGAATTGATAATCTACCATTCCACATTTAAGAACCATGTATGTCTCTATTACCATACTTTGGGATAGATAGTGACACACGGTTGTTGTATCTCATATCTAGCCAACCCAACCCAAAAAACGAAGAATGAAATGCCCTATCCCTACATTTGGGACTAACCAATGGAGGGAGTTTTCTTTCAAGAACTATGTATGGATTAATTTCCATACCATGGTGTGTGTAGCGATGCCCAAAAATTACACCTTCATGCCCTGCTATAAATCCACTCAAACTACTCGATCCTTGGCATGGGATTCCGTCTGGAGTGTATGGTGTGGTGTAGGGCCTCTCATGTCATTCTCATCAGTTCATTTCTGTTATGATATTCACCACCCCTTAAAAAACTTATTCTCCCTCTATCCTCGCAACATGATGTTACACTATGATAATAACATCCAATACATATAATAATAAACTCAGTAGCGCCATCATGGTGTCCACACATGAGAATACATTTCCCCCATCCACATTCATCTGCCATGCTAATTTTAAGAACTCTATATGGATTGATTACCATACTATAGAACATATAGTGATGTATGGATTTCATATTGATGATGTGTTATCATGTGCACTCTCAAAAATATTTATAACTAAATGAAACATATGGGTTGACCTAGGTCATTCTATTGAGGATCTATTTCGGTTAATCAATCACTACTTATAATTCACATATTTATATATTTATCATTTATGAAATAAAAATTAAAGAATATGATGTTTAAAAAATGAGGATGCATGGTAATGAAAATAAAATATTTAATGAATAATGCATACACAATGAATGCAGACAAAATGATGATAGATAGAAATGAGATCCTCCCATGAGATTATCCAGAATGAACCATCATCACCTCTTTGTCATCTTCAAATCTAATTAATGAGAATGATCTAAAATCTGTATAAAAATACCCTTATACCTATGGTTTTGGATATATTATTCCCTTAATGATTAGTGAGAGACCACACATACATGTCCTTGATCATGGGAGAATATTGTAGAAGAGAAATCTAAACATCGGGTGGCAAGTGGATACATAAACGTACATTTCCCACTAATATCCCTCTCAGACTAACTAGACATAAATAATAAACATAAAACATGAGTGTATATTTCCTTGGTTTAAACATTGGATTGATCCCCCAGGAACATCCTCAGGTTAGTTACTCATGATCACGTGTACAAGAGATCATAGTGGAGAAGAATGGGGTAGAAAACAAAAGATAAAAAATGAGAATTAGATTAAGAAGTATAGAAAAATATATTCAAAATGAATAATACTTTTACGATGGAAATAAACTAAAAAACAATAGAAAATGGACACATAGAATTTACATGATTTTGAGATGGGGTGTGGATACCTATTTATAGGGAGAATAGGTGATTAAATTCACCAAAAAAGTCACCAAACAATGTTTCTACATGCTTATATCATTAAATTTCAGGATTTTTTAATGTTCTCTACATGAATATTGTTCAATAATACCTCCAACATTCACCTGAATGTTTTTTCATCATTGAGAAAAGTATATTGGAGTTATTTTCGTTTTACTCTGAGACTTTTAATTCTATCCATGTGCCACATCAGATTCCACATCTTCACATTTACATTCGATTATGATACTACAAAAAATATCAATTAACACATTCAATACATAAATAATGTTTTTCCCACTTAATTTATCATCCTCCCACAAAATATGAGAAATTTTGGTCATTTGGTTTATATTTTTTCAATTAATTATTTAATGGAACGGTTTCTTCCTGGGGGAGACGTTTCATCTTCTACATATTTCAAATGTTCAATGAATGCCTTAATGAGATTACTTTGAACTGAAACTCATCAAGGACGTGCATCATTGAATCATATGTAATATTAATCTTTAATAACCTCAATTAGAGTTTTTTATATTTTTTTTCAATTCATTACAGTGGTGGAGTCAATGATGCCCACCAAACAAACTTTTCAAGTGAAATACTTTTTTAAGCCCCTAAATGCATGAATCTGCCCCTGATCCAAAATAGAATGTTGTAGGAAATAAATCAAGGATTTAAAAAATATATATAATCACACAATTTGAGATAAAAATTTAAATTTTATTAAAAAAATTACCCTATGACAAAAATCTATCATAATTACAAAATTAACCATTTTTCAATTGAGCTCAAAATACCACTAATACATAAAACCGTGAAAATTAACCATAAAATTACAATATTGTGTGATTATAAACATTTAACTAAAGAATAAAATATATAAAAATGTAATATTCATCACTCCCCCACACTTAACTATTGAACTTCTGGGAAATCATCTTACATCCCAAACAAAATCCTCACAACAATAAAAAATGATAAAACTTCAATGCTCTTATCCAAAATTGAATTTCATCACGTCTCTTATATGAAAAAAATATGATTTTCACTACCCACAATTAAATTAAAACACAAAAATAAATCCATGGAATAATCACAACCTACTTCACATTTAACTTTATGTCACTCTTCACTCAAGAGAAATTGAATATGGAGTTATGCTCATACTTTGAAACTGCATGTATCACCATAGGCTTGGGAAAATTCTATTTTGTCCACAGTATGAAACATGAAAATTAATTAAATCATGAGGGATTTAATTTAAGTTTTAATTGATTATGTGGATTAGGGTAAGTGGGAAAATGATTGAAAAATTTTCAGGCTAGAAAGATGAGGTTGGACTTTTAAGTATATTGCATGATTAATTCAAGTGAAAGAACAAAATATTTCTCTATAAATCCCCCTTGAAAATGGGAAAAAATCACCCCCTTTTATGACATTTTATATGAACCAAATAATGATTATAATTAATGATATCATCAATGTTCTCCCATTTTTTGAAAATGTCTAAAAAGGCACATTTTAATTTTAATTTTTTTTATTTTCTTCATGGAAGATGAATGAAAAATTGAATTAAATGAATGAATGAAAATTAAATCCATTATTTTTTAAAATAAAATTAGTCACAAAATAATGTAAAATGGGGAGTTCAATATCATATCTCTTTTTTGAAGGAGAAATGGATGAAAGAAATAAAGCACAATGAAATGATGACACATGCCTAATTCTCTTATTATCCACCACCCAAAATATTGATACACACCTCACACAACCCATAAATGATACACATACCAATGAAAACACACGAAAGGACTTTCCCCCACACTCAAACTTATTATATCCATGCAAAAATACTACAAGTGTGGGTAGTTAAGGAAAAATTGCCTTGTAATGTGCCCAAAACCTATAAATAAATTCATGGAATATAAGGGATTACGAATGATAAATGTAATGATAGGTCTCAAGTAAAAAAATTTAAATCCAAAGTAATGACTCAGTCATGTTAAAAACATTTCATGAAATCCAAAGAATTGAAATAGATAAATCACAAACTCCGTTTCTAAAACAAAATTCAAGTTTCCGTCAAGAAAGTATGGGTACTAGGAAGAATATGTCAAAGTGGTTTAGAATATCTCAATGGACTCGAAAAATATTTGGAGTCAATGTTTCATGGGAATGGATTTCAAAAATTAGTGAAACTCATAAAAATGATTGGAAATCCAATTCAAGGAAAAATATTTCACATCAACAATCATTTAAAATTAATTTTTTCAAAAAACATATAAACTCTTTCAAAATCAATTAATGTGTTAAAAGTGATAATAATATTCATTAAATCTCAAAAATCAGAAAAATATTAAAAACAAAAAAATTAAAATGAACACAATATGAAATATGAAGTTTCAACCCCCCCCCCCTCACGCACAGACACATTAATTGTACTACCCCTCAATTCAGCTTAACAAAAAATACATATATGGGTAAAAAATCATTGGGAAGAAATGATAAGAACTGGAATTATTTTTGAAGTGGATTCCTTGAGTTATGCTCTTATCTACATTTAATTGAAATAGTAATCATGAATTAAAACAAAGCATAAGAAAAATAAATAAATAAAAGAAAGAAAAAAAGGAAAAGAGGATTGATCAGTGTTTAGACCCCCATGTGGGTACTATGATTTCATTTCCCCTAGTCAGGCAGTTATAGTGGATTATCCCTAATCAGATAGTGGGTGTGGTTTATTTTTTGATGAACCGCCACATGTGAATTTTCCCAATGTCCATGAGTAAACACTAACATTGTATAACAGAAAATAAGATAAGAAACTTCATTACCATCATGAAATAAGAAATATATAATTTGAGTTTAAGAGTGGGATGGAATAAAAGATATAGGTTCTCCCTGTGAACATCCATACTGACCTCTTCCATATAGTATGAAAATTGTTGTTTAGGAAGTAGTTTCACCACCACATGTTTGTCCAACTCTTCTTCTTCAATCATCGCTACTTAGATAGTATCTTTTTTAATATCCATGATCCGCATGATTTTATTTGTTTTAGAAATTTCAAATAAATAGATGTTAGAAAACAATTTATCTTTAATAATATTAAATAATGAATAATTAATAAATAAATCTTCTCTTTTAAGTAATTCATCTTGGTAATTGATCTCTTCAGGCATGACCATTGGCTACTCAAACACAGCAAGTGCATCTTCTTCATTATATTACAAATCAATAGAGAGGTAGAATGTTTATAATGTTTCATTATCTTGGATGGGATGATCATGTTTCATATTATCTTCAACAAATCTATTCCAGAATTCTTCCAAAAAATGTTGATCTCCCATCAGTGAATCATATGGAATGTGTACTTCTGGGACCTCCTAGAGAAATCGTTGAATGTGGGGTGATGTGATTAGTTCCTTAAGAAGTTATTTATCACCTACCTTAGGTTATATAACATAAAAAATTATAGGTTAAATCCCTTCCCCACTCGTTCTGGTTCAGGTTCCTACATAAGATTATTTTTCTCTTGTGATGTGTGTACATATTCAGCAATCAATTCTATTTGGCCCTCCAGATTTTTTCATTTATCACTAATACTTTGAAACTAAGTATCAATATCATTAAAAAAAATTTGTCACATGAGGTTATGGATAATAATTTGAATTAAAAGACCTCATGATCAACAATATATTTTGTGTTTTATTTTAATTTATCTTTTTTTTTGTTTTTTATACAAAAGATTTTTTTTGCAAAATGTGAATAAAAATATTGAGTGAAGACCAATTGTATCCACAACAATGATGAAAATTTGATGAAGCATTATCATGTAGGATTTAAAAAATATTTATAACTAAATGCAATATATGGGATGACCTAGGTCATTATCTTGAGAATCCTCTATGGTCAATCAATCACTAAATATGATTCACATTTTTATATATTTCTCATTTATGAAATGAAACTAAAATAAATTGATGTTTGAAAAATGAAGATGCGTGATAATGAAAAGTAAATATGAAATGCGTAATGAAGATAGAATGAATGAAAAAAACATGATGCGAGACAGAAAAGAGATCCTCCCATGAGATTTTTGAGAATGAAACTTCATCACCTATTAGTAAGATTTAAATCTACATAACGATAATGATCCATCAAATTAATAAACATACTCTTATATCTATGGTTCTGGACATATGATACACTTCACAATCGTCAATACACCTCACATGCACCTCCTTGATCGATGGGGAATATTTTAGAAGATAAAAGTATGCCTTGAGTGGAAAGTGGAGTCACAAATGTGCATTTCCAACTAAGACCCCCCTTGGCCTAACTCTAAGTAAATAATAAAAATAAAACAAAAATTTATAATGGCTTAGATTCATCAGTGGATTGATCACCCAAGAACTTCCTCAGTTTAGTTACTTATGATCCCGAGTACAAGAGATTGCAGTGGATAAGAATGGGGTGGAAAACAAAAGATAAAAAAATGAGAATTAGATTAAGAAGAAGAGAAAAATATGTTAAAAATTAATATTACTATTACAATTTAAAGAAACTATAAATCAATAGAAAATGGCCACATATAAGTTCTAATATTTTGAGAAGGGGTGTGGATACATATTTAAAGGGAGAAGAGGTGAATGAATTCAACCAAAAAGTATACAAAAAATGATTCCATTTGAATGTCCCATTAAATTTATGAATTTTTAACAGTTTCCTCACTATTATTTTTCTATAATACATTCTCCATTCACGCTAAAAATTGAATCATCACTGAGCACAAGATGTGGGAATTATGGACATTTTAATCCATGACATTTAATTTGATCCATGTACCATGTCATATTCCACATTTTCACATTCACATACAATTATGATTCCCCAAAATTCGATTAATGCATTTAATACTTAAGGGATGTTGTTTTTCATTTATATTTGCATCCCACCCACAAAATATGAGGCATTTTGGACATGTGTCTAATATTTTTTGAAAAAATTATTAAATGTAACAGTTTCTTCTTGGGGAGACGTTTCATCTTCCACATCATCCAACCATTCAAAGAATTCCTTAATGAGATTATTTTGAATTAAAACTCATCAAGGACGTGAATTATTGAATACTCTATCATATTAAGCCTGAATGACCTCAATTTGAGATGTTTATATTAATTTTTGCATCCATTACAGTGGTCGGGTCCACGCTGTCCTCCCGAAAAACTTCCCAAACTAAATTATTTTTTCATGCCTTCAAATTCTCAAATCACCCCCTAATTCTGAAGAAAAATTTGTATCAAATAATCCAAGGATTCCAAAAAAAAACTAATTACACAATATAGAATAATACTTAAGCTTTTATAAAAAAAATTCCCCAATGATAAAAATCTTTCAAAATTACAGAATTAATTTGAGCTCAAAATACTAATAAAACCTAAAAATGTGAGAATTACTCATAAAATAACAATATTATGGGATTATAAACATTGAATTAAATAATAAAATATATGAAAATGTTAGCTTCATCACATATCTAAGGTCCACCCCCCCCCCCCAATAGAAAATAAATATCCCACACAATACGTGTGGGCCAAACCGATGCATGGAGTTTTATTTACAGAACTATGTATGAACTAATTCCCACACCTAGGGATACATAGTGATGCCCATAAATTCCTTATTCAGGAACAGCTATAAATCCACTCATCCTTCTAGCCCCTTGTCCTGATTTTCCTTTCGGAGTGTGTGGTGTGGCATAAGGGATGTGAGGTCCTCATTGCTATCAGTTTATATTAACTGTGATATGAACATCCAATTAAGACACTTATTGTCCCAACACCCTCACAAAATGATGTTAAACTATGATACTAACTTCTTATATGTACGATGATAAATTTCATAGTGCCATCATGGGGTCCTCACATAATAATACATCTCCCCATTAATTATTCATCTACAACACCACGTTTGAGAACAATGTATGGATTGATCCTCTCCCCGACAAGATACATCATGATTCCTACACCATGTGTCATAGTCCTAGCCATAATTAAAAGAAAAGAAAAATGTCCATGTCTCATGTATTCAATGTTATAAAGAGATATCAAGTACTGGCTCATAATTCAAGAATTTTTCAAAGGAATAGAATTGACTCCCCTATATATGAGTCTGATCTATGTATGGAATTTCACATTAAATGTCCAATAGTGGTCTAAATAAATCTTACATTTCCATAAAAATACCTTCCATTCATCAAACTCTATGCCCTAGCCAATTTCAAGTCTCTAAAGGCCTCCATGGCCATCAGAAGTGTAAGTCCAATGTCTTGAGGACACCATTGTTTTCCAATAAATAATATGACGTATATAGAACTGTATAAGTTTCCCATAAAAAATTCCTATAAAACAAAGCTAAATTAGACCTTAGGATTGGTTTTTTCTACCTCTGTATGCCTAAATGGCTTCTATGTGCCATCTCATTTTTCTTAATCTGATAATCCTAGAAACCATGGTTCAGATGTTTCCCCCCCCCCCCGCACCTCACATCTGGGACATGTCAGAAAATCCCACCTCATTGACCTCTAGTTACTCATGGTTTCCATGACAAGTGATCCTAACCATATAAACGTAAACTGTAGGACCCCATATTGTCCTCACCGCCTAACATTAAACTCAATGACTAATATCCCAATCAAATTACATTAAAATTGCATTATATTAATAACTATGAGGTTCTTGACTCCCATATTATGGGATATGTGGTAATGCAAGATGTTCAATTTTGGGTCCATCCATAGAAAATATTACAAATTCCCTATCTATTCATGTGTGAAGTTCAGACCTATAGAAGATGTTTCTAGAGACAACAAGAAAAAAATTCCTCCATGTGTTCTTATTAATGACATAAATTATCAGAGTAAATTACAAAGTTATCCTTCCCCTATTAGTGGGCTTATAAAAAACCACAAAACAAAAATGTATCTCGTTCCTTATGCATGGATTATAATTACAACGGGAATATTCCCTAGACTATGAATGTCTTGATTCCCACCATGGGAGGATACATAGTAATTCAAAAATCATTAGTTTTGGTCTTAGCCATAAACTCCTACATTCATCACGATAAGTGATTAATATCATTACCACAAGATGTTAAAATTCCTGGGTTTTCTAGAACTAGGAATGAATTGATTTCCACCCTTGTGGGATATGCAGTGACACTTATATCTCTAATATTGGGTTTACCCTCAATAAGAAGGAAATGTCCCTTCCATATGAATGGTTCAAAACTGTGTAGGGAGCCTTCTCATACCCTCATAAGAGGAATGTATCTCCCTTTTCATAATGCTTTGTGAATTGTAATAACCCTTTCATGATCAGAAAACCTCCTCTCACAAAACAAATTGTGTGTCTAGAATGTTCCAAATCCCCATAACCCTCCTCACCTACCAGAAATTGTCAGCCAGTGTCCTGAGGAATCCTTGTTTGAAAATTCCCAATATTCCCCAGTTGGATCTACATTTGTTTCTTATAAAAAAGGACTATAGAACAAATCCAAATTCTCCTCCATGAGAGGTTTGCTCATATTTCTATACAGCCATATGAATTTTACGTCCCATATCACTCCTTGGATTTAGAACCCCCCATATTAATATTTACATCCTTTCCCCCCATCGTACCTAAAGATGATATAACATTCCTCATTAGACTAACGTGAAAAGGGAGAATCATTTACCCCTTTGTTTTTATTTAATGTTCAAGATGTCTTAGTAGTAAGATATTAAACTGTACCACCCATGTCCTTATAGAACAATATTATATTTCACTACGCTTAAAACATTTGTATATAAAACAAATAAGTGTGTGAGTTGTGTCCCATTCATGATAAAAGTTTATAAATATTCCCTTATCATTTCTAATCATCGCACCATTGACAAGATACCCCTTGTGATCTTTAGAAATCCAAATTTCAAAAAAATAAATTGCCATCAGAAGTGGAGGGTTAATGTTTTAAGGACACCATTGTTTGAAAATGCATAATATTCCCCAGTTGGCTCTACCTAAGTCACCCACAGAAAAGGAGTATCAAACAATGATAAAGGGGGCCTTAGTAGAGGGTTTCCTATATCTGTACACCCACAGTAACATCATTTTTGAAATTTTTATTACGGTTACTCCCCATGTACTTTCCTCATATCATGATTATTATTCATAAATAATAAAACTAGGGTAAAGAAAAATCACATATTCATGTATGAAAAATATTAGGACATTCTCAGCTAATAAAACTCATTGGGCCCTAGCCCCACAATTCCTAGTAAAATGTTTTTGACCGAAAACATCAGTAATGTTAGTCCAGTTTTCAAAAATTTAAAGTTTCCAAAAATAGAGACACACAACTAATTTGGGTGAAAACCCACAATGGGAACATTAGATAAAATTGGACTACTAATACTACTAGAGCATTACATTTAATATTTTAGGAAAAACAGTGTCCAATAAACTATTAGAGGAAAAAATCTTGTAAGCTCGAAAACCCGCAAAAAAGGCCTATGAAATAGTCATTTTATACCCTCTAACATGAAATCACCCTAGAAATAGAAATCAATTAGGGTTATAAAATTAAATACACAATTTTCATATGTTTTTTCATGTGACCATAGAAACAGTCAAAATATGATCGCTGAGTCCCTCAGATCTTGCCAAAATTATAGCATGAGATGATCATTTTGATATGGTTGTCCTGGATAATGATTAAGATTAATACCTTGTAGAGATTATCATTAAAATGAAATAAACCGTAATTGATTGGAATAGTATGAAAAGATAAAGGAACAACTTCATATAGAAAACAAGTTTTTATCCCATTGAATAAGAATGGAAGAGAATCCACACCCTATATTCTATCCATTATATTAAGAAAAAATCATGGAATATCATAAATAGTTATAATGAATCTCATATTTCTTTTATCAGAGATTTGATAACTCTATGACACAATACATCAAGGGTAGTTTCTAGAGTGGGTCATTTCTTATCATTAGATTAAGTCGTTGGATGATTTTTTCTAAAAATGGACCTGAGGTATTGACCTTTCTACTTTATGGATTTGAAATTGGCCCATGCAGATGACTATTTCAACTTTATATTGGCTAAATAAGCCTCAAACTCCTACATGTATTTGTTTTATGCAACCATTTGGTCATAAGATCATTATTATTCTATATTCATGTGTTGAAACATAGCAGTAATATCATATACATATTTTTTTTGATGATGGGAGGCATTAAACTAATCAAGGCTGATTTCACAAGTGGGTAGGTCTCCTTGATCTAAGAAAATATGGTGGATAAAGTGGTGTCGGTGTTGATATTCAAAGGAACCGGATCCTAAATAAATAAATAGATTAAAGAAGGTGTTGTAATCATCATAAAACTATTCTAAAGGGGGTTTTTTCATAATAGTTTATATTTTATGCAAGACCCATCACCGCAAAGCCTGTTGTTTGTAAGAAGTGCTAGAACATCAGTATTACATCTTTGTCTTAATGGGTATATAATATGGGATTGTAGATATAGAAGATAGACTCACCCATAATTGAGATACCCAAGAAAGAAACTCTTCAATATTATTAGGTGGTTCATTCTCAGAATCTAAGCATATAAAGTTGGATTCAATTTTAAGAATGCCAGGTGTTATTCCTCTTGGAATGGACTCAGTGGAATTGTAAACAACATCAGTCTAGAATATAGGGTCTAAGTCACTATCCATATAAATAGGACATGCAGATGAATCTCTCTCTGAATGAATATGATGAATATGAACCATGTTCTTCTAGGACGAGTGGAAAGAGATGGTGAAAATATTATAATACTGGAAGCATCCATTAGTGTGTGCACTCGTTGAACTAACCTCTCTAGGACTCCATTAGGGTAGTAATCCACTAACATTTGAGAATAATCCCATGAAATTTTATTTGAAGCTATTATGTGAGGCACATGGATTTACATTTTGGAATCCTCAAGAATCATCATCAACCATAATTGGAGAAGGATAACCTATTGAGATACCCTCTTAAACTAGAAATCGGGTGAAATGCAACTTGCATCAGGCATCCAATTTTCTTATCAACCCTATAAGGGATGTAAGGTTCAAAAATGGTTATTCTATCTATGTGAGTGCTTAATATTCCATTTGGAGACAAAATAATATATTAATGTTCATCTAAATAACTACTTATATCATCTAACAATAATCCATGGGGTGAATGGTATGGCGTATAGAATAATTGAGAAACATTACTCAACATCTCAATCATGCCATTGATACTCAAGGATTGGAGTGAATGGAGGAAATGTTGAGAAGGTAAGGATGGAATCTAGAATAAGGAATTATTTTTGTATTAAGGTACTTTTAGTAGTGATAATGTTATTCCATCCATCCATATAGAAGTTGAACTGGCACACTAAGACGATGTGGGGATCTTCCGTCCTGTATGTGACCAAACTATTCATAAATGTGAGAAGGGGTGGAAACAACCAATTTGATGGGTTATCCCTCCTCCAATGTGATTTAGATCATGATGGAGACAATTCAAACACCAATAAAAACATCATAAGAGGGTAAAGGCTTTCACATAGGAATATGGAAAATAAAACAGCTAGTCTATCTTCAGTTTATACGTCTAGCTACACCCGGTAACCCCATGTGGTGTATTGAACTGCATCGAGGGTAACACAATGTGAACCTATGATGCATCGTGACTGTTGGGTTGGATGAGTCTAGCTATGGTATACTTTCATCCTTGGACCATTATCCTGAAAAACCAATCCATACAATGTATGAAAAAAATGAGCGATCCAGAATGGGTGGGTTGGCCAAGCCATACCTCTATTATGACCAAAAATCCTCTCTCTAGTGGAGATACATTCTTAGAATTATCCAAGGTATTAGGAACATTCAAGAATTCTTTCTATATGTTACCTAGGATTGGGAGTTCCCCTGGTTAATATATATTCCAAAAACTAATAACTAATTCACCATGTGGTAAGTGGAAGTAGTTGGTGCCTTATCACCAGTGACTGAGTAGTTCATGAGATATATTAGCCGGAAAACAAATTTAAAATGAATAATCCAAACTTATTGGTACAAATTGATAGCCTCAAATGGTTTGGGAAATTCCATGCAGTTTTGATGTACCCATAACATCCCATTCCATTCATCTAGGTAGCTCCCTCCTGGACATAAATCCAATTTGGAACTCCACAATCAATTGGGATTACCTCATGAGAGGTTGAAAATAGACAGATAATCCTAGATGACTGAATATGAAGATCTATCATGGATATGTCAATTCCATTCTCTATAAATTGATCCATTCAAAATAAAGACATCATCTTGACCTATACTATACAATATTTTCCCCGTAGAAGAATTTTTTTCTCAGGAACACTCCCCAGACATCTCGGACCAAGTAACAGGGAGATTTTGGTCTATTTTTGGAATAGGAACATCATCTTAGAGTCCGACGTTTTAAAGTGGTAATCAGATAGATAGTGAGTATGACATAAGTTCAAGTGCAAGAATATTTCTCACTTCACCCTCCTAAGAAGTGATGTAAGATCGATGATCGTATTCAACATTCTCATCCTTAGTTGTTCTTCTCCCACTCGTATTTATAGAAGTATAGGCCAAGTCCATTGTTATCCCTACAATGGATAATCCAAAGTAAGATAATGAAAGGGAATAAATATGTAAAATAATAATACTATGTTTTGAGTGAAAACTAACTATTTACGATGTAACCCATGCACAAAAAAACAATTCTCAAAGCTCATGAAGGCACTGGCCCACGAAGCATTGGAAAACAAACTACTAGTTCATGGACTGCTTAAATCTGTAAAGTATTCACCCATTATGTGAAGTTCCAAAAATACTATTCAAATATAAGGATTTCAGTTCTAGAGTGATGGAACTCAGTTCACCAATGATGGAATCCACAAAGGAGGTAGTTTATGGAAACAAAAGTGATCGAGAGTGTATTTGAGAGTGCTATGTTTTTTGAGACAATCAGTAAATGAAAAATGAGCTATTCCCCCTATATAGGTGTGGTCTCCACCTCTTGGTTCACTGTCATACAAAAATTAGTTCAAATTGGGCCAATTTATACATTGATATAGCCTCATATTCATCCAAATTGGAACAAATTCTAGTGTGGGGAATTTTTTGGGTCTTGAAAAATATTCCAACTAAATCAAAAAAAATTCCATCTATTTGGAATAGGAAGTAAAAACTAGTGGAAGATTTCAATGAAGAATTTTCACAAAGGGGTGAAATCATGGAGGAAAAAAGCAATTCCGCAGAGCACAAATCACTTCATAGACTACTACTCTATATAGGTATCCACTACTTTATGAACTAACCACATGCTACATAGTCCGAGGGACGACATCTACACCCACAAAGAAAATCAAAGTCATTTTTTGGGAAGAAGGTGGTGATATCTACCCCTACAAAATAAGTTCCCATGAAAACTAAATATTTGACAGGGTGAGGCAATATGTCGGCTCCCTTGAAATGAAACAAAGTTGTTTTTAGGACTGAGGTAGTGATCATCACCACTAAAAATGACACCCCCCTTCTACGAACGATGTCTGCAAATACTATGTCAGCCATGGGCCCAACAATCTGTGTGGAATTCCACAAAATAAGGCTCATAGCCCACCATGGATGACCAGTTATGCTAGTATCTATTTCCTATATTCCTCTATAAAAGTACTTAGAGGGTGATTGAAAATAGGAAAATCCTTATAGTAGAATCCACACTAGGAGTTGAAAACTAACGAGATCCAAAAATAGGCACTACAAAAATGGATACCTTCGATGATTCCAAATAGATAAAAAAACTCAACACATAGCATAAAGGAGGATAAAATAAATCATCTATAAATATGAAAACCCAAACCCATTTGCAGAAATAATTCTCAAGAGGCATAAAATCAATGAACCCTTTGAAAATAGTCATCCCACATAGAAAAATGCTATGTGGTTGGAGTCCTGCCCTATGTAACAAATCATTACATGGGAGGAACTTAACCCCACCTTGAAAATCGATACGTAGGTAGAAAAGTGTTCCATGTAGAGAAATGCTATGTGGGAAGAACCTAAGTCTACATTGTATAATTCTATGTGGAAAATACCATCACCCGTGTAGCAGTATTCTACACAAAGGTAACCCCATCCTCTATAAGAACTTGCTATGTGGATTGAGTTATCCTAAGATGTTCTACTCTCCACCACCCACAGTTTATCTTTTGTGGTATCATTTCTCATGACATCCCCTCTATGAAAAAAGTTAAATAGAATCAGGCCAAGGCCCCCTCCAAATCCCCTGGACATGATTTTTAATATCCTCAGGCTCTTCACCATGCCCTTTTGAGTTTACATGCACTTGATAAGAGGAGTCACGTGGGTGACCCCTGCAATAGAGTAGACCCTTAGAATGACCTTGAGATTAAATTCACATAATAATAAGGGTTTTGACCATATGGTTCTAACATGAATCTCCACATTCCAGGGAATGTATGGAACCACTAGACTATCCTTTAGATGAGATCTAATTTTGAACATTCCTTTTTTTCTCGAAACCGACCTCAAAAGGGAACTCCTCATGAGGTAATCCCCAAGCCTTTATCAAGGGAGACATCACTTTTGATCCTCCTATCTTAGCCCAGGCCATATCCAAAAGGATCACCAGTTGTGAATTTCATGGATATGAAAATAATATAGGCAACATGAACATATAAAGAACTTTCTCTCTCCTTTTATCCTCCGGCACCATCCATTAGTAGATAGGGTGAGATCATGTAATCATCAGATATACTACTTCCTCTTGTTTTTTCACACCGATCATAACCCACATGGAATTAGATATTAGTGGTGATCCTAGCATATGCCTGATCCCAAATGGCCCCCTATATGTTATTATTTAAAGTCATATTCATTCCCAGAAGGCATTCTCCATAGATATAAGGACCAACATCAAGCACCAAATGGTCCTCCTACACAGTATAAGACAAAAAATCGTACTTAAACATTTAAAGGTCTATATTCCCAATGAAGAATCACCAAATGGTTATATTATATGAATAATCACCAACCATATTCAATACAAATGGGCAGATTCCATGTATAAGCACTAACCACATCTCCTCAAATGGGTATCCTCATAGGTGTAATCCCCAACTTATTAAACTTTGTGGGATTTGATTCCCATCTAACTGAGATATATAGAAAGCCTCCTAGAATTCAAAACCTAACACCCAAATAACCCTAACATTATCCAATTGAAGTTCCCATAAGATTCATATCCACTCAAGAGATCACATACCTTTTGGGTACATCGGGCCACCTTGGTATATGTCCCACAACATCCTTGACCAAACAACCTTTTTCCAAAATGTCCTTCCGGCATGATGTTAAACTGCATGGTTGTATCCTTCTCATATGTCTTTAAAAGGTGATTTTTCTAGTTATATGTTACTGAACAACTTGGGTTCCTATTCCTACCCTGAGGATATGTAGGAACCACATTTTAGTGGTTTGATACCAAATTAAAAACAACTCTGATCCCCATGTCTGATGGAAAACTCCAAAGTACCCCATCACCAGAATTCCAACGAGTTTCATCCAAATAAATGACTAAATAATACATGGAATGTCCACAAAGTTTAAAATTGAGAGATAAACTTAGATAAATATAGATCCTTCCATTGATCGAAAATCTCGGATATATATAGATGATTCTAAACCCCTATATAGTCATAATGGATCATTTCCTCAGGGTAATCTATAATATAGAAACTTGGGAATAAACCTAGGATTCATGAACATGAATTAAATCTATAAGTGAGTACTAGAACATGCAATAGTTCCACTCAAAAGTGCGAGATGAGCCTTCCCTCCCATCCTCTCGACCAATGTGAGTTCTTAAGTGTCATTGGCCAAATCACAAAATAAATGCCTAACATTAGAATGTAAGTCCAGAAATCATGAATGTGATATCTATTTCGTGTTTCTGGCTCCACGTAAAAACCCCTTGGAGGCCATTCAATGATTTTATAGCCAACACTAGCGATTTCATGCTATCTAACCCCTATAATCAATCCAATCAGGTATAAACACCTATCTGTCAGAAAAAAATAGAAAACCTGACATAAATTGATTAATTGTGGCACCTGCTTGACAATATAAAATATATATATTGCCCAATGTCCATCATAACATTCCATTATATTTATAATACCATCTTTCTTAGAAAAAACAATACACCTTAACACATATATTCTTTTCACATATATGCTAGTATCCAAATGATAATTGTTTGGAAAATGAAAGGAATATACCGTTAAAAAAATAAAAATTAAAACAAGGGTAAAAAGTTCTCGACTAAATCATTAATAAATTGATAAAAATTGAAAAAAATTTATAAAACATGGTTTTGGAAGAAAAATGGGTTTTCAAGTGCAGAGATAAATAGGAAATAATTTTCTTAGAAACATTCTTTTGAACTGTTAAGTACATAATGAGTGTAAAATTATGTTAAAACATTTATTCTCTTGACAAAAACATAGGTTTAAAACATTCATTAGTTTCATTAGATATGGGTCACAAGATATTATAAATCAAAAACCCAAATATAAAATCTTGATAAATGATGAAATTGTATCATTAAACCCCTACAACTTCGGTAACAATGACATGTAATCCCCATGAAAGAGAGATCGTCCAATGGATATATAAATACCAATAAATGTTTGGGGATTCATTATAAAATATATTCCTAGTTAATATATATAACACATAAAATAAATATGTAGTGACTATGGTATGTGTCTAACCGATGTAAAAAATTGAAATAAAACCCCCTTACATTAAGTTTTGACATCGTTTGTACACTTTCAAACAACAAGTAAAATTAAGATAATATTATTAAACATTTATTATAGAACCAAAATTTTATATATCATACCATATATGACTTACGTAATATATTTTTATAACCATTTATTAACAATTCCATGTTAAATTCATGTTTTAGGTAATAACCGTATTATTTTTCAAGTATCTAAATATTTGGAATTTTTGTTCATCATTAATTGATCACGGTTCCATAATCTACATAATGATAACCGTGTTATAAATATCTTATATATTAATTACATATTTATTTATAGTAATATATAAAAGTTATATATTTTAAATGAAATAAACCATTCATGGAGAAGGTAGGTCGTACATACGCTTGACCATTATTTCCATTTTCTCGGTACATGAAATGAATGAATTTTAAATAATATAATACCACAGTAGAATAATTTCTATATAAAATATACCACTTGTTTTTATTTAAACATTTCCTTCTTTTATTCCATGTAAATTTTATGTAAAGAATATATCACATCTCTTCGTGAGGCGGCAGTCTGTTGTATACACAAATGTATTTATCACATTCCCAAAGAATAGAAAGTAAGAAGGAATATCTGTTATAATGACTAAAAAATAATAATATGGTCATATATATCATATATAAATAATAAATCCATAATCATATGTAGTCTTGACATGTGGTGATGGAAATGAATAATATTGGTTCGTGAGGTAGTAGTCCTTCATACATAGAAATAATGATTTCATGACCCATTTAATGGGAGGGGAGAAGAATTTTGGTTATTAATTTAAAACAATAACATCTAATTATATGGATGATACCCAATTTATTATATCATAATGATTTAATAATAATTTTAAGAGGAGGATAACGAAATAAAATACAATTCTTATTAGGGATGTTATCGCTTCTTTTACAACTTATTCTGGTCTGCCCCGAAAGGATTAATAGTTTAGATTTATAAAAAAACAAGGATTTTAGGATGATATTAGGGAATTTAGAAAGTTATATGGGAATTTTATTGCTGATATAATGGGGTTTTGAAGTGTGAATATGAGAGGATAGGGGGTGGCCTTTTATAAGTGAGGTGAGTGACACAATTTTAAATTTTGAAAAGAAAACGGTGTACCCACATTTAAAATACTCCACAAGGAAAAAAAATGGTCCATTTTCAAATAATAGTGGTTATAAGGTGTATATATGGATATTAAAGTTTTTATAATAATTATTAGGTAATTTTTATTCCTTACTATTTAGTTTAACATCAGTAAACCTGTTTTTACCATAATTAGGATATTGTTTTTTTTGTTTTTAGTATTCATTATGGTAAAAAATAAATATTACCTTATTATGTAATATAAATTACTCTTATAATAAATATTGAATCTATTATTCAAAATTTTATCCAATTACATTTACTGATTTATTTTAAAATTAATCCTGTAGACATGATGAAAAAAGTGTTTTTCCAAAGAGAAAATATTCAAATGATTAAATCATTTTTATGTCAAAATTAAATATTTAAATGATCACTATGAACTCAATTGGGTAAGTTATATATAATTAAAATAATTTTACTTTTAAAACCACATTAAATTTTTTTTGAGTTTTTTAAATTCATTAAAATAAATTATAATTTTTAGTGAAAACCTATTTTTCACTATTCATAAAAATATTTATCTTTTTAGAAAATTATAAGAAAACCAACCTAAGATAATTATGATGTTTGTATTTAAAAAAAATATCTTAATTTTTTAAAATAAATTTTCCAAATTTGAAAAAAATAATTTTATAAAAAGTTTTCAAAAGGTGACAAGAAATATTTTTAGAAAAGTAAATTATAAGCATAAAATTGGATTTATTCTTATCTCTTATCTAGAAAAAACATAATATGAGTGAAATTTTTTTTATTGATTGTATAATATATAAATTTAATTAAAATTATTCACTAAAACTAATTTGATCAATTAATTGAGGTAAAATTAATTTATATGCATAAAAATAGTTTTTCAAAATAATATTTCCAATATTTTCAAATAATTCTTATATTCATTTATAATTAATTAGTAACAAAAAAATTAATTTTTTTATAAGTGTAATTAATATATTTTCATAATTTAGTTAATCCTATTCATGTCATCCATTCCAATGGATTGGTTATAAATATCATATTAAATAATAATATTTTCATAGTATGTTACGTTTCATTTAAACACGATGTTTCATGTAACACAACATTATACACTAGTGAAAGATGGGTTTTCACGTTAGTTTGTTATGATTTTTCATGTCGGTTTTTAGATTATGTGGTTATTAGGGACGTAGTAAATAATGTTCTTCACGTCAATTAATTAAAACTGATGTTATAAATATTTCTGTAATTGGTTTTTCATTTCCGTTAATGGATAACTAACCTAAATAACACATGACACACCATTTTTAATGTTAGTTATTTAAAATAAGTGATGCGAAAAAACTATGTGTAATTTGTTTTCAGGCCGGTTATCTAATAAATGATGTGAAAACCCAATTATACACAATTTAAAACATTGGTTTTTTATATAATTGATGTGAAAAATTGGTTTTCACGTCTGTTATTGGATAACTGACCTGAAAAAAATTTGAATGTCTTTTTCACGTCGATTACACAATAATCGGCTTAAAATATATGATTTTTCTTAAAAATGTACATGATTCATATCCTCCACCAAGATCATCCATAAAATAGCACAAGTGGTAGCAGGGAAGGCAGCAAAAAATCTAGTAAAATACACATACCATTAACCTTTAAAATAAACTAAAAACAATTCAAACTTGTAAAATAACTTGACCATTCAATTTGTAAATGTCTCAAATCATCGGCACTATGTGATCATTCTCCATTAAAAACTTACATAAATAATACAAAAATCATGAGACTTTAATTCTTAAAAAAACAAATTAAATATTACAAGAATAATTATAAAGAAATCTAACCTTATGGGAAATTGTAATTGTCCCTAATGAAACTATTTAATACATGAATCTTAAAATATAAAATCCACATTCATTTCCACCTTGTTTTTTATGAAACTATTTCAATGATATTTTAATTCAAAATAATATTTTTAACTAATATACCTATAATTTTGTAATTGTAAATGATAAATCACCTTAGATTTTAAAATTATGATCTTTTCACTCTTGATGAACTTCATTCTTTTCGTCTCTCTAAAAAAATCAAATAACCTATTTGAAAATAATATAAATATATATATATTTTTCATTATAGTATAAAAATTTATTAAAATAAAAAAAATTATGTGAATTCTTAAAATTTTCTCTAACTTCACTATGGATAGAGCATAACCAAGACAATGTTTTATCTCTTGAAAAAAACACCCAACATCTAATAAAAACTGATATAAAATAATATTTAATATCATTTTTTAATATGTTAAAATATATGTAACAATTTATGGGAAACAATACTTTATATCTTTCATTATATGGAACCATCCAACACTAAATGATGACATTCTTCTGAAATATTTCATCTATTTAACATATTCTTTCAGCATCAGTCATTTTCAAAACTATAGGAGAAATAAATTGTGGGGCCATAAATCCATATACATCTATATTTTAATTATTTGTACAATTTATATAAAGATACCTAAAATATATAAGGAATAATTATAAATTTTCGATAATTTAAAAGAACAAATGTTTTTTGTTAATCGACTTACATGGGAAAAACGTACATCCTGTTAACGCCCAATTGATCTCCTGATACAATATCCTTGATAAATTTTTTCAAAAAGATCAAATTCATTGCATTTACACAAATATTAGCATCAAATGGAATGTCATATACTCCCAATAAAAAATTTCAATAAGTTGATAATCGATCAAGACAAGTAGAATCTGTATTTGAAGTCATGTCCCTTTGATTTTTTTGTTGTCTACACAACATTTATTTACCTCAAAAGTATTCTTGTAAAAAAAATAAATAAATATATTATCATTAAAATGAGAAAAGAAATTTACTAAAAAATGAAACAAAATATAACATATATACATACATCTATGGTAATATGTATAAGTAGTATATATTTCAAAACTAAAACATTACTGATACTTTTTCCAAATAATACTCACTACATCTATAGGACATGGTATTTTTTTGATTTATCTATAATATCTTGTACAGTAACCGTATAATTCTCTATCTCAATATGGATATGCTAAATGATATCACTGATATAATATATCATCCCATACGAAATAATATGATGAGGATTATCAATAAAAAACTCACATTGACTTAGAATTTGTGGAGTAGGGGTGTTTGTGTAGGATTAGAAGGATTGTGGTTTAGAAATAATTTTTTTTGAGAAGGATAAGTAGGAGGACATGGATCTACAGGTGGAGGTGGAGGAGTCGTATCATCAGGAAAAAACTATCATTGCATGTCTATAAACATCACCTATATCAAATCTATGATCCTTTCCTCCATCATTTCTTGAGTTACATGAAATTTTCCTTCTGAAGAATCTATTTTTTTGAAACATGCTTCTATGAAGAATATTTTGATCAATGAATCACTTTTCTTACTGATTGTTTTTACCTAGTCCACATCTCCATTCTTTTTGGTTAGGAAATATGGACCAACTGAGACTGAGATGTTTATCATTTTAATATTGCGAATGAGGTGCCACATTTTCAGTGTCTAGGAGGGAAATTTTAGGGGATTATGTGTTTTTGTAATCAACTCATTTTGGGTATGAGGTCCTCAGATCGTCTCCACTGGGTTTATTTATGGATTCATAAACACCCAACGACCCTTTTATCAAATATTCATAGACCTACTTTCCAAAGGTATGCACTTGTTGGATGATTTTGACAACAACACTTAAGGAATCCATTTTTATATATGATGGGTGGTCGGTCTCATCATGGCCTTTTGGGGAAATTATTTCCTATTTCCAGACTCTCTTTTGGATTTGAGTAATATTAATTTGTTCGTGAATCCTCAGATTATTCCCAAGCATGTTTCTATCGTTTAGACATGGATAGAAAGATCTGTCTAGGTATGAATGGGTTCTGGAATTCACCGATACAACATTGAACTAAGACATATGATGATGAACTCTAAGGCTTATCGTTATCCAGAGGGGATGAGAGCTATTTTTTTGTCGAGGTATAAACTAGGATATGGGATACCTAAGTATCCTCATGATAAGACTTAGAGCCCACATATTTTGGTGCCTCTTACCTAAACACAACACCATTCAAGGTCATGTGATGAGGACCCATCCATATTGTTTAACATCATGTAGCGAGGATGTCTAGGCCAAATATTACTAGTCAAGAGTTGGTGTTGGACTTACAATGAAGTGGCACATGGTTCCAACAAGAAATGTGGTTTCTATGAGAATATTTCCCTACCAGGGAAGTGGCCCAAAAAACAATAGAATAATCAAGATGTCAGGTTTGGACCTCAAGGGAGACTTCTTATGTATCCCAGTTAGATGGGAACCAAAGCCCCCGTGGTTTAGTTATGTGGGGCTTACATGCAGGATCTACCCAGTTGAGGGGGTGTAATTAAGAGTTATACCATAGAGGATTCATTTTTGTAATAATAATGTTGGGGCTTACACCTAATGTGGATTCCCTAGTGAGTCGGGGGAATTTCATTGGGACCGAATTTTAAGGAGAAAATCCCTTGAGCTCGGACCTCTAGACATGCATCCTACATATGCTAGATAGATAAAGATTTTGAGTAATCGTTGTTCATTAGGGTGGTTAATACGTGTGGGAGCTTCCCACATGAAGGGATATTATTGGGGCATATACTGTAGAGTAGGCCTTTTGGGGAGAATCACATCGGGGGTTATACCTAAAGAACTTTCCATATTGAGTCGGGGAAATTTCATTTGGACTGAATTTTAAAGAGAACGTCCCTTGAGCATGGGCCTCTATATAGGCGAACTATGTATCCAAGTTGGAGTAGGAATAAGTGTTCTCATAGTTCATTTTAATGGGGGTAGATTATATGATCATCTTTATCCTCTAAGCCCACGTGATTCATGCTCAGTGTGAGAAATAAGAGGAAATGGTATATCTCTAAAATAACCGCTTTATCTTCTCTACTAATGAAAAAGGAGGGGGCATGTGGTGGAAGAGGATAGATAAATGGTGGATGAGGGCACCAAAAAACAAACCTTTTAATTTGAAATGAATGTTAAGGTCATTAGGGCCCACATAAAAAATTAGGGGATTACTCCAGTTTCGTCTCATTTTCACTAATGACGTGGCTCGTGGGAGTTGTACGTGAGTGGAATTTCTCCACCACCATTTCTCCAATGACACAATTCCTGGTGGATCTAGTTCCAAAATCCACATCCTTCAAGTACTTGGTTCTATGGACAATGCCTCACGGGCCATCATTTCACAACCTTTCTATGATCTATCAGGCCACAGATGATGCCTTCTGTGGACCATTCCTAAAAGTCAGTCGGCGGACCCGTTTGGGTTTGCTGCCAAATTTTGACTTATTCAAAATTATTATACTAATTGTAATCCAATTCCTTTTCAAAAATTACTAGAGTATTGTTTTCCTTATCCATGATTTCAGGACCCTATAAGTGCCCCCATTAGAATGGGTTCAGATCGGGACGAAGCTGAGACTATTCCAATGTAGACAGAGGTCCTTGACTAAACTAGTTTGTAGTAAAAAGGTGGACCCGGTGGGGGAACATGCCTATATATATGGGGTCTAGGTCATTTTCCATTTACCGGATTGTTTTGAAAATGTTGCACTCTTTATTTTTCTCTCGACCTACTTAGTAATGCGTACTGTTCCCTTCGCAAAATCCTTCACCCATGAACAGTGCTTTTCATTCCATGAACTGAAAACCCATGATGGTCTCCCTTATCTGCAAACTAATTTTTGAATCCTTGAACAGAAATTTAATTCTTATAATGATAAATTTGAGCTTCCAAATAGAGAGTGTCATATGTGGATCATCTCCATCAAATAACATAATTTTGATCATGTGAAATAAACATTAAATTTCAAAACTATGTGCTCGGATTTCCGCATAACAAGGGTCAGTTCGCAGCCCACCCAATATACAAATAGTTTAGTTGCTGGACAACAATTCACGGGCCAGCACCTCACATAGAGTTTCGTGAACTATCGGTTCGTGGGGAATTCTTTATGTGAACCATTCTCAGGATTCAGTATCCAGACTTCTTTCTTCATGAGGACTTTTTTAGTCCTTTACCATTTATTCGGTCTTTTGGACCAACAATTTTATTATTCTAAACCTTTGTATATATTTTTTCCAATTCAAGACTATAATGGATCTTTATCTAATCTCGATCAAAGTGATCAGGAGGAGGGAATACATGGTTGAGAATTTTGAGGAGAACCTTCCTTCTTATGTTATTCCTCAAATGGGTACTCTCTGATATCTCCTTTCACCTAGTATGGAGACTTACCCACTACCTAGTCTATTGATGCTTTACAATTTTGGGATCCAAGACATTTCTTCTTTGGCCATGGTCGACCAGGGCATCATTATCACACATTCTGAGGAATCCCGAGGAATTGACAGAGTAAACATCTCTTCTATAGGAAATAACATGACTGTTTCAAGTCAAGACGACATGTTCATCCTGAATTCATATATGCATACATAGAACGACCAACTCCCCAACAATACATCCTTGGATTATATAATCCAAGATTATTCATCCATCATTAATCTTTCGTGAGGATTCCCTAAGGGAGGATGGAGCTCAAAATGGGACCTCTGATTTGGAGGGTTCTTTTTTACGAATGGGCTTAGGCATTCGGGGTTCATCAGAACTTCTTGGAAGTTTTCATGTCACTAGAAACAATAAACCTATACCAAGAGGTGTGAGTCTCTCAATTATCCATCTATTCACCAGGGGAGATACTACCAGAACTTATTATCCATTGGTTCTTGAGCACCAAAACCTTTCAGTTCCCAATAGTGAATTGGGGATGAGTCTATAGGACAACTACCAGATTGGGGAAATTCTCATACATGGTGACATGTATGAGGAATTATTACCAGTGGCCAACTCCTGTGAGAATTTTGAACAAGTATCCCCATTTTCAAGGTAATTACCAATTATGGTGGAGAGGCAACTTGGTCATCCTCTTCAAGCCCGCTCAATTATTTCATTTGGATATTCGATTGGATAATTCATGTGTATTAATGAACCAAATAAAGGAGTTCATCATAGAAGAAGCCATCCAAACCAAATTTCAAGTCTCATTCCTGGATCTTACTATGCTACCCTTGAGGTGGGTTGATACACCACATTGGGTTATGAAGTCTAAATAGATGTGTCTCCTGAGCTTAGATTGGCAGATTTCTATTCCATGTTCTTAAGTGGATGAAATCTTCCATCTTGTGACGTCTATACTGGCCTTAGGGTTTGTATATTGATGATGGGGGCTACCTTGACAGAGGTACGACTTATTAACTTAGATATCCCTAAGCTGGATCATATCTATGAGTTGTTGGAAAAAATATAGGGGGGAAGGCCTCTACATCACCTTAGTAAACCATTTCAATTTTTTATGGATTTATGGACAAGAATTTCCCCTATAATGAATATCGGCATACCACCACAGTTCCTCATTATGATTTTCACCCAACCATTCTTAACATTGCTTTCGTCTGTGAAAAATCATTGAGTGTTGAAGGCATGGTTGAATTGATAAGTGATGTCTCTCACTTCTTTTTTGTCCTTATGTTGTGACCAATGGGCCAATGATGGATACATAAAGAGGCTCCTTTGAACAACGTTCTTATATAATTCCACTTCAGGATGGAGTCTTGTCCACAGTCATAAAAAAGGTTTCTATTTGTGAACGTTAATTTCCTTAAAGGTTTCCTAGGAAATTCGCATTCCTTCAGCAGCTAACGTCTCTTCTCACTACTCTGGTTAAGAAGGAATATAATATTGTAATACTTCACCAACTATATCTGATGATGATATGGGAGGATGCTGGTACAGAAGTCCTAATCCCTCTCATATTGTCCTAAGCATTATTTCTTGTAGAGTATGCTCAACTCAGGGTGGTACGCGACCCTAATGGGATACTAGAAAGGCCAATTAGGTGAGTTAAAAAGTCATTTTCTACCTCCATTACTATCCCAACTATCATAGTTTTTTCATCCCACTCAAATTTTGGTGTACTACGATTTTCTACTCATCATTACACCATCCCAGAAGGAACCTCGTATGCACAATCTATCCATGTGGAGAGCAACTAAGACACCACACCTCTGGTGGTCCAACTGAATTTGGACCAAGTGGGGCATCGTTAGGATGATCTGAGGTTATAGTTAGTCCACCACACTTAGCCCTATAGGTCAAACCATTTATTGGAAGGGAAAGTACCCCCTCTTGGTTGACATAACTATGGGAAATTCCGTCTTCAATGATGGCGCTTCCCGTCTACATACCTATCCTTGTTGAGGAGGAGTACCAAGGTCTCGGTTCTATTAGGAGCCATATAATTGTGTGAAAAATGGAATGGCATAAACCTTTTTATATTTCCATAAAAACTCCCCTGACATACTTTTCCAATGAGGAGGATAACTTCTGACAGCTATTTGTCGATCTATGCTCGGGAGGCCTTTATTATTGACACATGTATCTCCTTGTGTACCATATTTTCATAGCTCCTGAGGATCTCACTACTTAAGAGGGAGACCATGCTCATTTGAATGACTCACACCATAAAACTAATACTTTTTTTGGATATTAACAATGCGTTTCTTCATCTGGAGGTTGAATAATCTAGTTCTCATGACCAAGTAATTTCCTATATGGACGAACTATGGGAGTTTGAGGCTCTCCTGGTCAGACTAAAAGCACAATTGGCATCATCAAGTGATAATTAGGAATCCATTAAATAAAAACTATGATACATTAGGACTATTATGAAGCAAGTATATCCAATAGTTGAAGAAGCTGAATAAATGACTGCTTTGGAATAGTCCCTCGATGTCCCTATCAAGTGGTCATGAACCTGCTACAAAGATCAAGTGGGGCCTCATTTTAATACTTTACGCTATCCCGCACCAAATATTTTTCATCAAGAACGGACTCTGAATTGTGGATCCCCACCAACTCTCACTTTATTTGATGAAACATAATCATTTTTCTCTCTAGTGTTCTTATTTTATCTTTTCATTACAGTATTAATCAATCAAAAAATTTCAATGTTTTGAATGATAGCATAACCAGATATCAATTTGAATCATGATATAAAATTAGTAAATTACAACAATAAAATCATGCCCTAATTTTTTCCCGAGTTGAGGGACTCAACGAAACAATGGATTGACTATTGATAGGGTTTTATGGTAAACACTAAAAAATTTCTCTATTTTTCATTATAGACCTAATTTTTTCCTAAACCTGATTTGTTGTGGGATTATCAGGCAAAACATGACTTTTTTCATAGGTTTACAATTACATGTTTCCAACCTAACAAGATTTGTATCTCTAAATTTTTCTTTTTTTGTTACTCAATATTATTCCAAGATCATGCATAGGTTTAGTGAGTTAGAACATGACTTTTATCTAGGGTACCCTTTGGGGGTTTTCATCTTGAAAAGTGTTGTGTCTCTTTTCTATGGGAAATTTAATGTCTTCGAAACCATAGCATCATTACTTATGTTTTATGTCAAAAATCATTGATTATGATTGTATTGATTTTTTACGTTGAACAACTTTGATCGTGATTGTACTGATGCTATAGGTCAAACAGCTTTGACCATGACCTATAGGGTGATGACCCCACATTAAGAATCCTTAATCAAAAAATGTTCTAATTACTTTCTGTCCAGAACAAGGGATCATTATTGACCATGATTTTTTATTTTCTCGACATGGAACATGATATGGGGCATGAAAGACATTGGGAATACAAAAGTAGGAATAGGCTCTCTTGTGGATAAATTTTCCTTTGGTTGATATTCCATTTTAGTGGGCATGATATCAAGAACCACTGGCGAATTGTTTCCATAGTCATGAAAAGGTGTCCAGAGGACAATAACCTTCCTTTTCTGATCACTGTGTGATTTCTATGAAATATGGATGTTTTTTGTTGTTGAATAAAATAGTGGGTGGTCAGTTGAACAGATGATGTCCAAAAGTAAGAGGGCCACAAATATTACCTTTATTTGAGAACCCTCTCCTACAGAAATTTTACTTGTGTAAAGGATGTAAAGATAATGACTCAGTTTAACAACATACAACCATGACATTTATGACCTATGATTAAATGTCATTTTACTCTAACCAGGGGTAAAACGATATGCACAAATCCAGGTGGTCAAGCGATAAATGATTTATCGTTTTCAAGAATAAAAATGCGGCTAAAGGATGTAAAATGTAATCTTGGTGGTGTCCAAAACCAATGATTGTGATTGGAAATAAATGTATTCAGGGCATATGGTGATTGGAAAATCCACTCATGTGGATGAATTTTTTCTCGGTAGACATTAAATTTTTGAAGGAAACATATGTAGGGCCTCCAAGGAATTTTTTACAAAGTCAATCAAAGGTGTCCACAGAACACTGAACTTCCATTCCTGATGGCCCTGGGTGATTATGGGGATATAGAACTTTCTAGAAACATAGTATTGTGTGTGAATAGGGACTCATGAACATGAAAACAGGGCATTAGATTCCATGATCTACTGAGAATATGTACATACGTTCTTCCCATACAAGTGTGAGTAGTTACACTATGCCGGTCTGACCCTTGCATGTGGAAGAATGAAAAAATTTTGTTTCCTAGATGGACCTAATATAACAGGTTCATGTGTCATTACGTATCCTATGAGGATAGAAATAAAGCTGTATATAGTTCATTTAAGGTTTATCCATATGTGGATTTTTTTCACACAGATGAATGAGTATTTTTGGTCCTATACATGAGGTCACTAATGAGGTGGGACTCAAACTGGACATTCCTTTAGAGAATCATTTCATGCATAGGAACATGGGGGGAAACATTATTTGGTGTGTAGGGCACATGAATGAACATTTTTTTCAAGAATCAAGAAGTTTTAATTTCATGAAATTAGTACACTTATATACGATCCCTGATTAACCAAATGATGATTGGGATGAGTGGTTCCAATATGTCCAAGACATGGATATGAAGGAATGTGTAAGTAGTGGCTTCATGGGATCTTGTATTTGGAGACATGATACATGACATAGAAGCTGTTAACTATATGGTAATTAGAAAAGCCTCTCATGTGGATCAATTTTCCTTTAGTTGAAATTCTATTTGTATGGGCACCATATGCAGATCCACCAAGGCATTATGTGCATAGTCAAGAAAAGGTGTTTACAGGACACTGGTTGTCAATTTCCAATGGTCGGGGATGTATATGAAGATCTGAAATCACATTAAGCATGAATTTTGATAGATGAAAGAGACAAGACTAGAAATTTTAGAAACATTCAGGACATGATCACCCATATAGATAGGGACTCCCCTATATAGATCTAGCTCGCATGTGGGGTAAGGCATTTCTATTCCCTTTCTAGATAGGGGCCCATTTTTGAAGACATGGGTGACACAAGATTAGTCTCCCTGTATATGTTTGGTCTATGCGTAGGGAGGGGGTTATATAAGTTATATGTTGGGTAACTTGTAGTTTAACGTCTTATCATTGAGAATTTCTTTCCCAAAATGGAGGGATAGTGTGAGGATGAGGAGAAAATGTCATATAGAAGTAGAAAAATAAACTCCTTAGGGTGAATTTTCCTTTGGTTGATAGGTCATTTTTTAGTCAACATATGCAGATCCACTAGGGAATTGTGTGCGTAGTCAAGAAAAGGCGTCCATAAGACACTGACCTTCCATTTCTGATAGCCGTGGGTTATTTTGGGGATCTGAGACTTCCCCGAGAATGGAGTCTGATGGGTGAAAAGGGGGATATACAAGTAAGTAAGAAACAATTTGATCATTATTCGTAATGAGTTATAGAATCCTCAAAAAATATGTAACTCGTATATATGGAAGGCATGATATTTTAATTAATCCTTGTTATTGGAAACCTGGTTAAGAATATTATGCACAAATTTACATCTTCATGCAGGAGATAGGGTCATTTTTCATCCTACATGGTTGGACCTAGGAAAAACATTTGTCACTACTTATCACAAAATATCGAGAATCATTCCCCACATAGTACTTTGATATACCTTACAGTTTAATGTCATTTGGTTAGGACTCTTTGTCCAAGTAGTTTAATATATTGCAATTAGGAATCATGAATTTCCCGACACAAGTATTATCTTTACGCAGAGGGAGGAATTTTTTTCATTGTGAATGGACCAAGATATGTGATCTGGGCATCACTATGTATCTTGTGATGATAGGAATCAAGCCATATGTAGTTATGAAAATCATGTTCTATATATCGGTCTGACCCATGTATAGGGAAGGAAGCATTTTATTTTTTGAATTATGGTTGGGATATGATACGGGATTCATGTGTCACTACATATCCTACAAGGGCATGAATCTATCCATACATAGTCCTAAATTGAAATTTCTTATGCTGGCCTCATCCATAAAGTGTGTGAAGGGGCATTTTGATTTGGATGGTGGCTAGACCAAGATGTGTTATCCAGGCGTCAATATTTATCCTATGATGAAATGAATCCAGTCACATAGAGTTCAAAAATTCCTTGTACCAATTGGGCGTACGCATACAGAAGGGGATTTTTGAACACCTCTAGAGGTGGAAAGCTTGTCATATACCTTTATGATTCATTTTTGTGGGGAAACCCTTAATACCATTCCTAATCTCATATGAGCTATGCACGGTGTGAGAAAAATGGTATAGAAGGGATTTCAATCACAGCCATGGTACGACTGAAGGCATGATAGAGGCTTTTTGAATCATGAATTTGATGGACCATGACATAAAAATTGGGTGTCTCTACATATCTGATTGACATAAGGAATCAATGCGTGCATTGTTTTGTGGGGAGATACTTCTCATGGAGACCTTGATCTCATGTGGAAATAGGGGTGTTTTTTCTTCCTTGTTTACATATCTGACCCATGTGCAATGAACCATGTATTGGAGCATGATGGCACCCATATAGTTTAGTTTCATGTGATTAGTATTATTTCACCATTCCATTTTATGTCGTGTGGTTAGGACTTCATGTGATATGTATTTTAACATTGTGCAACTAATATGAGTATTTCATGATTTCAAAAAGTATTTCTTTAGAAAAATTGCATTGGTCGGAGATTTGATCAGTTTTCCATCCATTGATATGAAGTCACATACTTCATTGGAGTAGAATTTATGTATGAAATATGGTACTTCTCATTTTGGCCCCAATTTTGGGGGCTTCATCTTGAGTATCACAAGGGTTCTAAGGACCAACACCATTTCCACTTTCTAGGAAAGATCAAAGGAAAAACTTTTTATTGATGGCTCATGTGATCTGGTTTTAGTAGACTTCCATATGGTGTAATGTGTGAAATCTTCCTTCATCCAATCACTCTAGCTCATCTAGTCATTTTTGAGATTTCTCATCTATGGATAATTTATCATAGATAGAAATGAGGAGCGATGGTAAATAAACCTAAATGGGTAGAAATACATTTGTCTGGTATGCTAGTTAGTACAAGGATGCATAAGTGGTGGTGCAGGTCATGGTCTCTTAATCCCAAAGAGAATGGTGGAGCTTTTTTGGCCATGATTTCTTATCTTTGTCTACCATATTTTGGAGTATATCTGATATGGGTTTTTAAGGACTTTATCTACCTGTTTACCACTTCAGGGTAGTGACATGAATGGTTTGATTTGATGCCACACTATAGATATAGAAAATCCAAATCAACAGAGCAGAAATTAGTGTCATTGTCTATCTGCACTATATGAGGCGCACCAAATTTGGTGATTAATTTGGATTTCACCAAACCAAAAATTATTTTCCCCTAACATATATAAGTTCTATGTCTATTGTTGGGAGATTATACATGAACGGTTTGGTTGTAGCGAAAGTATATGGTCCCATGACATCCATTCCCCATACGGAAAATGGACAGGAATTCTTTTCTACATTCATTAATTCAAGGGCTTGATGGATGAAATTATAATGAACATGATAGGATGGAATTTCTTGGTGAATTCAGTGCAGTTCTATGTCTTAGTGGGCCAATAGTATCGAATCCTCCAAATTTGATGAGTGATATTGGATGCTGACTGATATTCTCTATAAGTTCAAGCATTCACTTCATTCATGAAGGCTGTAGTTTATGCTCCATCGATGAACATGAGGAGGATCTCTTCAAGGAATTTCCTATAAATGACCTTATACTACTTTGTGTCTTCATACATCATGAATTTTATTTACCGTCTCTAGATTTGTTCCCTTCTAGCCCTGTATAGTGGGATTTCTCCCTTTGGTTGGTTCTTTTCAATTAGAGTCATCCAAATGGATGTATGAACATAAGGCTCGGTGACATCACTAGTCTCGTTGATTTTATCCATCTAGGCCTGAATGAATAGTAGAACCATCTGACAATGGGAAATGCTAATAATTTTTTCATCTTGGACTGGATTGGACAATGTTATGGCTGCATTTTCTAACGCATCAGCCTCCGAATATTGTGACTCAGACCATGGGTAAA
The DNA here is from genome assembly GCA_963277665.1 of Viscum album. NCBI lineage: Eukaryota > Viridiplantae > Streptophyta > Magnoliopsida > Santalales > Viscaceae > Viscum > Viscum album. The sequence goes on along the minus strand of OY728155.1, from coordinate 239,283,993 downwards.
TGTTGGATCAGATAATAATTCATCCATTAGTTCCACGTTGTGGTCGATCAAAGGGATTTTCTAATCTTAATTGATGGGATAATCACCATTAGATTCCTTTATGACCAAATATGAATCACCTTTTATCTTCTAGAGCTCATCCTATGCTTGAAGGGCTAGCTCTAGGCTAGTAATGAGATCCTGGTGCTCTACTTCATTTTTTATGAACCCTTCCAATAGTAGGAAGGAGTAAAGAATGAAATCCTTTTTTAGATATATAAATATTACTCCCAGCCCCACATTATTTAACATGGGGTCCTCCATCCATTTTCCTTTCGAGATTCTAGATGTGTTGTCAAAATACATCTCCCATGTCTGGGATCCCTCCTAAACAAATAATACATCTTCATCAAGTAGCTCAACATCCTATGATGTCTTGTCTGATGAGGGGTGATCTGCCAGAAAATCTACTAACTCCTGTCCTTTGATGGTTTTCTGAGGCATTAACCATATATTAAACTACTATAGGATAAATACTCACTATCACAAGTTTCCATTCAGCATCAGATGACTCAACATATACTTGAGCGTGTTACTATGACAGACCATGTGGACCTCATGGTGCTGAAGTTAATGCCTCTACTTTTGAAAAAAAAATATTAGGGATAGATTGCTCTTATAAATATTTGAATAATGGGTCTCCGCAACATTCATTTTTTGGATGAGAGAATTGAGGCTATTTTCATTATCATCGTCATTCTTCTGCATGAAGAAGGAACCCGGTGATCACTGTAATGCAGTCACATACATGATGAGTGTTCTTCCTTCAAATGGTTGAATTAGCACAGTTGGTCTAAAAATATAATTCTTCATATTGTCGAATGTCTCCTGACAATCCTTTGTCCACTAATACATGACCCCCTTCTTCTCAACCTCATAAGGGGAAAGCACTTTCCCTCAAGGTTGGATATGAATTTCCAAATATAGGTTAAAATTAATTGAAGTCCACTTAACTATGTTCGGTTGCAAGGAGGTGACATTCTAATGATTTCCTTTTTCTTCTCAGGGTCAACTTTGATTCTAGGATAGCATAGGACGAAGTCGAAGAATTTACCTAAGGTAATTCCAAAATCATATTTCTAAGGGTTCATTTTCAGACTATGATATCGTAGTTTACTGAAGAAGGTTTCATGAATTGTCAGGTGATTTGAGAATTTTCATAATTTAACCACCAAATTATCATCATATCATTCAACGAACATTACCAGGAAGAGTTTGAAAATACGGTGCTGGCACGTAGATATGTGGCGCCAACATTTTTCTAACTAAAGGGAATCAACATATAGAAAAATAAATCTTGGGGGATCTGAAATCATTGGATTCTTCATCTACATGTGGCATTTATATTTTATTATAAGCTAATTAACCATACATGAAATAGATATCTCCATATCTAGAAGTTTCATCAATCAGTAACTCTGTGGCCAGGACCAGGAAATCATATTTTGGGAAATGTTGACTATGATCCAGGAAATCAATGTCAATTTTGATCTTCCCATTCTTATTTTTCATAGGGATGATATTTTTCAGCCATATGGGATATTGGACCTCCCAAATAAAGTTGGATCAGATGAGCATTCCGACTTCAGCCTCTATTTTGGCAGCATGGATTAGGTGTATTCTTTTGACTACTATTTTATAGCCACGTTGATCTTATGGAAGACCTAGATGATGAGTTGCCACATTAGTATCAAATCCTTTAATATCTGTATAGTTACAAGAAAAAATATCTCGATTCTTCTTTAGGAAGTAGGTGTATACCTATTATTCTTCAGAAATAATTACCACACTGATCAGAGTAGGTCGTGCATCATCTTTTGTACCCAAGTTTATTTCTTTGTTTTTGTCAAAGGTGGTAGATACACATTCCGAAAATTCTAGAGGGGAATACCTAATGTCTTCTTTTTCTTCCTATTCTACTTCCTCCTCATAATTTTTCTCTTACTCTGATAGGGAAACAATTCTAGAGACGAGATTCTCAAAATCGGGAGATGAATTGCAATTCTGATATTTGGAGATTGAAATTGCTTCTTATCTCCCGACTTATTACAAGGATTCTTCTGGAAGGGATGGATTTAGGGTAAAAGGAATGTATACACCTTATATTTTTGATGGTACATCCTCTTATATCTCAATAATTAATGTATGGATTATTTGGAACCTTGATGTTGGTCTAAGGGCATTTTAACTTGTGCGCTCACCCTCATCCTTGGTGCTAGTGTGATTTTCAGCATTATTAGTCTCAGTGAAAATGTTTGAGATCATGATGAATGCTGAATACAGGTTTAAATTTGAACTCATGTATTCTAACTAATTGATGTGAAATATATACTCCCCCCCCCTGAGCTGCTTGAGGGGGTTGGAGGGAGCCATTTATAAACTGTTTGGGGAAACAACCCAATCAATGTCACCAGATGACGGACATTTCCTCTTTGGCTCAAAGAACCATGCATTAATATATTGTGACACTCGTTATTTGAATGGATCCTTATCAGTATGTAGGATATCATTCTATCCATTAATACTATATTTGAGGCATTGATGGTATGATGAGGGAATTGTTGTGTGTCGATGTATCTATGGCCTTCCCAACAAAACATTAAAGGTCATGTTTTGATAAACGACCAGAAATTATGAGTGGGATGTGAGATCAACAAATTGGGATTTGATCATTATTAGGCCAAATTATTTACGCTAAATTTTTCCATAGCCCAATAGGGTTTTTGTGGATGGCATCATATAATCCTCATTGTAGCCCAACTGATGATGTGTTTGTAGTGGGAGGAGATTGAATCTAGTTCCATTGTTGATGAATAATTTTCTAACATTGACATTATTTCTCTTTCTAGATACATATAAGGTTTTGATGTGCCATTTCAGATTGAAATAATTATCTTTATCTGTGATGGAAATAACTACACAGAACACAGAAGGATTGGTCTTCATTCAATTGGCTTTAACAACTTCTATTTCGGCTTCAAACTCCTAGGGACTTATAAAATCCTCGATAAGTGCTTCCCTAAGATCTGCAGATAGATTCAGGGAATCTAGGATCAAATATTTGGATGGAACCAAATCTATCTATTTTAGAGTATCTTATTTCAAATCTAAATGTAAGCATTTCCTAGATTGGGGATACTCTTCTACAAGCACTTTGGGAGTTTGAGAATTGAATGTTGATGGCCCGACTCTTAGGGCATGAGCTGGTAGTGATTCTTCATTTTAAGGTTTTGTCCAATAAGGTATTTTGGAACACCAAAGTGGATTAGAAAATTTTCCCCCTGATAGATATTCTATGATGATTGGGCATGAGTGGCCTCCTATAAGGGCAGGAAATTTTTCTTGTTCTTGCTAGATCCTCTGAAGTGCTCTCCCATGGGTTTCGCTATTATTGATGGTTTGAGTAGGGGTATGAACATAAACATTATTTCTTCCATGATTTTTTCTCCCATGATATCCCTGTCCTCAGTGGACTCTTCCCTAGGCTCCCTAATTGGGTGTTTGTAATTCTATTTTAAAACCATATGCATCAACGAAGAAGGGGTATATTAAGTAGATGAAATTAATGGAGCCAATAGAGCCAAAGATCAGTTCTTCATTGGATGATGACTATGCCTCATCATATTTCCATGGTGGTTTCATTTGGAAGGTAGGTTCCCATTTCCACATTTCTAACATCATGAAATCTAGGAGTGTCAAATCCAACTTTGGCCTTGGTGCATGTTCATCTTCCTAAACTTGCTTTTTACCTTTCCGATTGAACTGATTTTTTGGGCAGTTGACCCTTGGAAAACTGTAAAGATGAATATATCCATTCTGTTTCATTTGGAGATATTGGGGGTATGTTCAGTTGTTTCAAATGTTCCTAGAGTATTCCATGAACTCAATTGATTGTTTTATGGTTCATCCAACTATCAAACTTATGTTCCTTTTTGCTCAGAACGTGGCGCCACTCCCCTTCATCATCTAGGTCAGTAGTGGAAACATATGCCTCTTATACTGGTGGTGGTCCCATCTTGACTTGTCCCGAGTTAATCATTTTTCGTAGGAGTTCCATGATGAAAAATCACACCTGTATGTTGTGTCCCAATATGCAGTGGAAGGGATAATAGTATGGCCAGTCATTAAAACCTACTTCATCATCCCTCTTCGTCTCTAGTAGCCGGATGAAGTTGCAATTAACGGTGGATATGAAGTATCCATGAACTTTTTAATCTCAGATGAGTAAAAATTATTCCTTCATTATTCGAAATGATTTCCCTTATCACTTATTCACTTGTCTTGTCAAAGCGGGGACAGATGTTGAATTCTTGGGGGCTATGCCTGATTTGGTGCGGGCCTGAGATCTGGAGCTAGTGCAGGGGTAGCTTATGCATTACAGATGTTACTTCGGCTATTCATATTATTTTTCTTGGGGATGATGGGGCCACTCAATATTTGAGATTAGTCTACCATAAATATTCTTCAATCCTATGATCAATATAGGGGAAATCTAAAAACCCAAATGTATACTTCACTATAATGAGTCGTATCCACATCTCATCATGAAGATTATCGATGCACATAGAAATAATATCATCTCGGGGGGAGTGGCCTATTAAAGAAGTAATTTAGACCCTTCCATCTAGATATTAAGTCTGAAACTCTCTCATTCTCTTGATGTTTTCATATTGTAAGGTCACTAACTATTGTTTTTCGCAATGTCCCACAAAACTGGAACAAGAACTGGCATTGAAGATCCTCCCATCCGGTTATTGAGTTACCTAGAAAACACGTGTACCACATGAAATCTAAACCTTTCAGAGTTTTAATGAAGCATATGAGCTTCACTGTTTCTTATTGCTCTAAGGTTCCCATCATGGGGTCACTGTAAGACATGTAATTCATCAGATGCTGCTCCAGGTCACCTGACCCATTGAACACTATAAACATGGGGTTCCCAAATTTTGGTGGTGGCGGGATGTTGCTTGCCCAATTGGGGTATGGATTCCATTCTATTTGTATTTGAGCACACCACCCTTACATAACATCCAATCAGTAGTGTATGAATCAATGGTGTTCATAAGCCCTTTATGTGAATCTTACAGGACATGAGCATGGGATGGAATAACAGGGGTAAAATTGGACATGTCGGCTCTATTGGTTCTTGAATAAGATACCAAGATGGGGGAATCCAATACAGATGTTCTTGAATATTTTCCAGATAATTCCATAATGAAGGGAAATATGGATATCCCTCAAGCAAAAAATTCCTATAGACTGATGGTCTTGGTGCTTCATTAGATGAGCACTAAGGCATAACTCTAATCGGTGGAATGAGACCATAGGGAAGATGTACATCTGATGGAAGTTTGTGTTGATTCTCCACCAGAAGAAAATATTTGTAGGATGACTTTCCTGAAAAAGGTTAGCATTGATTCTTATCAACTATTTAATTTCTGCATCTTGTTGAGAAAATATCTCCTCAAGCGTCGAGGAATCATTTTCACGAGGAAGAGGAGGTGGGTTGTAGACCTTTCTCTTATTCTTCTCATTATTGTTTATTTTCAAAGAAGGCAATAATGGATTGGATGTGGGAGTTCCCAAATTTAGGGCCTTTATTTTTTTCTGGGTGTGCACACCTTCAAGCTTAGTGTAGGCCACCTCAAAGAGGGAACCATCTTCTCTTATATCCGTTGAATTTATACAATTTATTATGAGTTATGTGGGATTTATGTATATAAAATTCACTAATTCATACCACATTTACGATGGAATGCCCATGATAAATGGTAGGATATTATCTTGAGTACATTGTTGGATTTTCTCTATCCATTCTTTGATACTCTTCATGATTCTTGGAGAAGAGTGAATCGAAGGGAGACCTGATATGACCTTGAAATATTCCTTCATCTTAGGGACATGATTCATGAGAAATGATTGAATGGGTGACCTCTCTGTTTTTAATCATCCCCTGACGGGAAAAGACTGAAATATGATGGGTGGGTGGTTGAGGTAAAAAATACATCCTATTTATAGGATTGGGTTTATTCTGCTCCTCGGTTACTATGCCTCAACCTAGATTTGTTGGTCATACAGGGTCATTTTGTCTTAAAAATTCCCCCATATCTGTGGGATTGGGTAGCTTCTGTATTGTAGTGGTTTCTACTGCTACTACTTCCTTATGGTTCGTGGGCATACACCTTTGGATGTGAGCTGAATATGGTTTCGGGTTTTCATGTGAACTACATGTTTCTAATGACATGATCAATTCTCAGTGGTTATATTCCCTTATGTAGTAATCCTAATGAATGTTCTCCATGTCCTAGATCTGAAGCTTTTTGATGGATTTCTCTCATTGGTCATGATGCATTAGAGATTTACTCAAGGACGATTCTTGTTGAGAATTCCACCTTTCTTGAGCAGCGATCTAACCTGACTACCATCTTGGGATGATGAAATTATATTATTTTACCTCTGGTGGATTCTACTGAATGGGATACGGGGTGAAGTGTAATGCTCAATATTCTACCCATCTAAAATATGAACACCAATTTGTTCATTATTGATAAGCAAACACATCTTCTACAATGGATGGAGGAAGGCCATTTCAAGTTCTTTCTTCTGTGTCCCTAATTGTGGTCATTGTGAAGATGGAAGGGATTATAGATTGATTAGATGGTTAAGTTCCTCTAATAAATTGACATTATATTGGTATCCATCAAATGGAATAAATTTTTCCTTCAACTGTCGGAGAGTTGTCCAAATATTAAGGAAAATGTTATGCATACATTCTTCTGGAAACTCTCTTGGTATGTTGTATTGAGAAGTGGTTGTGGGACAATAAATCACAGGTATTTCTTCCCAATCTAGTTGTATTATCACAAGAAACATTTCCTATTATTGTTTTACGAGAGACTCCTCTGCTTCAATTTCCTAGTTTAAATATTCCTTAAGGATTTTATTCCAATCATTGGGTCATGTGGGAGCCTCATTTGTATATGAATGGTATGGGGTGTCTAGGAAGATGATCGTGGCCCTAGGCCATCCTCTGGCTGAGAAATGTTGTCGCTCATCATGGAAAGAGTATCTGACATGTCAAACTCTATCCCTCAAATCGCCTTGAAATGTTAGGGATTTATTTTATACTGCTTGGTGATGGTATGATCTTCTTGCTAATATGAATGTTGAATATGGGGAGGTTCTTCATAGATGGTGCTATAATGTTGAGGACTACAATCCCAACATGATGTCCAACCATAGGGAGAGTTCCAACGGCGTATACCCTGGGGAGGACCTTCAGGGAGGACCAAAAAAGTGGGAGTACCTTCTTACTATTTGATGTCATTGAGGGGAGGACCTTCACAATGACTGATATAATTTAAAGGACTACCATCATAACATGACATCTATTTTTATGGAGAAAATCTGTAGTACGCATCCTTGGGAGGGCCTTTAGGATGAGTTACAATGAGGTGAGAACCTTATCTTTTCTTTTTTCACTATGGGGAGGGACTTTGGGGTGACATCCATCTGGGAGAGGATTTCCATGATATCTTGTTGTCAAAATATAGGGAGAAACATTTCTATAGAATATACCCTTTGGAGGAACTTCTTGCAGTATGATCTTCTGGTCAGGGGAGGACTACCATGACACAAATCAAGTGGCAGGATATCATGATCGATCGTTTCTATCCAATGACATAAGCCCCTATGGGTTCTCTTAGGAGGACCTTTTGTGCTGATGGTAATAACATTTTGGGGAGGGCCTATTCAACTGCTACTACTACTTCCATAATTTTTGAATGGTTCGATAGGATCTTGAGACTCCATTAAAATATGTTTGATGGCGTCAAGAACTATATCTTACATTAGAGTAGAATCATGAATGTTTTATACATTTTCTTGTTGAATTTTGCCTATTAAATTTTGGGTTCTCCCCTGTGGGAAGTTGGGGCCGTCTGCTATGGGTAACAACCTTCGTATATGGGTCCTTGTTTTGTTAGTTCCTACGATATCACCAGGATATTTAGGTGAACAAATTTTGTTCTATATGGGATATACGTCTTCTATAGAGTGTCCACCACGTTGTACTGGTGTCCCCCAGGTGGAACGACTATTTGATCCTGATCCAGTTGTCCTTGTATTGCAGAATGTAGTCATTGAACCTCTTGGAATCAATAAGGGATGAATTTATGATCAGGAGTGACTATCTGATTTTGTTGATGAATCACCCTCCTATGGAGACTGGGTCGTGGGCCCAAATCATCTTTTTTTTCACTAACATAATGATATCATGAAAAGTTTGGATGATATTATATGTAATTTATGATTGATACTCCATAGTTTCTTAAATGTGACGTGGTACGTCTTTGGTTAGAATATGTATAAATTCCTATTCTGATTTCATAGTAGTAGTTTTTTCCTGCTCCGGTCCTCCATGCATTCCAGTGGCTACTGGAAGTTCTCCTATGTCGGGGAAGAGGAATGAGTCTACCATCAACATTCTAGGATACACCAGATGCTTTCTCTAGTGGCCATAATATTTTATTGGTGGTATTTATATTTACGAGAGGTAATTTATTTCTATTTGTTTTCCATAATATTTGTATCATGGACTTTATTTTTATTTGTAGTAATTTGAAACTTGTTATTTTTTCTTTCCACTATATTTGACTGGTGGGATTCATATGCATTGGAAATGTTTCATGACTTCCTATAAGTTTCCGCCCGATTTATATAGTGGCCTTTCAATGTGTTTTCAAGAAGTTTTTCCTTCTTATAGCTGGTTGGTGTCATATTATGATTATGGGATTCTTTTTAATTGGTAGAGGTTTGCATCTACCCATAATTGTCCTCTCTATCTACACTGTGGGACCGACGAGTAGTGAAAAGAATGTGTGTTTATCATACTTTCCCACCCTATTTTTTTGGTGGGCTTCATAATAGTGAGTGGGAATTTGAGTCTGCTCATAGTTTCTACCGAATTATCGTGGATGGCCTTGAATATGCCAGAAGATTTGTATGTCTTCTCATGATACGCCATCATGTTTTCACAATATATATCCTCCTCAATAACTAGGGTAAGACATGATGATGATTGTAGGTTCTCTACCCTTGGTGGGTGGTCCTATGGGAATAAGTCAGTTGGACTTTAGTTGGGATGATTAGGCATGATATACTCTTTATAGAAAGGATATTAGGTCACACGGTGCTGATAGTGATGCTCTCTGGTAGGGGCCCTCGAGCAGGAATATTATATAATAGAGATGAATTTTTTTGAGATGCCATATTATACCTAAATTTAGTGAGGGGTGTACTTGTTATCACACTTGGGATATAGGATCCTGAAGAAATTGGAGATGGCCAGTGGGGACGCCTCATAATGGAGTGTTGGTCATGGCTGAAGGGGAATCTGGCTAGCTTTTTCTGATTAGAGGGCATGTCTTGCGGCCTCCTACTTGGGGAGAGTAACCTTCTGACGGTACTCTCATATGAGCAATTTTGAAACCCAACATTAAAGATACTGATTAAGTGAGGGATTCCCCCACTTCATGGAGGACTCAACTGGTGCATTGATCATCCTGTGTGGTGCCATTTGTATTGAAGGTTTCTATGAAAACATATGGTATATGTAACAAGCACAGACAACAAAACATGTCATAGTATAAACTCTTGATCACATGCATAATTGATTATTTTCTTGGCCCCCTTTATCATATTTTTTGAAAGGGGATTGAGGTGGGGTATTGCTACCACCTTGGTTAAGGATTTAGGGTGGGTTCACCATTTTCTTTTTGACCCGGTTCGTATCAGGAACCTTTTTTGTTGGGTGATATTGTTCTACCAGGACTGGGAATTATATCCTTTTTATGTTGTGAAGGAGGATCCAGATTTTCATGGTCCTGGAAGGTGATTGTAGGGGTTATGTGTTTTCACAATCATCTCATGTTGGGTACAAGGTCCTCTAATGTTCTCCAATGGGGTTTTTAATGGATCCAGAAACACCCAATAACCACTTTATCCAATATTCATGGACCTAATTTTGAAAGGTAGATTCATTTTGGATGATTTTTAAAACAAAACATAAGTACTCCATTGGTTTATAGTATTTGTGGTTGGGATGATAACAACCTTTTGGGGGAGAATTATTACGTATTCTAGACTTCTATTATATATTTAAGCAATGTTCATATGTTCAAAAATCCTTGGTTCTTTTTCTAGCATGTGTCTATGGTGTACAACTAGGATAGAAATATCAATATATGTATGCATGGGTCTGGAATTCGATGAGGAAAAGCTGACATAATCCATATAATGAGGCACTCTGGAGTTTATCATCATCGAGGGGGACGAAAGTTATTTTGATATCAGGGTCGAACCCATGATATGGGATTCCTATGTATCCTCATGAGAGGAATTAGAACACACATAGTTTAGTGATGTTGAACTAGAGACATCACCTTTTAAGGTCGTGTGATGAGGAAAAATCCATGTAGTTTAATGTCATGTGGTGAGGACATCCAGGAAAAATATTCCTTGTCATGAGTTGGTGAGGGACATACACTGAAGCTACCCATGCTGCTTAGAAAAGAAGTGATCACCTAGGAGAATATGGACCTAACATGGATGTGTCTTGGAAAACATCATGATAATATGGATGTCAGGTTTGGATAGTGAGGGATAATTTTTATGTATACTAGTTAGTTGGGAATCAAATACCTCATAGTTAGGTTAGGTCGAGCCTATACACAGGAGATTCCCACTTGAGGGGATATGATTGGGACTTACACAATAGAGGATGCCTTTCTGGAAGAATCGCCTTGGGGATTACACCTGAAAATGATTCCCTTATGAGTTGGGGGAATTTCATTAGGACTAACATTTAAGGAGAATGTCCCTTGAGTTCGGGCATCTAGACGGACATCCTACGTCTCCTGGTTAGAGCGGGAATCAGCGTTATTATAGTTCATTTGGGTAAGGAATATGCATGGGAGTTTTCCAAATGAGGGGATATGATTGGGACTTACACCATAGAGGAGGCCATTCTAGAAGATTCACATCGGGGCTTACACCTAAAGATGATTCCCTAGTGAGTTGGGGGAATTTCATTGGGACTGACTTTTCATGAGAACTTCCCTTGAGCTCGGGCCTCTATACAGGCATGCTACATATCCCGGTTAGAGCAGGAATCTGAGTTCTCAAAGTTCATTTTAATGAGGTAGATGTTGTGATTATCATTAACCTCTAGCCCTTGTGATTCATGACTGGTGTGAGAAACAAGAAAAAGTGGTGGATTCAAGAAACCACCCCTTTCTCTTCTCTACTGATGGAAAAGGAGGTGGAATATGGTGGAAGAGGCTGGGGTGATAGTGGATGGGGGAGAGAAGTAATGAAACATTCAATGTGGAATTAAAGAGAAAGTCATTAGGTACAGGTCGAAAAATTAGTGGTTTACTCCAAGTGGGATGCCCTAAAACAGGTTCACGGAAAGGGGAGGAGAATCATCCAATGTCAAAGGGGAAGGAAAGAGTGGACTCTTATTTTTTCACCAGTTCTCATTGTAGGGAATGAATAGTGATTTCACTTAATCCTAAGAATAGGGAGGTTCACATACACATCCAAAGGCAGAATCCTAGGTTATCATGTGAATGAAATCTTAAAGAAATTCAAGGGTCTGTACCATTGTGGGGATTATCTATGTGCCTCAACATACCATGGGTATGTAAACTCATAAGGGCATGCGGATGCACCCGATGGTTTCATCATACGGGTCTAGTATCTTTGGAGGATGCTTTTCCCTGATACTAGTGAACTAGTCATTGGAGGGGCTACGTATGATATGAAAGAAGTAGAAGGAGATGATCAAAGCCAGAAGGTGGAACAACTAAAGATGCCACATTCCGTGTATGGTTTCTCCATGTGGTATGGTGACCTCCCCATGTAGCATGTGTCTATGTGGGTGGGAGGACCATCCACATACTGAAGTGGTAAATAGATCTAGATGCGTTATACATACCGTGGGGGTATGTAGCATTGGATTTTGGCCACAAAGTTATTTTCTATGTGGTACAAGGTTTTACCCACATAGCTTAAGGCTACGCAGGGTGCCGGAATGTAGGAATATGGGTTTTGTAGTTGGCAGGGAGTTCATCAATGAAGAAAATATGGTTCTCGGTTCACCAATTTGGGTTCACAAGTTGAAAATTTGTTTATGTGTCCTTATTGTTATAGTATGTGATGGGGTTATATCTTCAAGAATTTTTTCAAAGTGGTTCGTGACTCATTAATCAATCGAATAAGGAAACCATCTCTGAGAGTCAGTAAGATCCACTAAAATATGGTCCTCTTCATAGCTCCCCTTAGGGTCCTTTTATAGAGTGTCAGGGAAGCTAGAACAATGGGGTGCTTGATGCTTTTTACGGAATCCTACATGGAAATCATTCTTCATGTGGATGGCTCAGTCAACTGAGGTTTGCAGGGCTACAGTTCACAGCGGGATAAACCACATCCTCAATCCCAAGAATCGATTTGTGCTTTTCATGGGACACCTTCAGCTTCGCCCCACTTGTGATCCATTTTGGTTTCTAGGTACGGTTCGCAGCGGTGTTTCGCTCCGTCTCATTTTCGAAAACAACATAGTGCACGAGAGCCGTATGGGAGTGTAATTTCTCTACCAACATTTCACAACAACACTATTCATGGCGGAGTCGGCACCAACATCACCATCTACAAACTATTTGGTTCACTGGCCAATGCCTCATAGGTCAGTGTTTTGCAGCCTTTCCGCAAACTATCATTTTATGACTGATGCCTTCAAAGGACCATCCTTATAAGTCAGTGTGCACACTAGTATGGGTCCTTTGGAAAAATTTTCCTACTTCTAAATTCATCATCAAATTTTTTCCTAATTACTTTTTTAAATTATGGGAGTATTTTCTTTCCATTTTCCATGTTTTCAGTACACTATAATGATACACGTTCAAGGTATCCCATTACATGACCCAAGTGATCAGTGTTTCTCAATACTATAACTAAAATATCATGTCTACACTCCGTAATTAGGACCCCCTGTGTGGTCTGTTCCTCAAGAGAATATTGTATGGAATGTTTGAAAAAATCAGTAATAAATAACAATATATAAAGAGTTTATTTAAATTCAATAAATAAATATAAATATGTCAATCTTATTAGCTAAAACTATTGACTCTTCAATAAGATATTGTCCATTTTTTCCATTTGATCCCTCTTCTATTTTTCATGTCTGGTGGAGGGGACCTCTCCATATTTTCATGACTCAGCTCTCAACTTTTGAAGTTCTTATTTAGCATGTGTTCTTTGAATAACACATACCCTCCTTGAGATAACATATGAGGGTATAAATTTCTAGCTTGAATATCCTAATGATATCTTCTTGATTTTTTTACATTAATAAATAATAATAATGTAATCATTAACATGGTTATTAATAAAAACATCTAAAAATTTAACATTTCACTTAATAAAAACTCATCTTGTTGTCTACATTCAACAAATTTCTTCCATGTATCTTCATCTATAAATGGATTTATATCATAAGGATTTTCATTCTTTATATTCCAAAAAATGATCTGGGATGTGAGGGATGATTTAAAATCCCTCCATCTCATAGCCTCCAATGATATACAATTCCTCCTAACTCCTCCAGGGTCAGGTATATCATATTTCATCTGATAGAAGGGGAAAACATATATTACTATAAAATATTCAATATAAGTATAATAGTTACAAAAAAACTACCACAATTGTATCCCACAATAGTGATATTATTTCTTTGTTAACACTTTTCAAATCTTCAAACAGAATACTATATTTTCTTTTTTCTAGTACTGATAAAAAATTCTTGAGTTGTTTTGAATTTGGACCTACTGGATGATCATTACCATAAACGTAAAATGGTATCCCATATTCCTAGATATGATCCACAAAAAATTTGTAAAAGGTGTGGTTCCACGTTTACCAATCCACAAACAATTTTTTTCCCATGTGGAAGTTAATATACTGTGTAAACAATGACGAGGAGGCTCATCAAAATGAGAATGTGTAAATTCATCCCTAGAGGTATGAGTATGATCATCTCTAGAAATATGGGGTGGATCAGAGGATTTATCTGTCATTATCCTAAAAATCAATTCAACATCAATTAGTACAAAAATGTACAAATCCAACAATTACAAAGAAATTTAAATAAAAAATTATCAATTATCAATCAAAAAGAAAATTAAACTAAATGTAGCACATTTTATTCATATTTTATAGTGTTACCTAAAATTATAACAATATTAATGAGATATGAAATTACATAAATGAATGAAAGATACACAATATTAATGAGAGATGAAATGACATATTAAAAATTCAAAAAAAATAATAAATCATTTTTACAAAAAAATAATTATTTTATAATATAATCATATAAAATATTTTTTTTATTTGAAATTCTAAATTTAAAATAATTGGTTTTCAATAAAACCAATTAATAGATATGTTACTTATGGGTAAACATGAAAAAATAGGAAAAACTAAACAAATATGAATAAAAAATTTAACAAATTAGTTATAATATGTGTGTAGGAACCAAAATACTTGCCTTTAAATGGATCAATGGAATAATAAAAAAGTCACCAAAGGGTCGGCCTCATGAAGCCACTTAAAAAATACCTTCAAAAATGTGAACAAAGTAGATCCCATAGCCTGGACTGCTCTGTGAGCACCGCAAAGAAAATAAATAATCCTATGAGAGTCTGAATATTCCAATGAACTCTGCGAGCACCTCGAAGAAATAATAGAATCCTCTAGGTGTCTAATGATTTTTATGAACACTGCAAGCACTGGGAAGAGAAGATGAAATCCTCTGTGAATTTGATGAGTTTGAAGAACTCTACCACCGGCGTGGAGAAATGATGAAAGCCTATGCAAGTCTTATAGAGCACCCTACAATCTTCTATTCCCATTTTTATTTGTGTCGCACCTTTAGAGCATCATAACCTCAAGTGTCTATAAATAGATGGATCCCCCAATCAAAAGGATCAACACCCTAACCTTTCACCTTCCAGGATCTCAATTCATGAATCACACCTTTATCTATGAACCATAAAGAAAAACGTATCACCTAAGGTACTTCTACATTAATATCCATATTTTCCTTTTCTCCATTTTTCTCCTCTTCATGTGGGGATTCCCTTTGTGAAACCCTACAAACATTGTAGAAGTAGTAGTTCCTTTTGGGTACTGGGGTCTTCAAAGAGCAGTATACATTCATGATGCACCCTCTATGAACATTTAGACTCTATGCCTCAGCTCATTCATCATGCTTCGCGAAGCTCCTCCCTTCACAGAGGGCCTTTCAACATGCTTCATAAGGTCCTTTCTTTTGTGAAGCCCCTACTCTTTGAGAGGCCCCAGAGCTTCGTGAATCCTCTATTTGTGAGGTCTTATGCTTCGCGAATCCCTCTCTCATGAGACCCTCCAGGATTGTACATAGTGATTTCGTGGTTCCTAGAGAGGTGCTTCATGTTTCATTGCCCTGCCATATAATTTTTCAAATAGGCACAATAATATCTATTGCTTCTTCACATAGCCACGCTAACATGGTCCTTTCAATGGACCACTCCTTGACCCCAAATCTCTTTGTAATTTCTTGTGTCTTCCCGGCCCCATGTGCAGGTTGGTGCAAGTTATTTAACTCCCAGGGGTTATGAGGGAGTCCTCATTTTTTGAGATATATGATGCTAAACTACCAAGAAACCCACATTCCCAACACAAAATGTTAATTTTTGAGTTGTGGCATGTGTGGTAGGCCTGATAAGACCAAAAAAGGGATGGGATTGGGATCCTTTCACTTCCCACCTTTTCAATCTGCCATCTCGTTTCTTTTGGGTTTGTTCACCATGTGTGATTTGGGCATCCCCTACATAAGCTCCAACCAACCGTGATAGGGTGCTCCCTGTACGATGACCATATCCTCCTCATATATCTGGAAACCCTCCTTGGGATTCCATCTAGGAGTTAGTACCAGTATTCATCTCCAAGTACAGATAATCTTGGATAAGCTTCAGACCATTCCCCATGGCTTCCCCTCTTGCGACATGGTCAGGAGGTCTATTGTTGCCTCTTATTTCTCACACAGAGAATGACACACGTGGGCTTAGAGTAAGAATTGACCATGATATCCTCTTTGGCCGGATAACCATGCGTAAGCCCCATGACCCCCTCTCAACCAAAATACATGTACTTTGATACATGTACTCTATACAGGGTACATAGGTAGCCTCTATAAGGGACAATCCCACCATCCCTCAGTTTTGACTAATTTACATCGGTTCCCTGCTTGTCCCACATGACGTTAAATTGTATACTATCTCGAAAAACATGGGTTTTGATCCCCTTATCATATACAAGGTATGTATGACACCGCCATGACGTTAAAATCTAATTACTAGTAAACTAGGATGATCCCTCCTATGGATGTACTCTTATGATGAAACATCATCTCTCTTTGGGATTCATCACGTGGATCCGCCTCCCCGAGGTATTCTGACCCACCCTGGAAGTCTCAGTGCGTAATCCCCACACTCAATCCATACTCCTCCAACCAAGAGTGTCCCTCTTGCAATGTTATTCTAACCATTCATAACCCCAGTATGTATATGGGATGATGGGATTTGTGTATCCCCCAATTCTATGCCCCAAATCCGGAACTACACAGTCATTGATTCCTTACTATGAGGATATGTTGGAAACCTCCCCGAGGTTCAATCCTATCACTCGTGTCCCATCTTGGTCTTCCCCTTGAGTCTTTGTGTTTTAGGGAGACAATACCCTAGCCCAAGGTTCTACCTCCTTCAGGTCCCATCCATGCATCCATTCTCACGAGCTTCCTCCTCAGGTGACTCCTCTCCCCATCGAACTATGTGTACATTGATCCTTACTCCCCATTCATGCATGGTACGTAGGAAACCTCCTTGAGAACCAATCCCAACACCATCATTCCCATGATAATTACCTTTACACCCACTCCATCTACATTCATCCTCACCTTTCAACACTCCCTCCATATTCATCTTGATTTTACCCAAGCCACCACATCCCGAGGAAATCATGTCGTCCATAATGGGCTGCTAACCAGACATAATCCCTAAACCACCCCTTTCCAACTACATGGGTTTTTATCCATGTCCTATACATTGGGTACATAAGAATCCTCTTTGAGCTTCAATACCATCCAATAGAAATCCATCGTGTTCCCTTTTCATGGACCCATCCTACTTTATGATCCTCCGACTGTAATTTCTAGAACTGCCTTCACAATGTGAAATCTTCCTTTTAAGGGACACACCAACTCGGGTCTGCGTTCATTGGGCGTAATGATCCTTCCATCTAGTAAGCATTTTGGGTACTCCCTCATAAGGATGTACTCATCTGATCCACTCTCATTAGTGTTATGATTAGTCATAGATGTCTCTCCTACATGTTAAACTCATTTCATGACATGTGTTAAACATGGGAAGTTGAGGAAACCCTTAGATATATGCCTTTGGAATAAGATACTCTGTGATGGACGTGGGAAGGATCTAGTTTTTTTAAACTTGAGAATCCATCTATTGAGGAAGAGTACAAGTGTTATATAGTTCCAATGTCAAGACATGCCATAGATTCCTCAGTGTGACTACACTTCTAACTAAAGGTTACTTCCCTTACAGGACCCCTTGGAATTTCTTGACAGAAGCAACATAATTAAATGGAGTCCGCAATGAGATGGCACCAGGAATGGGTTTCACGAACAATATCTTAATTTATGAGGGATACTAAGACTAGGCAATGAGTTTTGAGGAGGAATAGACAGAAGGAGAAACCAAAATCCCATCAACCCATTTCGATTAAGAGAGATAATGTCCCTGAAATAGTGGCGAATGTCGCTCGTCTTTGGAAAGAAAGAATGTGGGGAAACAGATGCACATCCCCATGGACGGGTGCGCACCCGGTGAGAAAAGCGTCAAAAAAATCAATGGTGAACTATATGTGAATATATTATCCTCAATATGGGGACTAGTAGAATTATATAAATTAGTAGATATGCATGTCACCAGATTCCGAAATCTAGTGCCAGGTCCTGCCATGCAAATAGTTTTCCAAGCCTGGAACTCACCAGAATTTGGGCAATTAATCACTAGGAATTCCGATCTATGTATTGTCAGCATGGATCTTTCTCTCTAACTATAGAAGACTAAACGACGCTAGGTAATTGGGATTTTATTTTCGTATATATGTGATTATGGATGAATATTCCTGCTTTGCAGGACCCAAGCAATAATCATCGAAATCACTCACCTCCCGCCCATAGATGCAAGGGAAGGGGAAATTCCATCTTGGTGATCACACATGCTAAGTCATATTCCAAGGCTACGACTACTAGGCTATCACACTGTAATACCCAGACCCTCAAATCCTAGAGTCTGTGCTTTATTTTAATACATTGGATTGATTACATGGAATCAAGTCCCAAAATACAAATCACTTCATCTGTCTTGGAAAATATATTACATCCATGAACGTTACATTACACATTATAAAATAAAAACCAAAATAAATTATCCTTTTATAACACCATTAACCCCTAGATTAACCATTCTTATCAATCATATTACACTTCTTGGAATCCTGGGAAAATAAAACATAAGAAAGGGGTGAGCTGAAAAGCTCAGTAAGGTTAACAATATAGCAGAAACTTTCACAAATAACCCTAAGAATTTAAGGAAATGTATAAAACTAAAAAAATCCTTTTAAACATAAAATTTGGCATAATATTGAAAAGATAAATCAAATAATTACATTTAAATATTTACATTGATATTCTACTAGTCGAATAATCACATGCAATATCCACAGCCAATATCATCATGATGGGATGCATAATGCCAGACTTCATAACCACATTGTCAACGCCTTGTTCCAAGACTACAAATAAGATTTTATCAAGGCCTTGTGGCAAGACACTAGTTTGTCTCATGAGACCAACCATAGAGGACTCCACCCGTCACTTACTAAGTTCAATGCATTCCTCATATGAAAAGGATTAAACATATAATAAACATTTGTATTAAAACTAGATTACGAAATATCAATACTTTATCCATAAACTATGAGTGGTATAAGAATAACACATCCATAGTGAAACATATCACAAAACCTTAAATTCAATATAGAATATTTTTATCCTAATAAATCAACCTCGATCACGAATAATATCTCGTAAAGGATGTTGACATAGTTGAAAATTATTAGTAAAAATATTTGAGAGAAATATCCATTTTTCATGAAATATTTTAAAAGTCATATAAAAGATGTTATTTAAAATATAGTTTTGAATCAAAGTTTCCCATACAACTTTGAAACATCTGAAAGGAATTAACATTTTATAACATTCATGTCTATATAAATAAATCCATAAAACCATTTTGAAAACATGGACATTAATGAGAAAGGTTTAGATGAATAAATCTTTAAAACATTTAAAAAGATGTTTTAGTAAAAGGTTACATAAAAAGAATCCCCTTGAAAACTCTTTTATTAAAAAAGGAAATGTATAATAAATATGTCCCAATAGATACTTACATAAAAACATCCTCAGATAATAAGGAGATTGTGAAATTAACCCTTACCTTGCTCTTTACTTTGGTTGAGGGTACATTTAACCTCCTGTATAATGACCATAATATGTTATTAAATTATACCAGAACCAGAACCATATTCATATTTATTATATCATACATGATTCATTTATGACTTTATACTACCCATTTAATAATTATTTCCATTTTAAATTAATATTTAGGGTAATAATTGCTTTCTTTATCGTACGTGTTTTAACTTGTTATTCTTGATTGTATCATTCAGATCTTAATTTACATACTTCCAGAATATAACACATGATTTATATATCATATATATTTAGAATATAAATATGTATAGTAGATAGATATATAAAATGGGGAACATCTTTTATTGATACAGTAGGTCGTATGTACGCATAAACGTTGTTTCTGTTTTCATGCAGTCGTATTGAATGGAAGTAAGTGAATAAGATATATGTAAGTACATATATAAATATATATTCAGTAGAATTATTATGTCATATATTACATACTTGTTAATAATATATATTTTTTAATCACCATTGAATGGTGAATTTAGAAATGAATCTCATCGCGTCGTGAAGACGGTAAGACGTACGTACACACGAGCGACGATGTCATTTCCTTAATGATTAAAAGGTATGGAATTTCATAGTATATTAATTTTACAGAGACATTATCATGTTATTTTTATTATTTATATACATATTACTCATCATTATATCCATCCAAATAACATAGTGTTGAAAAAAAATTACACCACAGCGTGGAGACGGTAAGCGGTACGTACGCACGCAAGTTGACATTATCATTCATATGATGGATAGAATAATGAATATGATTGTACCATATTTATAACAACATAATAGTATGTAGAACGTACTGGAGTTATTATTTTTGTACAGAAATAATAAATAAAGAGAAAGTGGAAGATGTAAAGAACTTGAATGAGGGTGGTGAAATTATGACATCTTCTTCCGGTGTTTCCTTTTCAGTTGATCAAAACGCCTCTTTAGGTTTGGTTTCTGAACAATGGACTCTAGGTTGAAGTGAGGGATGTTGGGAGGATATTTTTGCAGGGTTTGGTCGAGCCCAATGGATTTGGTGGTGTTATTTTGATAGAATGGGAAGTGACCTTTTATAAGAGGGGTGAGGGTCACTTTAATAAAAGATTAAAAGATTAATATATTATACAATCATATTCGGTTCATTAACCTTATCTTTTGGATTTAACTTTTAGGTAAATAGTTTTACTTTTACCATGTCTTCTTGTATTCATACACTACATGGTTAATAAACATACTCTAAACATCCAAGAGAACCTCTAGTAGATCATTAATGACATATAAAATATTATTTAAGCCCTTTGGCTGAACCTTAGATTTTTAGGAATATTATACCAACCAGTAATATAGTATTTGTTTTAAAAATTAATTTATGTCAATTTTGACATTATTTGTTATTTTATTTTTTTTAAGTCATAAAAATATTATCACATCGAAAAAAAAATTATCTAATTAACCTTAATATGTCATATTAACCTAGAAAATTCGTGTATGTCATAAAAACAATTAAATTATATATATTTTAATATTTATAATATAAACTATTTTAATATGTAATTAAGAAGGTAATTACTGTATCATCATTATGTAATAAATAAATTTAATTATTTAATCACTAAAAATTATAAACAAAATACCATTGTGTAGGAAATATTTTTATCTCCCTAATGTATATTTATAGTCTAGTTTATCTTATGTATAACCCTATATTAAAAATGTTTTAGTTATTAAACATTGAATTTAACACTTTTAACTCTTCTTTAAATAAAATAATTATAAATGTCATAATCTAATCCAATTGGACCTAAAGGATCATATTTTATTCCTAAGGCTGTTTTTGGTCGAATTTCACTTATCCAATAGAATTTGTACATGTGTTAGGGTAATTATTGTATCATTTTTACCTTTAATTGCCCTATCTACATTTAACCGTGGTAAATAAAAGTCAAAATTTACTATTCATCAAAAATTATTTTCATCTTATTGAGTCACATTTTAATTACTGATGTCAACTATGTTTCTCGAATTTTTCAAATTCAACTCACAAAAGCGTTAAAATGATTGATAAAGTTCCTAGAAGTTGGGTAAAAGATGTTAAAAAATTCAATAAAATTTGATACATATAACTTTGATATTAAAAATTCAAAAAATGAATTATATTTTACCAAATTCATAACATTGAAGTTTCATTAATTAATTTAAAATTACTACCCATTGTCAAAACCAAAAAACGGGTTTTTAAAAAGTAAAAACTATCAAAATATTGACATGTTTTTAGGTCAAATTTAAATGTGAAATTAGTTATAATGACCTAAATTTTATTAAATGATAAAAATAAAATCTAATTATACTTAAAACCCATTCAAATTCCTAATTTAACACCATAAATTATTTTGATTAAAAAAATCAATTAAAACACGATATTTTTCACTATTCATCAAAATATGAAAGTTATCAGAAAAGTACCAAACATTTATCCACACAAAACTTTTATGTCCTTATTCTAAAGAAGAGTTTTATTTTATTAAATTGAATATATAAAAGTTTCAATTATTGGTTTTTAAAAGGGTTCTACATTAAAAGGTGGTAAAATTGAATTTTTTGAAAAAAGTACTTCTTTTATTTGAAAAAATGTATTAGTTCTTATATTATGTCTAAGAAACACATAATATGGATGTTAATATTATATAGAGTATATAAGATTCAAAATGCAGTTAATACTATTCATAACTGCTTTTTGAACGACTAGTTTGGTAAGTTGTGGTGCGCTCGAACTCAGTGTAGCGTGTAGCGCATGCTATTGAATTACGTTAATGAGATAACATACTATTAAATATTGGGGTGTTACATTCTCTGCTCCTTCAATAAATGTAATCCTCTAAATTTTAAACTTCTCTTCTAAAAATAATGGTTAAAAATAGAAAAATACCTTTGTGGAAAACCCACATCAGAAATTGGGTTAATAAATTTTAGTCTTGATAGGAGGGAAAGGAAAATGAAAAAGTCACTGACAAATTATGATCTTGATTAGGATATCATTGGTGGAAATTAGAGACACATAATTTTAGGTAAAATGTAAATATATATAGCAATTGATTGATGTCATCAATCAAAAACAAGTGTACAATTGAGGGCCTCAAAGCCATTGATCTATGATGATATAAAATATAATCAGTTAAACAAAACATATGGTATTAGGATAACACTTTTTTGGTTTTAATATCTCTTCCCAGAAGTTTGAGAATTAATTTATTTATAGAATAAGAGGAAATATATATATATACTTGACAAGTGGAGTCTCATTCTTCAACTAATTCCAACCACAAATTCATCTTTCACTTCATAAGATAATAGAATTCAAAACTATTATTTTTATCCTAATCATATGTGGTTCCAAAAATAACGAATTTATAATTCATTTGTAAGAATATTTAAAAAAAACTAAATTATACAAACCAAGGCATCATGTAGGCCAGTTGTAGGTGATGCACCCTGGTCACCCTTCGGTTGTGGGTTCAAGTCTCGCGGCCTTGCCGGACGCGACAGGTTGTCGCCCGACCTCCGAGTTGTCCTTTTTATGACAATCCAAAAAATTTAACCTAATATTGAGTCACTTTTCTTAGTTCCACAAAATCCCAAGTCAATAATGAAATAGTACTGTAGTAAGATCCTTATTTATTTCCATAATTCATATAATCAGTACATCATTGATACAACACTGAAATGAAATAATTCATTAATAACAACATAAGAACACTAGTCATTCCTCTTCATTTGTGGTACTATCATAATATTATTATTATCCAATAGCATCATTTTGGGCATACTCTGATGATTTGGAAATTGATTCGTGCAGTGTCCCAACTCCATGCAGATGAAGCATTGTACATTTGAATCATTTTTCTTACCCCTAAAATCATATACTTGGTGTCCTCTTTCTCCACACTTATAACAAACTCACATTTCCTTAAAGAATTTCCCAAGGTGATTATTTCCACAGTTATTACATATGAAAAAATCATTATTTCCCCTCTTCCCTTTATCAATCTTTCTCTCTTCCATCCTTTTCTTCTCTTGTATCTCTTCAAAGACCTAAGACTCAGAGAATTATTTACTTATCTTATTAACACATGATATTATTTCTTCACATGATGAGAATACATGGGAGACTATTTCCCGTTTAAAATTTGGATTAATACCATGAAAGATATGATCCTTATTAATCTTTTGATCATTTGTATTGTTGGAATTCTCATTTCTTCTACTAGGCACCATTTCTAAACAATGTCATACACTAGGTTAGTTTATGAATCACAATGAATAATTCCAAACTTGTAAAATAATTAACGTAAATTGAAAAGATTATGCATATAATCTATAATCCTAAAATTTTTTATGTGAAGAAGTATTTACTCCTAAATCCTTCATAATTTCTTGTAATGAAAATGTGAATTATCCTAAGCGTATCACTTGAGAGTGTCGTAACCAAGAGTGTAGCCAGGCCCGTTGTCATGTACCAGGATACCCCATGTCAAGCCCGAAACTCCTTGTCAGAGTTACCACTCCTAGATACATATGTGCCAGAGCTGCCTCTACCTAATCATATCCAGGCAGGGATGTATAGCTTAAAAAATACAAAAAATATCTGCCTTACCAAAATTCTAGAAATTTCTTCTAATATTAATCCACAAAGTCAATCTTAAGGTAATGTTCTCTAGTCAAAGTTAATCTAAACATATTTCCAATGTTTTTGATAAACTTTCTCTAATACCAAATGTAATGCCCCGGGCCCATAAGCCCAGAGTCAGTGCATTATTTTCATACCTTAGCATAATTAAAAGGAATCAAGTTCCGAAACACTGATTAATTTAGTAGTCTTGGAAAATAGATTACACACATGAACTTTGCAATAGACATTAGAAAATAAAGCACAACATAAATGATCCATTGAGAACACCATTAATCCCCTAGCTTAACCCTTCTTAGAAATCATAATACACTTCTTTGAATCTTGGGAAAATAAAACATATGAAAGGGGTGAGCTCAAACGCTCATTAAGGATAACAATATAGCAAAAACTTTCACAAATAAGCATAAACATTTAAGGAAATGTCTAAAACTAAAACGATAGCCTTTTAAACTTAAAATTAAGCATAATATAGAAAAGATAATTCAAATAATGGAATTTACTTATTCACATGGATATTCTACTAGTCGAATAATCACATGCAATATCCACAGCCAATTTCATAATTATGGAATGCGTAATGTTAGAATACATAACCACATAGTCAAGGACTTGTGCCAAGACTAAAAATAATATTTTGTGAAGTCCTTGTTCCAAGATAGTAGTTTGTCTCATGAGACTTACTGATGTATCGAGGATCTATATAGGGCTCCACCCATCACTTACTATGTCTAATGCATTCCTCATATGAAAAGGTTTAAACATAACAGAAAAATTCACATTAAAACTACCATACAAAATGTCAATACTTTATTCATAAACCATGAATGGTATAAAAATAACATATCCACAGTAAAAAATATCATAAAACCTACAATAAACTATGGAATATTTGTATCATAATAAATAAACCTCGATCAAGAATAATATCCCATAAATAATGTTGACATAGTTGAAAATGATCAGTAAAAATCATTGAGAGAAAAATACCTTGTTTTTTAAATCATATAAAATTCATATAAAAGAAAAACTTTAAAAGATAGTTTTTAATCAAATATTCCCATTCCACATTGAAAATGTTTAAAGGAATTAAAATTTTATAACATTCATGTCCACATAAATAAATCCTTAATACCATTTTGAAAACATAGACATTAACGAGAACGGTTTAGTAGAATAAATAATTAAAACATTTAAAATGATGTATTTGAAAAAATTCCCTTAAAAATAATCCCTTTGAATTTTTTTAATGAAACAATTAAATGGATAATAAATATTTCTCAGTATATACCTATGTAAAAACAACCTCAGATAATAAAGAGATTGTGAAATTAACCATTACCTTGCACTTTCCCTTGGTCGAGGGTAAGTTTATCTTCCTGTATAATGACCATAGTATGTTATTAAATTATACCAAAACCATATTCATATTTATTATATCATAAATGATTCATTTATGACTTTATGTGGTCCATTTAATAATGATTTCCATGATAAATTAACATTTTGGGTAATAATCACTTTCTTTATCGTATGTTTTTAACATGTTATTCTTGATCGCATCATTAAGATCATGATTTAAATAATTCTAGAATATGACACATGATTTATATATTATATATATTTAGAATATAAATATGTATAGTAGATAGATATACGAAATGGAAAACACCATTTATGGAGACAGTAGGTCATACGTACGCATAAACGCTATTTCTGTTTTCGTATCATATTGAATGTAAGTAAGTTAATAATATATATGTAAGTACATACATATATATATATATTAAGTAGAATTATTATATTATATCATATATTACATAATTATAAAAAATATATATTTTTATAATAATTGTTTAATGGTGAATGTGGAAATGAATCTCACCACGTTGTGGGGATTGTAAGCCATACGTACACACGAGCAATGATGTCATTTCCTTAATGATTAAAAGGTGTGGAATTGGATGGTATATTAATTTTACAGAGACATTAGAATTTTATTTTCATTATTTATATATATATCACTCATCATAATATCCATCCAAATAACATAGTGTTGAATAACAAATTACACCACGGCGTGGAGACGGCAAGTCGTAGGTACGCACACATAGTGACATTATCATTCATAGGGCGGATTGAAAAATGAATATGGTTTTACCGTATTCATAAAAACATAAAATTATGTGTAAGGTACTATATTTATTACTTTGTATGTAAATAACAAAAAAAGAGAAATTGGAAGACGAAAAAACTTGAAAGAGGGTGGTGAAATTATTACCTCGTATTCAGGTGTTTCCTTTTGTGTTGATCAAAATGGATCCTTAGGATGGATTTATGATTAATTTAAGGACTCTATTTTGAATTGAGGGATGTTGGTAGGATATTTGGGTAGGGTTTTTTTGATCCAAATGACTTTGGTGGTGTTATTTTAAGAGAAGGGGAAGTTCCCTTTTATAAGAGGGGTGAGGATCACTTTAGAAAAAGATTAAAATATTAATTTATTATACAATAATATTCCGTTTATAATGGCTCAAAATGAGTTTATTTAGAACCTTATGTGGTTATGGGTTGAAATCCTCTCAACCAATAGGTTTTGGACATGTTTAGGTTACCATTTTAACCTTATCTTTTTTACTTAACTCTTAGTTAAATAGTTTAACTTTTACCTTGTCTTCTTGTATTTTAACACTATATGGTTAATAAACATACTATAAACTTCAAAGATAACCTAAATTGGTTCATTAATAAAATATATAATATTATTTAAGCACTTTGGACGAACCTTATATTTTTTGGAATATTATATCAACCAATAATATAGTATTTTTTTAAATTAATTTATGTCAACTTTGACACTATTTGGTATTTTGTTTTTGTGAATGTCATAAGAACCATATCACTTAGAAAAAAATTATATAATAAACCCTAAAATTTCATATTAATCTATAAAATTAATTTATGTCATCAAAACCTTTAAATTATATTTATTTTAATATTTATAATATAAACTATTTTAATATTTCATTAAGAAGGAAATTAATGCATCATCATTGTGTCATAAATGAATTTACTTATTTAATGTCTAAAATTTCTAAATAAAATACACTTATGTAGGAAATTGTTTTATCTCCCTAATGAATATTTATAGTCGAATTTCTCTTATCCATAACCCTATATTTAAAATGTTTTAGTTATTAAACATTGAATTTAACACTGTCAACTCTTTTTTAAATAAAATAATAATGAATGTCCTAATCTAATCCAAGTGGACCTAAAAGATCATATTTTATTTCTAACATTGTTTTTGGTCGAATTACACTTATCCAATAGAATTAATACATGTGTTAGTATAATTATAATATAATTTTTACATTTAATTGCCCTATTTACTTTTAACTGTGGTAATAAAAGTCAAAAGTTACTATTCACCAAAAATTATTTTCATCTTAATGAATCCTATTTTACTTATTGATTTCAACCGTGTCTCTCAGATTTTTGAAATTCAACTCATTGAAGCGATAAAATTAAGTTTTATGCAAATTTGCTAACGTGCCTAGAAGGTGGGTAAAAGACGTTAAAAAAATCAATAAAATTTTATATATTTGATTTTCTTATAAAATGACTCCAATTAATTGCATTGAAATAATATAGGTATTATTTATCTATTTTTACAAGAAATAAATTTAAATAAAATAAATAATTATTTAATTAAAAAGTCAGTTTTAAACAAAAAGGTAGTGTTTTCACTATTCATCAAAAATTGAATGTTTTAAGAAAAATACAAAATCTTCACGCTAAGATAATTTGATTTTCGAATTAAAAAATGAATTCTATTTTACCAAATTGAAAACATATAATTTACATTAATTAATTTAAAATTAATTCCCATTGTCAAAACAAAAAAGCGGGTTTTTAAAAAGTAAAATATATCAAAATATTGACGTGTGTTTTTGTCACATATAAATGTGAAATTACGTATAATGACCTAAATTTTATTAAATGTATAGAAATATAATCTAATTATACTTCAAAACCATTATAATTCATAATTTAACACTATAAATTACTTGGATTAAATTAGTTGTTTTCAATTAAAACATAGTATTTTTCACTATTCATCAAAATATGAAAGTTAACAAAAAAGTACCAAATATTTATCCAAACTAAATTTTTTGGTCCCACTTCTAAAGAAGAATTTAATTTCATTAAATTGAATATATAAAAGTGTTAAATATTGGTTTTAAAAACGGTTCACCATTAAAAGGCGGTAAAATTCCATTTTTTGAAAAATACTTCTTTTATCTGAAAAAATGCGTTTGTTCTTATATTATGTCTAATAAAAACATAATATGGATTTTATTATTATATAGAGTATATAAGATTCAAAATGCAGTTAATACTATTCATAACAGCTTTTTGAACGACTAGTTTGGTAAGTTGTGGTGCGCTCGAACTCGGTGTTGCATGTAGCGCAAGTGACAGAGTTAATATTTTCAATATTTTTAATATTTTTTAAATTATTGGATCCATATAAATTATTAAATTTGAGTGTATTTCCATCATTTATGTGTTTTGGTGTATTTTGGGCATAAATGTGAAAATGAGGTAATTCTGTAAAATTGACAGTTTTATATAGCTTCGGTTTTCCAGGAATAAATTTTAAAATATTAGTCCAATTGAAGTGAATCATTTTTTTAGGATTCATGGGCTCGTGGGATTCAAATTGGTCTTCTGGACCAAGACCCAATTCAAAACCCAATGGTACAGAAAAACCAATCAAGTAGAGAACTCAGTCTTGTTGGAAGAATGAACCCCACCGCATTAAATCAAACATATCTCATTCATCCGACCATAGAATGAGGTTCTTCTTAATTTTGTCGATAGAGGACATTCAAAGGACGGTTCACACTAAATTTTGTAAAATATTAAGATCATCAAGGCATCTTTGTGGCGAGTCAAAGTGGAGTGGGTGGAACAGTTTTTGGGGGGCAGGAAAAGTAATGGTCATTTATTCAAACATATCATTCTATAAACCTGTCCAATGACTCTCAAATTTTTAGGGTTGATATCAAAACTCATTTAAAACTTTCAATAAGAAGGGAAATCAGTGGGTTTTGGCTGGATGGTGGGCTGAATAGAGGAAAACTTCTGGAGAATAGATTTTGGAGGATCAAAATTTCTATTCTTGCTTTTCTTTCTTCTATTCTTCTTAACTTTGTAATGACTTCTTCTTCCCAATTCAACTCAATTACCCTTACCATGTTGGGGTAGATAATATGAGTGATTGTGGAAGTGTGGGTTTAGCCTTTTTAAATTCTTTAATTCTTGCACGTAATGTTTTCATAAACTTTTTTCTCTTCTGCGAATCAGTTTCAATTTCTTATAACAGTTTTTATTATCATGTACAATTGTATTTGATTTTAGATTCTGTTGTTTATTTATATTTGGTCAATGATCAATATCTCCCTCCACTATGTTCTGGTTTATAAATGATGTAATATACCAGGATTTAGTGGTGTATCACTCAGTGATCACCGATATGTGTGTGAGGAGTAGTGAACGTTCATGATTGGTTGGAATAAACAAGACCTGATTGGGAATTGCCTAAGATAATTTGGGGTATTCACTACAACTATATTGCACATTGGAAGGAGAGTAGACCAATATGAGTTTTTAGTAAGGTTTATTCTCACATTTTTATTTGACCAAGGGAGTGACAAGAAACGATTATGGATTCTCACTCTTAATGATTTAGCAGAAGAGAATTGGGTAAAGTGAACCTTATAGAATTACTATTGGAAAAACGACCCTAACATGATCACCATTTCATATCACTGATTTAAATCACATCATTTTTCAACTTATTTTAAAACATTCACTTAATTGTTTTTATTTATTTAGTTTCTTTCTTGTATTTTCCAAATCAAACAATTTCAAAAACTACAACATTTCGTTCTCTTATTTTAAGTGAAAAACACTATTGTTGAGCACTCCTCTCTGAATAAAACCTAAGTAACCCACTATAATACATTTTAACATAGGTTATATTTGTTTTTTCTACACCCCATGATAGAAACGTGTCAAAATATTGTCCCATTTTTAGGGAGGTAACACCAACTTTTCTGTTCTTTTCTTTTCTCTCTTCTCATCTTTTCTCTTCAAAATTGCGTGACTGGAACCTCAAAAATTGAACGTTTACCATAGATCCTGATATTGAAATAACCTCTTTGAATAGACTTAGAAACATTAATTTGAAATCTAAATTTGAAGAAATTTCTCTTACGGAATCAAGTGAAACTTCCAGTGTTCACACTGAGCATGTCATCATAGCTAAAAATCAAAACCTAACTCTTAAAGACATATGTGCACCACAATTCCTTAATCAAAACAATCAACATGTCATTTCATTGTTACAAAATGATTTTGAAATGAAACCTAATATTATTCCTTTGATTCCCAGTTTCATTCTTTGGAAGGTGAAGATCCAAACAAACAAATTAAAGAGTTCACACATGTTTGCTCAAATTTTAGAGCCCATGGAGTTACTGAGGAGCAGGTTAAGTGGAAGAAATTTCTATTTTCATTGGATGGAGCTGCTAAAGAATGGTTGTACGACCTAAAACCGAGAGATTTACATGACTGGAATGACTTGGTAAGATGTTTTATGCATAGATTCTTCCCCACATCTAAAAGAACAACCATTCGGAAGGAAATCTACGCCATACGACAATCATCTGGAGAAACCCTTTACGAGTACTGGGAGAGATTTATGAATCTATGTACCAGATGTCTTTATCAAGCCATTGAAGAACATCGCTTTATTTTCTTTTTCTATCAAGGACTACTGTACAATGATAGAAATCTTCTTGATGCATCATCTGGAGGTGCACTGATTGAAAAGACTCCAGAAGAAGCCAGAGGCTTGATTTAGAAGATTTCCCAGAACTCGCAGTAGTTTGGAACAAGAGGTATTAGAACAAGAGGTATTCATGAGGTACGAACATCTCATCCATCACTCTTATTAGAAACTAGGATTTAAGCGCTTATTATTTTTCTGGGACATATGTCCTTGAATAATGTTAGTGACCAACAAGCACCAGCTAAGGTATGTGGTTTATGCTCATCACCTGATCATTTCACTAAACAATGTTTTGAAATACAAGGAATAGAAACAAGTGCAACAACCTATCCACCAAGACAGTTCCCAAAAAATCAAGTATGGAGAGATCCTAACCAATTCCAATATGGGTTTGGAAATTAGTATAATCAAGGTAGACCCTTATACTAAAACCAGCTTCAAAACCAACCACCATTCTGGGATCAATTCTAGAATCCACCACCATTTCAACAGAAAAATATTATAACCATACTTCTTACCAAAAAACAACCATTATCAAAATAACCTATGAGAATCCATCCACCAGTGCATAACCTCTGATTCATAAACCAATAAAAATATGAGTTTGAAGGACTGAAAGACACTGTTAATGATTTTTCCAACAAGTTTGAAAGTCTCATGGACTTTCTGACCAAAAATCCTGGTAAACTCCCTTCCCAAAAATCCCAAATCCAAAAGAGAATTTTAGTATTATAACTAAAAAAAGTGGAAATGAACTCCCACCACCATCCACCATTGAACCTGACACAAGAATACCTGATCTGGGAAATAATGATGTTAGAAATGATGAAAAATATATGAAAATACATCGGGAAGAATATAAGAATGAGGAGGAGGATAAGGATAGGACAAGGAAGAAGAAAGATTAAAAACCATTTCAAAGGAAACAAAGGGAGAATAAAGATATACCACCACTATTTCCATCAAGTATTACTGAATCAAAGAGGTTACAAGAAGAAACACTACAAAAAGAAATTCTATAAACCTTCTAGAAAGTGGAAATCAACATACCTCTGCTTGATGCACTAAAACAAATTGCAAAGTATGCTAAATTTTTAAAGGATATTTTCACCAAAAAGAGGACTCTTCATCGGAATGAGAGGATCAATTTGGGAAGAACTTTCTCATCCCTTATCACACCAAAATTTCCAACCAAATGTCCAGATCCAAGGATGTTTTCTATTCCATGCACCATTGGTTCATTAAATTTATCTAATGATTTGTGGGATCTAGGTTCATCAATTAAGGTATTAACTCACTCCGTATATACTTCTTTTCAAATGGGAGACTTTAATCCCACATGAGTGGTGGTCCAACTTGCAAATAGATCCACACTTTTCCCAATACGAGTTCTGGAGGATGTCTTGGTAAAAGTGAAAGATATTTTATTCCATGTTGACTCTTATGTGTTGAATATGGAAGATGATAGGATCCCATCACACTCACTCATTATTTTGGGGATACATTTCTTGAATACGGAAAAAACCATCATTAATGTCCATAAAGGGACACTTACCATGGAGTTTAGAGACAGCACTGCCCACTTCAATATTTTTTAATCCATGAGGCACCCATCGGATGATCATTCACTCTTATCACTCTCCCATGAAGATTTTATAGAACCAATTAAAGAATCAGGTATGTTTCATGAATTTTTATAATTAGGAGATTATTTTTCTATTACAAATATCAAAGAACATATGAATGACCAAACTCTTGGAGATTCTGATTTCCTATTAAAAGAAGAGAAAAAATATGATTTCTTTAATAATTTGTTAAATGATGATGAAGATGATATGATTTCTTGGGTAAAGAATGTCAAACCATTGGAAGTGGAGAACCTCAATTAAGTTTCATCCATTGGGCATCCCCATTATCAAGAATTAAAACCACTCTCCACTGATTTAAAATATGTTTACCTTATGGAGGGAGAGAAATTACCAGTAATAATTGCTAATAATGTATTTGAAACTCAAGAAAAATCATTGATTGAGATTTTGAGAGAGAATTTCCAAGCAATAGGGTGGATCTTAGGTGATATCCCTGAAATAATCCCAAAAATTTTCTCACATAGAATTTTTCTTGAGGGAGATTCCAAACCTGTCAAACAATCCCAAAGGAGGCTGAACCCCACCCTAATGGAGGTTGTAAAAAAAGAGATCGAGAAGATTTTAGAAGCTGGGATCATCTATCCAATATCATATTTACAATGGGTTATCCCCATCCATGTAGTCCTAAAGAAAACTCGCCTAAAAATTGTGAGGAATTAAAATAATGAATTAATATCTGTGAGAATTTAGAATAGCTAGAGAGTATGAAAAGATTTTCAGAAGTTGAATCAGGTCACTCGAAAAGATCATTTCCCTATCCCTTTTATTGACCATATGCTAGATAGATTGGAAAGAAGAACTCATTATTTCTTTTTGGATGGATTTTCAGGTTATTTTCATGTACCCATTGCTCCCGAGGATCAAGAGAATACAACCTTTACTTGTCCTTTCAGTACTTTTGAATACAAAAGGATGCCATTTGGATTTTGTATCACCGCATGATTTTTTTAGTGGTGTACGTTAAGTATATTTTCTGATCACATTAAATTTCTTGGAAGTTTTCGTGGATGATTTCACAATTTTTGGAAAATCTTTTGACCATTTTTTGAAAAATCTGGAAAAAGTTTTGAAAACATGCATTGAAAAAAACCTTGTTTTGAATTTTGAAAAGTGTCATTTTATGGTTGAGAGAGTAATTTTCCTTGGGCATTTCATTTCTCAGAAATAAATTGAAGTTGATAAATAAAAAATTGATGTGAAAAATTCTTTTCCATACCTAACTTTTGTTAAACATGTTAGATCATTTTTTGGACACGCAGGATTCTATGGGAGGTTTATTAAAGATTCCTCTCCATATCTCTAGAATACTTTTGAAAGATGTTTATTTCGATTTCAATGGTTCATATAGAGAATCCTTTCATGAGTTGAAAATGTTATTGACTACACCACCAGTAATGCATCCACCCAATTGAGAAGAACCATTCAAGAAAATTTGTGATTCTTCAAACTAAGAAGTTGGAGCAGTAATTTCTCAAAGAATTGAGGGCAGGCCACAAGTTATTTCATATGCCTCAAAAACCATAGATGTGGCCCAATTCAACTGCACAACAGTAGAAAACGAGTTTTTAGTATTTTTTTCATTAGAAAGATTTAGATCATATTTGCTCGGAACTAAAGTAATTGTGTTTACTGATCAAGAAGATCTTAGGTACTTGATGAAGAAGGATGAAGCAAAACTAATGTTAGTGAGATGGATCCTACTACTGCAGGAGTTAAACATAGAAATCAAAGATAAGAAGGGATCTGAGAACCAAGTGGCTGATCACTTAAGTAGACTACCCAACACCGCTGAAGTTGATATTCCAGACACCGAACCCCTAAATGATCGCCTTCAAGAAGAGTAGTTGTACCTGATTGAAGGAGAAGAACCTTGGTATACTGACATGGTAAATTATATAGTAACATCTCAGTTCCCATCTCATTAAAATTCTCACAAAATTCACAAATTGAAACTTGAAGCTAAATATTACATCTATGATTATCCATTTCTTTGGAAGATTTTAAATGAACAAATGATAAGAAGATGTTTTTCTAAAAATTAAATTGAATAAGTATTTAAGTTTTGTCACACATTAGATTGCGGAAGG
This sequence comes from Viscum album, assembly GCA_963277665.1. Classification (NCBI taxonomy): domain Eukaryota; kingdom Viridiplantae; phylum Streptophyta; class Magnoliopsida; order Santalales; family Viscaceae; genus Viscum; species Viscum album. The sequence continues at coordinate 239,248,952 of OY728155.1, read as the reverse complement.
CAGTTTTGACCTCAAAGTACAACAATGAAGGTTTTAGAATCTGAACATTATTGGCCATCAATTTTCAATGATTCTCCTGAATTTTTCAAACAGTGTGAAAATGTCATTTTACAAGAAATATTTCAAAGAGACAAAAAATACCTCAAAATACAATTATTTTTTGTGAAATTTTTGATGTTTGGGGGATAGATTTTATGGGACCTTCCCCAATGTAATTTGAAAATTCTTTTATTCTCCTTGCTGTTGATTATGTTACCAAATGGGTGGAAGAAAAAGCCACCAGGACTGACAATACTAATTTTGTTTGTGATTTTTTTAGGGCTAACATATTTTGTGGGTTTGGAGTTCCTAGAGCCATCATCAGTGATCAAGGTAATCGCTTTTGCAATAGGAGAATGGAGGATTTGTTGAAAAATTATGGGGTTCATCATAAAACATCAACTCCCAATCATCCACATACTAATGGGAAACTGAAGTGTCTAATAGGAAAATTAAAGAAATTTTGGAAATGGTTTTTAATAAAAATAGGAAGGATTGGAGCCAAAGGTTGGAAGACACATAATGGGATTACATGACAACCTACAAAACCCCAATTGGAATGAGTCCCTATAGGATGATTTATAGGAAAAGTTTTCACCTACCTCTGGAATTGGAACACAAGGCAAACTGGTCTATGAGGAAGATGAATCTGGATCATGAAAGTGCTGAGAATTAGAGAATAATGTAGATATAGGAGCTGGAAGAAATTATAAGGGAAGCATTTGAAAATTTCAGGTTTAACAAAGAGAGAACAAGAGTGGCTCATGACAAACTGATCCAACCAAAATACTATCATCCTAGAGACAAAGTGTTGTTATTCAATTAAATACTAAAGCTGATGCTAGATAAACTTTGTTCCAGGTGGGAAGGTCCATTTATAGTTACTCATGTATATTCTATTGGTGTTGTCCAAATTGTGAAGGATGGAGCGAAGGATCCATTCACCGTTAGTGGGCACATGTTGATGAAATTCCTTGGGACCATGCCATATGAGCTCATGGAGGAGATCACAATCCTCTAATATGTTTATCAATAAAATCCATCAGGTCGTACCTCTCCTTTTTATTTTCTTGATTACAGTGATTCAATTTCAAATATCTTATGTGTTAAATCCATTTTAATGCATTGCAGACACTGCATCATTTAAGTGTGGCGGAGGGAACCTTTGTAGTCTAGGATTTTTATGTGTTTTTTGTTTTCTTATTTGTTTTGAAAAACATGTGTGTGTTTAAAAATTTGTGTGTTTATTTTTAAATTTTTGTGTGTTTTTGAAAATTTTGTGCTGAAATGATTATCTTTGACATTTTTGAAACCCATTTCCATGGGAGAAATAATTTATTCCATAAAACTAAGTTTAAATGAATTCTGAAAATGACATTGTTTCAATTTAAACTCTTTGGTAATTTCATGAAAAATACTCTATTTTTTGAATCCCATTCCACATATCACTGTCTCTATATTTGAAACCACATTCCTATGAGGCTTCTGAACCTATTATTTTTATATTCTTTACATTCACCTCACTTATTGAGAGAACCAAATCATGCTTGTTTTAACAAGAATTTGATTTATTCTTTTCAAAAAATGAGGGTTTGGGGTACAAGTTTTTTAAATTATTGAGGAATTTATTTGGATTGAAATATCCCTTTTCAATATAATCCCATTCATTCTGGCCTACCTTGTAAATTTAATCCTTGTATGCCATAGAATCCATGAACATCCTGTTTGGTTAGCCACATTACAAGCCAATTTTCTCTATCTAACCTGCTCTTGAAGTGGAGTTTCATGATCTAGTTGAACTTAAGTGTGGGATAAGATGTCTTGTGTTGTGCTATATCATTTTTTGAAGCATTGGGTGGAAAATAAAATGCTGAAGAGATGTTATTTTTACAGGAAAAAAATCATTCTGCAGAAATCTATGCCTTTTCTGGAGCTTTCACGATTAGAGAAGTTGTGGCTTTTCTAGAGCTTTCTAGAAATATTATATTTGAGAAGATTGAAATGTTTGATCCTGAAATGATGAATTTTTTGAACATTCGTTGATATTCCATAAAGAAGGAGATTATTTTCTACTAAGGATAGTGAAGAGGAGACCATACTTGTGTGAAAAATAGAGTAATGCAATTTTTCTTCAAAAAGTGCCAAGCCCCCTTCATTCAGCCTCCGAATTTTCACATCTAAATCCTACCAACCTAAAGCCACAGAACAACCTTGAAAAGTCTTCATGATAAACATATGTCTTTGACTCACATCGGGTAGATATGTAGGAATTTATCAAACCTATGGTGACCCTTGTATGAGTTTGGATGAGGAAGACATTGCTAAAGAAATTGAAATTTGTGTGATGAGAGATAATAAAAGTTCGGTAAGTGTTTTGTGTACATGAGAGGATAAATTAAGAGTAAATTTATTGAATTATATTAAATTAAGAACATGAAATAATAGAGTTTGAGGAGGAATGATATTTTTTTACTGTTTTAAAATTGGTGGATCTCATGGATATGTGTTTTGAATTTACTTTGATTTTATTTTGATTCTGACTTGTCCAGGAGTCCAAGTGATAAGTGTGAGGTAATTGATAGAGTTAATATTTTCAATATTATTAATATGTTTTAAATTATATAATCCCTCTCAATTATGGAATTTGAGTGTATTTTCATCATTTATGTGTTTTTGGTGTGTTTTGGGCTTAAATGTGAAAATGGGGTAATTCTATAAAATTGACAGTTTTATATAGATTCTGTTTTTCGGGAATAACTTTTAAAATATTGGTCCAATTGAAGATAATATTTTTTTAGGCTTTATATGCTCGTTGGCTTCAAATATGTCTTTTCGAACAATACCCAATTCGAAACCCAATGGTACATAAAAACCAACCTAGTAGAGAACTCGGTCTGGTTGGCAGAATGGAACCCACCACTTTAAATCAACAATATCACATTTATCTGACCTTAGAATGAGGTTCTTCTATCTGTTGTCTATATTGGAAATTCAAATTATGGTTCAAAAAAATTGATAAAATATAAATCTCATCAAGGCATCTTTTTGGAATGTCCAAGTGGAGTGGGTGAAACAGTTTTTGGCGGCCAGGAAAAGTAATGATAATTTATTCGGCCATATCATTCTTAACACTTATTCAATGAATCTCATATTTTGAAGGTAGATAGACAAAATAATTTCCAACATTCTATAAGAAGGGACCTCAATGTGTTTCTGTCAGATGGTGGGCAGAAAAGTGGAAAACTTCAGGAGGATAAAAATTTCTATTCTTGCTTTTCATTCTTTTGTTCTTCTTAGCTTTGTAATGACTTATTCTTCCCAATTAAACTCAGTTACCCTTACCATGGTGGGTTATATCTTATGAGTGATTTGGGATGGGTAGGTTTACCATTTTTTATATCTTGAGTTCTTGAACGTAATGTTTTAATATCATTATTTCTCTTCTGTGAATCAGTTTCAATTTCTTATAAGAGTTTTTATTATCTTGTAAGATTGTATCTGATTTTGGATTCTGTTGTTTATTTATATTTGGTCAATGATCAATATCTCCCTCCACTAGTTTCTAGTTTATAAATGATGGAATATACTAGTATTTAGTGGTGTAGTACTCGGTGATCATAGGTACGTGTGTGAGGAGTAGTGAACGTTCTTGACTGCTTCAGATAAACAAGACTGTATTGGGAATTGCCTAAGATAATTCGGGGTATTCTCTACAACTCTATTACACATTGGATGGAGAGTAGAACAGTATGAGGTTTTTTTAAAGTTTATTCTCACATTTTTATTTGACCAAGAGAGTGAGAAGAAACGATTGTGGATTCTCACTCTTAATGATTTAGCAAAAGAGAATTGGGTAAAGTTAACTGTGATATAATTACAATTGGAAAAATGATCCTAACCTGATCACCATTGCATATCACTAATTTAAATCACATAATTTGTCAATTTTTTTAAAACATTCACTTAATTTCTTTACTTTATTTAGATTCATTCTTGTATTTTCCAAATCAAACAATTTCAAAAACAACATCATTTTATTCTCTTATTTTAAGTGACAAACACTATTGTTGAGCACTCCTCTTTGGAGACAACTTAGGTAACCCACTATAATACATTTTAACTTATGTTATATTAGTTTTTTCCACACCCCACGACCGACAGATGATGGAAAGATCTTTAATTACTTTACTGAGACACCGTACTATGAAATCTTGGGGTGTTACACAAACCCTGTCTCACAGTCAGAGTTTATTTAGAGGAGGGTGATTGGAATTCTTGTTTGTAAATATGAAGAGGAAGGGGTCCTCCCATATCCGGACATGGCCAACTAAGATTTGGAAGCTTATGTGCCTTGTTGTTTTCATTTCCCCCATGGTCTGTTAAGGGAGCCACTACTCCCCACAAAGGAATTCATCAATTTTGGGAACCTCTCCATGAAACACTCCTATGATTCACTCCCTTATTCCGATGAGGAAAGGGATGAACGAGTCCTCCCAATTTCGTTTTCAGCCAAGTTTCCTCCAAGAAATGATCCCACAAGGTCATTTCAGTTCCACTATACAATCCTACATAGAGAAGAGTAGGTGGTCTACACCCCTGCCCAGCTGGCTCTAGTTTGGCTAACTAGACGTCAACATCGGGTGCATGCTCTAGAGGATTCCCATCAAGGGGTGCCATTTTTCACAGCAGTAGTGGACCATGAAACAACTAAATCAAAAAATATATCCCCTGTTACTATAAGGATGGGAAAATTCTATGAACAATCATGTTTGAGGCCCCAGCCACCACTTGGGTGGTCTGGGTTGACTCTTCCAGGTGCTGGAGCATGCGAAAACTATCACGAGACAACCTGTAAAGATGTCATTGAGTATGGATGCCCTCCCCACACTATCACTAGCTATAATGAAGGTAATCCCCACCCCCACAAACAACATGAAGGTCCTCCCCAAGCCACCATTGTCAGTCCAAATCGGGGTCCTCCCCATCTCAATGACACCCAACACGGAGGTCCTCCCTGTGCTCATGATCCCAGGAATGGGGGTTTTTCCCATATTTCAAGTCGTCAACATGAAGACCCTCCTCACATCATTAGTAGCTTGAGCATAGGCCCTCCCTGTGGTATCACCAATCATAGAAATGTTTGTTTATGCTCTTCCTCCTATGAACATTGAGTTCCTCCCAGGTTCTCATCAGCTCCAATAGAGGCCTTCCCAGCTTCAGTACTCCATACCATATAGGTCCTCCCCACATGTCTAGAAACAAGCATGGAGGTCCTCCCCCTATTTCATTTGATATATTCATGAGTTCCCCTCACACCCCAGCTCAGAAAAGTAGGGGTCCTACCCACTCCTATGACAACCAATTTGAAGGTACTCTTCATACTCTATCATGCCACGATGGAGGTCCTCCTCGATCTAGCACCAACCAACACAGAGGTCAATCCCATTACATGGATTTATCTTGTCATGATGAATCATCCAAAAGTAGCACAAATAATTATTGTTTCCAAAGGAATATCCCTAAGAAGTTTCATATCATAGTAAACCATGTCTGCTTTGCAGATTCTGAAGCAGAGTGTGGCTTTCTGATGAATCCTTCACCCTGATCCTCTATATTAGGGTCTGGGGTAGTAACCCAGCGTGTCAAAATCATACTTTCGGAATGAGTGATGCACTACATCCCAAAATCCCCCCACAGGGACATATTTGGGGAGGATTATTTTTCTCTTTTCTTGGATCATTCCATGTAATCTTCTCTATTATCGCCAGATTCACTCTCTACCTCGACACAATATCAGGGTGAGTTATTTTTGATCTTGGCAGATGAAGAGCTCAATCATTACAAAACATCAATGAATTCCACCCTGGAATATGAATTATTTGTCAGTAACCCATCCTATAGGGATGTGGTGATACAATCAGTGCAATCCCTAGGAGACAACCCAATGTGCACCTGTTTGTTATCCCATGCATCGTACTCTCCGCAAACCATCCTGCCACCATTTTGATTTGTATCAATGTTGTTATTGGTCCCTCAGCCTCCCCCAGTCAAGAAATGGGGGAAAATCAGGTGTTAGATCCTACTTCTAAATGAAGAATATTATGAGATATTCTCCCTATCAACCATCTATCCAATATATTTTGGCTAATTGCAACTCCAGACTTCTACATCCCAGAGTCCTTCGACATTGAAAAAGTCATGCGCCTCCGCTGAGCCCTAGAAATGATCCATTTCCATCTCCTCCATCATGGTATAGCATATCCAAAGAGCCAGTAGTACTTCAATAGTATCGTCTAGCAATGTCATATGGTTAAGTTGGGCATGCTTCGTATGGAAAAACACCCTAACTCTTCCCGCTATCATCAAATTATTTAGAAATGATGCATTCATAGAATCAATATACTCCACAGAGATATAGTGGATGTAACTCAACATGTGCTTATCCCTGGTCTGGGATGTATGTATCCCTTCATTTCAGCCCAATTCTGCCCTAGCCTAACATACCCTGTGATATTGAGGAAATGCTGCCAGGCACTATCATGGTCAACATAGCTGATCTCACTAAGAAGGAAAATGAGTGAGGACTCCTAGAAGATAACCTACCCCCTTGAGAAGTTCCACAGTTGTTGTATTCTTCATGTATGATCACTCACTAGAAAAGACACTTTCTCATCTATGCAATCCCCAACGAGTCATTTCATTTTTATCGGGACCCCAACAAGGGAAATCCCCCACCCCCACCCCCACCCCTAAGATGTTAAATCCTTCTACCCATTTGGTTTAGTGATGAAGATGGAGGATTTCCTGAATAGTCCATGTTGCACCATCAAATGTCAAAAGAGAGAAGGATCATCAATTAGCTCTTTTCCAAATGTGCTTCAAACTGATGTCTAGATTACGGTGATCCTCGGTTGGGGAAGAAAGGGCGGGTACAAATCCTTCCTGGCTAGCTTCCTTCTGGCGATCTCGACAACCCTACCAACCTAGATAGTGTGGATGACAGAGTTTATGGTAAGAAAGCATGGTATGAATCGCTAAATATGTTTGAGATGCATGAGGATCTTTTTCTAGATAAGGCTCCTCAGGTAAACCCTATAGTAGCCCCTAAAGTTTAACTACATATTTTTACTCCAGCTCCTCCATAGGTGAACCCTCCAGTAGCTTCACGGGTTATTCCACCAATTTCTTCACAATCCACATGGCATGACAACTATTTTAAAGATCCTAGCTGAGTACTTGTGGTCATAAATCCCTGATAAGATTGGAATACCCACTAGGGGGATCCGATGGCTAATCTCATTTCCTATCTTGAGGATCTAAAGACCCAAGAGGCGGTGATCCCACCCAACGTTAAGCTTTATTTTGCATTAGTAGACGATATTCCATCATCCCCTGATTAGAGAAATCCCACATCCCACTCCCAATTGGATGGGAGGCCCACTGCATCACTTGGCCCACTTCATATCTAGGTATGGACCTATGTTAGGGACTCCAACACATTAGGAGCCACCAAGCTCCATTGTTTCATATAGACACTATAAGGTCCCACATTTCTCTAGTACAACCAGTTTCTTATTGGGTATATAGTAGTATGGGGAGATCTCTAAAGTAAGTTTCAAGTCCAGTTCATCTCCACAACATGCAAGAAAAGTATTGTCGACCTATTCAAGTGAAAGAAAAAGATAGATGTGGGTGTTGTAGAATTTTTAGCTAGATGGAAGTGCCTCACGTATTCGCTCAAAATGCCACTGACATAAGAGAAGTTTATAAGGATATGCATGGGAAATGTGAAAACTTAACTATTCCCATCCCTTATCTCTCAAAACATCTCATGTAGATTCAATTACATTTCTAATAAAGACAAGCGTCTAGAAGAAGTCTATCAGAAATCCAAGAAGGCACATTTTTTTCCTCCTAATGATCCTCTGAAAAGGGCTGCTAGAGCCAAGGATTTCATTGTTTTATTTATAGAGGACCCTAGGACCGTGGATTAATGATTGGTAGATATAAATCCACATCCTGAAAAAGGAAAACAACCAAATCTGAAACCTCAATTTTAGTAGCGCCCACCCTAGAATTGGTAGGAACCACCTCATCCACCACCGCCGCCATTGAAAGATAATCAGGTTCCACCACCTCATCAGAATCCATCCCCCCATCAGGACAAGGCTCTCAGCATCCCCTTCCTAACCCAGAGCAACTGAACCTACTCATTCAATGAGGTTCAGGTCCCAGGCCACTTATGGAGTTCCTTGTATTAGGTAATACTGAGGATGCCAACATGCAAGAATCCCAATGAGGCTATTCTTGTGGATCTCCACAGTTATTTCCCTTATCATCAGTTCTTCAAACACACTCTAAATCATTGTTATTTGTTCAAGGACAGTCTTACATACCAATATGAGAAAAATCATAGTCAGGTTGGGTCTAGCCCCGATAGAGGTGGCGTGTGTTTCTACAAAACCATATAGTGATAGAGATGGTGGATGACAACATGTCTCTAGCCATAGGTCCTAGAAATATGAAGAATGGATGGAACACAAGGCATTTTCTCACACATAACGTATCTTCTGTGACCATTTGAATTGACATGAGTCCTCTAAGGTCACATCACCTTCCCTAGTTGCCACTATTTCGTCCAGATTTCTGCCCTTGTCTTCCTTGAAGGGCAGGCACTGACATCATAATGGAAAGCAGATCCCCCCATCGGTGTCAAAGCCATCTCATACTCTCATTGACTTCATTCCCTATAAGACTGGAATAACCCCCAAAATCTTCCTAGTAATAGATGAATCCTCAAGATATGATCATAAGTATGCCTATTCATTAGATAATTTCATCTAATTGGTGGACCCTTACATGGTTCCTAGTGATGAGGAGTACCAGGATGATACCCCCTAACATCACCAGTCATCACTAATGTCAATGAAATCATGGCTATGTGAATCACCATAATGAATTATCTAGTTCTTGAACATGACACTGAGACTTGACAGTATGCTTAGTGCATAGCTCAACACATGATATTATTTTGACCAGCCTTTCCAGATTCACTCACCCCACCGTTTGTGATGTTATACCAGGAAGAGACTCAACATCTGTGTTATGACTAGCCATGTTCAACTATGGACAGACCTTAGTTATATAGCTTCCAGGTGGTAGTCACTTTATGTGGTTTGACTAGTGAGCAGCGGGATATCCCTATCACTAGCTAGAATCTGCCGATTTGACCAGCAGTACCTGTCATGAATCCTATCATAGATCAACATCTTGTTAGTATAAATGTGCACCTAGCATAGATGTATGAAATACTCAATAACCTTACCAAAATTCTTGTGTGGCTCTCGATCTTCCAGGATCTCTTCCTATATGAAAATATGCATGAAGAGCTTGAAAAATCATTGAGTTTCCCCATCCAATTTGAAGAATAGGTATTATCTACAGATGCATTACATGTCGAGGAATTCAATCATTCATAATTTTAGGAAATCATTTCTATATTCGGAGAATATGAAGGTTATATTGTGCAAGGCACATTCACATAATATATATCACCGAAAAGCTCAATGGTATGGAAGTTCGTCGTTCAACTGTCAAAACAGGTTCTAGGATCACCTATATCCCGACCTAGATGATTCGTAAACTGGGGATGTCTAAATCTGACATTTTCCCCTCTGACATAAATATTCATCTTTACAACAAAACAATATATAAATCAATTGGATGAATCCACATTAAAACCCAATTCAGTGGTTTGGTCGCCATTATAGTTTTCATGGTTTTCTCATAAGACACCTCCAACAATGCATTGATGGGTAGACCCTGGACCCACCTTCACATGGTGGTTCCCTCCAGTTATTACCAATGCTTTAGGTACTCCATTACTGGTCGAGTGGGTGTGCTATAGGGTGATGTGTCTCCCTTCACCTCTTTTCAAGTATGCTATCTATATTATGACTATTACATTAGCAAGGAAAGAAAGGATTAGCCTAATAAATTTGATCCCAATAACATTGGGGCTAACCAATGGACGAACTTGGATGATTCCTTCATCCTACCAATTCACCAGTTAGAAACCACAACCCCATACATGGGACACTGCATTTTGTTTCTTTAGGATAATAGGAAATCGTGTTCATAGGTACATGGAATGCATGAAGATCACTTCATACTTCTACAAATATTAGGTGGTATTGATCCAAAAGCACTATACCGTTATATAAAGAATCATGATTTTCTCCCCAAGGAAATGAAAATACATCATACTTACTTGTTTCACTATGCTGGGTTGAACTGCCTAAATACAACACACCACTATGCTTTGATATTATCAAGAGTGGTCCCTTGGGTTGAAGGCACCATGGGATTGGATTGAAATTTTTTGTCTCCATGGTTTCAGTAGTGCTGGAGCCCCCTAGTAGAGATAACATTACCGCTCAAGCTAGAACCAATGTTCAACCAGGATCTGATGATTCAAAGGATTTGACTCCTATCGATGATCCTATGATTGTGTATGACGAGTAGGATTTTTAATATTCCCCTCTCACATTTGAGGAAGGCCTCTCCACCATTTTCGAAAAGTTTGTACAGTTGAACCTTGGTACAGACACAGATCTAATACCAACAAAAATTAGCACATATATGCCTATAGAATAGCAAAAACAATACATGGATTTTCTATAGTATCATTAGGATTTATTTTCCTGGAGCTATGATGAGATTATAGGACTGGATTCTCAAATTTCCATTCACCATCTTGGTCTTATAGTAATTCATTGCAGGTTCAAATAATATCTTGTTAATATGAACCCTTCACCTAGTTCCATGGTCAATACAGAGGTTGATAATCTAATAAAATCCAACTTCATCAAGGAGGTCTATTACCACATATGGTTAGCCAACATTATGCCATTTAAGAAGAAAAATTTTTATATCAGAGTTTCGATTGACTTTTGAATCCTCAACCACCACTGTCTGAAGGATGTGTTTCCCCTTACTTTGACAGATCTTTTGATTGATTCCACTACTGGATTCCAAGATCTCTCCTTCATGGATGGGTATTCCAGATATAATCAAATCTTAATGGCACTGGAAGATGAAGAATATACCACCTTCAGAGCACTACAAGATAATTATTTCAACCAAGTAATTTTTTTATGTTTAAAAAAAATAGGTGAAACATATCAGAATTACATGCACCACATATTCAAGATAGTCCTTAGGATATTGGTGGAATGTTACATAGGCGATTTGGTGGTCAAATCCCGACAGTGTCAGGACTATCTCAGAGACCTTGAGAAAGTGTTCATATTCCTCCGTTCCTGCAATCTGAAGATGAACCCCATAAAGTGAGCCTTCAGGGTCACCTATGGAATGTTCTTTGGCTTTGTAGCTATATAAAGAGGCATCAAGATTAATATATATAAGATCATATCCATCAGTTAGATGCATCATCTGACAAAACTTCAAGAACTTCTATGATTTCAAGTTCACTTATCCTATATATGCTGGTTCATTTTGAATCCAACTAAAAAGTGTAATCATTTTCCCCACTTATTAATAAAGGTTTCATTTAAAAATTGGATAAAGAGTTCCAAACCACCTTTGAATAGATTAATCAGTACCTAATACAGCCTCTGGTACTGATGTCACCCATCTCCATCAACCCCTGATCTTTTATAGGACCACCTAGAATGATCCCTCAGTTCCCTCATTGCCCAGCTGAATAATGAAGGGATGTAAAATAGTTTATATTATCTCCTACACAAGCTCTTAGATACAGATCCCAGATACTACTCTATCGAGAAGAGATGTCTTGCGCTAGTATTCATGGTGCAGAATTTGAGACATTATCTGTAGCACTACAAGATACAACTATTCTGTTGGGTGGACCTGCTAAAGAATATCTTGAACCACCCCATATTGATAGTCAGTCTACCATCGTGGGAAGTGACCCTTTAACAGTTTGATATTGGGTTCATATCACAACAAGCTGTCAAAGTCAGGCACTGCTAGACTTTCTTTCCACCCATCCTTCTTCCGCAAGGCCGTCATTAGATCCTGATTTCTTGGATGAGGTAATCCCCTCATTGGATCATGTTGTCCATGTTGGAATATGCACTTTGATGATGCTTCCAAAATCCCTACATGTTGGGGACTCAACAACCCCAGGATAAATATAATTGTCTTGAGTATAATTATCAGCATGCCTATATAAGCTATCATGCACTATTAGTGTTTTTGTTAGAAGGTTGCACCAACAATGAGGTGGAGTATCAGGCCCTCATCACTGGTCTCGAGATGGTTCTTGAGATTTATGTGCCTCCTCTATATGTTATGGTACACTCTGAACAGGTCATCAAGTATATAATTGGTGATTATGTCTTCATGAAGCCTGATGTCATTCCCTTGTTATATCTCACTCACTAGATAATGTCACAGTTCCCTCCCTTTCATAGGTTACACATGTCCCACAGTTGTAGAACAATCGAGTTGATTCCTCGGTTATACTTTCCACTTCTCTCGGAGAGCCTGACTAAGATTATTTAATCATCCATGTAGTACAATGAAGGGCCATCACTCCCGTCACTCTATATGATGATGATAGCCCACAGGTAATCCATCTTACCACTGGTGCATCCACATCGGGACCTTCATGTCTCCCTTCTATAGTGGAAGAGACTCATAGTTAGATGAATCCCTTTTCTTTGTATCTTCAACATGGTGAACTCTATAAATATAGAGTCAAACATGATTGAATCCATCGTCATACAGTGTAGTTTACTCTTCAGAGTGGTCCTAGACTTGAGAAGATCTTCTAAAAAAGTGGGATTTATGGATTCCTCCTTCACTACATTCAAGGAGATGATATACCTTAGGTCTTGCATAAAGTTCATGGTAGTTCCTACAGAGCCCATAAGGCAGTTGCAAATCTCTCCCAATAGATCCGAAGGTTGGGCTATTTTTGGCCCACCATGATCCATGACTGTATCAAGTTTTCCAAGAAGTGTCACGCATTCCAGATTCATTCCAATTCTGTACATCTTCTTCTAGAGACTCTTCATAATAACAAGTACTCCTATACCTTTCTAGTCTAGGGACTTGATTTCATGGGACCATATCCACCAATGACAGATCTACTGTGCTAGTTCATCCTAACCACCACATATTTCTTTTCCATGTGGGTGGAAGAGATACCTCTAAAGGAATTCAAGGCCAGTTGTATCATTGATTTCATGAGCTCCTATATCGTCCACTGATTCAAAGTCCATCACACCATCCTCACCCATAATGACAACAACTTTCGATTAGCCAAAATGAAGAAATATTATTCCATGTATAGTATCTGGTCTAACCAGAATTCCCGTTATCATGCATAATAAAATGGGATGATCAATGCATTCAACATAACCCCTTCTATCATTTTGAAAATTATGGTTGGTAAAAAATACTAAATGTTATCCAGATAATCTCTCTGATGCTCTATGGGATTACCAAACGATGATGTATAACTCTACCAAGGCGACTCCTTATTCCATTGTATATGGGAAAGAGGCAGTCCTATCAATCAAGATTCAACTTTTGTCACTTAGTACAGTTTTCTATGATCAGATGATGTTAGAAAAAGTAGCAGAAGTTCATCTAGATGAACTGTAATCTCTTAATGAGAATATTCTTTGTGTCGTTTATAATCTGGAGAGTCACCAGAAAAAAATAACAAGAAATTTAAAAAAGGAAGTTCATCCCTTCTCCTTCCACCAGGGTGACACAATATGGTCTTTGAGGACACTAATAATACCCTAAATGAAGCCGCTAAAGCTAGAACCTAAATGGGAGGGACCTTATATTGTCCACAAGGTTTACGCCAATGGTGAATACTCTCTGGTTACTATGGATATTGAGAGTATCATTCCTCCTAATAATGAAGAAGTCTTTGTGAAATACTTTTTATGAGTGAGAATCATCATCTTGCATGATGATAAACTGCAAAAGGTGAACACACATTATTGTTCAAGATCTACAAGCTTAAACTAAGATCTATTTCATCATTGTTTCAGGATGATAAACTACACGATCTATCTGGGATACAGGGCGCAAAACTACCCCATGTTGGCATCCTACATGACAATAAACTACAAGCCTTGTTTTCCTTCTATGTCCTTACATTATGACGTTAAAATGCACGACATCTCAAGAACTATGTGTGTCTTGATTAATATCCTCATGGGATACATAGGAATACCCAGACATTTATTCCACTGGTCTATCCAAGGTTCTACAAATCATACCATTTTTCTTAGGCCCTGGCCTAAGGTTTCCCCTTGGGATTCTATATGGCACGGTGTGACCTTATTTGACCCTAGTCATGTCTGTTTTTCTTTATCACACCGTCAACATCCCCCTTCAGAACCTCATTGTTCATCTACATCATTACTACATGAAGTTTAACTTCATGACATCACATGAACTATGTGTTGCTTGATTCCCATCCTCATGGGATATATAGTAATTTTCGGACGTTTAGTCTTTGGGTCCAGTCCCAAGTTCATCCTTCTTTCTGGTCACTTGTACGGAGACCTATGATAGAAGTACATGGTGCGGTATGGACTTATTTTTCCTTATTCACATCGAGTCTAAAACTGCCGCATCACGTGTCTCCTTCTAGGATTTCCCCTTCCTTCTACGTCGTTACTGCATGATGTTAAATTGCACAAAATATTAAGATATATGTGTGTCTTTATTATTATCCTCATGGGATAAGTAGAAACACTAGGGAATTTTTTCCTTAGGTCCATCCTCAGGACCTATGAAATTTCATGGCCCCTTTTCCTAATCCCCTCCTAGGAATGCACAGTGTGGTGTGGACTCATTCTATCCTAAACAACATCGGGTATGTTTTACCATGATGTGAACACCCCATCAGGACATTATCATTCTACATCATTACCGCATGATATTAAACTTCAAGGAATTCAAGAACTTTGTATGTTGTGACCCTCATCCTTATGGGATACATAGAAATGCTCATGAATTTAATCCTCGGGTCCAGCCTTGGGTTCATCAATCCCTTTTACCTATTTATTCTACTCATCTTCCCGAGTCATATTTCCATTAGTTGATCCCCTCAACCTCTATCCCTCCACATAAGCATGCATTAGATCCGTTGTGGTTTTGGACTTAGATTGTTGTATTCTTCATAGACAATTTTTTATTCCATCTCCATGATTCATATGTCCATTTATTTGGGTCCCCATAATCTTTATCATCTAAAGTGACCCCATAATGGTGTGGATTCTCGGCCTCAGTGCTCGCCTACCACCCATGGATAATGTCTTGGTGTATTTTGAATGGCAAACTGATTCAAGTCTCGCGTTGTGAATATGTTCAGTGGTCGATCCTCTATTGTTTTTTCTAATTATAGGTCACACGAAATGGATACTATGTTGTGAACACGGACAATAGTTTTCCTCATTCATTACCACTAGTCCCATTGTACCCCAAATACTGGTCTCTCGTGATTCACATTCCATTCCACCTTCTTATGTCCATGTGGGATTTCAACACCCTCGGTGTTATTTATCTATGAACGTTTGCATGTTGAGAATATGGATTAGCATTGTCAAGTTATCCATGGCCCCACACCTCTGTTCCCTTATCGCTTTCTCCAATGTGTTGTAGGATCTTCTTTATATCGTTTTTCCTACACCTATAATGGCTCACATGGGCTTAGGGGTTTTGAGAATTCATACCCATATGGGAGAGTTGAACATCATTGGTCTGAGATTTATGACCATAAAATAAGATCTATTTCAGCCTTATCATATAACATTAAAACTATATCTTCGGCATCCATGTTGTATGAAGATAAAATACCCATCCATGTGATGTCATAATTTGACAAGACATTGACCCCTTTAAAATTGACCACCTATCAAGAAACCCTCAATAACTATGTGTCTCTTGATTCTCACCCTTGTGGGATATGTAGTAACACCCTAACTGCATTGTCCTTGAGTCTAGGAGCATCACCATGAACCGTTTCTCCTTATCTTGGCCTAAGTTCACTCAGAAGTATGTAGTGTCGTGAAGGAATCTATGGTCCTCATTCTTATTGGATTTTAAATAACCACACTATGTACCTCACTTGAAATTTTTCCATCCTTTGTTCCTACCGCTTGACATTAAACTACCTGGGAATGTACCATGAACATGATTTTAAATTGGGAATTGTATGGTCCGAACTCTATAACCTTAAACTAGGAATCTTAATATCTATGTTCTCATGAAATTAAATTGCATAATAAATATATTTTTATTTATTTAGAGGTTACCAACTGCTTCTTAGTATTGACATTCTTCCATTCCACTTCAGAACTATGTGTGGCTTGATTTCCATCTTCACGAGATACATAGTGTCCCCCAGACTTCTGGTTTGTAGTCCAACAACAACCACTTTCTCTTTCCCAACCCTTTTTTATTGGGTTATCCCAATAGAGTGTGGTGTGGTTCATACTTCATTGTCCTCATTAATGTCGGTTTTTTAATAGTAGCACCATGTACTTCCTTTGAGATTACCTCTACTTTCACTCATCCACACTACACGATGCTTAAACTACATGGGTAATGTATATGCTTCACACATCCCTTCATTTGGTTCTCCAAAAACTTCCTCATTTGATGTGACCCTCGAATGGTATGGATGCTCAGCCTCAGTGATTTATTACCATCCTAGGCCAATGCCCCAGAGAATTTCATGTGGAAATTTGATACAAGCCCCATGTTGTAAATATGGTCAACAGTTGATCTTTGATTGTTTTTTCCTATCCCAGGATAAACACAAAATGGATGTTGTGTTTTGAACATGGTAAATAATTATAATTTATAATCATTCTAATCTCATTGCATCCCAAATATTGGTTGTTTTTCCTCTTTCTACTTTTTAGATCTTCGACACCCCTATTGTTGTTACTCCACCCATTCGCCTACGCTGAGTAATAATGTTGGTGTGTCTAGAGTTTCCCCACCCAACATTTCCTTCAAACATTTGTACACTCTCATTAGATGTGGAAGAACTTACATCACTCCTTGTTTCTGACATCGATCATGGATAACATATGATTAGGGGTTATGGTAGGCTAATACCCATATACGATAATATATGGCCCTATGTTCTGAGCTCTATGACTTTAAACTAGGATCTCTTCCTTCCTTACTGTATGACGTTAAAATTCATGGAATGGTCCTTTCATATGACCTTAAACTATGATATAAATGGTCCTAGATGCACAACAAAAAATGACACAACGTTTTTGTGTTCTAATTCAAGAGGGAATCACCTTAGTCATCGGTTTTTCACCTTGTAATTTGTTAAGACCTATATGTATTGATTCATTCCCTACCTGGATACATAGTGATATCTGAGCATCTCATCCTCAGGACCATCCATGGAATTGTAAACTCATAGTTTCTGACTTCTTTTTATCTGATTCCCCTGTTTAAAGTGTGTGGTGTTGTGTTGACTTCCCTTTTCCTCCTTCATACTAGGTTATGTGTCGCACCATGCATTTCACCTTTGGAATTCCTATGTCTTAGCTGCATGACAGTAAAATGTGTTGCAACTTTTCATCCTTACTGTAGGAAGTTAAACTGTATGGAATATTAATAACTATGTACAACTTGATTTCTATACTCATGGGATATATTAGAACACTTTTCTTGGGGTCTAGACCCAAGATACCCCATTTTCAGCCTAATAGTCTGAGATTCCTTTTGGGAGAACGTGGTGTGGAGTATAATTTTTCATTCCTCATTTACATCGGGTTTGAATCTACCACACCATGTACTCCCTAATTAGGGATTTTCCCTTTCATCTATGTTCGTACCGCATGACTAAACCTCATGGCATCATAATAAATACATAGGGCTTGATTCCCATCCTTATGGGATACATAGAGATGCCCGAACATTTAGTCAATGGGTCTAGCCCCAGGTTCATTAACCTTCCAGGCCCTTTGACTCCAAGAATGGTCCAAACTCTATGACCATAAACTAGGAGACCCTGGTCCATGTAACATGACTTTAAAATGTTGGCCAAGGTCCATGTAGCATTACCTTAAAATCTATCCAACATCCTAGTCAAATGATGTGAAATGATTTTGTGCATCGTCCTTAACCATATAATATTAAACTATGTGTCTATCATCCTAATTTTCATGACTTGAAACTGCTAGGCATCCTAGTTCCTCACCAGAGAGGTCTTTTCTAGGATTAATTTTCATCTTGATTTAGGAAGATATGCTCATCTGAAGCGCTTTTATCACGCTGGCATAATTTCAAGAGTGTTGGACACCATTCGAACAACCCCTCTCTCCATCTTAATGCTTTTCATGCCCTTTATTTCATATCCTTATCCTATTTCACATCTGAATGGACCCCGTAATGGCTTTTTCCCATTCCACTTTGCCTCACCTACAGTCTTGGGTCAATGTTCTAGAGTACATCAGATGAAACTTTGACTTTGGAACTGTGTTTCGAACACAGTCAGCGGTTTTCCCTCGTTTGTTTGTCCACATTTTAGGCTAACATGAAATGTATGGTATGGCATGAACATGGTCAGTATTCATCCTCCATCTTCATTACACAATCAATGTGTTCTGAATTATGGCCATCATCACTCAAATTTCTCTTTCCCCTTTGTTCGGATTAATTCCAACGCCCCTGTCGGTATCACCCTCATGCACTAGAGCACATTATAGAAATGGGGTTCAGCTATTCTTAGAACCCTATTCTATAGTCAAAGCACCAACCTCATCTCAAAAACTCTGGGTAGTCATTTATACCCAGAGTGTTTGATGATTAGTTGGTGCTCTTATATTTTAAGTGATCAATGATGTTGTCGTCCCCTGTTTCTCACAAGGGGATAACCCATGTGATCTTAGGGATTGATCGATGGTTGTTTCATAGATATGATTGAGGCAAAATATCCAATGCACTCAATAAGATTTCCATGAAAGTATAATAAATATTCCAGTTGGTAAATATGTGTGTGAGTTCAAAAAAATACAGTCCCCGTTGATTGGACTCTTCAAAGGAGCATCTCAGCTCTACCTCCCTTTGGTCAGGTGGCATCCAGGATGTGTTTTCATCTCTTGAGATTCGTTCATTCTTCATTCGATGTAGGTAAAAGTACATCATCCCTGATTTATACTCGATCTTGATCATCTTGATTGTCGAACACCTCATGGTATACTCATCTTAACTGCTCCTTAGCATTTACCAGTTGGACCTATAGTTGTGATATGAATTAAGATTTGGTAGAGGTGAAAAAATAGCACTCATTCAGCCGAATTTGGATTTGTTGGATTGCTTCTTCATCCTCTAGAAGATTCTAAGTATTGATGGACTTCTTCAACTACCAGCTAACATTGAGGCCATGGATATACTCTTACATTTTATTTTCTAGCTAATATTGTATGATCATGGGAAGATTTCATGCATCCACCCCTCCAACGCATAGATCACATAATCAAGGATTATGTTTTCACATATAGCTTATACACTCTGATCGTAGGATGTTATCAAGCTAGAACTTGATTAGATTCCATGACCAACAATAGTCGTTCTTACTATCCTCTTCATCTTAGAGGGTCTCGTTCAGTTCCTCTAGGTCAACATGTTCATATTCTATGAATTCCACTAGAGGTTCATCAGAAGGATCCTCCTCTAGCACCCCATTAGTTATATTGGGTTCAGTATCATCTATTAGACCTTCATCGCTGGATCCCACGTTTATAAGTTCTAGTTATGTCTTGGAAATTGCTATACTTGTAGCTATGATCATCTCAGCCTGGTCAGTTTGGACATCTGAATCCATGATGATCGACGTTCTCATTTGGAAATGAGTTCTAGGATTCCTAGATATCCTCATGGGCATGGCACAGGCCATTCGAAGAACTGTTCAGATAAAAATGAATAGTTTTAGTAGGATAGGTTTCATGGACATCAATTGTGATTTTGTGAGAGAGATGACATAAAGAGTTTCAAATAACTGGTCACACCCTTGGGTTGTCACTATTGGAATCCATAGACATGGCCCCCCATATATGGTTAGGAACTCTGAAGATTTTGGATTGGTCACCTTGGGAGTCACAGACCTACTGGACTCTGCAACAACCATCATCCAGAACAACAGACCTGAAGATATATTTGTTGTTATGGAGGTTAGGGTCTAGTGTATAAGGTTATCCTACAAAATAAAAATTTTAGTAGTTAAACCTGTATGACCTGAGTAAGTTCCATAATGGAATGGTTTAGAGTTTACCTCAAGAGTTTTGGTGAACTCTCCCAACTCCGAGGCTGCAACATCACCTTCCTCCAAATGGCTCCCCCTGTTGTCTTATAATCCCCAGGAGGGATCCTCTAGTTATTTTGGTAAAGGGAATCTCTTTATTATCAAAGCATCAGAGGGTTTTGGAGGGGATTTCTGGTTAAGAAACAGTTTTACCTAATTAGGTATTGGATGCGGGGTGCCCCAAAAATGCATGAAGTCTTCCATCTCAGCCATGTATTGAACCCCATCTTCACGAGACACTAGAATTCAACCTTTGTAATAGTCGATCCCTAATAGATCCATCCCAATACTTCTGACATGGTCACACATTTCGGAGGGACTAATAAAATATATATTAACATTCCAGGTGTCTTAAACCTCTATAAAAAATAGTATACTCAGGCATATTTATGTGGAACAGTCACTTCCTGGGAGCCGGGGTGGGAATCCTATGGAAACCTCTTGGTGAGTTTCCTTCCTCATGGCTCTGTCTAGTTGAATCCACAGGTTCGTCCATCATTTTGCTTCCACTTTCACTCAGAGTAGGCCGGGAAATCATCATCCATGCTTCTGCTACAGCATGATGTGCATCTTCTCTTCCACCATAGTGGATTCTTTCAATTGACCGACCCCTGCCTTAGGGATGAGGTGGAACCCCTTCATCAACCTGAATATTCCATTTATTCATAATTTCCCCCATGTAGGCTATCTCCCAGATCATTGAAAATTACTCAACCAACCTGTAAACAGTGGTAGGTGGTGGTAGCTCATTGTGAATTTTCACATCTTAATGTGTGTACATGAGCCACATTTGTCTCAGAATCATGGGAGATCCTCAGGGAAAACTCCCAAGTAAACATGTGGGGTCAACCTATAAATGGACTAAAACTACATTTCCAAATGATTCCGAGAATATGGTTTGTAGCTAGGCTCACAATCTACCTATGCCACCAGAATTCCACCTCAGAAGGGAATGAGATATAATAGATGCAACTTAGTTCCCAGGACATCATCAGTGATTACTACCATTTCTATTAGGAAGGGATGGAAATTGAATTCTTCTACCTTCCAAAATCCGATCAACACCACCAGTGAAGTTTTCTTGGTTGGGAAAATTCCACCTTAATTAAGAATGGATGGTCTGATGTTTAAACCAAGAGGATTATTATGGTTTAGATATTTTTATACCCTTATGTGTGTTGATATCCACCTATAAAAGAAGTGGAGTGGCCCACATACAAGTTTTGTTTTTTTCCCGTGCTGATCTGCAACAACATCTTGTATAGATTTTCTAGTACTAGTATTATAAGTTTGACTTGCTACTCCATTGCTAGAATGGACTCCATATTGAATGTGCTCAATTTCACATCCATGTTTTTATCCATGAATGGAAACATTCAATCATATATAAGTGTAGAGATAAACCCAACAAGCCTAACAACCGGTTTCTGCTCTGTGTTAACACTGCACCCCCATTGATTCCATTGGTTGTCCTCTAGGGTTCACTAGTATGAATTTTCTATACTATATTTATCTCCATTTGGATATGTGGGAGGCTAGATGAGTAGTGTCCTAGGTGCCTCCTATAATTCAGAAGCATGTTTTGGTGGGATGTTTAGGAAGCTTCCAAACCACTACATGAAGTAGACATTCCTCACCGACTTGTGTCCTTTCTCAGAACCAGATCCATTTGTACTTTTTCCAGTCAGGGAATCTACTCTGAGTATTCCCCTATATAATACATAAGAAGGAACTCATCATAAATCACCGACAGAATGGGAATCCCTGAGATTTGATGGAGTCCCTAGAAGTTGATGTCAACCTCCCCGTGGTGAAGATGAAAAGTGTTGGTCCTCGATGACCTTCTACTCAGTAGATCTAGCATCATGTATTTTGGATGATAGATGGGGAATTTTTAAACCCACATAGATTCATATAGGCCTACACTCCTTATTACTTCCCCAAATATGTCGCAGGATGTGCAGACCCAGTAGGCCATGCCCATTCATATGTAATGTTTCTTCCGCTACGTAGGTCCCAATTATCGGTTTGCCCCTTCTCTAGGTTCCCTATACTTTCCTTCTGAATGGTGTGGTATTTAGAAGTAGATACCTTGAACCTAAATTATTTCCTATCAAAATTATTTTTGTTTTTGTATAGATAGTCAGTGAAAACTGGCATGTTGCCTTTCTAGGCTAGGCTGTCAGTAGCCCTGAACCGAGAGTATTAGCATGGGGTTCCCCTAAACTACTATGTTGCTTCCTCCTTACTTTCTTTAGGGATGAAAACATCATCCATCATGCAGAAACTGTATAGTTTCAATCTATTATAGACGGTATTGTTCTTTTTCCCTTATGACAGAAGCATCACCAGGTACAAGAGTTTAGAATCAATCCGCACTTATTCAGTAATTTTCAGATTGTCCGACATCTCTTCCCTCTGAGTATAATCCAAAAGGACATCCAGATAAGCTTCTTGGTTGGCCATTTGGTTTCAGGAAACTGTCAAATTTCATTATTTTTTTTTGTGAACATCATTCACAGAGCTCCTTTATAGAGTGCATTCACAAAGAATGGATCATGGATCACATGGCCATTGAGCCTTGAAGGACTCACTGTGCTTCACATTTCAACAAGGGATTGTGATGAACCCATTATATAAGAAGCATTCAAAGAGCACTGATATGTGGAACCTTGTTCGCAAAGAGAATTTGTGGGGATGCTGGTGCTTCTCTAATTGAGAGCTCAAGCACCCATTCACATAGATAGATACTGAAAAAATAGTGGGCCTTTCCCTATATTTATAGTTAATGACCCCACTTGCTTCACGACACCCTTGTCCATGCAAAGCTTCCTAGTAGTCTCAATCTGTGCTCTGCCTATTGGAATCAGGAGTCAGCTTCACGATCTATGTGTTTTTGTTGATTTACCCTCATAATCTAGCCCTTCTCTTCTCCTCAACTCCCATTATGAAGAGGGTGGGGCATTTTTTCACCAAAATACATGCTTGAAATGGATCAATTGAAGCATAAAAAAATCACCAAAGGGTCTACCTCGCAGAGCCACTTCACAAAGTCCTTCAACACTATGAAGGGTCGAAAGCCCATAGTCTAGACTCTTCTGTGAGTGTCACAGATAATGGATAGAAGCACTTGAAGGTCTAAAGAAACCTCCGAGAACCCTAGAAAAATGTTGAAATACTCTATGAGTCGGACGATACTAAAAAACCCGATGAGTGTTTTAGATAAAAGAAGTAAGGATTTGTGAGTCCGATGAGTCTGATAAACCCTTCCACTGACTCAGAGAAATGAAGGAAGATTCTGTGATTCAGATAGTGACACCTCTGATCATCGATTCCCATTTATCTTCACAGCGTGACTTTAGAGCCTCACGATCCCAGGTGACTATAAATAGAAGTCTCCCCTTCAGAAGTATCAACACCCTGACAATACATCCTATGGTCTCAATTTGCGAAGCTCTTTTTTCTCTAAAAAAAATAAAAAAACATTATCACCTTATGTACTTGTCCATTGTGAACCTGATTTAACTTTTGTCTATTTTTATTCTGCATCAAGTGGGGATGGCCCTCTTGAAGCCCTATGGCCATCGTGGGAGGTAGGATTCCCTTTTGGGAAATTGTCTTTTCACAGAGCATTATGCCTTCGTGAAGAACCCTCTAGGAACATATAGACTCTATGCCATGGTTGGGACATCATGCATTGCAACGCTCCTCCCTTTGCAAAGGGCCTTTTCACCATGCTTCGTGAAGACCTTTCCTTTTAGAATACCCTACTCTTCGAGATGAAACAGAGGTTCATGAATCCCCTCTCTGCGAGGACTTCGGAATTGAGAACCCCTCTACCGTACGACCCTCCTGGCTCGTACATAGTGATTTAATGGTTTACTGAGTGGTGCTTCATGTTTCATTCTCCCACCTTATGCTTCTTCGCATATGCACAATAACAACTATTTCCTTTTTTCATACCCATGATAATGTGAGACCCTCAATTGACCACTCCTCCACTCCAAATATATTTATAATTTCTTATGCCTTCCCTTCCCCAAGTGTGGGTTGGTCTATGTTATGTATGTCCTATGGGTGAGGAGAGAGTTCTCATTGCTCGGGCTATAAGATGTTCAACTTTCATGAAACCCACATCCCCACCACATGAAGTAAAATTGTGAGATTCTATTTCTGAGGAAGGCCTGAGATGACCCAAAAGGAGATGGGATCACGAGAATTTCCCATCTCGCCTTTCTAATCCTCCTTCTCCTTTCCTTTGGGGTTTTTCACCATGTGTGATCCGAGAATCCCTTATGCAATCCTTGACCTAGCTTGATAGTGTGCTCCTTGTACGATGGAAATATCCTCCTCATACATCTGGAAACCCTCTATGGGATTCCCTCTAGGATTAAGTCCCAATATTCATTTCTCTGTCTTGATATCCACACATACACCCCACACCATTCCCCATGGTTGCACCTCTTCTGACATGATTTTTAGGTCTATTGCTGCATTAGTTTTCTCACATTGACCATGACTCATGTGGGATTAGAGCGAGCATCGGCCATGACTTCTTCTTTGGACCGCTAACCATGCATAATCCCCATGCCCCCTCTCAACCTAACTACATGATCTTTGATCTTTATCCTCTATATAAAATACATAGGCATCCTCCCTAAAGTTCAGAACCCCCATCCATTTGTTTGGACACATTTATGTCAGTTCACTATTAGTCCCACATGATGTTAAACTATATGATATCTTAAAATATGTGTGTTTTGATACCTTTCTTCAATATAGGGAACATAGGATTTCTCAATGAGGTTCAACCACAATCACTAATAAAATATGGTGCTCCCTCCAAGGGATGTACACTCTTGATGCGACATCATTTCTCTTTCAGACACATCTTCTAGATCCACCTACCTGAGGTGTTCTAACCCACCCTGGTCATCTTAGTGTGTAAAAACCACACTCAATCCATGCTCCTCCAAATAAGAGTATCCTTATTGTGATGGGATACTAACCATGCATTAGCCTCAACATTTCATTGGGTCACTATCCTTTGTGTACACCTTGATTCTATGCCCCACATCCTAAACTATGTGGATTTTGATTCCCTTCTATGAGGATAAGTAGGAATCCTCTTGGAGGTTCAATCCCATCACTAATGTCTCATCCTATTCTTCCCCTTGAGCCTTTGAGTTTTGGGGAGAAAACTCCTTATCCCAAGGTTCTACCTCCTCCAAGTCCCATCAATGCATCCATTCTCATGATCTACCTCCTTATAGGACTCTTTATTCCACCGAACTATGTGAACTTTGTTCATTGCCCCTTTGAATAAAGGTATGTTGGAAAACTTCTTGACGTCCAAGCCCAAAACCATCATTACCACACTGGTTCCCTTTACACCATCTCCATATCCATTCATTCTAACCCTTCAACACTCCCTCCGTATCCATTTTTATTTTAACCTAGGCTTCCACATCCCAGTGAAATAATTCCATCCATAATGTGCTGCTAACGACCTGTAAGCCCCGAACCACCCCTTTCAAACTATGTGGGTTTTTATCCCTATACTCTATAGAGGGTACATATGAATCCTCTTTGAGGTTAAATCCTATCTAATGGAAATACATGGTGTCTATTTAGCATGGACCCATCCTCGTTTCTGATCTGCTATTTTTTAGTGTCCATATTAGACTTCACGGTGTGAAATATTACCTTTTTAGGGACACACCACCCTGGGTCTGCCTTCATTGGGAATTTGGATCCATTCATCTGAAAAACAATCCAGGTTCTCCCTCCTAAGGATGTACCCATCTGATCCACTCTCTTCAGTGTTCTAATCAGTCAGATCCTTCTCTCTATGATTTTAAACTCATAACATGTCCCATGTTAAACATTGGAAGGCAAGGAAAACCTCAGAGATATGCCTCTCGCATAAGATATTACACAATTGATGTGGGAAGCCTCAAGTTTCTAATCCCTTGATAATACCTTTGAATATGAAGAATATATGTGTTATAGTGTTCCAACCTCAAGACATGCCACATATGCCTCCGTGTGACTACTCTCCAGATTGAAGGTTGTTGTGCTAACTAGACCCCTTGGAATTTCCTAACAGAATAAGTTTAATTAACTCGTGTCTAAGAAGATATGGAACTAGGAATGGGTTTCAAGAATAACAGCTTAATCTGAGGGATACATATACTATGCTATTAGTTCCGAGGAGGAATTTGCAGAAGGAGGAACTAACAACCCATCATCTTATTTCGATCAAGGATAAAATGTCCCCAAAATTGTGGGGGATGTTGCTCTTCTTTAGAAATCAGGAATATAGGGCAACAAATATGCATCCCCATGGATGGGCATGCACCCCGGTGGAAAAAACATCGAAAACAACATGTTTTAAAAAAAGAAAATAAAATTAAAATATATAACTTTGGAAATTTTAAAATGTAATCTTTATTTAAAAATATATTTCCTATAATTTTAGGAATGTACGAAAGACTTTTTTCCAAAATTAATTCATCATTATCATTATGTATGGCATAAGCCATGTCTTCAATGTATTCATCAATATACCTTGTTAGGTGTTCCTTGGATGTAAGGATCTCACATAAATCAGAATCCTTGTCAAGGTTATCATCACCAATATACATTGTTTCCTTGTAAACAAATATTCCACTATATATCAAATTGATCAAGAATATAGAAAATTTATTTTTAATGTTTTTTATGATAAAATGACCATTTGTGTAATCAAATTTTATTCAGATTAACTAGTTTCATTCCAAATTCATCGTGTCAGGCACTATTGTTTTCGATAAACCATTTACACTTAATTACATGAAATTGAAATTTAATATAATAAACCTTATATATTTATTCAGTGAATCCATAATATGAGATTGATGTGGAGATTGGGTTTTTTCTTTAGCAATTGAAAAATGCAATGCTTTTGCGAACACTAACACACTACTATCTGAACCACACTCTGGTTATCCTGAAACTTTGTATGAAATATAGAGCCATTAATTTCAAACCTAAACCATGTTATCAAATCTAAACTTGGGATTCCCACTAACCATCTCAATATTTCTAATGCAATTTGTTTCAAAAAATCATTAAACCATGACAAAAAAGTTCTAGTATGCTCATTCAAAATACACATATCAATGATCTTTGTATAACTTTGTATCAACTCATTAATATGAAATGTTATATATGGTTGATCATCATCTTTGTTAATAAATACATATAATTGTACCTTATTTATATGTCCACCTATCAATGATTGGAATTTCATGCCATAGATCCCGTTTCACCACAAATTAACTCATTCATAGAGAGATATAAGAAAACCAATTTTATCCATGTCAGAAAAATATCTTATACAAAACTATGAAACCTCCTCATAAATATACTTCTCAACAATGGATGCTTTAGGTAGATATTGATTCTTTACATACCACTTCAATATCTAAATATACCATTCAAAAGGATATATCCAACGTAGATATATAGGTCCAAAAAGCTTAATTTTCCACCCCAAATAAAGCATTAAGGCACCATGATATCAAAAAAATATGGAAGAAAATACATTTCCAATTGACAAATATACAAACAAAATTTTTCTACATAATGTTAAAAGAATTCAAATCAATCACCATTGTAGAAATTGAATTAAAAAATAACACACCTTCTTGATAGTCATTCTAACATGGGTGAATTATATTCCACATAATGCAACTTGTAGGAGATGTTTCATCATGACGAGACAATCATGATATTTCATACTTGTCAACTTCAAATCCTTTCAAGACACAAAATTTTTTACATTTGAATAATACCCATGTGGATCCTTCAAATCATGGAGACATTGAAAAAAATATATTTTTCTCCCACTTGGATAAGGTATGACAATCTGGGGTAGGAAGTTTCACCTTACATCATTAGTGGGAGCCAACTATAAATCTATTCCCATTGAGAGTAAATCCATTCTTGCATTCAACCCATCATTAGTATTTCCTTTAATATCTAACAATTTTCCAATCAAACCATTAAAAATATTATTCTATACATTCCTGAAATCAATTTTATGCTTCACCTCATGATATATATAATATGGTAGCTGAAAAAAAATTGATTGTTTCTTCCAAATATTTCAATCATTACCAGACTTATGAGTTTTTCTGAATGTCACATCAATGTTTTTCACCCTCTCAAAATATTGATCCTTATATAAAGGTTTTGGAGAAATATCAATTTCATGTGAGACATTGAGAGAATTTTTCAATCTTTTATATGAGTGATCCGTAGAAAAAAACTTTTGATAACCCATGTATACTCTTTTTCTCCCATGATGTTGTTGACAATATAAAGCTTATTGTTCATAAATTCGACAAGATTTATGCCCCTTAACACTGTGTCTAGAAAAATTTCCATATGATGGGAAGTCATATATAGAGAACATAATCATCGCATTAGTTGAAAATATTCCATTTTACAAGAATCATACACCCTTATTACTTCTTCCCATAATAGTTTCAAATCATCAATTAATGGTGATAAGAAAACATCAATATAATTTACATCTTGTTTTGGTCCACTGATCATTAAAATCAACATTACATTTTTTCCCTTCATACAAAATTCATGAGATAATTTTTAAATAACCAATAAAATAGACCACGAACTATGTATACTATTAAGGATTGGACATGGAATCATTCCATCTGTGCATAGTCCAAGTCTGAGATTTTGAACTTCATTTCCAAATATAGGAAGCTACTGATCAATATTATTCCACTGTGGTAAATCAACTATATGGTGTATTTTTTCATCACATATTCGCACATCATAATACCATATTATCTATTTTTCATCATGTAATTTAATATAATAAATGACTCAAATGATTAATTATAGGAAGATACCAAAATGGTTTGGTAAGGGTCTCTAAAACTTCTCAATCAACCCATGATTTTTCTTTCAACTTACACCATGATGTGACACATTTAAGACACTACAATATAAATTTATATTCTTTTCTATATAGATCAAAATCATTTGGGCAGACATGTATTTTCTAATACCCCAATAACATTGAGCATAATATTTTCTTTTCTTAATAATGTGAATCTAGAATATTGTTGTCTTAAGAAATAATGTCTTTCAAAAATGGTAGTAGTTTTGTAAAAATCCTATCACTCCATAAATGTTTTACCTTATGGGTTATCTATCATAGAAAAATCGATAAAATTGTATATTTTGTACAACCCGTATACAATTTGTTTTAGAATCACTCTATAAATTCTCAATTTTCATTTGTTTCTCAATTGCTTATACTTAAATATCATGAATCATTTCATAAAATTTATTAGATTTCTCATCTTGAAAAGTATAATACTTATGAGATCTTGAATTCTACCCAATTCCACCATTCCAAATCCAAGGTTTATAACTTGAATTAAAACCATGAAAAATTAAATGATCTTTAATCTCTATACTTTTCAAATTCTTAAAAATTAAACATTTCATGCATGGATATAAAATAATGCCATTGTTTGGATCATTTATTTTAGAAAACATCAAAAAATCATCGACACCATCCTTATATTTAGCACATATTTAAGGTGTATTAATTCAAATTTGATTCATTATATATATATAATATATAAAAAATGTTAGTAATTTATAAAATATTGATAATATAAATGACTTCGAAAAATATAGAAAACATGGAATGGAAACATTTGAAGGAAAATAGAAACATTTTATGATAAAATTAATTTATGTAGAAGGAATTAAAAAATATATTCCATTAAAAAATTTATATAGTAAAAATAAATGAATATAACCTTATGAAATTTTAAAAAAATTACAACGATATCCATAAACCAATATCCATAAAATAATATATTGAATGAAAACAACTTATTCATAGTTTATTAATTATAAAAATAAAAAATTTATTCTATATTATAATAAACTATATCATCTAATCAAAAATTAAGTCTTAGTTCTAAACAAATTCACATTAAAAAATCAGGAACTAATTGACACATTATAAAATCAGAATTTGAATATAAAATCTTAATCATGTGAGGTGTGCATTGAGAATTAAACATTAACTTGTTTGAACAAGCTACAAACTTAAAAAATAGCTATCAAATTTTATTTTCTTATTATGTTACTTTCTAATAAATGAAAAAATCTAGTGGGTAAAGAAAAAAAGGGAATTATAATATAAAATATAATTTTTATTCCCCTGTCAACAATTTAAGGGATACACTATTATACTAAAAATTTGAAACCATAAAAAATAAAATTTTTCTGATCCCAAACAAGGCTAATTATTTGTCACCTAGCATTATTTACAATGAATTATCATGTTTTATTCACAATATTAAGTATTAAAAATATGGTAACTATTATATAAGAACACAATGGGAAAACTATTGTTCTATTTGGTTTACAAAATAGAATAGCGAAAAATAAATATTACAAAGTGCACCCATGTCCAAGTTATTAAATCATTTATGAAACATTATTATTTTAAAAAACGTTCCATGAAATATCTTGTTCACTTGAAAAAAAATTAATTCAATTCAATATTAAATAAAATACACAATCTCATATTTTCATAATCATCAAAAACAAACCATCATTAACTGAAAACCCCAATAGTATTACTAAATTGATCATACAAGCAGAGGGTTATGAAGTTTTCCTAGTCTATAGTTGTAACATTTGGCTAAATTCACAAAAAAACAAAATAAAATTAACTATAATTAATTTATAGTTTTTTTGACCAAAAATTGAATAATTATTGAATCCATAACATGAAAAAACCAATAAACAATACAACATTCCATATCTAAAACATTGAAATTATCACCCAATGATAGATAAAACAATTTATTTCAAACAATACATAAAACATATAATATCATTATAAAGAAATAATTCTCAATCCCAGTAGAAAAATATGCACTTTAGAAATAATGAATTAACACAATATAAAATATATTCAGACCTTCAGGTGAGCTATTTAGAGATGAGAAGATCTATAATAAAACCCGCAATGATAAAGATATAAAACCCAAATTTACAAAGTTGGTAATGTGAGAATGAATAAAACACTATTGAAAAAACACCAGTTGGAGATTTAAAGAAAAATAATTACAAAAAAGAGATAAATGAAAATGTTTGAGGCTTAGTTCAAATACATAACTCGAGCTCAATGAAAACCTATTGATAGATTTTGATCCTAAGGAGAGATTTGGACAACCAGTCAAAGAAACCAGAAAGTTAGTGCTTAAGGAAGAGAGAAACAAGATCCCCATCATGATACTTGAAGACCACATAATGAACCCCTTGATCAATACATAAATTTTTAAATTTGTTTTGCATCGGTTATATTATAAGGGATGTGAAAAATGGATATCTGGAGGTCTTTCACATTGGTTATAGTATAACCATCATAAAAAACAATTCTTTTATATTGGTTAAATTATATAACTAATGAGAAGGATTGGAGAATACCCACTTTTCATGTCAGTTATCATAAAACTGATATGAAAAAGTAATATGCCCAAATTTTCACATCGGTTATAAATAACTGGCATGAAAACTACGTCATAAAAACATTTTTTCTTCTAATGGTAGTATCTACTATAATTGGCCAGGTTTCGTATTTTTATTATTCATTGAAGGGCCTTTAGGCATACAATATGGGCCTTTAAGGTCATTTAAAGGGATTTTATTCCCATTAAGCCTATGAGATAGGTAATGGATATCATGTACCCAAAAAATATATCTTTTGATTTAATAAAAAATTGGATTCATCTCTAATTTTTTTAAGAAAGCTATTATAAAATAGAAACAAAAGAGTGTTATAATTTTGTTACATGGTCAAGGGATGTCTTGAACTGGGATTTAATTTTCCTTGAATCGTATATTAGATCCTAGATGACTTTTTTCTTATCATTTTTAGCCTTAAAATGATTATATGTCTTATGTTGGAATACATAATGGGAATAGACTCTACTTCTTCCTAGCACTCCATTTAATTGGTCTTCAACCTGAAAAGATTTATAAATATTCAATCTTTTCATAAAATCTTGAGTTTCCTTAGTTATTGTGAGGTTCATTTCTAGAAATTAGATACATGACATTTCCCCATGATTACCTCTAAGGGATTTAAACCAGAAAAAACATATACAACTCTTTTTAGGTACATTTTAGGGTATTTTAGGCTAAATATATGTAGAAATGTTTTTAGGGAAGTCGATTTTGACAAAAAGTTTGACAATATACACCAAAATATTGTTCAAGGAAGAGACCAATATCATGAATGCAGAGAACCTCAACTGATAGTGCATATATTTTAGCGTCATGTTGCATTGAAAAAATGTTGGTAATGTTTATTGTCTAAAACTTTTGATCTGAAATTTTATGGTAAATATATTAATATAAAGATGATATTCTAACATGAAGGAGATCCCAATACCATTTTATACCATCCCTAGAAAAAGGGAATATTTTGTAAGGCCATGTTGTGTGTAAAAAATGGTTAGTTACTCCTCATAGTTGCATTGGTGAGGTAAACTCGAGATGGATGAGAGACCAATGACACTACTATAGATAACCACATCAATAACTACATGTCTTTTAGGCTCATGGAACTCTAACCACCATGTAGTTCATTTTAGGGTCATGTAACTAAGACCAACATAAATTTAAGTATAGGTTGTTATATTCATCCCATGAAAATGGGTATGATGCATGAATTTGTAACATCGACGGTATTAAAATCCACTAGAATTATATGATTATTGGATAGGTAAATCAAATATCAATACCCTTGAATTAGTGTATGATGATATGAATAATTAGTAAAGGGATGAAAACTTCCTAAATTCAAATAAATGATTATTTTACTATGTTTTCTATGAATACAAAGATTATATGACCATCTTGTTAGGTTAAAAATAACTCTAGTTCACAGTAGTGAATATGGTAGTATAAACATCACAAATAATTGGTGTAGTATGAATCTACATTTTCTCTTTACTAATTTCCATGACTATTTTATAATTTCTGATACACATAAGGAATTTTGTAGGTTTAAATAGATAATTATATCCATGAATGGTAATGTCAATCCAAATGCCACACCACCGTGTATTCAATTCATATTCTGATTGAAGTGATATGACATGGTATAACTAGTACTTTTTCATATAATAATGATTCTAGTGATCATAGATAGTATTTTTTGGTACATTGGTGGTCCCTATAATATTTATTCACTTTTCTCCTTATCCTCTATATTTCTCCGAATTCATAAAAACCCATTACTTACATATTGAAAATGTAAAATTTTCTATGCATATATATTTTATGATTTTTCCTAAAAAATATTCCATATATTTATCTTTTAGATTATTTTTCAAATATTTTGACTATTTGAGGATAAAATTTATATTTATAAACATATCTATGAAAAAAGATTATAATAATATGGTTTTTATCAATAGTGGATAGAGTTTAATTTTGTACAACTTTGTCCAAAAAATGGGGATGTCTACCCGTGGTAAGGATAAGGAGAAAAGGATGTGATTGAGAGTCTAATAATATTGAAATATAAATCCTTAATAATGGTGCATTCATTTTACAATTATATTTATTATATCATTAGGGTGAGATGTTATGTCCAACTAGGTTATTTCAAGACTCATAAAGATTGAAGAGGGACAATCATAGTATAAATTTTTATAGATGGGTTCACATAGTTTATGTTTAACATGAGATAATTTGTCTATAAAGGTGAAAGAATATTCTGATATCAATAAAGATACCAATTCATGTTTGGATCATTGAATATGTGAGTTCACACATTTTAGGGTCATAGTTCTTGGATGGAGAGTTAAATGTGTTATATGAAAACCCAGGTGGGTGTTAAAGTGCTATGAATGTCCCAATATCTCTAAATGGTAAAAAGAGAAGATATAAATCATAACCTATTTTATATGAATCCAGACTAAAATATTTTAAAATTAAATTTTGGATGAGTTTGAAGAAAATTTCAAATGATAGGTTTTTTTGTAATATTGTCAAAGGATTATGTAGAATAGAATAGATTTTTATTATAACAATAATATGCTTCATTATAAGTTCCAAATATGCAAGCATGAACACTTACAGATAATTATGTCTCTTATAGAATAATTAATTCATTAAAAATATTTATAAAAGGTTAATGGGGACTCACACAACAAATAAGTGATAATATATTGTCAGGAAAAATGAAAAAGGTTAAGAGGGATTTTTTTTCCTGAACCACATTGTATTATAATGATCATTTAAAAAGGATTGGGAATGTATGGATATTTACTATTGGACCAAATATTTTTTTTAATATGTCACTAAATATCCCAAAATGATTGGAATTAAATGTTTCAATATATTAATAATGGATTATACCTATATTAGTACAGCTTAGTTAAAGGGTATGAAGAATCTAATATTATGGTATGGGATTGAGGGAAAGTGGAGAATTTCTATGAATATTTTCATTGAGCTGCTTGGATTCATAAACAAACACACACACACACACACACACATATATATATATATGATAATCCTAAGATATATGGGTTTTAAAAACATCTATACATTTTATCCTAGTGTAGGTTCTCATATGTTTTGAAACTATACAGAGATATGGTTCTCATGTAGTGTAATGAGGTCTTCTATCATGGATAACTCTTAGTAGTTTATAGTCTTATAGGATTTACCACACTTTATGTAGTTTATAATAATATGACATGTAATATTAATTTTTTACATTATAATCACGAATCAAGGAATTCAATGTTAGGAAGTTTAATTTCATATAACTAGGATGTTATATATTAGGGATAATTTTATATAGGAAATTCATTTTGGATCCAAAAATATGTGCTATGGTTCTTTCACTGATATTAATTTTGTACATAATGAGTTGGATCTATCTCAATGATAAAAAAATTAAGGGAAACTCATTTATAATGATGGAAACATAAATTGAGATATTCTCTAATACTATGGAATTTGTGCCTGGTCCTAGAATAAGTGATGCAGGGATCAATATGTATCATTTAATGAAAGGAGTTGGGCCAAATTTTGTTTTTTATATGTGAGAGTACCCTATATTAGTGTATATAGATACATTTACCAATAATTATTATATGAATCTATCTCTCATTTCAAGATATTTTGTTTCACAAACAGAAGAACCCAAAAATCCTTGGTAGCTAGTATATAGTGTACATTAATGTATTTTAGTTTTAAATCATGTGATGAGTTCAATGTTATTCTGCTGTTTAGGGGCATGTAATAAGGGGCCTAGTTGGGAATTATATCATCTTAATATTTGAAAAAATATGATATGGGTCATTTTATTTTTAGTTAAAACTAATGAATGTCAATCAATCATACACAATTAACCCCTACATTGGATCTCATATCGATGGAGATTTTATGTTGGTCTGAGGATAAGAGATTTGGACATTACTCTACTTTTTATATTGATAGAAATAAATCCACATGTAATCCATATAAATTTTAATTTATAAAAATATAAAATATGTATATCGGAATAGGGATGAAATGTATGGGCTCCCAGGTGTGAGAAGAAAGAGAAAAACATGTGTGGTTTATTATTCATCTTTCCACTATAATGCAACTAGTGTGACTGAAATCTACAACTAGGATGATAATCAAAGATCTTAGAATCAAAATAAATCATTAAATATCTATAATCTAGTGACATGTAGTTATAAGATATGGTATCCTTATATACTCCAAGCTCTTACATTGGGAATATAATTTTTCTTTGGTGTGGGATAACAATGGGAGGAAACTATATACAAATAATTCATATATGCATCAGACTCTCATGATTGGAGATGGAGCTATTAAGTTATCCACTATGAATAGTTTAATATAATATAAAATGGAATAAATGCAATTTATTTTAACATAATGGGAAACATATGAATCTCCCCATGTGAGTTATCTCAATTGCAAAAATTGTAAAAATCAACCATATCCTCTATGCCCACGCAAGACATGGTCATTGTGAGAAAAAAGATGCTATCAAAAATTAATATTTATCATAATAGATGATATGAATAGGGTAAAAAAATAACCATATAGTTTAGAATCATATTTTTATGACCAATCATTTTATTTATGGTTAATCAATGAGTTCCCAATCCATGTAGTTTAACATCATGCATATAATAGCCATAAATTTTAAAATATGAACATCATATTTGATAGCATGTATGAAATATAATAGAAAGTTTAAAAAATAATATAACATACTGATACTTTTAGATATTTGTAAAATTTTAAAATAAATTTGTATTATACTATATCTTTCAATTCATGCAATACTGAGTTTTCATTAGTTTCACTCAACAACAATTTTATTCGATAACTTGTGCTAAACATAAGACCAGGTTTTACTGAATAATGTTAATATTATATTTTAAAAATAAATTTAGAAAGGTCAACCGCCCCCTTACTAGGCTCATTAAAAATGACCTGATCATTGATTCTGAAGAATC
Organism: Viscum album; assembly: GCA_963277665.1. Classification (NCBI taxonomy): domain Eukaryota; kingdom Viridiplantae; phylum Streptophyta; class Magnoliopsida; order Santalales; family Viscaceae; genus Viscum; species Viscum album. The sequence goes on along the minus strand of OY728155.1, from coordinate 239,211,953 downwards.
GATTGCGGACCATGTCACCTCGTACTTTTATAGCATTTTTAATGGTCCTGATATAAATATTGATCTTGAACTGGATATTATTCCTTTAATGGTGGATGATCAAGACAATGAGACTCTCTTAAGCATCCCTCTTGAACATGAAATCAAAGACATAGTCTTTAGTCTTAATCCTGACAGTGCTCCTGGTTCGGATGGATTCAACAATGGTTTCTTCCAAAAACATTGGGATATAATTCGCAATGATGTTTTTAACCTTGTTAAGTCCTTTTTCACCCACAGATATCTTCCTCATGGAATCAATGCTCAATTTCTAACCTTAATTCCTAAGGTTGAGAATACTTCTGAGATTCACCAATTCAGACCCATCGCTCTGATTAACACTATCTATAAAATTATTACTAAAATTATTTCTAATATACTTTCTCCTATCTGCAATAAAATTGTCTCTTGGAACCAATTTGGCTTTATTAAAGGTAGGTCAATCCAAGACTGTATCTGTCTTACTTCAGAATGTACCAATAGTTTAAATAGAATCACAAGAGGGGGCAATGTGGCAATCAAACTTGATATCAGAAAGGCTTTTGATACCATTGACTGGAATTTTATCTTTAAAGTTATAAAAAACTTTGGCTTTAATGATTCTTTCATTGGTAGAATTAAGACCCTCTTTCACTCAGCCTATATCTCGATCCTGATTAATGGTACTCCTAGAGGTTTTTTCAATTGTTCAAAGGGTGTCAGGCAGAGTGACCCTCTTTCTGCTATCATTTTCGTTATTGCTGAGGATTACCTAAGTAGACTTCTTAACAAGATGGTTGATCAACATATGCTTAAACCTATTCATGTTTCCAGGAATTTAAATGCCCCTACCCACCTTTTATATGCTGATGATATTATCTTATTCATAAAAGGGGATAAAAAAAATATTCATGTTCTTAAGCAAGCGATTTCTCACTATGAACAAATCTCTGGGCAAGCAATTTCTTGGGACAAATCGTATATCTTTTTTGGAAAAAATTTTCCTATAAGAAGGAAATCTAATATCACCACCTATCTGGGTATTAAAGAGGGTTTCTTGCCCTTCAACTATTTGGGTGTTCCAATATTTTGGGGTAGGCCCAAAGCTACCTACTTCGCTAACATCATTGATCAAATCACAAATCAACTCGCTAGCTGGAAAGGCAAAACTCTCTCCATGGCTGGGAGAGTTTTTTTGGTTAAATCGACCATTGTTTCTAAAATGGTCTATTCCTTCATGGTTTATAAATGGCCCGTCAGCGTTTTAAAAAAAATTAACACTTATATTAAGAACTTGATTTGGTTTGGAAGCATTTTTGAAAAGAAACTTGTTACAATACCTTGGAAATCTTGCTGTAAACCCATTTCTAATGGTGGTATTGGCATAAAAAATCTAAATCTGTTCAATGATGCTCTTCAGGCCCGCCTCACTTGGCACATTATCAACTCCACTTCTAAGGCCACTGATTTCCTACACCATAGATTCCTCTTTAATCTCTTAAAAGGTAATCTTAATTTCATCAACTCATCCATCTGGCCCTCTATCCGGGACTCTTATCATAGGATTATGCAAAACTCTAGATGGATCGTCAGTGCTGATTCTTCCATTAATTTTTGGTGTGACAATTGGTGTGGTACCCCCCTGATATCCTTGTTACCCTCACATAATCCTCCTGATGATACTAATCAGACTATAAAGGAGGTTTTGCAATCTCACCATCATGATCTCCCTGACAATATTGCTCAAATTATTGACAATCATCTTTTTTCTCCTAATGGTGATTTCCTTGTTTGGGAGCCTTCTACCAATGGCATCCTGGATTCAAAGAATTATTATAAGCATAATTTCTCTAATAATGACTCTAGTTTCCTATGGGTGAATCAATTTAACAAACCCTGGATTAAACCTTCTAGGCTCACCCTTATTTGGCGCATTGCCCATAATATACTGCTAACGGAAACCTGTCTCCAAACTTTTGGTATTCAACTCTGTTCTAAGTGTCGCCTGTGTAATCAACATAGGGAGGATTCCAATAATCTCTTCCTGTCTTGCGCGACGGCCTGTGCTCTTTGGAATTATATTTCTGATTTATTTAATAATAGATGGTTCTTTACTGACTCAATTTCCTTGTTTATAAAAAATTGTACTAGATATGATATTTCTATGCAGATAAAAAACCTTTTCCTGACGGCAGTGGCGGAGCTTCTTCATGAGATCTGGTACGTCAGAAACGCCCTCATTCACAACAATCACCGTCTCAATCTTAATGCAGGGAAAGCTCGGATTCTTCTGGCGGTTCATGAAGCTGCTTCAATACAAAAAGACTGTTGTAAAAACTCAGTTGGTGACTTTGTGATTCTTCGACAGCTCCGTGTTCCTGGCATCTACCCAAAGCCCAAACACTCATTTGAAGTATTCTGGCAATCTCCAATGCCAGGATGGATTAAAGTGAACGTCGATGGCACCTCCAAAGGCAACCCAGGACCTGCCAGTTGTGGTTCCATCTTCAGAGACTCAGCTGGGCAGTGTCAGGGCTGCTTCTTTGTTGGTTGTGGTCACTCTTCTTCTCTAGAGGCGGAAATGTTGGGGGTCATTCATGCTGTTGATTTTGCGCATCAAAGAGGTTGGAGAAAGCTCTGGATAGAAAGTGATTCAACCACTATCATTCATGCCATCTGGAATGGCAACATCCATCTGGCCTGGACTCTTACCACACGATGGATGAATTTTCTGAATTTGCTACACGGGATGGACTATATAGCTACTCATGCCTACCGGGAAGCAAATGTTGTTGCTGATGCTCTTGCCAACAAAGGAGTTCATCAACACATGACTTGGATGGACTCTATTCCTTCTAACTTATTTTACCTTATTGATAGAGATTGTAAAAAAATCCCATCTTTTCGCCTCTTGTAACCCTGTTTTGTTTATCAATAAATTGTGCTATGGTCTTTGACCAAAGCACTACCATTAAAAAAAATAAATGAATATAAAAACAAATTCAATATAAATGAATTTTTTTATAAGAAAACTTTTTTATGGGACAAATGAGTTTAATCATAATAAATTAAATTAATTACCATTATTGGAAGATCTTAATGAAATTTATATATCAAATAATATTTTTTGACATTCATCCAAAAGATTTTATAGCTATATGGGAAGAACAAATCGAATTTCCTGCATAAAAAGCTGTATTTTTTTAAAGGTAGTTTTACTGACCTTTTGTTGTGTACTAGTTTTAAACAAAAAATTTTCATATATATAAATATTATATTACAAAATAAACTTAATTTTTGAAAATAAAATATTTAAATTATTTTATGATGAATTTTAAATACTTTATTGAGATGTTTCATTTTTTATGAATAAAGAAAAATACTGAATTTTAATTGAAAACTAAAATTTCATCTAAATAGTTTATAATGTACAATTATATTTTTATTTGGATTTAAAGCTTATGTAGTTCAATTATCCACATTTTAATCTAATTTACATATTTTTAATAATTTTTATATTTAATTTATATATAAAAACATAGTAAACTTTTGAACATTTTAACTTTAAAACCATATTTTGTATTCACCTATGTGGGAATAATTTTAAATTAATTTTAGACACTTATGTAAATGGAATTTCTAAAAATGGATTAAATATTTTAAATCATAATAAAAAAAAAATTGTTTTAAATTATTTTTTTGAAATAATTATTATTGAAAACATATAAAATTAATTAGAGTGAATAAGGTAAAATGGAGCATACTTAATGATTAAACTCATAATATAAGGTAAAAAATGACCCAAACAGTCTCTAAAAAACATTGGTTGGTCTTATTTAGACCTTAAAACTTTATGTATAATTTTTTTTGAATAATTTTATCCTTTTGTGTATAAAGGTGGGTTCACCTAACTTTATTTTCAAAAATTCCAAGTGTGTCCTTTTCCCCACTCATAAAGGGCCTCCCCCCATCTTTCCACACCTTTAAAAAAACATAGGTTAGGACAATACATACCCAAACCACTAAAAAAACCCATGAAATAATCTAATAATCCTTATGTTTTAAATAAATCTATCTTAGGAAGGAATTACTAAAAACCTAAGGATGTTTCCTATAGAAGAGGTAATGTTTTTCCAAAAGAATATCTATTTTTTCTATCTCTTCCTACATAAATTATTTTTATATCATTATTATATATTAATTATAGTATAAAAATATACATATATGTTGTTATGATAAGTTTATGATGTAAAAATTCAAAAATTTCCATTAAATTTGTGAAGATATCACCGTTATTGTGTAAAACAAACTACCACCTCGCGAACCAATGTCATTCATTTTTCCATTATCGCCTTTAAAGGTTGAGAATAATGATGGAAATACTATTTAAATATGATAACTATAAAATTTATGATGTTATTATTTTTATTTAATTATTATATTGGACATAAATTCATGATTTCCATTTTTTGGGAATATGATAATGCCTCTCATTTGTACAGTATAGTATCTCCTTTCGAAGAAATGTGATTCATTCATGATTTGCATGGAATGTTTTAAGAAAGGTTTTATTAAAAATATATAATTTATATGACATTAAAATGATAATTTTATGATAATATATATATATATATATTATTTATTCCAATATGAATATAAAATGGAAGCAATTTTCATGCGCATGTATATCCAACCTTCTCCATGAACAACATATTTAATTTCATATCAAAACAACATACAGATTACTATATATAAATATATACTAAATATATATTATATTTTAATCATGGTTTAAATTATGAATTTTATGAAATCACATTCTGTGTAAGAGGAACAAAATATAACCTGTCAAAATATACTCAACAAAGAAGGAAATTAACACCCGAAATAATGAAAATAATGAAACATTATTAAAAAAAGGGTGATAAAATGTAATAAACGGATAATATTTCATTTTATAAATATTTATATGTATATTTTATAAGTTAATAACATTCCTAAAACCATTACATTGGAATTTAAAGATCATTCAACCAAAAGTAATCATAAGGTGTGGGATTTCTTAACTTAATTTCCACTAATTGGTTTAAACTTATACTTTATTGGTTATGTCATGCTAATATTATGTTTGTAGTGAATTTTTATAATAATATGTTATATTTAATCTTTTCTATGTGGATTTAAAGTGTATACCCATAATTGAATCACTTATTAACTCTCACCTAAATATTACAATCATTTTAAGGGTTTATTTCACAATCTCCTTCTATTCGAGATTATTTATTCCTGAATATAAATTGAAGAAAATCACTTTACCATTTTTTATTAATCCCTAAATTTTATTCTCCATTTATTATTAATGAAATATTTAATTTAATATTAGTATTTTTCACTCATTAGTAATTAAATATTTTTAGAAAATTCTTCCATGAAAACCCAACATAATTTCTCTCTTTCGTCAAAAATATATTTTCCTCAAAATTTTGTTTTTTAAAACATACTGAAAAAATAGTTTAAAATTTTAAATAACATTTATAAATTAATTTTTACCCATTTTTTATCTTTTCAAAATAATTTCATTGGTGTATTAATGTCATTATAAATAAATGCATGAATGGATTTTATCGAAAAAGTGAATGAAACATTTTTTAACATGTATAGCATGAACAAAATATATATCCATCATGACCACTAAAATTTATTCGTGATTATTTTTTTGTTTCAATGTTTATAATTAAAGGAAATTAGTTTCAGTTATACTTTTGGAAATTTTAGTTCTAAAAGTAATTTTCAAAGAAAAGGATTTTCAAAATCTTCTTCAAAATGAAAAGGATATTTTCTTCAAGATTATTTTTAATGAATTTTTATGTTGTATCTATTCATGAATGACCCAAAACATTTATAATTACCCCAATGGGTATATATTTTATTAATAAAATCCTTATTATTACTTTGTATATTTTATGCTCACTTTGACTAGGGATTGTATTGGCATTCAATTATTTGATTCTTAATTATTTTCATTAGTATTAACTTGAATTAATCCCCTTTACCTGGAAATTAAATATACCATACATGTAAATATTATTAATTTTGAATACATTTATTTATATATATATATTTACTATTTTCAAATTTGGTATTTACTTTTATAGTTATCGATTAACAGTGGAAATATAGATAAATTTGTATCCTTTACTCAGTATGACTACTTCATAAGGAAAACTATTTATGAGTTAAATCAATTATTAAATATATGTGGAATGATTTGGATCCATATGACATAGGTTGAGGATCATTTAATGTAAGAACATCAATTCAAAGGTAATCCCTCATGTTATAAGGTCATATAGAAAAAGTAAACTCTCCGAAAAAGAGTTTGAATGCTACTGTAGAAAAACCAAAGTTTAAGTATAAGGGTTATTATGTGAATATAGAGTTATATGATGATAAGGAGACTAAATTGTGAGTAGAGAAACCAACTTCCAATACTCTGAGGAATGACAATAAGGGGGTCTTTGAACAAAAAACGCAGAAGATCCTCATGAATTATAATGAAAAAATGTTCGAGTATTTCCTGATAAATTTTCTGAAGGAGGATGCACATAGAATGTTCAAAAGTACTTTTCATGTTGATTTGAGTGAAGAACAATTCTCTTGGATTGGTAAAAAATTATGATTTTGATACATGGTTTCAATGATGGGAAAACAAGCCTGGAGAAGCATGTGTAGACATGGGACAAGATGGAATTTCATTTCGAGGATCAGATGATGGAAAATTCAAAAAGTGTGGTTACATCAATCTAATAGAGACTATTTAAGATATTGAAATATGATCTCTTTAAATTGTTCTATAATGGATTGATAATATCTTATGAGGTGTTATTTTTTGCATTCTGATCTTTTCCAGTTTCCTACTTTTCAATTAACAGTTTATCTAAAATTAAAATATTTTATTTAGGGTAGAGAACTATATGTATCTATTTGTTATATGTTACTAGAAATATCAAATAATCCTTTTTGATGGGGGTATTGTCATTGATTGGTGATCCCTATAGGATCTTATATATACATCCAGAATAACTATGAGGGTTTCTATTTCATCAATGTGTCTAATTAAGACTCTATCAAAGCCATATTTATAAGGGAATATTTGGAATTTTATGACATATAGGATGATCAAATTCCATGCATACATTTGGATTATTTCCTTCTTTTTTTGTTTAATATAATAACTACAATTTCGAAATTGTTCACTATATAGTAAATAAATCCATTGAAGGTATTTGTTGGTGAGGATATGGGCTATTTTTTCTACACATTATTCTTGACCTTATTTAATTCTTCAATGTTATTGATTAATAATAAAGACACTACCCCCACTTCTTGTGATAAAAATGAATACATTATCTTGGTCTAAATATTCTCTGGTTGTGGGTACATTTGCTCGTTCATTGGAACAAGAATTATGTGAAAATGGGATATGAGAAAATATTAGCTCTAAAATCATTTCAGCCATTAAATCTTTGAAATTTTCAAGAAAATTTAATAATTCCTCCTTCTGGATGGAATATTCACCATTATTTGTTTGATCACCAACTTTGACTTTTCTTGGACATTAAAATTTTATATTTTAAATTATAGAGACAACATACAGCCTAGAATGATGGATTTTGATTCTATATTATTAATGGTGAAAATAAATGATAGAAAGAATGAATAGGGAATAACTTCCATCATTAATGAGATGAAAACAATTCCCAATAAAACCCTATTAAACATCAAATTTTATATTCTACCTCCTAGATGGATCATGGTGGATACAAATAAAAATACTTCACCTATACTTGGAATGTTTCCTTGAAGGAAGAGGGAACCTTTTTCTAAGATCTCTATGGTTTTTACTGATTTCTGTTGGAAAGGATTTGATCTATGAGAATTCATTAATTCCTACCATTATGTTTCTTTTAAATGCATGAACTGAATGTAAAACTATTGTATAATGACTACAAATCACACTAGAAAATCAATTAAAATTAACTGCTCAAGGATATAATTGATAGGGTCCATAGGTGGGATGTTATGGACATCATCATGATACATGTAATGGATTATATTTTATTCTATGAAAACAAATTTCATGCATTTATTCTTGATATTAGATTATAATACATATAACATGGCTCCGCTAAGATAATAGAGATTTTTATGCTTCCCTATAACATTGTTTTGTTCACGGAATGTTATTAAAGGTCTCATAAAGGCTTCCAAATTAATGTTGATAGTTTTCCCTACCTCTATAAGAATCATTATCAGATGGTGAAAGGGATAATTATTGATATCATAAAATGTTATTTTAAAATCTTCACCATCGGATCGGTGACTCTCTTCATTAAAATTTTGGTGGGTGGTGGGAATTTACCAGTGAGTCTCTTAATTAATAAGTTTTTATATAAATAAATATACAAGATTCATCTCATATCTTCGAAACTTCATGGTGTATACCTATCAATTATTTTCTATTTTCATCCTAGGATCAACAACGATACTACAACGGTGCACCAAAATGATAAAAACATTTGGGGTTCAACTCCAATGTGAATTTCATGGGGTTCATATCCAGGTTGTGTTTTGTTTTTAATTTAATACTATATAATCATTGGAAATATTATCACAACATTTTTTGTGAATTTACCACCGTATGATCAATAATTCTTTTTGTATCTTCCCCAGGAGGGTCTTAATCATAATATGCATGGTATATATTAATTTTTGTGTTATTAATGAAAAATAGAATAACATGATAGAAAAATAAATCATAGGGTTCCTAAAAAGTAATGGAATCATCATCAATGGTGTCCATTAAGGTTTGAATACAGCATTAATATCTATAAATGATTGATAGTGATTGAAATCGAGTAGTTTAATTGATCAAAATTTCCATAATTTGGACCATGATATCATCCTCTGAGAAGTACTTGTAAAAATCCTAGAATTTAATGAAATCCCTAACCTACACATTATTTTTCACAAATAGGATAAATTTATAATGTCGTTTCTGGTATTGGACATACATAATGATGTTATCTTTGATAGTCTAATAATATATGACTTCAAGCTTAGTAACATGGGTGTGTTGCATTATCTTATCCACATTCTTGTAACATTTAAGGTCATTTGATAGGCTCAAATGATTGGTGGTCATATTTGGATCATGTCTAGGCATCTCTGTATAGTTTCAAAAAAATAATCATATGGATATTTCAATATAGAGGTATATGACTCTTTATATTTAGCAGACATGGAGGAACTAATCTATGTATGCCACATGTCTTCCTATATATCAAGAATCACTTTTCTAAGCCCATCCATTGTGGTATCGAAGGCTTCCAAAAATTCTATAGGGGTATCTCTGAGATTAATTTATTCTCCCACTTCTGCCTCAATGTTATCAAAATAATAAGGTGAAAGGGAATTTGATGATCTGTAATTTTATATTCTGATATTTTTATGTCCCGTAAAAAACTAGGATGAAACATTATACCCTAATGGTGATGTTGTTAAGAAATAATTATGGGGGAAATCCAAGATCCTCCCACATTACAAACCACTATCGTTAGGGGTAGAAGAAATATCAAGATCAAGAGATTCATGATATGAAGTACAACCATTATTAGGATCAATAGATGATTAATGTGAATATTTACATCAAATGGATTATGTTTTAAAGGAAAGATCATTTGTTAAGGATGGTGGTAGGTCATTTATTTAGTAGTGTAGTTGTATTTACTACAATTATTCCCATCTACAATAATGAAATGTTTGGTTGATACAACTGGTATCATAAGGGTAGAAGAGAACATGACAATGAATCATGATCATCTCTATCTATGAGGGTTTATTTTAACCTGATTGAATTTCTTCAGTTGTTTTTTTAAATATTAGTTTGACTAAAACTGAATAAGATATTATATTGAACAAGATTGATACTTAGTGATGGTGTTGTATTCTTTTCCATTGTTTGTTACAGCTGATCAATGGGGACATATTCTTTCATTTTATAGGAAATGATTGTAATACACTTATGTTACCTTTAAAATGGTATATAAATAACCCAATGAATCATTTTATCTAATGTGATTTCCTCATTTTTGTTGGTGGGAAGCACATAATCTTCATCAAACTCATTCCATGGGTTGATAAGATATACTTACAAACTATAGTGAGAAATGAATCAGATTGTGTTTTATAGTATTAAATATTTCTCAAATATATTTTATATCCTTGGGCCTATAAAATGAGTGTCTTGGTATTCAAATGGGAAACCAAAACTATGAAATAAATTTTCAATTGATACAGTATTTTAGGTATTGGTTATATAATGAGGGGACCACAACATGTGTAAGGATAGATTTAATTCACATAATGATGTTAGAGGTTGTTTCATAGAAAAATAAAATAAATTAAGTGTTGAATAAAGGATAACTAAATCATGATCGATGTGTTATAATCTTGATTGGATTCTTCTGACAATTATAATTCCCATAAATTATCATATTAGAGGTATATATGAAAACCACACTACAACCCAAGATGAAAAGGGTGTGTATTTGTATTACATTAATCCAAAAAACCATGTAATTATACCCCATGGAATGTAAAAATAATTCAGATTTCAAAATGTAAACAATAGGATAGTGTTCCCTATATAACTAATTCATTATCATGCTCTATAAATGTAATAATAACAAAAAATTGGTAGGTCTATTCTATACATGATATGCCTAAGCTTTAATGACTTTATCTTATAGATATTTGGTTCTCAAGGGGGCCTCAAAAAGGAATTCCTTTAATTATTTTGGGAGATGTTTTGAATCTGAAATTGTGTGATTGGATGAAATGATAGAGATCTGTTCAATAATTCATAATTTTAAACTATGTTCATGTTTTTATGATTATAAGGTTGCTCCATGGTATGAGGTTTGGAGGTTGAGGCCTCATGGACTGTTAGTCCACTTCCTTTCCTAGTATTCTGGGATATTTTTATTAACAGTGGATTAGGATGGGATATACTTTCTACATTATGATTTTGACCAAGAACCTTCCTTTTTAATAGTGAGTTTTCCAAAAATAATTTTACCATAAATAGTCTATATGATTTAGGAGTGGATCTATGCTCTTATTATTCCAACTAAAGTGTATTTATCCATGTTTTTTTAGAATGTATGGATTTTTTTGTTATTTTTAATGAATTTCACAATCCATGTTGACACATTAATCTGCATCCACATTGGCCATTGTGATCTCTCTCCTCCTATAGATATTTGTCCTGGATGTTGGGATCATATATTCCTTCTTTATTGAATAATATATATTTATTGTGTATTAAATTTAGAAACTATATTATAATTATTCTTCTAATAAATAATTTTTATTGGGGAAGTTCCCATTCTCCAATTTATGGAGGCAGGAAGATTGGAATGGTCTTTACTAGATTAGGTACCAATAATGACTCTACTCATGATATGTTTCTCTAACTACATTTTAAGTCAGTCATTGAGGATTTACATGATGAGTATATTTCCTCATGTTTTGCAAGGGGTGTTAGGTTCTTGACTGACTAAATTTAAAAATATTGTGTTCACCCCACAGAATAATTTCATTACATTCTATTTTTAACATTTGATGCATGTCTATTTTGGATTTCCCACTATTCCCCTTCTCCTTCTAAACAAACCGATGAAATATGATTCACTTATATTGAGGTTTATCTCATTTTTTATCTAAATTCTAAAAATTTATGGAATATATCCATATATATGAATAATTCACCAATATTTTTTTCCTGTTGTCTATTGGATGGGGTAGTAATCTGGGTCATCATTTCAACCAAATTATTCAGTATTCCTATACACTATTAGTTCGAGGATATTATTCATAAAAAAGTAATGAATTACCTCAGAAACATATCTCATTATAAATAATAAATTTTTATTCTCTCATTCCTCAAACATAAAATAATTTGGATATTTCCTCCCCTCTTTATGAGGATAATGTTTTTTTAATATCATTTAGAAGAAGAAACAATTTTATATTGTATTGGTTTATTTTCCTAGTCTATAATGATTTCTATCATGATTTGGATATTTTTTTCACCACTCAACATTATTTTATACATATACTGATGGTTTTAGATAATTCATATCATTGGACCATCATATGGAATCCTCCAATACTTGTGTGACTTCTAAAAACTCTTGAAATCATCCATGTTTTTTAGGGGAACTAACATTTTCTATAGATCATCATGGAAAATTTATTATATATTTCAAAAATAATCACTTTATGGATATTCTTATTTTGTTATAGTTCAATTCCTTACACCTATAGAATAAATCATTGAACCTATCATTTTAAAATTATTCATAGTTTTGATTGGTTCAGGATAGTTGTTTGAAATAACATCAAGCTAAATTGGTAAAGTAAATATCAAAAAAGTTCATTTCACTTGAAAATGGACCATGATCATAGATTTATATACATTTAAAATGTTGTTCTTCCATGGTCATAATGAATAACTATTATTTCTCATCCTCTTAAAATTATTATGTTCTAATCATAGGGCCACACAGAGACATGAAATGTTGCTTTCCTTCTCTAGATCACACATGCCAATAATAATTAGGAAAGAGGGATTGCCAAAATCAGATAAAGGATTAGTATAATCCATAAAATTATAATTCATATTACATTATTCTTATACAAAAAAATCTCATCTTTTTATAGCTTCCATTGAAGAAACAAGAGATTTGGGAGAATCCTGCTCCTCATATGAAGCTCTAGAAGGGGAAATGGGAAGAGATCGATATGGTCTACATGTTAATACCACATGTCAATAACCAATATTGATTCTATCAAGGGTATCCATTCAAAAATGGTGGTGGTATTTTTCCCAAAGATAAAAATACTTGTATTCTTTATCAAATGGGTCTAGATAAACTCATGGTCTTGATCTAGACTCGATTGGGTGTTTAGACTCATCTTTTCCGAGATGATAAGTTCATTCCCATTGAACATGATGAGGGATATTAATCTCTTCCTAATTGTTTTAATCTAAGAAAATATTTCAACTCAATAAAAATATATTAGGGTTTTTATATCAGGGGTATCCATTAAGTTCTTGTAGATTTTCATTATACCATTAATTATTTGTATACACAAATTACTCATCAAATCACACCATGATATAGTGGGATATCTATTTATTACGTAATTTTATATTAGGGTTTTTCTCTTAAAAATATAAAATACCAATGATAATGAAATTTATTATCATATAGCATGTAATAGGGACCAAGTCATCTCCTTTTTTGTGTAATAATGGAATTATATAACCTTTTTATATATTTAATTTATTAGGTTTTGATACTTCATAACACATTCCTTCCTATTATATTGTTTTGGATTTACGTACCCTATGAGGCTTTTGTTGACCTCCCTAGTTGATGGTGACTTTAAGATAGTCTCTTGTGGATTTCACAGAGTGATTACCAAATTAACAAGGAGGGTTATGGATGGTGGGTAACAACATGATCATTTGTAGATATTCCCTTATCTTGGAGAAGATAGATTTCTTTAAATATAGAGGACATTCCCCTATCCTATGGGATACGGATAAAATAGTTATTTCACCCTATATTTGTGGTGTGATTGTGGATTTGATGAGCCAAAGGGTGGTGTTTGTGGTAAAAATGATCACTTACTTTTGGACTATAGTTTCTCCTATAATTATTCAAAAGCTAAATATGTCACCACTTTCTTGATTTTCTAAGCCATTACCCGGGAATTGGTTTGGTGCAGTAACATTTCCGGATATAAGATTATTTCCAATGAGTGATGGTTTCAATATTTATATTCCTCGTATATGAATGGTTATTAACTTTGTTGTATTATTTATGCAGGAGTTATTAATGGTATAGTACTATAAAATATAACTTTTCTGGGCCTTAGGTTTAATTCGGTGTCTCTGTAAAATCCAACTCGAATATGTGGATCCTAGTCATGATTGTTTTTCTGATAATAAAACTTTTATATGTTGTTCATTATAATGAATTATATAATCTAATGAATCAGTTTAAGTGAAATGATCTCTATTCTCTTCATCCCCTATTATTAAAATTATATGGATAATCTATGATTATCTATAAGAGTACATTGATGCAACTAAGACATTCTTATTTTGTGAATTGGTGATCCCCTCACAACATTAGATGTTTTGAGGATGAGAGGGAATAAATCTATATTTTTGGTAGAGATATATTATTTTCATGATGTTTCAAATGTACAACCCATAAAACAAGTAATTTTTCATGATATATAAATGAGTTTCACATGGATCTAATATAACACCCATACCCCGGAAGCCTGGATCTAGGGAATTACTTCATTACATTGGCATGATTACAAGGAATCAAATTCTAAAGGGTCGAACCATTTATATGTTTAGGAAAAAAATATTACATACAACAAGCCCATTTTATTTTGGGGATAAAAAACATTACATAATAAATGAAAAAGCTCAACATCCTTGAAAATCATTCAAAGTATTTCACCTCATAACCTAGGTAAAAGAAAAATTATAAGGGTGAGAACAAATTCTCACTAATGGTAGGTACCAAGGAAGTAATCATGAATCAATAAGAATATTCAATATGAAAATTTAAATAACAAAACAAAAATTATATTTAAACAACTGGATAAAGAATAATCAATATGGAAGTTTAGATAACTGGAACACATTCAATTCGACCAATAAAATGAGAATTAAATACATCAAGAGATAATATTTAATAAAAAATATAATGGATATATAATAACTAAATATGAATGAATGAAATTATTTATTATTAGATTATTTCTTTCTATGGTATATACATTAACCATCATGATCTATTCTCAAGATGGTTTAAACTACCATGATTTGGCCAAATGATTCGTTAAATGAGACTAATAATGCATCAACGGTGTTGCATTAACTGGTCCCAAAAAGATATCATACCAATATATTCTGATTGGAAGTAAATGGTACTGGTTTTTCACTAAATAATTTTATCCAATGAGACTACTGCGGCATCGAATGTCTATCAATAACTTGGTCCCACCCATGTTGTACCTATCCAAAGCATCCCTCGTATATTAAATACTAGATTTAATAAATAAACAATGTTCCTTGTCATAAAATATCCATATTTAATGAATAATACTGATTTATCAAAAATTATCCATGGGAGGATATGTAACAATAAGGTTTGTTTACCTCAATGAATTGAAATACCATTTAAATATTGGTAAAAACATTCTAGAAGAAAATAATCTTTAAACATTCCAAAGGGTCACATACCACATTAAAACAGAAGAATCATAATTTCCATAAAGGAATAGCATTAAATGAAACTACTAATATAATTATAATAAGGATATTCATGATATAAAATTTCATAGAGAATCATATACAGCACATAGAAGAAATAATTGGTGAAAATGGTGTAAGCCTCATGGAAGAAAAAGTGAGACAAGAATCCCTTACCTTGAGTCTGACATGTCATATGCATCTTTATCTTCCTAAATAATAAACTTATATTAATTATTTAATTTATTGGTAACAATTTACATGTATACTATTACTTTTATATTACTTATTATTATGTTTTAAATAACTACTTAAATAATTAAGTTTATATCGGGTGTCTTCACCATACTCGGTTTTTGTGTCAAAAATGACTTGGTTGCGTCAAATATGGTCAAAAAGGTCATTATTTAAATATATATATATTTATAATCATGAAATAATTAACATATTTGTACTTATATTATACTTTTCAAACCAATTATGAAATATGGTTATGAAAAATGAACCAATTTTACAATCAAAGAGACAGTAGGCCATATGTACACAAGAGTAATGTTCCCATTATTCAATAGTAATTATGGAAAGGATGTAAGTAATATTATATTTTAATAGAATTATAATTATATAAAAAATACTATCTTATTTAATTATATATACAAATATAAAGAATTATTTTTATGTAAATGGAATCACATGGTGTCAAGGAGACGGTAGTCCACACGTCCATGAAAGATGTTATCACTTTTTTAGTGTGTGAAAGGGAAATAAAGAAAATGATGTATTATAATTACAAAATGATAATTACGTCATGAATATAGATTTTATTTATGTCACATATGTTTAATAAAAACCTTATTTAATACATTCAATGTAATTTGTGAATGTATCACATCGCTTTGAGAAGGTGGTAGTCCTCATGTCCACAAACGAATTTATCGTATTTACACATAATGGAACACATAAAGGTATGTGTTATATAAAAATTACATAAGAATAAATACATAATAAATATCACATATATCACATATATCATATATAAATAATTTATCTATCATAATTGAAAACCATTCATGGTGGTAATAGAAAAATGAACAATATCGTTTTGTGTGGCATCAATTCACCGTACACGAAGAGTAAGTTCAATACCCATTTGATTTAAGTGTGTATAGGTGTAGGTCTAAAAATTAATATTAAAACAACTAAATATATTTTTGATACTAATTTTATTATATAGTTTTATAATAATAATAAATCAAGGGGTGGAGAAATAAATAAAACATAAATTCACATCTAAAGAACATTAACTCTTTTTATGTAACACATATTGTTTTCCCCAAAGTGTTCCATGGTAGGATTTATTCCCAAATTTAGGCTTCTAGTTTTATGGTATTGATGTTGGGAAAGTATTTTTCATAGTTTGGATGAGAAACATGGCTTGATAGGTGTGAAGGGGAAGAGTAAACGCCTTTTTATAATGGAGGGGTATTGGAATTCTTGAAAAAACCAAAAGGTATACACTACTGAGAGGTCTCCCTTGCCTCATGCTCGACCAAAATTTAAAAAAAAATATTAAAGGGGATTTATGGTCTAAAAAAACCTCTACCACAAAAAATAAGTGCATATTTATAATGTTTTTTTCCAAAACCTCTATGTTCCCCCAATTGTATCATTTTTGTTTTCATAAAAGTAACTAGTTTTCTAAGCATTGTAATTTAACCATTAAGACTAAATTAAATTTGATATTTACATTAAAATATAGTCCCACTTAATTATAAATTTAATATAAAATTTACAAAATATAAATCTCATGTTTAATGGAAATTAATTTTAAAAGTAGTTCATGTAACACACAAATACACTAGTTTAACCCATAATGTTCTAACAATGTTTTTATTATCTTTGGGATAATAATTTAATTCAAAAAAATAAATTGTTTTATGGATGTAAAATATTTTATATTTATTAACACTTAAAATTTTCTTGGAAAAATATATAATATTTATTAATTTTAAATCATTTAATAAAATATCATTTATTGTAAATAACATAAAAGAAACTTTTGACATCATGAAATTAATTTTAATTTAAAAATATATAAAAATTATTATATTTAAAATATATTACTTCAATTATTTTGGAACATGATATAGTTACTTAAAAAATTTTAACACAATAATTCAATAAATTTACTTCACTTTTAATGTTCTTAGCATCATTTATCAAATTTAATTATTGAATAAATAATCAATGTGTTAGTGTTTGTTAAGTGTTTAATGATATTTTCTCATCACTAAAAATTATATTTAAAATATAATGAAAACATAAACTAATTTACCCTTAAAAATAATGTTCATAACTAAAACTATGTAGCTTCTTCCATACTCTAGAGCCTTGTAAATGTTAAAATTAAGGAAAGTTCTTTTTTAGACTTTTTTCCTTACTAAACGTATTATATGCTTCATTATCCTGAAACAATTTCCCAATAACTCATAAAATTATAAAAATGAGTTATACAGTGGAAATATTGGATTACAATATCTTTTGGACAAGTTTCTAGTTCAATATGGCTCTTAATAATAAGGTTTAGTCCTTGTGAGGCTTAATTTTACCCCAATCATTGTAAATAATTTTAATTACATTCACTAATATTTGTGGTCAAAAACAAAGTTGATCATATTATATTATAAATATAATAATTATTAAAATTTGTATATGTTTTTTTAAAATTCAATTCATATAAGTGGATAAATTAAATGGTAATGCAAATCCCATAGATGTGGAAAGAATGTGTGGTGTTAAAGAGAAAATGTTCGAACATTCATTAAGACTTTATATCTACATTTTATATAAAAATTATTTCAATGATCTATATGGACCAATAGATATATAATTGATCTATTGTGACTATAAAACAAAATTAAAATTTAATTTATCATTAATAATTATTTAGAAAATAACTAGTTTTCAACTAAAATACATTATTTTTCACTATTCATCCAAAAATAAATATTCTCTGAAGAAAAGAAAAACATCACCCTAATCTAATTTTCAAATAATTAATTCAAAGAAGGAATTTTATTTTTACAAATAAAATTTATAAACGTTTCAAAATATATTTTTAAAATATGTGTGTTATTGAAAGGCAGTAAAACTTAGTCTCACGTATAATGCAAGCTAACTCAGTGTAGCCTTAACATGCTATTGTGTATAAATAAATATGGAAAAAATTTATATTTATTTTAAAATAAAAATATTATAAATTATTTTGAATTTACTTTATTTCCTCCTTAATTAAATTTTATCCTCTCAATTTAAACTTGATATCGGTAATCAAGCGTTTAATATTTGAAAATAATATTTTTTAAAAACCTACATCATAATAGGTTAGTAACACATATTCCTAATAATTGGGAAAGTAAAATTAGAGAGTCATCTCAATAATAGGTTTTCTAATAGATTAACTTTAGTGAAAATATGGAAATGGAATAAAATTGAAACTATTTAGTTATGATGGATAGTGATGGGGAACATGTTTAGGTGAAATTTGATGACCACAAAGTCATAAACCAGAGTTATGAAAAATTTCATTGATTTCATAAAAAAGGATAATAATAGGACAAATTTTTTGTTTCAATACCATGTTACAAGTGTTGAGAAATTCAATCACACACTGTGAATATAAGTAAATTTATGAATCTATAAACACAATCTTTTCCTTTGATTATGCCTTGAACGATTTTTTACTTCATCTCTTTGCACAAGATGATTTATAGAGTGAAGTAATATATCAATCTTTAAAACCCCATCAAAATATTAGTTTAAATCATTTAATAAATTTTTAACTTTTCATAAATATTATAATCTTACACTTTATAAGTAAGGTCACTAAATTTCCAAAACAAACTTATCATTTTCCTTTTACCATGTGTTTTCTGAAAATGTTCAACTTGATACTTATTAAATGTTATTGTTTATCAGTACTAATCAAAAAACACTTTTAAATCTGTGATAAAAATGTACTACAATATAATAAATTTATGTTTTATAATTCTTATTACCATTACCGTACATATTTATTGAATCCAACCACCTGCATATTAATCAGAACTCTTCGTCTGTGGTAGTAGGAAAAGATTGACCACAGTCTATTTTCCTATTTTGTGGTATATTACATTGAAACCTGAGACATTTATTTTCATAGTGTCTCATATCCTTATAGTTTAATCATTGTTCATTTAAAAATATTTTCTTATCTTTAAAATGACAAGCATGGTTGCATTTCTCTCCAAACATGTTGCAAACTCCCATTCCTTTTAATAAAAGACCAGAGTGATTATTTCGATATTTTTTAGACGTGGGAAAATATTTATTTCCCTTGTTCCCTTTATCTATTTTTTCTCAACTATCCTCGGATTTTCATAATTCCCAATAAATCCATAAGATATACAGAATCCTTTTTCTATCTTGTTATATTATTGTAATGTTTTCTAATATGATAAGATTGTTTAGGAGACTAATTATCTTCCAATATTATCTTAAGACCATAAAATATTTTATCTTTCTTACTCTATGGATCACATTAATATGTGAGGTTCACATTAATTCTTTTATGAACCCTTTATAAATGATGAAATAAACTAGTTTATATCATATCATTATGAAACATAACATGTATTATAAAAACTAGAAAAATACATAACACAAATTAAATTTTTTTGAGTATCTAACCTATAATAATAAACAAGGTTTCTTTGGGATGTTCTTCTATACATATAATAAAATAATATCTTAGTGTTATATTAACTAATCTAATATTTTTATATCAAGTTTACAAGGTTTCTTCAAAACATCCTTTTATAGAAACTCTAATGCCCCAACCCTAGAAGCCCTGATATCATGAATTACATTATCACAATGGCATTATTATAGGGAATAAAATCCTGAAGGACCGATCGGTTTAGTAGTTTTGAAAAACTAGATTACGTACATGAAACTCATTTTATATTAGAGATAGAAAACCTAGCATAAAAAATTAAAATCGCAGAATTCTTGAAACAAATTCAAAGAATACCTCTTAATAACCCAGAGAAAGGAAATATAATAATGGTGATCTCAATTTCTCTGTATGCATAGGTGAATCTGAATTAATCATTAATCAATAAGAATAATCAAAATATAAAGTTAAATAATGGTAAAAATGTTGCCTTTAAACTAATAAATAGTGACTAGTCAACATGTAAAGGTATATAATTGAAACACATGTCATTTAATCAATAAACCAAGAATGGAATGCATCTATAGATAATGTCAATGAAAAAATCTCATTGATAATGAATAACTAAATCTGAATGAAGGTAATTTTTGATTATTAGATGATACTTTTTTCAGATATATGATACCTTTACTATCAATATCTATTCTGAAGATAGTTTAAATTACTCTAAATTATCCTAAGGATTCATCTCATGAGACTATATATGCATTGAGGTGCTTATGTTAACTGGTCCACAACCCATATCATAACAAGATATTCTTCTTGGAAACAAACATAAGGGGTTTTTCCAACTTATTTTGTCCTATGAGACTGATGATGCATTGGGGTCTATCTATAACTAGGCCCCATCTATTTCATACCATTCCAAGAATTAATTATACACTAAATATTTCATTTAAATAATATATAATGTGCCTTGTCATCAAATATTAGTATTGAATAAATAATACAAAATTATCAATAAATCCCCAATGGATGATAAGTAACAACAAGGTTTTTTGAAATTGATGATTGTAAATACCATTGAAATATCATTAAAAACATTCTTGATGAAAATAATCATTAAACACTCCAAAGTGTACCATATCACTTTGAAACATTTGAATCGTAATCACGATGAGAGAATAAAATTAAATTAAACTTATAATATCATGTGAATATGTTGATCAATTATATAACATGTAAAAGGGAATTATATACACCATAAAAAATAAATAAGTGGTGAAAATGGTGTAAGCCTCACAGAAGAAAAAACTCAGACAAGAATCCCTTACCTTGAGTCTGACATGCCACATATGTATTTTTATTCTAGAATAATAAACTTATATTAATTATTTTCTTTCTATAAAACCTTCTATAAGTTTATTATTACATTTATTTTTCTTATTAAAATGTTTAAAAAAACTACTTAAATATTTAAGATTATGCCGGGTGTTTTGACCATATTTGGGTTATGTATCAAAAAATGACTTCCGTAGGTCAAAAAAGGTCATAGTGGTCATTATATAAACATCTATAAAATAATAATCATGAAATACTTTGTAACGCCCCGACCCCAGTTACCCAGAGTCGATGCATTATTACATAAAATTAGCATGATCACAAAAATGATCAAATATCGAAAGACCGATTGGTTTAGTAGCCTTGGAAACACTAGATATATTCATAAAGTTTTACATTACATCATAAAGTGAAAAACTACTACAAAAACATAGTCTCCATATTCCACACTCATATCCCCATATAAAATCCCGGCAGGTCATTCATAACTTACTTCTTCACATCTTGGGAAAAATAAAACATAGAAAAGGGGTGAGCTCAATTGCCCAGTAAGGATAACAATATAGTGGAAACTTTTAAAAATAAGTATAAACATTTAAGGCAATGTATAAATAAAACAAAAGCCTTTTAAACTTGAACTTCAACATAGTATGGAAAAAGTAAAATGAAATAATTCCATTTACTTATTCACATGGATATTCTACTAATTGAATAATCACATTCAATATCAATAACCACTTTCATAATGATGGAATGCATAATGTCAGACTATCATAACCACATAGCCAAGGCCTCGTGCCAAGACTACAAATAAGATTTTTCCAAGGCCTTGTGCCAAGACACTAGTTTGTCTCATGAGACCTACCGATGCATCGGGGATCTATAGCGGGCTCCACCCGTCACATATTAAGTCCAATGCATTCCCATATGAAAAGGTTTAAACATAACATAAACATTCGTATTAAAACTAGCATACGAAATATCAATACTTTCACCATAAACTATGAATGGTATAAAAATACCACATCCACAGTCAAACATATCATAAAACCTTCAATACAATATAGATGTTTTGTATCATAATAAATCAACTTCAAATAAGCGTAAGATCCATCAAAGGATGTTGACATAGATGAAATAAAAACTCTTTTTAGAGAAATATCTCTTTCTATTTTGAAATCATTTAAGAGTCTTATATTTATGAAATAAAACATTTTCTTTGAAAATTTTCTTATAAGCTTGTAAGGGAAGCTTCGACGATTTTATAATGGCGGAAAATAGCTACACCCGCCGTATAAGTTAAAAAAAACATTCTTACCTTAATTCTGTCAAAAAGGTTAAAAAACACCTTGTTTGGAAAATGACGGAAAGATTCCTTTATAAAACTCTTATAAAAAGTCAAACAAGGGTATAAATGACTTTAACCCATATTCTTTTAAATAGTAAAAATGTTTTGAAATACATTTTTAAGAAACATGGATGTGGATGATAAAGAGATCCCAGTAGATTATTACGTATAAACAACCTCGGATAATGATAAGATTGTTAAAAAAACCATACCTTGTACTTTTCCATGGTTGGGGTAGGTTAACCTCCTGTATAATGGTGAAATAATTGTTATTAAATTATAAAATAATCATATACATTAATATGATATCATATATGATCTTTTAACATTGATTTGTTAATAATATCTTAGTATTATCGTTGTTTCGGGTGTTAACTTACTCGTTTTCTTTTATATGATTTGTTATGTAAGCCATGTTTGTAATAGATAGTTGTATATTATTCATATCCAGAATGATATAAAGTCCTTAAAAATCATTTTTAAATCATCAAATGATAATTATACTTGAATGGATACGATGGAGAATGAATCTCATCGCGTTCGTGGAGACGGTAATCCGTACGTACGCACGAGCGACAATATCATTATTTTGATATTAAAATAATATATAAATGGATGGTATATAATATATACAGAATCATTAACATGTTATATTTATTATTTACATGAGTTACACATCAGTATTATACCCATCCAAATAATAATATATTGAATAACAATTACACTATGACGTGGAGACGGTAAGCCATACGTACGCACATATGGTGACATGTTATTAAAAGGGTGGATAGAATACTGAATTTGGTTGTACCATACTTATAATAACATCACAGTATATATAAGATACTGGAGTTATTATTTTATAATGGTAATAACAATGAATGAAGAAGTGGAAGAAGAAAGGAACTTGAAAAGGGGTGGTGAAAACATTACCTCTTCTTCGGGTTCTTCCTTTTGATTTGATCAAACGGGATCCATAGGTTGGCTTTATGATCAAACTAAGGCCTCTAGGTTGTATTGAGGGATGTTGGGAGAGTATTGGGGCAGAGTTTGGCCGATCCAAAAGGCTTTGAAGGTATGAAGAAATGAGAAGGAGGAGTGCCCTTTTATGAGAGGGGTGAGGGGCACCTTTGGAAAAGCTAGAAATATTAATTTATAATAAATTCATATTAGGTATATAATGGATCAAAGTTGATTATTAAAAGGTTAAGGTGGGGATAGGTAGAAAAATATTCAGCAAATATAATTTAGACAGGTTTGGGTTACTATATTAACCTTATCTTTTAGTTTTAACTCTTAGTTAATTAGTTTGACATTTACCATGTCACTTTGTATTTTTATATTATATAGTTAATAAACTTACTATATATATCCAAGAGACCCTAAGTGGTCCATTAATGATACCACTATCATGATATAAGTCTCTTGGCCAAACCTTATATTTTTAGGAATTTAATATCAATTAATAATATAATACATTTTTTAAAAACTCTTTTATGTCAATTTTGACACTATTCAATAGTTGATTTTTCTGAAACTCATAAAAGAATGATTACTTCGAAAAAAGTTAATTAAATCAATAATAATATGTCATATTAACCTATAAAATTATTTTAATTCATAAAAATGCTCAAATTATATTTATTTGGGTACTTATAATATCAATTATTTTCAATTTTCACTATTATGGTAATTACTGCATCATCATTGTGTCATACATAAATTAAGTTATGTAATCTCTAAAAATTATAAATAAACTATCATTATGTAGGAAATAGTTTTATATTTCTAATGAATATTTATAGTTGAAACTCCAACATATATAACCCTATGTAAAAATTGTTTTTCTAAAAGATATATGCTTGTGTCATTTTTGTATTCATTTTAACTTAATGAAAATAAAGTGCCCCTATCACCTACAAGTGGCTCCAAGGGGTCCCAAAATCGACCCAAAGATGCATATGGTAGAACATGTATCACACAAGAAGTATAGGACACGTTTTAGGGTAATTTAGTATTATTATAATATTATTTTTTAACCCTTATTTACCGAATTTACCCTTAACCATGGTAAATATTTTATTTACCGAAGTAATTATTCAAAATGTCTAAAAATAAAAGTTACCTATTTACACAATTTGAAAATACTTATTCCAAATATGGAATACATTTTTCCAAATTCAAAACACAGAAGTGGAAGAAATTAATTTAAAATTAATTCCCGTTGTTAAAACAAAAAACGTGTTTTTAAGAGATAATAACTATCAAATGATTGACACTTTTTTATGTCCTGTTTAATTGTAAAATTATGTCTAATGACCAAAATTGTATTAAATGGTAAAAATATATTCTAAATATACTTTAAAACCACTCAAATTCATAATTTATCACTATTAATTACTTTGATTAAAAAATTGACTTTAATTAAAATTTAGTAATTTTCACTATTCATAAAAATATGAAAGTTATCCGAAAAGTACCAAAATTTCACCTTAGGCTAAATAAGATACTCCAAATAAAAAAATTAAGTCCATTTTGAAATATAAAATATATATAATTTCAAAAAGTAGGTATTACTATTCATAATGGCTAGTTTGATTGGTTGTGGTGTGAGTTAGAACTCGAAGTTGCGTACAACACACGCTACTGTATTATTCAAAAGAAAGTGTACCGTGTAAGTTTGGGATGTTTCATTTTAAATTTTTGATGTCCCCATTTAGTCAAAAAGTTTAAAATATTGTATTTAAAATGGGTTCACTATTAAAAGTTGGTAAAAGTGCAATACTGAAAATGAATTTGTTCTTACATTATGTATAAGAAACTCATAATATGGATTCTAAAATTATAAGGATTATATAAAGTTTAAATTTTAGTTAATACTATTCATAACCTCTTTTGAACGGCTTGTTTGGTAAGTCATGGTGCACTTAACTCGGTGTTGCGTGTAGTGAAAGTTATTGTATTATTTTGAAGAAATAACACACTATGAAATCTTGGGGTGTTACATTCTCCCCTCCGTCAATAAATTTCGTCCTCACAATTTGAAATTGTTCTTCGAAAAAAAGGTTGAAAATAGAAAATATATTTGTGGGAAAACCCACATCGGAAATTGGGTTTCTAATATTTAGTCTTAATATGAGGAAAAGAGAAATGAAAGGGTCACCACCAAATTATGATCTCGATTAGGAGAACATTGGTGGCAATTAGAGACATGTATTTGGAGGAAAAACGTAAATATTTATAGGTAGTGATTGAGGTCATCAATCACAAACAAGTGTAAAATTGAGTTCCTTAAATTCATCAATCTATGATGATTTTATATACCATCGGTTCAACAAAACATAGGGTATTAGGATAACACATTTTTGGTTTTAGGATTCCTTAAATAAAGTATAAGAATTAATTTCTTCAAAGAATAAGAGAAGACGAAAAATATATTCTTGAAAAGTAGAGTTCCATCCTTTAACTAATTTATACCACAAACTCATCTTTCACTCTAAAAGAAAATAGAACGTAAAAAAATATTCTTTTTATCCTATTCATATAGGGTTCCAAAACTACGATTTTTTAATTCATCTACCAGATATTTTTTAAAAAAACCTACATTATTTAATCTCAGACATCACGTGGGTCAGTGGTAGGTGATACACCCTTGTCGCCCTTCGGTTGTGGGTTCAAGTCTCGCGGCCTTGCCGGACGCGACGGGTTGCCGCCCGACCTCCGGGTTGTCCTTTAATGGAAATCCAAAATAATCCAAACTAGAACTATCCAAAATACTTCAGTCCAAAATTTATATGGAAGGTAAACACAATAAAGATCCTTTTTTCCTCGTAATAACATGTGAACACCTTCATCATGTATTCTTTTAAAACACTGCAACATCCTAAATTACCATAAAACCTTATTGATTACATTCATGATCCCTCATTCCTTAAAGAATACTAGATATACTCCTTCAATCCAAAAATGTTTTAAACCCCAACAATGATGGAATATACAAATCATTAATTAGTTTCAAGGTATTCAAGAATATCCAATATAATTTATCCAAACCAATCATGTATTATTCCAAAATCACTACCTCGGTATCAGAAAAATATTATGGTTTATCATTCTCTCAACCATATATTTTCCAAAAAATTATCCTGCTATTGAGTCACTTTTCTTAGTTCCACACAATCTCAAGTCCTTAATGAAATAGTACTGCAGTACAATCCTTATATACTACATAATAATTATAACAAGTAAATTGTTGATACAACACCCAAATGACATAATCAACACAAGAACTATAATCATTCCTCTTCATCTGTGGTAGTATCATAACTTGATTATTATCCAATAGCATCATTTGCGGCATAGTCTGATGATTGGGACATAGGTTCGTGTAGTGTCCAAACTCCTTGCAAATGAAGCATTGTACATTTGAAACCATTTTCTTACCCTTACAGTCATGTACTTTGTGCTCTTTTCCTCCACACTTATAACAAACTCCCATTCCTTTCAGGCAAGTTCCAGGGTGTTTTTCCCACAGTTATCACATATGGGAAAATTCTTCTTTCCCTCTTCCCTTTATCCATCTTTCTCTCTTCCATCCTTTTCTTCTCTTGCTTCCCTTCAAAGCCATAGGACTCAGTAAAATCTTTACTTATCTTATCAAAACATGATATTATTTCTTCATATGATGATAATACATGGGAGACTATTTCTCTTATAAATTCTGGCTTAAGAACATGAAAGATATGATCCTTCATTATCTTTAGATCATGTGTATTGCTGGAGTTCTCATTCCTTCTACTGGGCGCCATTTCTATAAAATGGAATAAACTAGATCAGTTTATGAATCAAAATACATAATCTCATACTTACAAAACACTTAACATAAATTTAACTATTTATGAATATAATCCATAATCATAAGAATGTTTTCTTTGAGGATGTATATACTCATAAACCCGTCATAATGATTTGTAAAGAAAATGAGAGTTATCCTAAGCATATCCCCCGGGAGTGTCGTAACCAAGAGTGCACCAAGGGCCATTTTCGTGCACTAGTTCTCGTTCGAGTCTAGCTCAAAGCGGTGTTTTCGGGTTTTACCCCTAGGTACATCTGTGCCAGAGCCGCCTCTACCTGCTCGTATCCAGACAGGGATGTATTGCTCGGAAAACTCACAAAATCTCTACAATACCAAAATTCTAGGAAGTTCTTCTATACTAATCCTCAAAGTTAATCTTAGGTCTACGTGATCTAATCAGAGTTTATCTAAATATAGCTTCCAAGGTTTGTACTAAACTTCCTCTGATACCAACTATAATGCCCCGACCCCAGTTACCCAGAGTCGGTGCATTATTACATAACATTGGCATGATCACACGAATGATCAAATCTTGAAAGACCAATTGGTTTAGTAGCCTTGGAAACACTAGATATATTCATAAAGTTTTACATTACATCATAAAGTCAAAAACTACTACAACAACATAGTCTCCATATTACACACTCATATCCCCATATAAAATCCCTACAGGTCATTCATAACTTACTTCTTCACATCCTGGGAAAAATAAAACATAGAAAAGAGGTGAGCTCAAATGCCTAGTAAGGATAACAATATAGTGGAAACTTTCAAAAATAAGCATAAACATTTAAGGAAATGTATAACTAAAAAAAGACTTTTAAACTTGAACATCAACATAGTATGGAAAAAGTAAAATGAAATAATGCCATTTACTTATTCACATGGATATTCTACTAATAGAATAATAACATTCAATATCAATAACCACTTTCATAATGATGGAATGCATAATTCCATACTATCATAACCACATAGCCAAGGCCTCGTGCCAAGTCTACAAATAAGATTTTGCCAAGGCCTTGTTCCAAGACACTAGTTTGTCTCATGAAACCTACCGATGAATCAAGGAACTATAGCGGGATCCACCCATCACATATTAAGTCCAATGCATTCCCATATGAAAAGGTTTAAACATGACATTAACATTCGTATTAAAACTAGCATACGAAATATCAATACTTTCACCGTAAACTATGAATGGTATAAAAATAGCACATCCACGGTCAAACATATCACAAAACCTTCAATACAATACAGAAGTTTTGTATCATAATAAATAAACTTCAAATAAGCGTAAGATCCATCAAAGGATGTTGACATAGATGAAATAAAAACTCTTTTTAGAGAAATATCTCTTTCTATTTTGAAATCATTTAAGAGTCTTATATTTATGAAATAAAACATTTTCTTTGAAAATTTTCTTATAAGCTTGTATGGGAAGCTTTGACGATTTTATAACGGTATAAAATAGCCACACCTGCCGTATAAGTTAAAAAACATTCTTACCTTAATTCTGTTGAAAAGGTTAAAAAGCACCTTGTTTGGAAAACGATGGAAAGATTCCTATATAAAACTCTTATAAAAATTCAAACAAGGGTATACATGAATTTAAACCATATTCTTTTAAATAGTGAAAATGTTTTGAAATACATTTTTAAGAAACATGGATGTGGGTGATAAAGAGATCCCAGTAGATTATTACGTATAAACAACCTCGAATAATGAAGAGATTGTGAAATAAACCCTTACCTTGTACTTTTCCTTGGTTGGGGTAGGTTAAACTCATGTATAATGGTGAAATAATTGTTATTAAATTATTCAATAATCATATACATTAATATGATATCATATATGATCTTTTAACATTGATTTGTTAATAATATCTTAGTATTATCGTTGTTTCGGGTGTTAACTTACTCATTTTCTTTCATATGTTTTGTTTTGTAAGCCATGTTTTTAATAGATAGTTGTATATTATTAATATCCAGAATGATACCAAGTCCTTAAATATCATTTTTTAATCATCGAATGATAATTATACTTGAATGGATACGATGGAGAATGAATCTCATCGCGTTCGTGGAGACGGTAGTCCGTACGTACGCACGAGCGACAATATCATTATTTTGATATTAAAATAATATATAAATGGATGGTATATAATATATACAGAATCATTAACATGTTATATTTATTATTTACATGAGTTACACATCATTATTATACCCATCCAAATAATAATATATTGAATAACAATTACACCACGACGTGGAGACGGTAAGCCGTACGTACGCACGTATGGTGACATGTTATTCAAAGGGTGGATAGAATTCTGAATATGTTTGTACCATATTTATAATAAAATCACATAATATATAAGATACTGAAGTTATTATTTTAGAATTGTAATAACAATGAATGAAGAAGTGGAAGAAGAAAGGAACTTGAAAAGGGGTGGTGAAAACATTACCGCTTCTTCGGGTTCTTCCTTTTGATTTGATCAAAAGGGCTCCTTAGGTTGGATTTCTGATCAAACTAATTCCTCTATGTTGTAGTGAGGGAAGTTGGGAGAGTATTAGGGTAGAGTTTGGCTGAACAAAAAGGCTTTGAAGGTGTGAAGAAATGAGAAGGAGGATCACCCTTTTATAAGAGGGGTGAGGGGCACCTTTGGAAAAGCTAGAAATATTAATTTATAATAAATTCATATTCGGTTTATAATGGATCCAAAGTTTATTATTAAACGGTTAAGGTGGGGATAGTTTGAAAACCATTCAACCAATAGAATTTAGACACGTTTGGGTTACTATATTAACCTTATCGTTTATTTTGAACTCTTAGTTAATTACTTTGACATTTACCATGTCACTTTGTATTTTTATATTATATAGTTAATAAACATACTATATACATCCAAGAGACCCCCAAGTGGTCCATTAATGATAATAATATCATTATATAAGACTCTTGGCTGAACCGTAGTTTTTTAGTAATTTAATATCAATTAATAATATAATATTTGTTTTAAAAACCCTTTTATGTCAATTTTGACACTATTCAATAGTTGATTTTTGTGAAACTCATAACAGAATGATTACTTCGAAAAAAGCTAATTAAATCAATCATAATATTTCATATTATCCTATAAAATTATTTTAATTCATAAAAAGTCTCAAATTATATTTATTTGGGTATTTATAATATCAATTATTTTAAATTTGCACTATTATGGTAATTACTGCATCATCATTGTGTCATACATAAATTAAATTATGTAATCTCTAAAAATTATAAATAAAATATAATTATGTAGGAAATCATTTTATCTTTCTAATGAATATTTATAGTCGAAAATCCAACATATATAACTCTATGTAAAAAGTTTTTTTCTAAAAGATATATGCTTTTGTCATTTTTGTATTCATTTTAACTTAATTAAAATAAAGTGTCCCTATCACCTACAAGTGGCTCCATGGGGTCCCAAAAACGACCCAAAGATGACTATCGTCGAACATGTATCACCCAATAAGTCTAGTACACGTTTTAGGGTAATTTAGTATTATTATAATATTATTTTTTAACCCTTATTTACCGGATTTACCCTTAACCATGGTAAATAAAATATTTACCGAAGTAATTATTCAAAATGTCTAAAAATAAAAGTTACCTATTTACACAATTTGAGCATCCTGATTCCAAATATGGAATCCATTTTTCCAAATTCAAAACACATAAGTGGAAGAAATTTATTTAAAATTAATTCCCGTTGTTAAAACAAAAAGTGTGTTTTTAAGAGATAATAACTATCAAAAGATTGGCACTTGTTTATGTCCAGTTTAATTGTAAAATTACGTCCAATGACCAAAATTGTATTAAATGGTAAAAATATATTCTAAATATACTTTAAAACCACTCAAATTCATAATTTATCACTATTAATTACTTTGATTAAAAAAGTTGTTTTTAATTAAAATTTAGTAATTTTCAATATTCATCAAAATATGAAAGTTGTCCGAAAAGTACCAAAATTTCACCTTAGGCTAAATTCGATACTCCGAATCCAAAAATGAAGTCCATTTTGAAATATAAAATATATATAATTTAAAAAAGTAGGTATTACTATTCATAACGGATAGTTTGATTGGTTGTGGTGTGTGTTAGAACTCGAAGTTGCGTACAACACACGCTACTGTATTATTCAAAGGAAAGCGTACCGTGGAAGTTTGGGATGTTTCATTTTAAATTTTTGATGTCCCCATTTAGTCAAAAAGTTTAAAATATTGTATTTAAAAAGGGTTCACTATAAAAAGTTGGTAAAAGTGCAATACTGAAAATGAATTTGTTCTTACATTATGTCTAAGAAACTCATAATATGGATTCTAAAATTATAAGGATTATATAAAGTTTAAAATTTAGTTAATACTATTCATAATGTAACACCCCAAGATTTCATAGTGTGTTATTTCTTCAAAATAATTCAATAACTTGCACTACACGCAACACTGAGTTCAATCACACCATGACATACCAAAAAAAAGTCATTCAAAAGAGGTTATGAATAGTATTAACTAAATTTTAAACTTTATATAATCCTTATAATTTTAGAATCCATATTATGAGTTTCTTAGACATAATGCTAGAACAGATTCATTTTCAGTATTGCACTTTTATCAACTTTTAATAGTGAAACCTTTTTAAATAAAATATTTTAAAATTTTTGACTAAATGGGGGACACCAAAAAATTTAAAATGAAACATCCCAAGCTTCCACGGTACGCTTTCCTTTGAATAATACAGTAGCGTGTGTTGTACGCAACTTCGAGTTCTAACACACCACAACCAATTAAACTAGCCGTTATGAATAGTAATACATACCTTTTAAAATGTTAGAAATTTTATCTCTCAAAATGGACTTCATTTTTTGATTCGGAGTATCGGATTTAGCCTAAGGTGAAATTTTGGTACTTTTCGGATAACTTTCATATTTTGATGAATAGTGAAAATTACTAAATTTTAATTAAAAACAACTTTTTTAATCAAAATAATTAATAGTGATAAATTATGAATTTGAGTGGTTTTAAAGTATATTTAGAATATATTTTTACCATTTAATATAATGTTGGTCATTGGACATACTTTTTCAATTAAACCATACATAAACAAGTGTCAATCTTTTGATAGTTATTATCTCTTAAAAACACGCTTTTTGTTTTGACAGCGGGAATTAATTTTAAATTAATTTCTGCCACTTCTGTGTTTTGAATTTAGAAAAATGGATTCCATATTTGGAATCAGGATGTTCAAATTGTGTAAATTGATAAATTTTATTTATAGACATTTTGAATAATTAATGCGGTAAATATTTTATTTACCATGGTTAAGGGTAAATCTGGTAAATAAGGGTTAAAAATAATATTATAATAATACTAATTTACCCTAAAACGTGTCCTAGCCTTATTGGCTGATACATTTTCGACCATAGGAATCTTTGGGTCGATTTTAGGACCCCATGCTGCCACTTGTAGGTTATAGGGACACTTTATTTAAATTAAGTTAAAATGAATACAAAAATGACACAAGCATATATCTTTTAGAAAAACACTTTTTACATAGGATTATATATGTTGGATTTTAGATTATAAATATTCATTAGAAAGATAAAACAATATCCTACATAATGATATTTTAGTTATAATTTTTAGACATTAAATAATTTAATTTATATATGACACAATGATGATGAATTAATTACTATAATAGTGAAATATTAAAATAATTGATATTATAAATACCCAAATAAATATAATATGAAACTTTTAATGAATTAAACTAATTTTCTAGGATAATATGATATATTAGGATTTATTTAATTGACTTTTTTTGAAGTAATCAACCTGTTATGAGTTTCGAAAAAAATCAACTATTGAATAGTGTCAAAATTGACATAAAAGAGTTCTTAAAACAAATATTATATTATTAATTGATATTAAATTCCTAAAAATCTATGGTTCGCCCAAGAGACTTATATCATGATATTGTAATCATTAACAGACCACTTGGGGGTCTCTTGGATGTATATAGTAAGTTTATTAACCATAGTATATAAAAATACAAAGAGACATTGTAAAAGTGAAACTAATTAACTTAGAGTTAATACTTAAAGATAAGTTTAATATAAGTACCCAAACCTGTATAAATTCTATTGGTTGAGTTCTTTTCGACCCATCCCCACCTTAAAATTTAAATAATAAACTTTGGAGCCATTATAAACCGAATATAAATTTATTATAAACTAATATTTCTAGCTTTTCTAAAGGTGCCCCTCATCCCTCTTATAAAAGGGCAATTCTCCTTCTCATTTCTTCACACCTTGAAAACCTTTTGGTTCGGAAAAACTCTGCCAAAATACTCTCTCAACATTCCTCACTACAACCTAGAGGAATTAGTTTGATCAGAAAGCCAACCTAAGGATCCCTTTTGATCAAATCAAAAGGAAGAACCCGAAGAAGAGGTAATGATTTCACCACCCTTTTCCAAGTTCTTTTCTTCTTCCACTTCTTCTTCCTTTGTTGTTACCATTCTAAAATAATAACTCCAGTATCATATATATACGGTGATGTTATTATAAATATGGTACAACGATATTCAGTATTCTATCCACCCTTTGAATAACATGTCACCATACGTGCGTACGTACGGCTTACCGTCTCCACGTCGTGGTGTAATTGTTATTCAATATATTATTATTTGGATGGATATAATAATGATGTGTAACTCATTTAATAATAAATATAACATGTTAATGATTTTGTATATATGATATACCATCCATTTATATATTATTTTAATATCAAAATAATGATATTGTCACTCGTGCGTACGTACGGACTACCGTCTCCACGAACGCGATGAGATTCATTCTCCATCGTATCCATTCAAGTATAATTATCATTTGATTATTTAAAAATTATGTTTAAGGACTTGATATCATTCTGGATATGAATAAGATACAACCTATCCATAACAAACACGGCTTATGTAACAAAACATATAAAAGAAAATGAGTAAGTTAACGCCCGAAACGACGATAATTCTAAAATATTATTAACAAATCAATGTTAAAAGATCATATATTATATCATATTAATATATATGATTCTTGTATAATTTAATAACAATTATTTCACCATTATACAGGAGGTTAACCTACCCCAACCAAGGAAAAGTACAAGGTAAGGGGTTTTATCTCACTCCTTATTCCCGTGAGATTCATACCATGTTGCCACCATCACCTTTTGTGTGGTGTATGTACTGCCCATAATTATATTCTTTGTGTAATACACTCTAATTTATGTGTATTTACATAATCATAGTATGATACCTCTTTCATGGGTTGTATGTTTCATAAGTTACCAAATTTGTAAGGGTTATTTCACAATCTCTTCATTATCCGAGGTTGTTTATACGTAATAATCTACTGGGATCTCTTTATCATCCACATCCATGTTTCATCAAAATGTATTTCAAAAAATTTTTACTATTTACAAGAATATGGGTTAAAGTCATTTACACCCTTGTTTGAATTTTTATAAGTGGTTTATAAAGGAATCTTTCCGTCGTTTTCCAAACAAGGCGATTTTTAACCTTTTCGACAGAATTAAGGTAAGAATGTTTTTTTTAACTTATACGGTGGGTGCAGTTATTTTCCGCCATTATAAAATCGTCGAAGCTTCCCTTACAAGCTTATAAGAATATTTTCAAATTGAATGTATTATTTTATAATTATTGTACTTTTAAAATGATTAAAAAAAAGATATATTTCTCTAAAACAGTTTTGATTTCATCTATGTCAACATCCTTTGATGGCTTTTAAGCTTATTTGAAGTTGATTTATTATGATACAAAACATCCATATTTTATTGAAGGTTTTGTGATATTTTTGACTGTGGATAAGTTATTCTTATGTCACTCATGGTTTTTGTTTAGAGTATTGACATTTCATAAGTTATTTTTAATCCGAATGTTTATGTTATATTTCAACCTTTCATTCAGATGAATGTGTTAGACAAGTATGTTCCGAGTTGGGGACCGGTAAAAGTAAGTCCTCCGGTTTGGTCTCCGGTTATTATAGGAACTCTGGTTTGGTCTCCGGTTATTAGAGGAACTCCGGTTTGGTGTCCGGTTATTAGAGGCACTCCGGGTTGGTGTCCGGTTATTAGAGGCACTCCGAGTTGGGTTCCGGTTACAGTTAGCCCCTAGGTCTTGGGACGAGGCCTTGACAAAGAAATTAAAGTTCAGCATTATGCATTCCGACATTATGAAAGTGGTTATTGATATTGCATGTGATTATTCTATTAGTAGAATATCCATGTTA
Source organism: Viscum album (assembly GCA_963277665.1). Taxonomy (NCBI): domain Eukaryota; kingdom Viridiplantae; phylum Streptophyta; class Magnoliopsida; order Santalales; family Viscaceae; genus Viscum; species Viscum album. The sequence continues at coordinate 239,175,894 of OY728155.1, read as the reverse complement.
ATAAGTAAATGGCATTATTTCATTTTACTTTTGCCATACTATGTTGAAGTTCATGTTTAAAAGGCTTTTGTTTTAGTAATGCATTGACTTAAATGTTTATGCTTATTTTTGAATGTTCCGCTATATTGTTATCCTTACTGGGCATTTGAGCTCACCCATTTTCTATGTTTTATTTTTCCCAGGATGTGAAGAAGTAAGTTATGAATGACCTGCAGGGATATTATGAGGGGATAATAGTGTGGACTATGGAGATATTATGTTGTCATAGTAGTTTTTCACTTTATGATGTAATGTAAAACTTATGAATATATCTAGTGTTTCCAAGGCTACTAAACCAATCGGTCTTTCGAGATTTGATCTTTCTTGGGAACATGCCAATGTTATGTAATAATGCACTGACTCTGGGTAACTAGGGTCGGGGCGTTACAGTTGGTATCAGAGGCAGTTTAGTACAAACCTTGGAAGCTAGGTTTAGATAAACTCTAATTAGAGCACGTAGATTTAAGATGAATTTTTAGGATTAGTATAAAAGAACCTCCTAGAATTTTGGTATTGTAGAGATTTTGTGAGTTTTCCGAGCAATACATCCCTGTCTGGATACGAGCAGGTAGAGGCGGCTCTGGCACAGATGTACCTAGGGGTAAAACCCAAAAACACTGCTTTGATCTAGACTCGAACGGGAACTGGTGCACGACAACGGGCCTTGCTGCACTCTTAGTTACGACACTCCCAGGGGATATGCTTAGGATAACTCTCATTTTCTTTACAAATCATTATGAAGGGTTTATGAGTATATACTTCCTCAAAGGAGACATTTTTATGATTATGGATTATATCCATAAACTATTTAATTTATGTTATGTGTTTCACAAGTTTGGGATTAGGTATTGTTTTTCATAAACTAATCTAGTGTATGCCATTGTTTAGAAATGGCGCCCAGTAGAAGGAATGAGAACTCCAGCAATGCACATGATACAAAGATAAAGAAGGATTATATATTTCATGGTCTTAAGCCAGAATTTATAAGATAAATAGTCTCGAATGTATTATCATTATATGAAGAAATAATATCATGTGTTGATAAGATAAGTAAAGAGTTTACTGAGTCCTATGGATTTTAATGGAAGCAATATAAGAAAAGGATGGAAGAGAGAAAGATGGATAAAGGGAAGAGGAAAAAGATGAATTTTCCCATATGTGATAACTGTGGAAAGAATCACCCTGGAACTTGCCTGAAAGGAATGGGATTTTGTTATAAGTGTGGAGGAAAAGGGCACAAAGTACGTGACTACAAGGGTAAGAAAATGGTTTCAAATGTACAATGCTTCATTTGCAAGGAGTTTGGACACTACGCGAACCTATGTCCCAGTCATCAGACTATGCCACAAATGATTCTATTGGATAATAATCAAGTTATGATACTACCACAGATGAAGAGGAATGATTAGAGTTCTTATGTTGATTATGTCAATTGAGTGTTGTATCAACAATGTACTTGTTATAATAATTATGGATTATATAAGGATTGTACTGCAGTACTATTTCATTAATGACTTCAGATTGTATGGAACAAAGAAAAGTGACTCAATAGCAGGATAAATTTTTGGAAAATATATGGTTGAGAGAATGATAATCCATAATATAGTTCTGATACAGAGGTAGTGATTTTGGAATAATACATGATTGTTTTGGATAAATTATATTGGATATTCTTGACTACCATGGAACTGATTAATGATTTGTATATTCCATCATTGTTAGGGTTTAAAACATTTTTGGATTGATGAGGTATATCCAGCATTCTATATGGAATAAGGGAGCATGAATGTAATCAATAAGGAATATGGTAATTCAGGATGTTTCAGTGTATTAAAAGAATACATGATGAAGGTATTCATATGCTATTATGGGGTAAAAAGGATCTACATTATGTTTACCTTCCTTATAAATGTTGGACTGTGAGTTTGGACAGAAGTATTTTGGATAGTTCTAGTTTGGATTATTTTGGATTGCCATAAAAGGACAACCCGGAGGTCGGGCGGCAACCCGTCGCATCCAGCAAGGCTGTGAGACTTGAACCCGCAACCGAATGGTGACAAGGGTGTATCACCTACCACTGGCCCACGAGATGTCCTGGATTAAATAATGTAGTTTTTTTAAAAGATCTGGTAGATGAATTATAAATTCATTTATTTTAGAACCCTGTACGAATAGTATAAATAGAAATTTTTTTACGTTCTATTATCTTTTAGAGTGAAAGATGAGTTTGTGGTAGAAATGTATTAATGGATAAAACTCTAATTATAAAGTAAGTATATCTCCTTATGATCTTATCCAATCTCATAAATAAATTCCTCAACATTAATAAAAGGAACTTAGAACAAAAATTTTGTCCTAGATGGTACCTTAAATCATCACTAATTTATGGCTTTGGGATTGTTGGCCTTTTCATAGCCATGTTCTCTACCACTCTCCATCAGATAATTGATGGTTAGATTTCTCTTCCATATCCATATTTTCCTACATGAAACCCTAGTATGTGTTATTTTCGGTAATCTTCATACTTTCCACTCTTTATTTTAAATAGAGGCCTCATTAATTCATTTTTCGATGTGGGATTTCAACTAAGATATTTTGAAATGTCAAAAATGTGTTATCCCAATACCCTATGTTTTGTTGAACAGATGGTATTTCAAATCATCATAGATTGATGAGTTTAAGGACCTCAATTTTATACTTGTTTGTGATTAATGACCTCAATCACTACCTATAAATATTTACGTTTTTCCTCCAATTATATGTCTCTAATTTCCACCAATGTTCTCCTAATCGAGATCATAATTGGGTGGTGACCCTTTCATTTCTCTTTTCCTCATATTAAGAATAAATTTTATTAACCCAATTTCCGATGTGGGTTTTCCCACAAATATATTTTCTATTTTCAACATTTTATTTTCGAAGAACAATTTCAAATTGCGAGGACGCAATTTATTGAAGGAGGGGAGAATGTAACACCCCAAGATTTCATAGTGAGTTATTTCTTAAAAATAATTCAATAACTTGCACTACACGCAACACCGAGTTCAATCACACCATGACTTACAAAAAAACCCATTCAAAAGAGGTTATTAATAGTATTAACTAAATTTTAAACTTTATATAATCCTTATAATTTTAGAATCCATATTATGAGTTTCTTAGACATAATGCAAGAACAGATTCATTTTCAGTATTGCACTTTTATCAACTTTTAATAGTGAAACATTTTTAAATACAATATTTTAAACTTTTTGACTAAATGGGGGACATCAAAAAATTTAAAATGAAATATCACAAGCTTCCACGGTACGCTTTCCTTTGAATAATACAGTAGCGTGTGTTGTACGCAACTTCGAGTTCTAATACACCACAACCAATCAAACTAGCCGTTATGAATAGTAATACCTACCTTTTAAAATTTTAGAAATTTTATCTCTCAAAATGGACTTCATTTTTGGATTCGGAGTATCGAATTTAGCCTAAGGTTAAGTTTTGGTACTTTTTGGATAACTTTCATATTTTGATGAATAGTGAAAATTACTAAATTTTAATTAAAAACAACTTTTTTAATCAAAATAATTAATAGTGATAAATTATGAATTTGAGTGGTTTTAAAGTATATTTAGAATATATTTTTAGAATTTAATATAATGTTGGTCATTGGACATAATTTTACAATTAAACCGTACATAAACAAGTGTCAATTTTTGATAGTTATTATCTCTTAAAAACACGCTTTTTGTTTTGACAGCAGGAATTAATTTTAAATTAATTTATGCCACTTCTGTGTTTTGAATTTAGAAAAATGGATTCCATATTTGGAATCAGGATGTTCAAATTGTGTAAATAGGTAACTTTTATTTTTAGACATTTTGAATAATTACTGCCGTAAAAAGTTTATTTACCATGGTTAAGGGTAAATCTGGTAAATAAGGGTTAAAAAATAAAATTATAATAATCCTAAATTACCCTAAAACGTGTCCTAGCCTTATTGGTTGATACATGTTCGACCATAGGAATCTTTGGGTCGATTTTGGGACCCCATGGTACCACTTGTAGGTGATAGGGACACTTTATTTAAATTAAGTTAAAATGAATACAAAAATGACACAAGCATATATCTTTTAGCAAAACAATTTTTACATAGGGTTATATATGTTGTATTTTAGATTATAAATATTCATTAGAAAGATAAACAGATTTCCTACATAATGATATTTTATTTATAATTTTTAGACATTAACTAATTTAATTTATATATGACACAATGATGATGAATTAATTACTATAATAGTAAAAAATTTAAATAATTGATATTATAAATACCCAAATGATTATAATATGAAACATTTAATGAATTAAACTAATTTTATAAGATAATATGATATACTAGGATTGAGTTAATTTACTTTGTTAGAAGTAATAAATCTGTTATGAGTTTCACAAAAATCAACTATTGAATAGTGTCAAAATTTACATAAAAGAGTTCTTAAAACAAATATTATATTATTAATTGATATTAAATTCCTAAAAATATAAGGTTTGGCCAAGAGACGTATATCATGATAGGTTCATCATTAATGGACCACTTGGGGGTCGCTTGGATGTATATAGTAAGTTTATTAACCATATTATATAAAAATACAAAGAGACATTGTAAAAGTGAAACTAATTAACTTAGAGTTAATACTTAAAGATAAGGTTAATATAAGTACCCAAACCTGTCTAAATTCTATTGGTTGCATTGTTTTCTACCCATACCCACCTTAACATTTAAATAATCAACTTTGGAGTCATTAGAAACTGAATATGAATTTATTATAAACTAATATTTCTAGCTTTTCCAAAGGTGCCCCTCACCCCTCTTATAAAAGGGCACTCCTCCTTCTCATTTCTTCACACCTTCAAAACCTTTGGGTTCGGAAACATACTGCCCAAATACTCTCCCAACTTCCCTCACTACAACCTAGAGGCCTTATTTTGATCAGAAAGCCAACCTAAGGAGCCCTTTTGATCAAATCAAAAGAAAGAACCCGAAGAAGAGGTAATGATTTCACCACCCTTTTCCAAGTTCTTTTCTTCTTCCACATCTTCTTCCTTTGTTGTTACCATTATTAAATAATAACTCCAGTATCATATATATACTGTGATGTTATTATAAATATGGTACAACCATATTCAGTATTCTATCCACGCTTTGAATAACATGTCACCATACGTGCGTACGTACGGCTTACCGTCTCCACGTCGTGGTGTAATTGTTATTCAATATATTATTATTTGGATGGGTATAATAATGATGTGTAACTCATGTAAATAATAAATATAACATGTTAATGATTTTTATATATGATATACCATCCATTTATATATTATTTTAATATCAAAAGAATGATATTGTCGCTCGTGCGTACGTACGGACTACCGTCTCCACGAACGCGATGAGATTCATTCTCCATCGTATCCATTCAAGTATAATTATCATTTGATGATTTAAAAATGATGTTTAAGGACTTGGTATAATTCTAGATATGAATAAGATACAACCTATCCATAACAAACACGGCTTATGTAACAAAACATATAAAAGAAAATGAGTAAGTTAACGCCCGAAACGACGATAATTCTAAGATATTATTAACAAATCAATGTTAAAAGATAATATATTATATCATATTAATATATATGATTCTTGTATAATTTAATAACAATTATTTCACCATTATACAGTAGGTTAACCTACCCCAACCAAGGAAAAGTAAAAGGTAAGGGTTTTTCATCTCACTCCTTATTCCCGTGAGATTCATACCATATTGCCACCATCACCTTTTGTGTGGTGTATGTACTGACCATAATTATATTCTTTGTGTAATACACTCTAATTTATGTGTATTTACATAATCATTGTATGATACCTCTTTCATGGTTTGTATGTTTCATAAGTTACCAAATTGGTAAGGGTTATTTCACAATCTCTTCATTATTCGAGGTTGTTTATACGTAATAATCTACTGGGATCTCTTTATCATCCACATCCATGTCTCTTCAAAATGTATTTCAAAACATTTTTACTATTTACAATAATATGCGTTTAAGTCATTTATACCCTTGTTTGAATTTTTATAAGTGGTTTATAAAGGAATCTTTCTGTCGTTTTCCAAACAAGGCGCTTTTTAACCTTTTCGACAGAATTAGGGTAAGAATGTTTTTTTAACTTATACGGCGGCTGTGGTTATTTTCCGCCGTTATAAAATCGTCAAAGCTTCCCTTACAAGCTTATAAGAATATTTTCAAATTTAATGTATTATTTTATAATTATGTTACTTTTAAAATGATTTAAAAAAAGAGATATTTCTCTAAAATAGTTTTGATTTCATCTATGTCAACATCCTTTGATGGATTTTAAGCTTATTTGAAGTTGATTTATTATGATACAAAGCATCCATATTTTATTGAAGGTTTTGTGATATTTTTGACCGTGGATAAGTTATTCTTATGTCACTCATGGTTTTTGTTTAGGGTATTGACATTTCATAAGTTATTTGTAATCCGAATGTTTATGTTATATTTCAACCTTTCATTCAGATGAATGTGTTAGGAAAGTATGTTCCGGGTTGGGGACCGGTAAAAGTAAGCCCTCCGGTTTGGTCTCCGGTTATTAGAAGAACTCCGGTTTGGTCTCCGGTTATTAGAGGAACTCCGGGTTGGTGTCCGGTTATTAGAGGCACTCCGGGTTGGTGTCCGGTTATTAGAGGCACTCCAGGTTGGGTTCCGGTTACAGTTAGCCCCTAGGTCTTGGGACGAGGCCTTGACAAAGAAATTAAAGTTCAGCATTATGCATTTCGACATTATGAAAGTGGTTATTGATATTGCATGTGATTATTCGATTATTAGAATATCCATGTGAATAAGTAAATGGCATTATTTCATTTTACTTTTGCCATACTATGTTGAAGTTCAAGTTTAAAAGGATTTTGTTTTAGTAATGCATTTCCTTAAATGTTTATGCTTATTTTTTAATGTTCCGCTATATTGTTATCCTTACTGGGAATTTGAGCTCACCCCTTTTCTATGTTTTATTTTTCCCAGGATGTGAAGAAGTAAGTTATGAATGACCTTCAGGGATATTATGAGGGGATAATAGTGTGGACTATGGAGACATTATGTTGTCGTAGTAGTTTTCACTTTATGATGTAATGTAAAACTTATGAATATATCTAGTGTTTCCAAGGCTACTAAACCAATCGGTCTTTCGAGATTTGATTTTTCTTGTGAACATGCCAATGTTATGTAATAATGCACCGACTCTGGGTAACTAGGGTCGGGGCGTTACACATAACCTTTTTTGAATGGATTGTTTGGTAAGTCATGGTGCGCTTGAACTCGGTGTTGCGTGTAGTGCAAGTTATTGTATTATTTTGAAGAAATAACACACAATGAAATCTTGGGGTGTTACATAGTTAATATATTTATACATAAAATTCACATTTAAAAAAATTAATAAAGGTTATTATGAAAATTTAACAAACATTATAATCATGGTGACGGTATGCCATACATATTCTGGAGTAACGTTCCCATTATTCAATGATCATTAGGGAAATAAGTTAGGTAAAATTATTTCAATTAATAATGAAAAATATATCATAAATATTATTTTATTTAATAATATATACTTATATATAATTCTTGTGGTTTAAAAGGAATCACGTCGTGTTGAGGAGGTGGTATTCTACACGTCAATGAATGACGTTATAAATTATTCAGTGTCTGAAAGGGTGACAAATAAAATGATATATTTTATTTTCATAAATTTAAAAATGTCATAAAAATATATGTGATATATGTTTAATTAAGATCATACTTATTCAATTACATGTAATGTGTGAACGTATCTCATTACTTTGAGGAGGTAGTAGTCCACATGTCCACAAACAAATATATCGTATTTACCAAAAATGGAACACATAAAAGGTATTTGTTATATTAAAATTATAGAATAAAAAATAAAAAATAAATATCAAATATATCATATAGAAAAATATGTCCATCATAATCCTCAACCCTGAACGGTCGAAAATGAAAAAACAACATCATTTCGGGAGGTGGTAGTTCACCGTACACGAATGGAAATTTCATTAACCTTTTGCTGGAAGTGTATAGTTTTATATAGAACAATTAATATTAAAAAATATAATTATATTCAGGATACAAATGTTATTACAAATTCATTGAATATTAATAAATTAAGTGGTGGATAAACAAATAAATCATGAATTCACATTAGAAGAACACTACTTCTTTTCATGTCACTCATTTTAGTATTCACGATAGTCTTACTTGGTAGGATTTAATCCCATAGTGAGGATTATAGGTTGAGGGTAAGACTATTGGGAGAACATATGGGAAGATTTTTATGATCTAATGTGGAATTACAGGTGTGAGGAAGGGGAAGAGTGAATGCATTTTTATAATGGAGGGGTAGTGGCATTCTTGAAAATAGAAAAACGTATACACTATTGGGAGGTCTACCATAACTCATGTGTGAAAAAAGTCTCAAATATTGGTTTAAATGTGTATCATGGCCTATAAAAACAACTAACAAAAAAAATTCTTTTTTATAATTTTTTTCCATAACTTCTATGTTCCCCCTATTTTATCATTTTTTGTTTTTTAATGTAACTAGTTTTCTAACCTAATTAATTAAACCATTAAGAATAAATTAAAGTGATATTTATTATAAAATATATACGAAAAAAAATCTAAATATTATTTTTAATTTAAAAAATTTACAACCCATGTGTTATGGAAATTAATTATAAAACAAGTGCATGTAACGTGCAAAAATACTTCTTTAACATGGACTGTGATAATAATGCTTCTAGTATCTATGGACCAACATGTAAATTAAACAATATAAATTGTTCCATTAATGGACCTTATTTTTATTTATTAACACATAAAACTAACATGGAAGAAGATAATAGTTTTATTTATTTTAAATCATTTAATAAAATATCATTTATTGCAAAATAACAATAAATTTTGTTTTTACATTAATTAATTGATTCTAATTTTAAACACATAAAAAATTATTTGATTTCAAATATATTAAGTTAAAATATTTATAATATGATATATTTATCCATAAAAATAATTTAACAGAATAGTTAATATAATATAATTTACTTTTAATGTTTTTAGCAATATTTATCTTATTTAATTATTATCTAATTAATCCATAATTTTGTGTTTGTTAAGTGTTTAATGTAATTATATCATGTCTGAACTTTATATTTTAATAATAATAATGAAATAAACATATTTACCTTTAAAAATAAGGTTTATAATAGAAACTATGTAGTTTCTTCCATACTCTACATCATTAAAACTATTAAAGGTAAGGAAGGTACCTTTTGTCTCTTCCCTTATATAAATTATTATATCAGCCACTATCATAAATATGAGTCCCACTAACTCATAAAAACATAAGCAAGGGGGTATATTGTCTAAATATTGGTATAAAATGGATTTTTAATTGGTTTTTCGGTCATTTAGTTCCTTAATAAAATTGTTTAGCCGCATATTAAGCTCAGGTTTACCTTAATTGATGAAATTAATTTTAATTGCATTCACGAAATTTTTTTGTTAAAAACTAAGTTGATCATATTGTACTATTAATATATTACTGTTTATAACTATTTATTTTAATTTTCAATATTCAATTCACTAAGGTGGTAAAATTAAATTTAATGATATCCTGCAGACGTGGTAAGAAATCCGTTTTTAAAGTGAATATTTTCAAAAGTTCATTATGACTTTATGAATAAATTGAATATAAAAATGATTCCAATGAACTAAATTTTATTAATAAATATATAATTTATCTTTTATAACATTAAAATAAATTTGAAATATAATTTTTCTTTAATAATTATTTAGATGAAAATGCAGTTTTCAACTAAAATGTAGTATTTTTCACGATTCCTCAAAAAATAAAACTGCTCTAAAAAACCATGAATTCACTATAACCTAATTTTGACAATGAAAATTCAATAATTAAGTGAATTATTACAAATAAAATGTATTAAAATTTAAATTTTCATTAAATAGGTTCACTATTAAATGAAGGTGAAACATAGCCTCATGTGTAATGCAAGTTAACTCATTATAGCCTTACCATGGTGTTTTATATAAAGAAATATTGAAACAAAATTAATTTTATTCTCATATGAAAATATTGTAAAGTATTGGGGTGATACATCTAGTCATAGATATTATTTGATAAACTCTTCTAATATCATTTTAATTTCATACCAGGAAGTTGTTGTAGAATAAGACAAAACATATATATTTCTCTTAGACTTATATTTCTACAAAATCATGTAATTTTACTCATAAATGAGAGATATTTCTCAACATGGGAAGTGTACGAATATATTTTACTTTTAGTATTCCAAATTAAGTGGGACCATTATAAATTTCATCCATTGATTCAAACGAGAAATGGTTTAAAGGTGGTGTAAATAATGATATTTACGTCAAAATATCCCTTAGGTGAGATTAAATTTCACCAGCAAAGTGACGAAGAGTATGGTGTAGTTGTTCTCAATATTTTGAGTACCACTCCAAAAAATGGTGTTCATAGGGTATCTTTAAAAATGTCGTAACATTCTTATCAAAGTAGAATCTAACTATGGGGGGCCACGTAGTAAATTTTTTTGGAAGTTTTTATATTGAAATATTTAGATTTTTTATTATGAGGTGGATTTCTATTATGTATTTATATTTAGATATATGGAGTAACTCTAAACTATATTATCTGTGGAGGACCAATATGGTGGATCGTTTATTCCTCATAGGGTAAAATTTCAAAATTAATACTATGGGGATGACCTCCAGAGATATTGATATCTATACTATTAGGAGAAATTCTATTGTCGTAACTGTATTACTCTCTTTCTGAAATGTATGTGAGTTGTCGAAACATTATTGGGAGTCACAACAATTCCTTAAGTATATCTGTGTTTATTGGGGAAGGAATATAATCATACTCCTGATTCATATGTTTCCCCTTATGAGACTCCTTTGATCATCATGATTAGGAGACTAAGGATGGACCCTTGATTTTGGGAGTACCACGGATTAGGAAACCACCTTCTTACATCAATACCCCCAATATGATTTCTAGATCATCATTGGGGAATTCCATTAACATTGTTAGGTGGTTTTCAAAATATTTCAGTGTTCTTCAGAAGTATGACAACGAATTTTAATATGATCCCATCATATTTTTTTACAATTAGATTATAATTATGGGAAACCATGGTGAGGATAGAAATATGATCACACTCATTGACTGGTGCCACATGAATATATTGGTTATATTCATGTGTAATACTATAACTATGATCTCATCCATAAATTGTCACTCTGAATTTTTTTTATCTCCTCTTGAAAGAGATAAAATATAATCCTTCTCTTGAGTTATTACTGGAATATATTGTTGAGATCTCACAACATTGGAAGGTGTATAGTACTCCCTAAAAGAGGTTTAAATTTTATAACATTAAAATACATTAGGAATATTAATATGATTAGTATCCTAATACCCATACTTAACTAGAATATTTCATAGATCCTCTAATTTGGATAAATAATATAGACCTTCTATAAAGTAGATGGTGAAGTGTTCTGACAAGATCTTCTAATTTTTGGAGTATGTATATAGGCATACACATTATTTTCTTCCATAATATGTTGATTTTTTTCTACATTCACAATTACTAAGATATTTTGATAGATTTGAAAGATATGACCTTGTATATAATTCCTCTTTTTGATTAGTACAATAATTAGTTGATAGACCTTTTATAGATGATTTAGGAGATAATACTACTCTTTTGTGGGAGTGGGGATACAAACCCATTATACTCCAATATTTTCTATCCAAATATAAAGAATTTCAATATTTTTTTAGGGAAATGATATTGGTTTTCTCCTTAAGTTTCATTAGATCATGTCAGTGTGCTTCATCTTATGTTTCTAGGATATGTTATTAGACCTGTTGATAACAAGAAATAATATTTTATTTCCCTTCATTGTATTACAGAATACATGAAAAATGTTTTTATGTGGTAATAGGGATATTTACCTAATCCCTACATTTAATGGAATACATACCTCATTGGGGCCTCATCCTAGGTTGAAGTGTGTGAATGACTGGTGAAGGTATGTAAAGTGGGGATTACATAAATGATTAATTATTAAAGGGTTTCATGAAAAAGTTTTAGCCCCAATGGTCTATATGATAACTCTTAGGAAGATCCTAAACCTTGGAAATTATGTATTCCTTCTTCTCTCCTATCTCCCTCACATTAGGGAGGAATTTATTATCTCACACTCTAGAGAAATTATTTTGAAGAGGCTAGATGTGATTATGGGTTCCAATATCTTTTCCATAGCCCCCTATCATTGAGGTGATCTATGGGGTTCGAGTGCTGAGTTTTTTCTTTAATATACCATTAGGGTTGGGGTCATACCATTAAGTCTTTATTCTCTATCTAATTAATTAACCATAATCATATAGAAGTGCCGATTTAGTAACGTCATCCTCATGCTCTTTGAAGACCCAACCTTTATTGAGGATAAGTTATATTTATAATTCAATGATGATTCAATTTCATAAAATAAAATGGAGTTCTATGAAATAATTATAATTCAAATAAAGATTAACAAACACAATAAAAAACACATAGTTCTAGTGTCAAAAGTAATATAAAGAACTATTGATTTTCTTGATGGGGATACATTTCACATTTTGGTAAAATATTTTTTTTATAATAAAAAATCAATTTTTTTGAAGATCATGGTGTTTTGGTTCATAAAATACTTTCTTTCAAATGGAATATAGTAATAATAAATTTTACAATAATTCATTGGAATGCACATTTGTCGAGAATATGGGATTTCAATCACATATAACCCTTTACGGTGGATTTATTTCTTACTTTAGGGAACTCTTATTGATTTCAATTTTTTTCACAAAACATTCCCTAGACCTACTACAAGACTACTTACCACATTGTAAGTGATTCAATCAAAATAATTTGTTGATGTGATTTTCTGTATGCATCAGAGATACTCTATCGATGTGAAAAGTATATATATTAGTCATTACCCTATCTTCTAACTATATTTATATATCATATTTTCTTCATATTCTATTTTTTAAATATTGATAATTTTAATTAAGTCTCTATTGATGGGTTCTCTAGGGTTTTATCCACACAAGAATAAGGTGTGTATTGTGAATTTCATATTGGGACAATGATACGGGATTTATATGTATACATGTTAATTGAATTCATAAATTCGTGGTTTAATACCACTCATCGAGTCATATTTTTTATTTTAAGTTCATGTTATAGGGAACATTATGGTTCCTTTTATAGTCATGAATCCATAACTGAGTAAAGTGTTTTTGGTTCATCATCAAGAACATGATAACTACTATTGTAACACCCCGAGATTTTATGAAAAATATTCTTTTAATTTCATTAATGTCTTGTGTTGTATGCTACACAAAGATTACCTTGCGCTATACGCAACACCGTATTAGCATGCAGTATACGCAACACTATTCTTGGATCGTGTTACACACAATTTTGATAATAGTTATTCTAAGCAACATTGAGTATATATATATATATATATTCAATGTATAAATAAAATATGGTTGGATTATGTTATACAAAACAACTAAGGATTCTTGCACAACACGCAACCCTGACTTGGCTTGCATTACACGCAATCACGACCTTCCTCGATAGCGTGTGTTGTACGCAACACCGGGTTTTACTAAACAACGATATATTATTATAATATTGTTATGAACTAGCCGTTATGAATAGTGTCAACTAAATTTTGAATTTTATAACATTATTATTCATCTTACACATTTCTAGAACATGGTATAAGAACAAAATAAAATTTTCAGTTAAAATAAGTATTTTTCAAAAATGTAGTTTTGACGCCTTTTAATAGCGCACCCATTTTAAATCTAGTTTTTGACATGTTTATAAGTTCAATTTGACAAAATAAAATTTATCTTTTGAATCAGGATATAAAAATTTACATTAGATAATGTTTTGATATTTTTCTGATAACTTTCATATTTTAATGAATAGTAAAAACACGCTATATTTTAATTAAAAACAACTTCTTTCATCGTAATATCTTATGTGGTTAAATTATAATATTGAATGGTTTTAAAGTATAAATAGAATATATTTTTACCATTTAATATAATGTATGTCATTAGCATTGATTTTACCTAGAATTCGTAGGTTAAATCAATTCAATCTTTTGCAATGTTTTAAAGAAAAACCTGTTTTCTTTCGACAGCGGGATTAATTTAAATTTAATTTCTTCATATTTTGTGTATTGAATTTGGAAAAATGGATTCCATATTTGTAATTAGTGGGTCCAAATTATGTTAATAAGCTACTTTTTATTTTTGGGCATTGTGAATAGTAACTACGGTAAAGTTTATTTACTATAGTTAAAGGTAAATCGGGTAATTAAGGGTAAATATAAGATTATAAAATTACCCTAAAACTTGGAAAAAACCTATTGGATGGCTACAAGTAGACCAATATAACCTAAGGGTCGGATTATATTTATTTTATGGACTTTGTTCCATGAAAATAATTTAATTATTATTAAAACCAAAGAATGTGACAACATGTCACTTTCTTAAATCTTATAAGTATTATAATTTAAATTTAGTGATAAACTTCATGAAACTTAGAACATGAATAGTCTCCAGAAATATAATAAAATTATCTACATCATAGGAATTTATTTATAATTTTTAGGGATTAAATAATTATCATTTATTATGACACAAAGATGATGCAGTAATTGTCTTATTAATTAAAAATTGACATAATTGATGTTATAAATGCCCAAATAAATGTAATTTGAGACTTTGTATGACTTACATTAATTTTATAGGTTAATATGACATGGTATTGTTGATATAAGTAACTTGGTTCGAAATTAGCATTCTGTTATGAATTTCATAAAAATCATGTACCAAATAGTGTCAAAATTGACATAAATTAGTTTTTAAAACAAATATTATATTATTAATTGTTATTTAATTCCTAAAAATCTAAGGTTCAGAACAATGAGTTAGATAAGGATATATATATTAATAATAAACAACTTGGGGTTCGTTTGGCTTGTTATGGTAAGTTTATTAACCATATAGTGTAAGAAAACAAAAAGACACGGTAAAAGTTAAATTATTTAACTTAGAGTTAAATCTAATTGATAAGGTTAAAATAATAACCTAAACTTGTCTAAATCCTATTGTATGAGAGGATTGCGACCCATACCCACTTTATCTTTGAAACAAGACCCTTTGGAACCATTATAAACCGAATTTGACCTTAATATAAAATACTTTTTTGAGATTTTCCTAAGTTTCCCCTCTCCTCCCTTATAAAAGGGAACCTCCTCCCTCTCCTCATCACACAAATTTGAGCATTCAAGCTCGGCCAAACCCAGCGAAAATCTCTTCTCCACTTCCCTAGTATCATCCTAGAGGTCCGGGTCTTCTTCAAAGACCATCTTTAGTTCTTTAAGTGGAGGTTAAGTGAAGGTACGTCAAAAAGAGGTAATATCCATTACCGGTCTTTTTCAATTTCATTCTTCTTCAACTCTTTCTTCTTTAGTTTTTTCATGATAAATTAATAACATCAGTATTTATTATATACTGATATATTTTTATAAATATGAAACAACTCTAATTAACCTTCTATCCATCCTACGGAAAAAGGAAATCACCGTGCGTGCGTACGTACGGAATACCGTCTCCACGCCGTGGTGTAATTTATTTTTCCACCAACACCTTACATGGATGGGTATAATGGTGTAAATAATAACTATACATAGTTATTATAACATCATATTGATTCTGAAATAGTATACATACACTCCAATACAGTCCCACGATCATGAGAACGATATCATCGCTCGTGCGTACGTACAGACTACCGTCTCCACGACGCGATGAGATTCATTCTCCACTTTAACCATTCATGAATAATTATAAAGTGTATATAATAAGTAATCATGAAATATATGACATAATAATGATACTAGATTTATTTGTATATATGTGTATGTCATCTACTTAATTCCATTCAACTCAATAAGGAAACGAAAACAGCGTTCATGCGTACGTACGACCTACCGTCTCCATGAACGGTGTATTTCTTTCCATTTAATGATTTATTATATATATGTATATTCTGAATATATATTAGATATAAATCATGTTCTGGAATTAATTAATCAAGATCTAAGTAATCATATGAATAATTACAAGTCAAAACACGGATGACAAATGAAACAATTTTACCCAAAACGCTCTTTAACATGGAATTTACAAAAGAACAGGTAATATAAAGTCATAAGTGAGCCATATATGATATCATAACAATGAGTATGATTCTGGAATAAGTCAATAACATTATTTAAATCATTATACAGGAGTTTCGGACACTTACGAATCAAATCGGACCAAAGGTAAGGGAAATATCACAATCTCATTTTTATCCGAGATTGTTTATACTTTGGTATTTACTGGGGTTTATTTTATCGTCCACGTCCACGTTTCCACAATATGTAATATTATTTCCATCGACCTACAACTGTTTAAATCCATTTTTACCCTTTTTTGATTTTATAGTAAAAGATATGAAAGGAATCTGTTGTCATTTTTCGTACGATGTACTTTTTGACATTTCTGACAAAAGTACGAGAAGAATGTTTTTTTAAACTTATACGGCATGAATGGATTTTTAAAACATTATTTCCAAGAAGATTCCTTTACAAGTTTTAAAGTTTATTTTTAATCAACATATTTTAGTTTAAAGTTGTATGACATGTTAAGAAAGGAAAAATGTTTTTTGAAGAAGAAAGGATATTTTCCTCAAGAATGGAGTTCAAGTGTTTTATCAAAATTATTTTCCATCTAAGATAATAAAGGGTTCTGTTTTTATCCCTATTATTACATTGATTTGATTATGTTGTGACGGAATTATTTTTATGAATTCCTTTATCTTATATGAACTGTTTTATGATGTCATGATGTTTAAGATTCCCATTTTTATTACATGGGTTATGCAATGATGTATGATTTATGATTTTGTGGCACACATAAGAATGGTATCATTATGAGATTGGTGGGACCTATATCTCCCTCCAATGCATTGGGTAAAGATTTTATATCTCATGAGATAGACATGGCTGGAACGGTAGGTTATACCGGTTCAGTGAAACAGGACTGAAATGAGGGGTGAACTCGGTTCAGAAAGGGACTTTGTCCACTAATATAGTCTTGGCAATGAGTCTTGACTAATAAGAAATGATTCTCTATGATTATGTGTGTATTCCACAAAGTTTCATGTTTTAAGTTATGATTATTGGGATTTAATTTCACTACTATGATTTATCCCATGTTATGAAATTATGCTCTCTTTTGCAGGTTAAGATTTCCAAAATGTTATGTTCTTATGAATATGATGTGATTGATATTTCTTTTGTTTACCCTTACTGAGCATTTGAGCTCACCCATTTATGTTTTCTTTTCCCCAGGATATAAAGAAAGGTTTTAGGTAAAAAAAAGAAGATCTTTTTGGGAGATGTTGAAGATTTTTCACCACGATTAGAAGATTATATTTCGAGTTTCCAAAGACACTAAACTATTACAGTCCTTGTGTGTGTGTTTTTGTTATGTACTAAGTATTCCGCAAAAGTAATATAATGTCCATGTACGTCAGGCTTCGGGTCTCTACAATTGGTATCATAGGAAAGGTTTAGTCAACCTTTAGAAAATAGGATGCGAAAACGTTAGTGAGATCCCTAGAGATATTTCTAAGGTATGTCTAGGGATGTCCCTAAGGATAAGTATACGTATAGGATACAGTCCTAGAACTATGGTAACGATCATAGAATTTAACCTAAGAAGTTAGATATTGAGGATACTCCCCCTTTATAATGTTGTTTTCCCTAGCATGATTTTTGCCTCTCACAATATTCTTTTTGGGTTTTAGATGATGGCTGGAACCCGAAGGAACCGTGTTGATCAATGCAATGGAAAATGCAATGATTTTCCTCCTGAACAAACAAATGTTATGGTAGATGGAGTGAAAAATCTTATTGCAATACTTACCAAGCTATGAATCATTCTGGACTTCCAAATGAGCAGAGAAGGGAACAATATTCTATTGAGTCCTTCATGAGGCAACACCCACCTTATTTCAGTGGGTCTCCTGATCCACTTGTTGCTGAACAATGGATCAGTACTACTGAAAAGATATTTTCAGTTCCTCAATGTTCTGAACATGATAAAGTCATCTTAGCAGTATATCGTTTGGAAGGTGAAGCTGATCAATGGTGGATTCTTATCAAGAATACGAGGCAAAGAGATGAAATTGAGTCCATGGAATGGGATGAGTTCAAGAACTTATTTTTCAATAAGTACTTCCCTCATATTCTTCGAACAAAGATGGAGAAGGAGTTTCTTGAACTAAAGCAAAAGGATGATAAATCTGTTGGTATATACGAAGCGAATTTTACAAGGCTTGCAAGGTATGCATCTGGATTTATCATCCAACCTGAAAGTAAAGTTGATCGATTCTTCAGTGGCTTAAAACCAAATCTTCGAAGGGAATTAGGTATAAGAGACTTCAGTAGCTATGAAGAAATTGTATGTTGTGCTATCAAGGTAGAAATGGAAGTTGGTGTTACTTATCCATCTCATAGTTTTGACAAGAAACGAAAGATGGAGTTCAAGGAGAAATCTTAGAATAATGGTGAAAAGAAGATGAATGTTTCCTTATGCTCAAAGTGTGGAAAGAAGCACGGTGGAGATTGTCTTAAAGGGACAAGTAAATGTTTCAAATGTGGAAAGGAAGGTCATCGGGCATTTGAGTGCCGCAATGATGGGAAGAAGATTCCTAATGATGCAAACAAAGGAAGGGATACACAGAATGAACCTACTACACTTCAATGCTTCAAGTGCAAGGAAATGGGGCATTATGTTAATAAATTCCCTAATCCAAGGGTTAGTGATGATCGACATTAGCAACCACATAAGCCAAAGGACAAAGGGAAGTCACATGCGATCACCATTGGCGATGTTGAATATGATAACGATGTGGTGGAATGATTAAGTGTATATGTAATGGGATTACAAAATAATGTTGTATATAGTATCATGGAATATTGGAATATTTATGTATTGGTCTACTGTGGTTTTCAATAATTTTATGTTACCCGTAACCATGGAAAGTGATTGAGATATTTTTGGAAAAAAGATGATATGCGCATAATGAAGGGAAAACGAGAAAATGAAATATTTGACAGTATTCAAGAGCTCATGATTGATATAAGGACTAAGTGATATCATGGTTTGAGTATATAGAATTTTGATGATTTTGGTATGTGGAAAGTGTTAACTTTTAACTACATTCATGTTTTCACTAAGGTTCAATGGGTATTCAAGAGAATACATGATTAAGGCCTTTGAATGTTTGGAATGTGACCAACAAAACATATCTTATGATATATGGGGATCAACGATGGTATTAAATCTCTGCTAATCGTTTTCACAATATTATGAGAGTGGACTACAGTATTATGGATAAGCCTAAAGATTGGAATGGATTATGTTGGACATAAGTTAGTATTGTTTAAGGATAGAAGTTTTTTCGATATTATTGATGGGGTGTTATAGTAATATAGTTTTAGAAAAAGGACAACCTGCAGGACAGGCGACAACACATCGCGTCGGACAAGGCCGTGGGAATCGAACCCACAACCGAAGTGCGACTGGCCTTTATCGCCTACCACTGGCCTACAGGAAGTCCCTATTTAGTAGAAACTTGTTTTATTATATTAAGCAGTATTATATATGATGTATAAGTCCATTTTAGGAACCATATATCATTAATCTCACTATAGATGGACTTATGTATTTTTTGATAACTTTTCTAACCTTTTGTTTGAGACAGATGGAATGACCCATCATTCTATCACATGATCTGCTAACACATTACGAATGACAAATTCAACTTCATTTCATTAAGAGATGAAGTGGAAATTGTCCAAAGAACGACCAACGGTGAGATTATACCGAAATCACGAAAGTATTTCTTCTAATTTCAATTTCAACAACTTTAAGGAAACGATCTTGAAAACCAAAAATGTTGTCCTAGTGCTCTTATATCTAATGAATCAGATGGTACCTTAGATCGTCACAAATTTATGGCTTTGTGATTGCTGGATTTTCCATAGCCATGTTCTCTACCACTCTCCATCAGAACATGATGGTTAGATTTCTCTTCCATATCCATATTTTCAACTATGTGGAAACCCAGTGATTAGTTTATTTGGGTAACCGTTACGTTTCATACTTTTGTTTTTAAATATTGGTTTTGGTATTCCTTTTTACGATGTGGGTTTCTATTAAAGAAACTTTCGAATAGTAAACCATTTATAACCCCGACGAATTTCGAGGGCGAAATTCATTTTAAGGGGGGTAGAATGTAACACCCCGATATTTTATGAAAAATATTCTTTTAATTTCATTAATGTCTTGTGTTTTATGCTACACAAATATTACCTTGCGCTATACACAACACCGTATTAGCTTGCTGTATACGCAACACTATTCTTGGATCGTGTTACACACAATTTTGATAATAGTTATTCTACGCAACATTGAGTATATATATATATATATATTCAATGTATAAATAAAATATGGTTGGATTATGTTATACGAAACAACGAAGGATTCTTGCACAGCACGCAACCCTGACTTGGCTTGCATTACACGCAATCACGACCTTCCTCAATAGCGTATGTTGTACGCAATACCGGGTTTTAATAAACAACGATATATTATTATAATATTGTTATGAACTAGCCGTTATGAATAGTGTTAACTAAATTTTGAATTTTATAACATTATTATTCATCTTACACATTTCTAAAACATGGTATAAGAACAAAATAATTTTTTCGGGTAAAATAAGTATTTTTCAAAAAATTCAGTTTTGCCGCCTTTTGATGGCGCACCCATTTTAAATCTAGTTTTTGACATGTTTATAAGTTCAATTTGACAAAATAAAATTTTTCCTTTCAATAAGGATATAAAAATTTACAATTGATAAAGTTTTGATATTTTTCCAATAACTTTCATATTTTAATGAATAGTAAAAACACGCTATATTTTAATTAAAAACAACTTTTTTCATTGTAATATCTTATGTGGTTAAATTATAATATTGAATGGTTTTAAAGTATAAATAGAATATATTTTTACCATTTAATATAATGTATGTCATTAGCATTGATTTTACCTAGAATTCGTAGGTTAAATCAATTCAATCTTTTGCAATGTTTTAAAGAAAAACCTATTTTCTTTCGACAGCGGGATTAATTTTAATTTAATTTCTGCATCTCTTGTGTATTGAATTTGGAAAAATGGATTCCATATTTTGGAATCAGTGGGTCCAAATTATGTTAATAAGCTACTTTTTATTTTTGGGCATTGTGAATAGTAACTACGGTAAATTTTATTTACTATAGTTAAAGGTAAATCGGGTAATTAAGGGTAAATATAAGATTATAAAATTACCCTAACACTTGGAAAAATCTTATTGTATGGCTAAAATTATACCCATATAACCTAAGGGTCGTATTAGATTTATTTTATGGATTTTTGTCCATGAAAATAATTTAATTGTTATTAAAACCAAAGAATGTGACAACATGTCACTTTCTTAAATCTTATAAGTATAATAATTTTAATTTAGTGATAAAAGTCATGAAACTTAGAAAATGAATAGTCTCCAGAAATATAATACAATTATCTACATCATATGAATTTATTTAAAATTTTTAGAGATGAAATAATTATCATTTATTATGACATAATGATGATGCGGTAATTGTCTTATTAATGAAATATTGACATAATTGATGTTATAAATGCCCAAATAAATGTAATTTGAGACTTTTTATGACTTAAATTAATTTTATAGGTTAATATGACATGTTGTGGTTGATATAAGTAACTTGGTTCGAACTTATAAGTCTGTTATGAATTTCATAAAAATCATGTACCAAATAGTGTCAAAATTGACATAAATTAGTTTTTAAAACAAATATTATATTATTAATTGTTATTTAATTCCTAAAAATCTAAGGTTCGGACAAATGAATTATATAAGGATACATATATTAATAATAAACAACTTGGGGTTCGTTTGTCTTGTTATGGTAAGTTTATTAACCATATAGTGTAATAAAACAAAAAGACACGGTAAAAGTTAAATTATTTAACTTAGAGTTAAATATAATTGATAAGGTTAAAATAATAACCTAAACTTGTCTAAATCCTATTGGATGAGAGGATTTCGACCCATCCCCACTTTATCTTCAAAATAAGACCCTTTGGAACCATTATAAACCGAATTTGACCTTAATATAAAATAATATTTTGATCTTTTCCTAAGGTGCCCCTCTCCTCCCTTATAAAAGGGCACCTCCTCCCTCTCCTCCTCACACCAATTTGAGCATTCAAGCTCGGCCAACCCCTGAAAAAATCTCTTCTCCACTTCCCTAGTATCATCCTAGAGGTCTTGGGCTTCTTCAAAGAACATCCTTAGTTCTTTAAGTGGAGGTTAAGTGAATGCGCGTCAAAAAGAGGTAATATCCATTACCGATCTTTTTCAATTTCTTTCTTCTTCAACTTATTCTTCTTTAGTTGTTTCATGATAAAGTAATAACATAAGTATTCCTTATATACTTATATGTTATTATAAATATTAAACAAATGTAATTAACCTTCTATCCATCCTACGGAAAAAGGAAATCACCGCGCGTGCGTACGTACGGAATACCGTCTCCACGCCGTGGTGTAATCTATTTTTCCACCAACACCTTACATGGATGGGTATAATGGTGTAAATAATAACTATACATAGTTATTATAACATCATATTGATTCTGAAATAGTATACATACACTCAAATACAGTCCCACGATCATGAGAACGATATCATCGCTCGTGCGTACGTACGGACTACCGTCTCCACGACGCGATGAGATTCATTCTCCACTTTAACCATTCATGAATAATTATAAAGTGTATATAATAAGTAATCATGAAATATATGACGTAATAATGATACTGGATTTATTTTTATATATGTGTATGTCATCTACTTAATTCCATTCAACTCAATAAGGAAACGAAAACAGCGTTCATGCGTACGTACGGCCTATTGTCTCCATGAATGGTGTATTTCTTTCCATTTACTGATTTATTATATATATGTATATTCTGAATATATATTAGATATAAATCATGTTCTGGAATTAAGTAATCAAGATCTAAGTAATCATATGAATAATTACAAGTCAAAACACGGACGACAAATGAAACAATTTTACGCAAAACGCTCTTTAACATTGAATTTACAAAAGAACGGGTAATATAAAGTCATAAGTGAACCATATATGATATCATAACAATGAGTATGATTCTGGAATAAGTCAATAACATTATTTAAATCATTATACAGGAGGGTCGGACACTTATGAAGCAAATCGGACCAAAGGTAAGAGAAATATCACAATCTCATTTTTATCTGACATTGTTTATACTTTGGTATTTAATGGGGTGTATTTTATCATCCACATCCATGTTTCCACAATATGTAATATTATTTACATCCACCTACAATTGTTTAAATCCATTTTTACCCTTTGGTGAGTTTATAGTAAAAGATATGAAAGGAATCTTTTGTCGTTTTTCGTACGAGGTACCTTTTGACTTTTCCGACAAAAGTATGAGAAGAATGTTTTTTTAACTTATACGGCATGAATGGATTTTTAAAACATTATTTCCAAGAAGCTTACTTTAAAAGTTTTCAAGTTTATTTTTAATCAACTTCTTTTAGTTGAAAGTTTTATGACATGTTAATAAAGGAAAAATGTTTTTGAAGAAGATGGATATTTTCCTCAAGAATGGAGTTCAAGTGTTTTATCAAAATTATTTTCCATCTAAGATAATAATGGGTTCTGTTTTTATCCCTATTATTACATTGATTTGATTATGTTGTGATGGAATTATTTTTATGAATTCCTTTATCTTATATGAATTGTTTTATGATGTCATGATGTTTAAGATTCCCATTTTTATTACATGGGTTATGCAATGATATATGATTTATGATTTTGTGGCACACATAAGAATGGTATCATTATGAGATGGGTGGGACCTATATCTCCCTCCAATGCATTGGGTAAAGATTTTATATCTCATGATATAGACATGGCTGGAACGGTAGGTTATACCGGTTCAGTGAAACATGATTGAAACGAGGAGTGAACTCAGTTCATAAAGGGACTTTGTCCACTAAGATAGTCTTGGCAATGAGTCTTGACTAATAAAAAATGATTCTCTATGATTATGTGTGTATGCAAAAAAGTTTCATGTTTTAAGTTATGATTATTGGGATTTCATTTCACTACTATGATTTATCCCATGTTATGAAATTATGCTCTCTTTTGTAGGTTAAGATTTCCAAAATGTTATGTTCTTAGGAATATGATGTGATTGATATTTCTTTTGTTTACCCATACTGGGAATTTGAGCTCACCCTTTTATGTTTTCTTTTCCCCAGGATATAAAGAAAGGTTTTAGGTAAAAAAAAGACCTTTGTGGGAGATGTTGAAGATCTTTCACCATAATTAGAAGATTATATTTCGAGTTTCCAAAGTCACTAAACTATTACGGTCCTTGTTTGGGTGTTTTTGTTATGTACTATGTATTCCGAAAAAGTAATGTAATGTCCATGTACGTCAGGCTTCGAGTCTCTACAACTATGGTAAATATTCCTATTGATATACAGTTTGGGTAGTTAGCACTTGTTTCACTTTGTAGTTCATATCAAATGAAATATATCGATATGAGAATAATGTTTTATGGAGAATATGGTCCATTGAGGGAGGATTCAATGGGTCATGGTGAATACAACATAATGAGGAGTGACATGTCTTACAGGGAACATTTCTTTGTGAGGATATAATTCTACAAAAAATATGATCCAAATAGAATAAGGTTATGAATGTTGGAATTCATCCCTTATGAGGTATTCTATGTATCCTGATTAACTTGAATCAATTATCATGTAGTTCGAGTTTCATAGTTTAAATCCATGTGTAATGAATATACTATATAGTTTAGCATCATGCAATAAGGAAATTTGAGTACATTTTATTATGTGACTATGAAGTCTATATTATGAATGGGAAGAGAATGGAAGGTAATGCGGGGCATACTCATTAATGTACCTGATGTATTGTTCATAGAATATGGATCATTGATGTAGTGACTCGTAGGTAATATAAACATTTTTGAAATTATATTGGACTTATAACAATCTTGTGGATACACATATCTGTGGATATCAGTACAATGTCTATTGGTATTGGGATCATAATGGGAGTGAATAATCATAGGAAATTAAACCAATTGATAAAGTGATTAGGGATTATTTTTTTCCTATAATATAGTTATTTAGTTCAATAAGATTTTATGATTCCCAAAGGCGCACTCTCTAGTATATAATCTGGGTGAAGTAGGACACTCGGGGCTTACATTTAGTTGGAGGCCTTTTCAGAATTGTATGGGTATTACATAAATTAGGAGTCTTGTGAAATTTTTTACCTTCTACTAACTAATATTTGGATATAAGGAAAACTGGACTAATGGTTAATATCCCATGATTAGGTTAGGATTATGGATTATGTTTCTACTAATTAGCTACTGCTCATGACAAACAAGAAATGGATATTACTTAATGGTACCAACCTTAGTTTGTGTCTTGGTTGATCAAAATATCTTAAATCATAGACCTAAAATTAGTGCCATTAATGATGGGTGCGGGATCACACCTTAGATGATGTCATGAAAAGTTTACACATTCTTCCAATTAGTTCCCATACAGAGGGGAGACTTGACTCATGAGGAATATGGAATGTTGGGGATGGGATTGGGGATTATCCATTTGTCTATTTACTAGGGTTCAAGTTTTATAGGTGTTGATTCTTCCCAATGGTACCCGCCCTGGTATTCTATATATGTAAATCTTGAATGTTAAGGCTTTCACCTAGTTGGAGGAACATTCATAGACATAAATTGTTTATTGATTCATCTCTAGATGAAATCATTAATGAGAATATTATTTTGGATTATATCGTCGGAGGAATCCAATATTCTAATTTCTCGATGGGTATACCAATCCATTAAACATAAAACATAAGAAGAAATGATGAAAATAATTTGATAATGGAGATCTCAATGATATAATTCTGATAGGAATACATGTTATCAAGGGAGTATATGATCAGGACTACCAAAATGGTATTATTGGTTTGGTGGGATTTATTGGGAGAGCCCTATAATCATAGGAGCACATGATCTAAGGAGGGAACTCTATTATTACGGATTACCAAGACATGTACGTCGAGAGACCACTATGGAGGGAAAAGGAAATGAAATAGGTTAATGTGTTTATATGTTCACATGGACTCATGTAAGGTATTTTGGGAAGACATGTTAGTCCACTTGAGAGAATAATAAAAATGAGGAACCTAAGAGAGTGTCATACTAGTTTATTAAATATTCATAAATACCCTGGTAAATTTGATACTTAATATGAGACTATAGGGATGTGTTTCCCTTGAGAATAGTTAGGCTGAATGAGGCACCCTAGTGGAGGAATAGGGAAAAAGAAGTTCACTAATAATGGACTAGGGATAATCTTCTATCTAGTGATGGTATTTAGTGAATGGGTTTTCATAGTTGGATTATATGGAAACATGCATCCCTAGTGATGGGATATAGGTAATGGGTCACCCATGAGGGAGCCTAGGGAAAATCTTCATGATAATGATAGACTATGGGTGATGTGGTCACCTATGTATGCTGCCCCTTAGGTGATATGGATGATTTTTAACCTTTTGATACACTTCCAGGGTTACTTGGGTGAGTGAACACTAGTGGAAAGATCTAGGTATGGGGTTAACCAAATATGGGATATATTGATATGTTTCCTTAATAGAAGGATAAGATGAATTATTACCCTATTTTTGTGCTCTCATGATAGTTTTTTTGTGGAACCATTGTGTGGATGACTCTTTAGGTGTTATTTAACTTTAGATTTCAATGACTATGGATGAATTGGTTATTTGTGATTGTCTTTTTTTAATAATTTGTGTAAATCAGTTACCCAAAATACATAATATTTCCTTTAGTTGTATGGTTAAAAACCATACTCATGTGTAATGAGACCTTCAGGAAGAGAGAAAAGTTAGTTTCTTCATCTTTAAAAAGTTCCCATTGTAGGTAAAATGATGACCGCTAAGGTTTTATTTGTAGGCCACATGTGACTTTGGTGCATTTTTATATCAGTTGGTACCGAAGTACATGCCCCAGCCACATAGTTGTGTCTCACTCGTTAGAAAGTCATGTAGCCTTGGTGAAGAACCATTACACATTGGCTTATGAAAAGTGGCTTTGGGGATACAAATGAGAAAAAATGTGGGAATATATTCTTGGGACAACCAACTAGTATCCCTCTATTTTACACATCATGAACTTACTCCACCCGATGCACATTACAAAGGGGTGTTCCCACAAACATCCTGAAAAAATAATAATCACCATAGAGATATACTAGTTTCCACAAATTTTAATGTAAATTAATCTTGAGATCTAAAAAATTAAATCCAACATTTTCAAATGGAATTTTATCTAATGAGAATACCATTATTTATTCTCATATATATGGTTTCTACATTATGGTGTGACTACAAATATTTCATTTAGAATGATATACCATTCAAAATAGTCATAAGTAAATGTTTCATGGATGGGTGAATTGTGTCATAATATCATATGTTTTATCATGAAATAATGGTTTTAGATTTTTTCCCTAAATATAAACTATAAAACCCATCATCTAAAAATAAAATCCACTCCTAAAAGTGTAATTTACTCAATGAAGGTCCTTGTTATTTCTTTATAACTATTCCTATATAGTTAATTGTCTACGTTTAAGGTTTTATTATTCTATAAGAGTAATTTATTCATCAATTTCGTATCATTTCTACATATGAGTGATGATATCCTTTTGTGACGAATTAATAGATTCATTAAAAAAATAGTAAAAAATCAAAGCATTAAAGACAGTGTTTCTTTATGATATCATATATCCTGTTTTTAAAATTAATTCCCTTATATTTATGTCACTTCTTTATCTACAGTACTCTCCAGTATCTATTATATTTTACAAACACAATTATTGTGCCTTCAAAACAACTCAATCTCATCCTTGAATCATGATTCTATTTCTTTATTCATTTTACATTCAAGTGTGAATATCAACTTTTATTTTCCTCATTATGAACCCACAATGTCCTCAAAGATCTATGAAGATGCAGTTATATATTATAGAGATCTTTTATTCTCATTCAACCTCATACTTTATCATCATTATTTAACATTGAATTGATGTGTATGTGATATTCTGATCTCTATAATAATCACAAGTATATATTCATAAGATTAACAACTAGATATTATAATAATTTAGGTTTTTATAAAATATTATTTCACACCATGAACTCCTCATCAACTGTAGAATCAATAATTGCCTCCATTTATTTGTTCATGATCATGCACCATCTATTGGGATATTTTTTATAATGTCTTTATCATTTCACATATAAATGTTATATATTATTAAATAAATTTTGAATACATTTCAAAAACCCATGCATAATGACCATAAAGGTTTATAGTGTTTAGAGACTAGATAACCAATCTTATGATATTGTGAAAGCTCCACATAATCTCCCATGAATATCTTTCCTTTTAGGACTCTTTATATAAAATAGATATATAAATAATTCTTTCATAACCTAGGTAAATGAAAAATTATAATGAATGATCTCATATTCATACTAAGGTTAAACATGGGAGATATCAATTGATGATCATATGAAATCATTAAATATAAATAAGGGCACGAGATCATGAACATTAATTACAAATTTCATACCCAATATCATAAATATCAAAAACATGATTCATGGAATAAATATTAATCATTAAAAAAAATATGAATAATATTAGTAAGGTGAAATTATAAATCCTCTAGGAACAATAATTTCTTTTCATAAAAGTGTGTCAGCATCATAATAATAGAATATAGGTCACATTTCAAGGTTAATATCTAAGAAAATAAAATTATAATGGTTCATGCATCAATACTCAACAATAAATAAATAACATAGACTTGTTTACCATAACGGATCAATATCATTTACTTGTTTCCCATATCAAATCAATAATATCAACTTATTTTCCTTTATTATCTCATCAGATATAATATTGCACCAAACGTATTGGAGGGATTAAAAATTATATGACCAAAAAAACGTTGTTAAATCTATTTATATTTATTCCATAAGATCATAATAACATCCATAATATTCTCATATCATAACACTTTCAAATAATATGGATTTCATAATTATTTCATTAATTCAACATAGCATAACCCATGAAAATAAATGGGTTTTATAAACATCATTCGATTATAAGAATTGAATATTAAGATAAACAATAAGGATAGTATCATTGGTTCATATCCTAGTAATACATAATTAACATAATATGATGATATCATATATAATAATTCTTTTAAAATAATCACTTTAATAATTTCTATGGCAAAAACATTTCATTTTGAAATTAATTATAAAAAATAAAGAAAAATACAAATATATTAAATAAATTATTATCTTTTAATAGAAAAATGGAAACTTTTTTAGGAAGCTTCAAACCATTTAGTGACCCCAATATCAAGATATTTTGTTAATGCCATATAAGTTACAAGAAATCATTTTATTCATAATTTTTTAAATAGTAAAAAAATACCTCATTCGAAAAATGAAAAAATGAAACCTTTTAAATCACAATTTAAATATTAAAAATCACTAAAAATGACCAATAAATATTCAAATAATTCTAAGAAAATATTGTAAATATTCTTAGAAAACATGGACATGGAAGGGAATGTATTTTCGACTGAATAAAGAGATAAAGTATATTTCCTATAAGAAGATTATTTATATATCTTCTGTACTTAAATTTAATTAAGTCAATGAATTTATTATCTATAGGAAAAAATAGGATAATAAATATTGAAGAAATTTATTTTTTTAGGATAATATAATTTCCTAGATATAAATTCTAGCATTAAAAATACCAATTAAAATAAGGTTGAAACATAAATCCCTTACTACATGTATCTCCTTTCCTCATTAGAGTTATAACCTCATATATAATAAATATATATTTATTTTAATTTATTATAGATACATATTCAAATATGTCTAACCATTTATTATTTTTTATGAGAACTTATTAGTTTTAAATTATCAATTTGTTATTAAAATCAGTATTTTTAGTGATAACTACTTCATTTATCAATCTTATTTTGGTTGGGAATTATCAGTCATTATAATTCAGTCATAGTTCCAAATTTTAAATTATATTAAACATAATATAAATATTATTTATATTAATAATATATATATTTAGTGTCACCCATAAAAGTTGTAGATAGAAAATTGAATTACACCATTCAGAGGGAAGGTTAGTTGTACGTACGCAAGAACGTTGTTTTCACTTTTTGACAAATAGAAGGAAAGAAAGTTAAATAATAATTCATCATTCTAAAATCATTATTATATAATTGTTTTCCTAAATATATATATTCATATAATCCATTTTTATTACCATACCTTTAATTTAGAGATGAAAAAAATCACATCGCTTCATAGAGGTGGTATTCCACATGTACACATGAGTGACATTACCATTTCCAATGGATTGTAAAAAAAAGAAGATAGATATTATATTATCATTAATTATTAATAATTACTTCATTAATATCATATATAAACATTATACCAATAATTGTAGTCATCCATAAAATATGTTATCAAAAAAAGAATTGTATCACTATGTGGAGATGGTAAGACAAACCCGCAAACGAGTGAAACATTCACATTCCATTTTATGGAAAAGTGGGAGTATAATGATTGATTAGTAATAATAATAATTATTAATATGTGTATTTAGGATATTGATGTTATTATTTGATGATAAACACAATATATTTATAATTGGTAAATGAATAATTAGAAATAAAGAGATCAGTTATTACGATGACCTATTCATTGAATTAACTCATTTGGATCTCCTCTCAAGGATCCTAGGGATGGTGGTTTGGGAATGAGACCACATGTATAATGTGGATATATAAGTTTATATGTGATTTATATATGGGACTGTGTATTGACAAGGCTCAATGTTTTGTGAAGAACAAAAATAAGGGGTGAACTTTTATAATTGAGGGGAGGGACACTCTTGAGATTTCTTAAAAGAATAAAATATAATAAATTAATTTCCAATAAAAATTAATAAAATGGTAATTAATTAAAATAAAAGTTATTATTGGGTTTAAATCCCATCAACCATGATATTTTTATAGGTTTATGTGGTGTTCTATGTAACACCCCAACTCCAAAATATCATATCCATTGAATTATTTTAATACATTGGCATGATTATAAGGAGTAAAATCCCAAAAGACCGATCATTTTAGTAGTCTTGAAGAAACTAGATATATACATGGAACCCATTTTACATTGGGAATGGTAAAAAAATTCAACACATAAAAAAACTAATAGATTGCATCCATGAAAACTCAATAAATGGTCTCCTCTTCATAACCTGTTGATGGTAAAAAAATGAAAGGGGTGAGCACAAATTCTCATTAAGGGTAATCAAATAACAGATGATATATAAACATTAGGGAAGTTGAATAAATGAAAACATATACCTTTAACAAAAACATGAATACATTATGGAAGGAATAAGAGTTTAGTTAGTAATTCCATAATAAAACATAATCACGAGTATTATACTAGTTGAATAACCACATGAACCATTAATAATATTTTTATAATGAAGGAATGAAAAATGTGGGGCATTCTAATCATACCATCAAGGCCTTATTCCAAGGCCATAAATAATCATTTTGTCAAGTCTGTGTGCCAATACAATAGTTTGTCTCATGAGACCTACTGATGCACCGATGGTCTATAGAAGGCCTCACCCAACACTTACTAATTCCAACGCATTTCTCATATAAATGGGGTGAACATAAACAAAATACACATTCATACTGAAACTAACATATGAAATGTAAATAAATTTCCCCAATCATTAAGTATTAACACTAACCATTCGAAGTAAATTGGTGAATGGTTTTAAGATAGAACATCCACAGTTAAAATAATCATAAAACATTAAATTAAATATATTATATGATATCATAGGAGATAAATCTACAAGATTAAATAAGGGATGTTTTCATAGATGAATAAAATTTTAAATGAAACCACTTAAAACTCTTAAGGAAATACTCCTTAAACATTCCAAAGTGTATCATACCACCTTGAAAAATTAAAATCATAATCCCTTATAATATCATTAGAATAAGGAGACTCTTGATATGATACACCATGGGGTAGTACATAAAACACATTAAAGGAATATGTGATTAGTAAGGCATGTATCTTATAAAAGTTAATGTGAGATGAGAAAAATCCTTTTTACTTTTGAAAGAAGAGTTATTTTAGAAAATAATTTATATTTTCCCTGAAATCATATTGTAATCATCAATATATCCCATAAAATAAAATACTAGGACATTGAAATTATATTATAGACATAATTGATGTCCCACTGAAGTGAAATCATATAAAATGAGTTCTTAATATCCTTTAGAAATAATACATTTTAGAGCATTTTAAATAAATTATTAAAGAGGAATTTGAAGTGGAAAGGCACATCTGTTCACTTAAATCCAAAAATGATCCAAGAAAATTTTTCATGATAAAATTATTGTTCTTATAAGGACAATGGTGTCCTAAACAGATTCTAGTGTACATTTGAAAATGGGTAAGAATTCGAAAAGATCCTTTGAATCAGGTTTGTATTTCTGAAATAATTTTGAATGTTACTTTTAAAACGTGTAGTTTTCCATAAAATAAGGAAGGGTAACAGTTTGTAAACTTATATAGGAAACTCACACAGATTTTATGAGGAGTAAATAAATATATACAAGAATTTCATTGAGGTAATTAGATAGTAAAAGTAACCCAAATGAAAATAGTGGATCAGGTGAGAAAACCCTTACCAAGAACGTATCATTAGATTGTGGATAAATCAATGACATAATTATGTGTGATAAAAATAAACCCACACAATAAAAGTGGACAAATATAATAAAACAATCATAGTTCATTCATTCATATTTTGGTAAAATAAAAATCCAATGACATTGATGTTTAACTCAATGAATGGAAATTGAGTTAAGATATCCCTTACCTTAAGCTCGAAGGCATTCTTGATTGTTCTTAACAACCTAGATAATAAAATTTAGCTTCATTTACTAATAATTACATAACCTCAAAAACATGTAATTTATATGTTATAACCATATTAGGTTCATTGATGATATTTTTTAAGGGTTTTAAGTTATTCAATTTTGTTTTTTTGCAATCATTTTCTCCATTGGTTTTCATGATCCATTTACTTGTATTCATGAATGGAAGTTCGATTGAAATGTGGTTAAATACCCAGAATTTTTAATAAATATTATTATTGAAATTAAATATATATAAATTATCTTATAATTATTTTGGTTTATATACTTGAGGGTGATTCATTAGATAAAAGTTATTGATAAATGGTTGGATTAACTTTTCCCATTTTGTGCATAATGAACTTGTTTTGTATTATTATTTTGTATTATGAGTGTGTAAGGATTAAAAAATATTACATAAGGTAAAATAAGTATTTTAATATCTGGTTAAACCATTAAAAAGGATTCATGACTAGTATTAAGGATAGTAATGCAGATTAAAACTCGTCTTCCTTGAGTGTGATAATTTAACACATCTCAGACGGTGTTTGTATTTGTAGTATAAAATGAGGGGGGAGAGATTATGATGAAATATTACATTAGCATAATAAAATTACAGTTTATGTAAGGCACTATAACTATCATAGTATTTGGATGAGGGGACAAGAGGAATGAAGTATAAAATAACTCAAAATAGATGAAAAAATTGAGAAGTCTCTCACGAAAATTCAGCAGCCGAATGATGTCACATAAAATTTCATAAAATAGTTTGATGAGAGAAAGGGGGTATCTCATCACCCTTACATAATATGGAAATTAAGGGGTATATGGACTGAAATATCCCAAAATAATCCCATGTAAATTTAAAAATAATAAGATAAAATGAAAGAAAAGAAAGAAAACTAAAGAGGATGTTTACCTTTTGATCTCTTCTACTTGAGATCCTTTATAAGGCACTTGGTTTTGGCCTTTTGGGGATACCATCATCTTTAGGACGTTGGGAAAATACTTGGAGGAATATGTGGAATAAATTAGTTAAGGCTCAAGGCTTGAGATGTGTGGGAGGAAGAGGGGAATGAGGGTGGTATTTATAGGGGAGGAGATGAGAGTTTTTTCATTTTTTAATAATTATTATAATATTTTTGCTCAAGACAATGAATAATCATAATTCATGTGAACCAAAATAGTAATAATGGCATGTGATTTCTAACCAAGTGGTATTATGTTGCTTATGATGTAATAAATAGTGTATTATACTGATAATTTGTATATGTGATATTTTACCGTATTTAACTATTCATAAAAAATTCATGAATTTTGGAAAAATCCAAAAAATTCACCCAAACCATTTTCTAACGTGTATAATTAAAAAATGAACTCAATTTTTAAAATATAATTTTATAAATATAATTAATTTAATTTTAAAATAAATCATAGTTAATTCGAAAAATAACAATGTTAAAGGTATAATTAGTTTTATGTCACATGGAAAATTTAATTAAGATCTGATCATCTTATTACCATAAGAAAATAAAATAATATTATTTTTTACTATTCATATGGTTTATATAAAATTTCATATTACTATTCATAAGGGTATGTTACTATTCATAAAAAATCAAGTTGGTTCTATCATACTCCAAATGACATACTGATCATAACTCTGGATGACCATTTTTCAAAATTCAAAACATAAAAGTGGAAAAGCTATTCTTAACAACTAGATTATAAAATGTGTTGTTTTATAGGGACTCAGTGTTTCATGAATTCTAAATTAAATATGTAATTAAATTCTTGGTGTGTTACATTATTCCCTCCTTACAAAAATTTCATCCCTGAAATTTGGAATTGAACTTCAAAAGTTGATGGCTAATACTTCAAAATTGGTTTGTGGGAAACACACATGAAGAATATGGTTAAAATATCCTCTTAATAAGAGTAAGTAGAAATGAATCGATTACTACAAAACAATGAATTCTAATTGGAAAACATGGTCATAGAAGAATAATCAAACCAATATGTAGTGACATTAAACTCTAAAAACCTCATACAATGATTAACTTAAACCATTTAGTAAATAGTTAGAAATTGAAAAATATAATGATTTAACACATTATTATTAAGGTCATTAAATTTCCATGATGAAATTATCATTAACCCTTAATCAACAAGAATCATATCTAAAATTCACTTTCCCAACATGTGAATAACTTCATCATATATTCTCTTGAAATATGGAAATACCTTGAATTACCGTAAAAACCCATATTGGAAACACACATTCTTCAATATTCCTTAATTAAGATACATGTTATTGGATATATTCCTCAAATCCAATAGTGTCGTAAACTCCATCGTTGATAGCATAAACCACTTCTCAACAAGTCAAAAAATCAGTTCCAAGGTAGTTAGTATTTATCCTAATCAATCATTTCATCCTCATTGTATCAACATTTGATATATATATTAAGGGTTATATTTACCTCAATCATATATATATATATATATTAAAAAATGTTTGACTTTCTTTTAAATAACTTTTACTTTGTACAATTCATCACACATACTCAAGTCCTTAATGAAATAGTACTACACAAAAATCAATATATATATATCATAATTATATCAACCAGTGAAAAACTGAAAATATATTCAAATGAAATGATTCTTGACGAGGTATATTAATCATTCTACTTCATCTGTGGTAGCATCATAATTTGATCATTATCCAAAATCATCATTTGGTGTATATTCCTTTGATGCTTGGGGAATTGATTCTGATAGTGTCCCATCTCCTTGAAGCTGAAGCATTGTACATTGGATTCCATTTTCCTACCTTTCAATCATGAACTTCGTGTCATTTTCCCCACACATATATAAAACACTATTTTCATTCAAGCATTTACTAGGGTGATTCATCCTAGAGTAATCACTTGTGGGAAAACACTTCTTTCCCTTCTTCCCTTTATCTCTATATTTCTCTGCTATCATCTTTTTTTTTGCTTAAAATCTAGAGGACTCAGAGAAGTATTTAAATACCTTGTTAACACATGATATTATTTCCTCATATGATGAGGATACTTCGGGGACAATCTTCCTCTGAAAAAATAGATTAAGAGCAGTAGATATATGATCCTTCTTTTTCTTCATATCATGTGCATTGGTGAAGTTTTTATTCCTTCTTATAGGTGCCACTTGTAATCAATTTATATATTATATATTATCTCATAAAATTATGAACTCTCTATAACTCTAAACATGGAATAACACAAAGCATAAATTTGAGCATCATAAATCCTAGAACCATATTCCTTGGTAACATTGGGGTATAAATCATTCATAATAGCAGATAAAAAATGGGAATTTTCCTAAGTATATCCCCCGAGAGTGTCAAACCAAGAGTGTATCATGTCCCATTGTTGTGTACCAGGATACCCCAGGACAAGCCTGAATCTCCTTGTTGAAGTTTTCACTCCTAGGTACATCTGTGCCAGAGCCACCTCTACTTGTTTGTATCCAGACATAGATGTATTTTCTAGAAGTATTCACATTATCTATTCCACAAAAAAATTCTAGTACATTCTTTTATGTTTATCCACAAATAATACCTTAGGGATTTGTTCCCTAATCTACATTTTCAAATCTAGATTTCATTTTTTCTACTAAACTTCTTTTGATAACAACTATAATGCCACGAATCAAGAATCTTGGATCTGGTTCATTATTTTAATATATTTTCATGGTTATAAGGAATACAATCCTGAATGACCATTAATTTTAGTAGTCTTAATGAAAATAGATCCATATATGGAACCCATTTTACTTTTGGAAAGGAAATAAAATACAAAACATAACAAAAACTAATATATTGCAACTATGAGAACTCAACAAATGGTCTACTCTTCATAACCTGTTGAAGGTAAAAAAAATGAAAGGGGTGAGCTCAAATGCTCAGAAAGGGTAAGAAATATAGGGAAAGATATATAAACATTAGGCAATTTGAATAACTAAAAACATATTCCTTTAACAAAAACCTGAATACATTATTGAAGGAATAAG
The DNA here is from genome assembly GCA_963277665.1 of Viscum album. Classification (NCBI taxonomy): domain Eukaryota; kingdom Viridiplantae; phylum Streptophyta; class Magnoliopsida; order Santalales; family Viscaceae; genus Viscum; species Viscum album. Next base: position 239,138,134 of record OY728155.1, on the reverse strand, counting down.
AGTTGAGTAACTAATTTCATAACAAAACATAATCATTGGTATTTTACTAGTCGAATAACCACATGAACCATGAATACTATTTTCATAAGGATATAATTCATAATGCGGGACATTCTAACCATACTGTCAAGGACTCGTGCCAAGACGATAAAAAATCATTTTGTCAAGGCCTTGTGCCAAGACTATAGTTTGTCTCACGAGACCTACCGATGCACTGAGGGACTATAGTGGGACCCACCCACCAATTAATATGTCCAATTCATTCCCCATATGAATGGGGAAAACATAAAATACATACACATTCATATTGAAACTAACATATGAAATGTAAATAACTTTCCCCAATCATTAAGCATAAACACTTACCATTCAAAGTAAATTGTTGAATGGTTTTAAGATTGCACATCCACAATAAAACTAATCATAAAACATTCAACTAAATATGGTATACTATATCATAGTACATATATCTACAAGATTCAATAATGTATTTTGTCTTAGATTAATATACTTTTAAATGAGACCATTCAAAAATTCCTAAAGAAATAATCCTTAAACATTCAAAAGTGTCCCCTACCACCTTGAAAAATTCAAATAATAATCCATTTAAATATCATGAGAATATAGAGACTCTTGATATGATACACCATGGGGAATTACATACACCACATTTAAGGAATAAGTGGTGAGTAAGGAATGTATCTTATAAAGATAATGTGAGATGAGAAAAATCGTTTTTTACTTTTGAAAGAAGAGTTCTTTCGGAAAATAATTTATATTTTCCATGAAATAATATTGTAATAATTAATATACCATAAAATAAAATATTATCACATTGAAATTATTTTTTAGACATAAATGATATTCCACTGAAGTTAAATCATGTAAAAAGAGTTCTTAAGATTCTTTAGAAATAAAACATTTTAGAGCATTTTAAGGAAAGTATTAAAGAGAATTATAAAGTGGAAAGACAAATTTGTTCTCGTAAATACATAAATGATCCAAAAAAATTCATGCTAAAATAATTGTTTTTATAAAAATAATGATGGCTTAAAACAAATTCTAGTGTACACTTGAAAATGGGTAAGAATTCAAAAATATCCTTTGAATCGTGTTTGTATTTCAGAAATAATTTTGAATGTTCCATTTAAAACATGTAACTTTTCCATAAAATAAGTAAGGGTTCTGGTTGGTAAACATATATAGAAAACTAACACAGATTTTAAGAGGATTAAGTAATAATTTAAAATAATTTCATTGAGGTAATTAGACAATAAAAGTAACCCGATTAAAAATGGAGGTTCAAGTGATAAAACCTTTACCAAGAACAGATCATTATGTTGAGGAAAAAAATGAAATAATTATGCGTGAAAAAATAATACCACACAATAAAAGTTTATATACATAATAAAACAATCATAGGTCATTCGCACATATTCTAGTAAAATACAAAACCTATGACATTGATGTTTAACTCAACGAATAGAAATTGAGTTAAAATATCCCTTAGCTTAAGCTCGAAGGTGTTCTTGATTATTCTTAATGACCTGAATAATAATGTTTCGATTCATTAAATAATAATTACAGAACCTAATAAACATTTAATTGATATGTTATAACCTTATTAGGTTCATTCATGAACTTTTTTATGGGTTTTAATATATTCTATTTTATTGTTTTGGAAGCATTTTCTCCATTGATTTTCATGATCTATTTTCTTTTATTCATGAATGGATGTTTGTTTGAAATGTGGTTAAACATATAGAGTTTTTAGTATATTTAATTAGTGAAATTAAAGAGATATAAATTATCTTATAATGATTTTGGGTTATATACTTGAGAATGATTCATTGCTTAAAAGTTATTGACAACTGCTTGGATTAACTTTTCCTATTTGGTGCATAATGAACTTGTTTTGTATTATTATTTTTTATTATGAGTGATTAAGGATTACAGAATAATTTATAAGGTAAAATAAATATATTATGATCTGTTTCAACCATTAAAATGGATTCATGACCAGTCTTGAGGATAGTAATGGAAATTGAAAACCCATCTTCCTTTAGTGTGATAATTTAACACATCTCAGACATTGTTTTCATTTATAGTATAAAAGGAGGGTGGAAAAGAGAGATGATGATGAAGCATTCCATTAAAATAATAAAATTCTAGTTAATGTAATACATTGGAATTATCATAGTATTTTTATGATGGTTCATGAGGAAAGAAGTAGAAAAGAACTCAAAATAGAAGAAAAAATTGAGAAATCTCTCACGAAAATTCAGCAGCCTAACGGCGTCACTTAAAATTTCATAAAATAGTTTGATGAGAGAAAGTGGGAATACCCTCACTCTTACATAATATGGTAATTAATGGGGATATGGAATGAAATATCCCAAAATATTCAAAAGTAAATTTAAAAAGAATAACCTAAAATGAAAGAAAATAAAGAAAACTTAAGAGGATGTTTACCTCTTGATCTCTTCTCCTTGAGATCATTCTTAAGGCCTTTGGTTTTGGACTTTTTGGTGATACCAGAAGCTCTAAGACGTGGGTAGGAGACTTTGGAGGATTATTGTGAAGAAATTAGGTAAGGATAAAGTCTTGAGAGGTGTGGGAGGAAAAGGGGAATGAGGGTGGTATTTATAGTGGAGGAGAGGAGGGTTTTTCATTATTTTAATCATTATTATAATCTACTTGCTCAAGACAATAAATAATCATAATTCATGTGACCCAAAATAGTAATAATATCATGTCGGTTCAAACTAAGTGGTATTACGTCACTTATGATGTCATAAATAGTGTATTATACTGATAATTTGTGTATGCGGTATTTTACCATATTTAACGATTCATTAAAAATTCAAGAATTGAAGAAAAATCCTAAAAATTAACCATAACCTATTTTTGATGTGTATAATTAAAAAATGAACTCAATTTTCCAAAAATAATTTTTTAAATACTTTTAATTTAATTTTAAAATAAAATCATATTTAATTTGAAAAATAACAATGTTAAAGATATAATTAGTTTTATGTCACATTGAAAAATTAATTAAGATCTCATCATCTTATTACATTAAAAAAATAAAATGATACTATTTTTTACTATTCATATGGGTCATATTACAATTAATATTACTATTCATAAGGGTATGTTACTATTCATAAAAAATCAAGTTGGTTCTATCAGACTCCAAATGACATACTGATCACAACTCTAGATGACCATTTTTTGAAATTCAAAACATAGTAGAGGAAAAGATGTCCTTAATGACTAGATTATAAAATCTGATATTTTGTAAGGATCCTAGTTTTTCATGCATTTAAAATTAAATCTATTTGTAAATTATTGGGGTGTTACATTTTAAACATTAACTTTTTGTTTAACCACTTAGTTAACATATTTTATCCATAACCATGATAACATATTTTTCACTCTTAAAGGGTTATAATATTACTTATAAGTACATAATTGCCTCATAAATATCAAATAAATGATATTTTGGAACATATATTATCCACAATGTCATATTTTATTATTTTTATAATTTTTAAATAATTTAATAAAATTTTATGTTTTATAAAATATCATTAATTGAATTTTTTGAGACGATTCATTAAATTTCACTTAAAAAACATAAATAAAATGTTTAAATTAGAAAATAATACTAAAAAAATTACATTTTATAATCAACTAGAAAATTCATGTAAAACTATAGCTCAATCAAATGATATTTCTTTCTTTTCATATTATTTGTTTATTTTTTCTGTTAATTATAGAAATATTGTTTTGGAATTGCATAATCATTTCAGTAAATTATATAATTACTAAAAATTAGAAATTATTTTAAATAGTTAAAATAACTAAATAATTCTCAAAATATAAATTTATATTCATTCATTACTTCCATTATTCACAATGTCGACACATAAATGTTTTTTAAAAGCAATAGAGTGATATTTTTTATTTTTCATTGAATTAAATATTATATAGTTAATTTTCATGGAAAAATGTCCATTAAACAAATAAAGTTTAATCCTAAAGTGATAAGGGTTGAATTAAATTTATTCAATAAAAATATGGTGGAAGACTTATGGTCTTATCACTTAATTTTAAGCAAGATTAACTTGATTTACTATTTTTCGAGGTGATAAAATTTACCAAAATTATTATTCATAATGCCTAAAAATCAAAGGGGCCTATTTAAAAATTTTGAAACAAATGATTCATAATATGGAATCCATATTTCAGATTTAATTTATATAATTATATGTAACTAATTTTAATGTAATTTTCTAAAACGCGATGAACCCTGACTTTCAAAAAATATATTTTTTAAGACTAAAACTTGAGTTATTCTTATCCCATGATAAGTAAAAATAATAGATGAATGTTAAATAATTTTTTTATATATATAATATACATAATTTCAATAAAATAAAACCCAAATTATTATTTATTTTATTTAGTAAGATAAAAATATATTGCGCACATAAAAACACATTTCTCAAAAAAAAATATTTTATATTGACTTTTATTTTTTTTATAAATAAATGATAACCAATGAATTAATTTTTTTCATATGTGACCATAAATTTTAATTAATTTAGTTTGTCATATTAAAAATATCTAATAAAACATATAGGGGATAGATATCATATAATAATATTTTAATTGTATATCGTGGTTCTCTTAAACTTAGTGTTCCATGTAATACACGATATTAAAGAAATTATTATTTTAAGAGATAACTATTTCAAATAATATCAATTTTTTATATTATAAAACCCTTAAAATTAATTTATCCCTTGAAATTCCTTACATTGATACAAATATATGATGAAACTTCTTCCTCATCACATCCATGGGTTTCCATGTAGCTTTCTAAAAATTGTGGTTTCGCCACTAAACCTTCACCTAGTGGGTTGTATTGTTTATTAACACTTCCTTTATATAATCCAATAAATCAATTGGTTATTATTCATAAGAGAGAAAATTTTCATTTTTATGGCCTATTATTTTAGTAAATTTGAAGGATCGTGTATGTAATTCCTTGCGAGAGATAGTTGGAACACATCTTAAACATGAGATAGATTTGGTAGAAGGGTAAAATGATTAACTACCATACTAAAATGATCAATAATTTAAAAGGGACTAATGTATGAAGGAATCAACATTCCCTTATTTCCAAACCTAATAAAACTCTACCAAGGATATATAAACTGGAATATGTTATCACTAATATCAAACTCTAGATATTCCTGATGATTTTTAGCATAACTTTTCTATTGAATTTTCAATGCACATCTGTGTTACTAAATGTCAATAAACTTTTATTAGATTTCATAAAAAATATCATGTCCCGAAATATTTCTTTCCCTAACATCATCCCAAAAATTTATATGTCTACTCTTCTTTCTATATATGGATTTATAAATAGCTATCATAATGATGGATTGAAAGTTATTATTGTAAGATAATTCTACCAATGGAATATGTCGGTCCCAACCACCTTGGAATTACATAGATAAATATCTAAACATATATTCAAGGGAATGAATTTTCCTCTAAAACTGATCACAAATCTGATGATGATAATAAATTCTACAACATATCTTTGTATCCTAAGCCTTGTTTAGGCATCTCAAGAACATCAAGAAAACCCAAAGATTCCAATCTGATATAATAAAATGTGACACTTAATGAAACATTATCACTTCCTTAATGTATAATCTAGAAATATTATCCTTAGATAAGTATTATCAGATATAAATGATGTTTTCTGAATTCTTAAGTTGATTGAATACAGCCCATATGGAATTATGGTCCTTATAAATTATAGGGATTCTAACAACAAATTCCATTGTGACATTTTCAAATATCAATTATAGTATGGGAAATAGTGGTAAAATCCTCTTAGGCATCTATCTCTCATCCTAATCTTATTGAAAATATGATCACCAAGATACATAGACCTCAATATCTATCATCAATATTTCCCACTATAAATACTCTTTTAGGTATCTATAGGTCTTAGTACAAGAAAGATAAAATAGTGAATGATGAAACATGAGGTTCATATAATATCCCCTTCTTTTAGTCTGGTATTGACATGACACATACACCATTCTAAAACCTTATAATTCCATCGTAATAAAGAATTCTCTTAGGAACAATTCTATCCTTATTATGTAATTCCAAGTATTCTTTCTATGCCACTTTAATTCACACATGGATAGATGGTTGAATAATCATTTTAGAAATACAATATTTCTCCCCTTCATACAATGTTTCCAAATCCATTATTTTCAAATATTAAAATGTGGGATCATTTTTAACCCTCATAGTAGATAATCTTGCATGATCCTTTCAACTCAGAGTATCCTCCACCTTATTCTCTTTCCTAGGGTGGAAATGTATTGACCTGTATTAAACCACAATAAGCTCAAACAATCTTTTCTAGAGTATATTCTTCTCACTATGTGTGAATATAAAATTTATGATTTTACGATTAGAATATTTTTCAAACTTTTCCCCTTAATGGTAATACCTCTATATCTTTGATGCAAAAATTAACATAGCTTGCTCCAAATTTATAGTTGGGTAATTTTCTCATGAACATTTAAATGTCATGAGGTAGAATCAATCACAATTACATTTTTTGGAACATATTTTTGAACCTTTTTTGACTCATCAATATAAATTTAAAACAATATTACACTATTGGGAAAAGTAAGAATAGGTAAACTGTCTATATTTATGTTCACTTCCATAAATGTTTCAAAAAATTCATATATCTAATGGAACTTATATCCATTTCAAGATAATTATAAATTATAAAGTCATGAGAAAATATGCACAATGATTAGATAATAACCTACCCAAACAAGAAATGTATGGATACAAGTCATAGTGGTTGGTTTGGGCCAATGTTAAATAACATCCATATTTGAAGCATCTATTGATATAACCCACTTTTGATTATAGGACCCAAACCAACCACATAGAGTATGAATTCTTTAAAAACCAATCCCTATAATATAGAAAAATACTGGGAAATTCTTCCTGAAAGACATCCATAAACTCATAAAAATATTAATATCTTTTACACTGAGTTTCTCCCCAACAATCTGAGTTAAAAATACTTTAGGTATTTAAATCAATAACCAAAATATAGATGTAATTTCCTTTTTTTGTTTGTATTCATCCCCACACTTATAAATAAGAATGAGTTCATTTAGAATAAAAATGTGACTTCCCTTACTGAGTAATTGATACGGTGTCCATATACAGAAATCCCATCTATTCCTAGAATCAAATAAAACTAAACAACATAGAGGATCATAGTATTTTAATGAATAAAATTTCCAAAAATCAAAGAGGAACAATGGAATTGACATCTCACCATAATACAATTTGGAGTTTTCACCACTATCTAAATATTAATTGTTGATTCTTTAATTTGATAACCATAAAAAATTAATTAATTATAAAACAGTTAGTATACTAACAATAAAATAATACATTAGATATTTTAGACATGATGATAAGTATACCTTTCGCTACACCTTTCACGTAACCCACTCCGGAAGACTCAATCACATAAAATTCCAATTTTATTTGGGATTAATAGGTTGATTATATTAATCATCAAAAACCGTCATATTCATACAATGGTATTCATTATTCGAATATTTATTGAATTTGAGGCGTCAGAGTGTGGATGGTTCATTAATAGACATATTATTTTCCTTAGTTGAATTAACTATCATATTCAACCCCTTTTCGAAATTCGCATACTTTATGAACAACTAAACAACATTTAAAAATCCTCTCAGTTCCAAATATGAATTGTTTTTAGTTTTCTTCTCATATTTCGGGAAAGTACATGGAGGAAATTTCATTCCATAGTGTTATTTATTTGTCTTTTCATAATACTATATCTTATTTTTATTATTAAAACCACAGTAATTATGGGAATAAATAATTTTCATCTATACAAAGAATTTTCATTGAATGGTTTCTTTATATCTACTAATTTAACTTATAGCTAACACCTTTTAGAGACACAGCTTTAAGCCACCAATGATTTGGTAAATTTTTCTTCATAGGTTATTAATTAAACTAGTGGCATACTATGCATATCATGTCAAATTATCTTTATAGGTCCCACATATTCATTATCCTTTTTTTTCAACTTAAGGAATTCCTTATCCATCGTAAAATTTAGAATATGAGGGAAGTACATATTTAATAATAAGCTCCAAAACTCATCCCACTCCATTGAGTCAATTTCTCCATTTTTCATCCTATTCTTAATAGTATTCCAGAATTGATCCACATTATCTTCCAAATGATAAAGAGCTAAGACAGCCTTTTCCTGTTTGGATCATCGAAGAATAAGAAATATTTTCTCAATGGTGATGATCCACCAGTTAGCTTTCAGTAGATAAGAATACCAACTAAATTATTTTGGATCTTTCCACATTAAAGTCTCAACAATACATTGTTCAATTATTATCTTTCATAGATTATATTTATGATTTATAGCCTAGGATAGTTGTGTGATCAAAGTAAAAAAAATTATTCACTTTGTATCCCATTACATTTGTAATCTTGGTTATTAAATAATTGCATTGTCTATGACATTCTATTTTAACTGGATATCTTTTAATTACATCCCATGACTAAAAAATAATGTATAAGAATCATGAAATAATAATTATAGTGAGATATCCTATAATCATGAAATATGTTTCCTTAGATTTCTAAATAATGGTACCTTCTTCTCAATATATGGGGCCTTAGGTTTAACCAAGGTAACCCATGGTAGTTACCAAAAAATAGGATTGTATCCTATACATAGACATATCCACAGGTTTTCACCAATTGTTTTTAATCCTAATATATAAATATTGACTAAAACCTACTTTAATACCCACATTAATGTAAAAGGCATGCCATATTTAAATAGAACATCTTTTTACATTAATACTCAATATATTTCTATAACACAAACCTAGGGATCCAAATGGTTTATTTTATTTAGAGACTAGATACCCAATATTATTATCTCATGAAATATATTCATCATATCCCAAAAATATATTCCCATTTATTAATATTAAAATTAAAACCATATTGAAAATAACTCTTCATTACATGTTCAAAGGAATTATAAGAAAGGGTGAGCTTAGATGCTCAGTAATGGTAACTATGGGAGATGTGAATTAATGATTATATACAATAATAAGCTAATAGTAATTTTATGCGATCATTACTATAACATAAAATATTAAAAACCAATACAAAAAAGATAATAAATACAAGTCATGGTGTATAGGTTTATTATTTCCAAATATATGAATCATAAGAGTGACAAAAGATTGTTAATCAATCACATACCATAGTTTCATTTTGTAAAAGTGTGTCACCATCATTTGTATAGAAACCATTTTATTTTTCATGGGTAACTACAGAGACCCTAAAATCATAACAGATCTAAAATTATCACCACTTTTCCATAGTGGATCATGTACATAAACTTTTTTTACCAAAAAGGATCAAGCACAATTATTTTTTTCCATAACAGATCATGCGCATCAAATTGTTTCCCATAAATATCTCATGAGATAAAGAATTTACTAAATGAATTGGAGGGATATATAATTTTTCACTCACAAAATAAATAATAAAAACATTACATATTTTTACCCCAAGATCAAATTAACATTCATCATACCATCTCATCATAACTCATGAAAATAAAATGGGTCTCGTAATCATTTCATCAATTCAACAAAGAAATACCCATGAAAATACATTTTCTTCCTAATTATATCATCATAAAAATGATAAACCATATACATAATGAATAAGGATGATGTCACAACCCCCTCAAAGCAAAGATACAACAATGAGGGGAGAGAGATAATGATCCATGAGCCCCGCATTCAGTAGGCTCTAGGTTGACAATTAGAACCAATGGTGTACAAATATCACAATATGGAAGGAATTACACATTATAAGATAAAATGATCTAGAGATAAGATGTATCAACCACAATAAACTCCATGACACACACAAAGACATATATATATATATATATATACAAGAAAACTAAAACAGACCCCACAATTCATGTATAAATAAAAACTGAAACAAATGAAAGTCTCCAAAGTAAATACCCAAAAATAAAACTTGAGAAGAAACACAACAACTATCCCAAGGTCCAAGCTAATAAACCCAATACTATCCACATAATCCCCCTAGGAACCTTTAAAATGGTTTTTATATAAATAGAGGGATCATACATGTATACTAACTAGGAAAACCAATGTCCCTAAAGCACAGGTGGAAGAAGTATACTAATGTACCCATGTGAAAACACCAGAACCAAACAAAACATAACATGTAGACTAACCATAACCCAACCTCAACAAGGATATCTCACCAAATAAAACCTCCATGTAATATGATATAATATAAATCACATTGATGATAGTGTACCCCAACAATAATTTCCTATTGATTAGCCGCTCACACACCCCAATGACAAACATCCTTGAACTCCTACCACTTCTGAGTATATCACATCACATCCCTCCCACACACCCTTGGGAATCAAATCATAGCACATCCCCCAGCACACACTAGGACCACACTGCATATCACATCCAATTTTTACGCACGTAGGCCACACACCACATTAGATCTCTTTCTGAAGATACAGGGCTATCACATGACATCTCACCCTAGATACAGGTAGGACAACACATCACATTTCATCCCAAAGACACCTAGAACCACATCTCAAAACTCGGTCTATGACACCTGGTCCATTATCTCATGGAATAGGGATCTGAGAAGTGTATTTGTCTAGCCATCCATCCTCCCATTGGGATGTTTGGAAAGGCACCACCTCGTGACTATGCAGGTGTTGGCACATAGTGCTTGGTGGGGTGGGTGAGTATATAAATCTCACAGAAAGTAAAATGTATAAATAAATATATATTAAGCCATAAAATCACCCACATAATGTTTTACAAGAAGATCACTAACTTACTCACAAGGTCCCCCACATCGGCTATCAATGCTAATTGTATAACCCCACACAAGAATAAAGTAATACACTGTTAGTTTTGGTTATTTGATTAATATTAAACCATTTTATAGATTTTCTATTACGAACTAGTTCCACTAAAACTTGAACATATTTATTTTCCAAGCTCAATTTTATCACTAACCATACCAACTGGGAAACTAAAAAAGCACAAAAAACAATATCCAGCACTGTGAAACAAAATCATCACAACTAAGACCAAATACATCTTTCACTGCAACTCCATTACACAACCAAATCACAATAATCACAACCCCACTACACAATCATATCTCATCCACTCCCCCCATATTTCATACCACAGTCCACATCGCAACATAATTTCCTAATTACCTAGGGACATCTTATTCAAACCCACTTGTTAATTAAGGGGGTTATTATATAAGTCGTATAATCCTAGGGAATCCATTTTGTTAACCGACTATATGTGATTATCCAATTATATATTACATGTTTGTTATCATCCACAGAAAATGAATTCCATAGTTCATAAAATATAAGTGAAATAAAGGACCACCAATGTCCATGATATTCAGTGGATAACTTAGGAAATATATTTCATAACATCATTAAATTTCAATAAAATATTAAGATCACACATCATGTTCCCCTTACCCTCTGTATTTTTTAATGAATTATATTACTTTTATTAATTCATAATAGACTAGATCCACAAGAATAAACATTTATATACTCATACCACATGATACACAATCATGAAAGACAACAGAAGTCATACCTAGAAGAAAGATAATCCACACCATCCTACTACACCAAAAACAAGGGTACACATACAATTGGAATGTCTCCAGGGAATCACGAACCAACTTCAAAAACAAGGTTACACGACTCCTACATGATGTGGGATTTGGTACATCTGATCTCAAGATAAATCCATGCTTAAAGGGAGGAAAAAAAATTTCTTTAGAATGTTTAGATCCAGAATGATTGGGATTTGATACAGTTTTAAATTTCTATTATAGTTGAATCTCAACCAAACCAAGTGATTTGGCCATTTAAAATCTTCAATACATTAGCTGAATCTATGGTATGATATATGGACTTTTAATTAGTCTCATATCCTCATAAATATGGAATTAAACACATTCCTCATCAAAACAAACGTAAAAGGTGAAAAATGATAAAACCAAAAAATTCTAGAAATTCAGAAAATTGTTGCAATGAGTCACCACTAGGATGAGTCACCACTTGATGAATCATCACTAAATGAGTAACCACCAGATGACTCCCCACTAGATGAGTCATTTTAAGGATGATACACTGCAATACGAGTCACCACCAGAAGAATCACCACCCAATAAGTCACCACCAAATGAGTCAACACCAGATGAGTCACCGCCAGATGAGTCACCATAAGATGAGTCACTGCCAGACAAGTCACTGCCAAACGAGTCACCACCATATGAGTCATTGCAAGATGAGTTACCACCAGGATGTATAACCATGGGAAAACTATAAATTTGAAAAAAATTGAAATGATCACCATTGGAATGGCTCACATGTCCCAAAATACCATGAACTACCCCCAAACACCTAAACATGATATTTTTGGTAACATAATGGGACATAAGGTCTGGGTTGTAACATAAGATTCCTCTCCAACTATTCTCACCCATAAGAATTCAAAACCAACATATATTAAATGATATGATGGTTTTGAAAAACCATCCCTTGAGATACCACTCATGGATCTCATTACACATGAAACACCACCACTAATAAAATCCACTATCCCAAACTCTCCTAAAAGATAAATAAACAAACTGTCTATGATATATTAATCATAGAATTACATCCTCCATTGCTTGATATTATCCACTTTAGGAAGAATTTAATCACCCACATGGGTTTAATCACAATGTTGTTGGGTCCTGAAAATTCCTCCAAGGGAAGAAAATACCCTCACAATCACTTTGAAGAAGGAAGAAAGTATTCCTACAAGACTAGAAAGGTAAATGGATTCAAATCAAGTTTCAAATTCCAGACGAGACTTGAAATATTTCATGTTTCAAAGAATTTCATGTGTCCCACGTACCATCACTAGGAAAGGTATACGGACCAGCTGGATCATGAAACACCAGGTACACAGAACTTTCTGTGAACTGCTCACCTACGGAGCAATGTCCAGTGAACAAGGAATACTGTGAACCACATCACTGAAGGAATCATACGCATGAAATATATCCATGTACCATCCTGTTAACTTATCCGTCTGTGGATGTAGTGAACCATTAGGGTTCCCTGAACCAATATCACGAACTGAAGCCTCCATAAACCCTGAATTGACTGATTCATCCACGAGTCAGGATATCTCTTCATGTACCTCGGAAAATTGTGTCATGTGACCAATAGATACAGTGTCCTTGATTCCATATAAGAGAAGCACAATAGAATGATGAAGGAAGGATGATGAAAGATTAAAGGGGGCTCGGAGGTTGGAAAAAAGTGTTTGGAGAAGATTCCATATTTTATCTTGATTCATCAGCGGAGCCCGAATCGTGAACCACTCTCTCCGTAGGTACAGCCAACCAAAAACCATAAAACAGGGGAATTTAATAATAATAATATAATAGCGAACCTAATTAGTGAACCACAAGCCACATAATTCTTGTGGATGAATTCCCCATAAATGATGATCCCATAGACCCCCCTTCAATATGGGGCTCTTCGTATTGTACCGCTACGCAGACTGAACCTGATGTCGCGTACTGCATCAGTATGTAGATGGAACCCAAAGAGGCATGATGGTCTGTGTTCCACTATAGTACGTGGTGATCAATACTCATGTCCTCATATCGCATTAGTACGCAGATGACCCCTCTTCCCACATACAACTATGGTATACAGAGCCTCCTCCATCCCTCATAAGAAACCTATACACGGAATGGGGTATTTTTGGGTATTATTTCCTCCAGTTCCAACATCACCCTTCCATTACCATACAATCCTCCATGATCCCTATATGAACTAGTCCTCTATCATTAGGACAAATCCTCCTTCAAATCCACTAAACCTGTATGATCATACCATCGGGTGAATCAACACGCCCATTTGAGACTACCTAGACATGGTATGCGGAGTCACAAATGAGGTCCCCATGATAGTTTGGGCTTCAAGAATGCCTATGGGTATACACTCCCATGGTAACCTAGAGTCCAACCTATGTATTCCAATGTGAACCTCCACATTATAGGGATTAAGGGTGATCACTTTATTTTTCATTCAATTTGGAATAGTGATCAGTCAAAGGAGTTATGTTTGCTTATCATTTGACAAAGATGAAACTCCTCCCCTTTCCTAGAACGTATTCTGGGGCCCTTCCACTAATATAAGTCTCCAATATTTTTGAGATCAAGCCACATGACCTTCAATGTAATATCACATTGAAGGGTTCATTGCTCTGTTCCCACGGACATGGGTTCCCCGACCTATTCTGCCACGAGCCCTCCCTCTCCCACCAATAGGAGAAAAAGCATATTCTTTGTTGAATCTTTCAAATCCTCTTGCATATCACATTGATCATGAATCACATGTTCTTGGAGGTTTTTGATTATTACAACATCAATGACAATATGAACTATGAGAAATCTGATTCCTTACCAAATTTGGATACATTGGACGCCTACTAGAAGGCTCGAGCACAAAAGGAAGACCTCCCATAAAGGGTCCCCCAAATCATGTCTCCATAAATGGGTAGCTCCCATGCATAAGCACCAGTATATCCAAAATATGAGATCTTTTATTTCTGATCAAACCAGGATATGTAGGATGCCTTCGAGAAGGCCCGATCTCAAAAGGGTACCTATCCAAAAGAGTTCACATAATCTTGTTTTCCTCCAATGGGAAGCTTCCATGTTTAAGACCCACACAATTATAACTACAAGAACTATAATTTCTGATCAAAATAGGTTATGTAGGATGCCTACCTGAAGGCCATAGATCAAAAGGGTTCCCATACAAAAGTATCCACCCAATCATGCCCCCTCAATGGGTAGTTTCCATGCATAAGCCCCAACCAATCTGAACTACATGGGATTTTATTCCCTCTTGAGGTTATGTAAGAAACCCATAATTTGGGTCCGGTCCCAAAATTAAGTCACCTTATGTCCCCCCTGGATGACGCTAAACTCTCGAGCACCTTATTATATGGCTCAAGTTAGAATCACCTCTGTAGCGTCAAATATATTAATTCCTACGACGATCTTGAAAATCAAGGGTATCAAATAGACACACTATTCGAGAATAAACCAAGGATTCATGAGCATATGAACACGACTTAAATATATAAGAGAGTCCCAAAAAAGACAATAATACTCCACCAGATGGGTGCAGGGAGTCTAACTTCCCATCCTCTCGACCAATGGAGTCCTAAAGTGTTGTTGGCTAATTCATCAATCAATGAGTTCCAAACTTTGGAAAGTAGGTCCATGAATAATGGATACCAGGACTATTGGACATTCCTGGATCCATGAATAAACATGTTGAAAACCATCCGAGGAAGTTATATCTTAAGAGGACCGATTGCGCAAGTACTTGGCCCCATGTAATCTCCCACTAGGACTGACTTACTCTAGAATCTACTTCTTAATAAAAAAAGGGTGAATTTTCCATTCTTCACGGGGTCAAATCAAACCTTATTTAAAGGATATTCACATAGAATGGGTTGAGGAAAAAGGAATGGGGATGTTGGCAAGAAACTGTCTCCGTAAAAAGAAATGGGTAATGATCCTCATCATACCATTTCGGCACCACTCGAAATGCGCCACGTCAGAGGTAGAACAAAAATGGTGAACCCAACATGAATCATTATCCAAGGTGGTAGTCTTGCCCCCACTCAAGCCCCTTTTCCCCAGAGCAATAGAATAGGGTATGGGGGACAAGATGAATCGCCAAATATGCATATGTTTGGAAGAATGCTACTTTGATGAGGTTTTTTGGTCTGTCTGTCATATATGTATATCATAAGTTCTTGCAGAGAAACTTTCAATCCAAATGACTTCCCAAAGGCCAATGAATACATGTTCTCTAGTGATCTCGTAGGCGGTTGGGGCCCCAACGAAGAGAAGGACCCCCTCACCTACCTAGTATCTTCAATGCTAGGTATCTAACATGCTGATCAGGGAGTACCATAGAAAAGGTAATCTCCCCACGTTGGAGGATACGAGACAAGCCCTTTAGTTCTCAATGGTCCGCTAGCCGCCTCCTCAGCTGTGGCCGGTACCCTAGAACAAGGTGGCCCCAATTGTCATCTCAAACCATTTTGGGGGCCTATCTAGGGAACGTGACAATGAGTACCTCTTTTATCATAGGAAGGAATATAAATTTGATACAGAAAACTTCATCTCAACAGCATATGGGTCCTACTGACGGGCCCCCACTAGAGAGCATTTCCATCAACACTGGATGACTATGCCTCCTCCTGTAGAAGAGGATCTTATGGCGAGAGCACCTACTACAGTCCAGGAGACCCAGGCCCCACAGGTTTTTTGCCAAGGGTGGAAAATATATAATCAAGAACATGCTATCACCCTTTTTCCTAAAGATAATCTCTTTCGTTCTATCGTGGTGGCATTCAACAAGAAGTCATACGACTCTTTCCCCTCCTCTCAATCCCACCCTAGAAATAGGGTGACAAAATACGAGCTCATGCACATTCCTATTGCTGCTCGCTGATCCCTCCATTCTGACAGAGCAGTAAGATATATGCAGATGTATATTTCTACTAAGTCACTACAATCTCTCCATCTAAATAGGGTGGAAACTAGCTATACACAGGCACAAACACCAACTAACGCGTTTCAAGCCTGCCATCTAAATAGGGCACAACCAGATATGAGCATAGTCGAATTCCTGCGGATGCATACAAATCCAGTGAGACTAATACAGTCTCAAGCGATTAGATGAAAACCCCTTTTGTGAATATGAATACCACAAGTCAAATAAGGTGGCTACCGGAGAAGATAAGTGGTGGAAGACTTGTTATTTTGCCCCAACACATGAGAACTGCTAGTATCTGCTGGAAACTAATAGAGTACTGAAGTAGGAACAAACTCCTTCTCCAACATTGTAACAACTATTCAAACTCGTTCTATGAAAAGATTTATCTCAGCACATCCTGAAAATGATGGAAGATCAGACATCGATTCCATACCATATCCTCCAAACATATTATGATATTCGTGCATCAGCGGAAAATATGAGAAATTGGGCCCGTGACCTAGTTTCTCTAAATGGAATAGCTCACTCAAAAAACAATTTAGTCACTTTGGAGTAGTTATGCATCCTTAGTCCTTCCCTAGAGGGTCAACGGAAACATCCTGCGATATACTAACAACCGGATCGGGAACAAATACCTATTCCAACTAGGGGACACCGGTCCAACGTGGTGGCCACTCCAGGGAAGGCATATATCCTTGTCATAACTCAAGATGTTCATCGACATATCTAGATGAAATAACGAGACCTGAAAATATAGGGACCCATATATGAAGGCCATTACCAACAGCAGAGGGCCCCGGTTACCCGCAAGATAGTGCCCAGAAATTAAAAAGCGTAAAAGGAAACCAGAAAATGTAGAGCACATATACGATCCTACTCTGTTGGAAGCTAGGGTTCTTGGAACCCTCAAACATATATAAATGAAATCACAGGACCCTTCCAGTATATTACAAAATAATGGAAGTGGCACTAGCAGTTACGAAGGCCCTCCATGCAATGCCTCTACCTACACCTCTGATGATCCTCCACAGAGCACCCACGAGGGCTCACTCTATGGGCCAAGAATGATCGATCATGAGAGCCTACCTCCGGATGCCTGTCGGGTAGCCCTCCCCTCAACCTGAATATTAGAAAGCAAGAAGGTCTTTCCCTTGTTGTCATCCGCCCTGATGGTCCTCCCCAGGGTATACGCTGCAGATATGCTTCTCCCTATAGTCGGACGTTGAGTCATGATGGTAGTCCTCGCCAAGATGACATTCTTTGCAAACGCCCTCCATACAATGACAGTTGTTGTGAAGGTCCTACCCATAGTAACTACATGTATCGAGAAGGTCATCCCCTCATTGCAGTACATCCTGAAGGCCCTATTTGGGATGTGCAGTACATAAATTCTCCCTACAGCCGGGTATCAAGCTGTGATGGTAGTCCTCATCATCACAAAAGTCATCGAGAAGGTCCTCCCCTCACTGTAGCCTTCCCTGATGGTCCTCCCCATGGTTTACGTCGAAAATAAATTTCATACGGTTGGGAATCAAGATGCAATAGTAGCCCTCTCCATTTCACCACCAATTGTGAAGGTCCTCCCCACAACCAAAATTCATGCTGGTGAGAAGGATCTCCCCTTGCAGAAATAAATATGAGAAATCCTTCTTATGTTGAGTCACTCGGAAAGATGGAGTTAGACACATCGGTCACTCTGTCTATCACGAGTGATATCCTTTCCAAACTAGAGGATGTCTTGGGGCCACACTCATCTTCCGAGCCACCCCCATGCCATTCACATATCTACAAGGCTTCCACCAGCCCAGTTTCTTGGAACAAAATTTTTAAGAGACAGTCGATCTAGGCATATAATGTAGAGGAGCCTCTAAAAGATCAATAGCCATATATGTTCCTTGCTAGAAGACAACTAGATAAAGATAATATACCAGTGATTTATTGTCCTACAACCACTTCTAACATTGACATAAAATAATAGTTGTTTGTGGAATGCATGCATGACGTTCACCTCAATATATGGAAGACTCTTCATCAGTTCAATGAATACTTCTTTCCATATGAATGGTACACAGACCATGTTAGCACGTTAGGGGAGCTTCTCCATCTAATCGAACTGGAAACTCTTCCATTAGTAGGGTAGGAAAAATCAGAAAGGTGAAAGAAAATAATTGAACCGTCTTGCCTCCATGCACTGTATATGTTGCATCGCCTCATTAGTAATTCCCTAGATGGAGTTCATATTTAGGGATGGAGAGAACATGAACCTTTACACTTCACCCCACGTCCTTTCTAGAAAACCTCATTGGAATTGCCATCCTGCAATATCATCACCTAGGGGAAGCAATCAAGTGAAGCCACTGTTTAGAAATGATGGGATACTCCACAAAAACCCACCTGAAGTAGGTCTCAAAAGAGTCAATATCGAAGAGATAAATCTATAAAAAAGATTCTGAGTCAGGAATCAAGGAACATCCAGCAGGCTTCCCACCTAAGTGAAGTTAACCAACAAGCAGTTCCCATGTCTTCAAAAGACCATAGACTCTATTCAAGGAAAATTACATACTTGGTTCACACCCGCACAAGAGTACGTGTAATTGAAAAGGTGGAAATAGAGGTGACTAATACCATAATATGGGAATAACCCCATCCCATAGGACTGGGGGCATTTTTTTTAATCAAAATACACGTATAAGACCAAAACATCTAAGCCGTAGCGCATCAACAAAATAATGGAAACAACCCCATCCTGTAGGGTTGGGGGAATTTTTACCTTGAATCCCCACAAAAGGATGTCTGTCTTCCACCATCTAGGAAGAACAATTGATAGAGGAGTTACTCATTCCACCCCTTCCCATGGTTAGCACACTCTGAGACAAAGGCGCATTATAAGGTCAGATGAGGGATCCCTTCTAGAAAATCTTCACTAAGAAACCTGAAGAATATAGCAGAATTGAAGGAGAAAGTCCAAAATAGGGTGCAAAAAACCTTCCAACCATTCGGCACATGGTACACCACCACCAATGCAGTTTGCCTTAGTGAACATGGTAAACATCAACCCCAAATATTTTACAGGAAATGATGTAGAGAGAGAGGACCCAAAAGAAGATGGTTCCCTCCCAGAGGAATCCCACGTAGATCCTGATGGTGTGGATACCCAGAACCCAAGAGTGGTCTTAAATCTGGGCGCCCCTCATTTAATCTGTTGCTACCTTCCCCGTAAAACACTAATAAGGAGAACAATAAATCCAAATTCGTGTATAACCCACCTCCTCCTCCCCCTGAGGATGTGTCCCTCACTCTTGAGGAAATGTTCGCCAAGAATTATGATTAAATAAAAGAGCTCATGCAAATAAATGTTGAGCTGCATCGAGGGAGCTACCTTTCTAGATGTGTTCCCCCTATAGAACGCCAGTTGGTGCTCCTATAAGAGGTTCCCAAACCACATGAGATTATTCTAATGAATGAATCCAAGTTCTAAGGACCGTTCAATCCATCCTCGGAAGTGCATAAAAACTTCACCCCACTAGGAAGGTAGCGAGAATATATTCTAGAAAACCCACAAATGATACCCCCCACTGGGTGTCAACCCCAAATTCCAGCAGCACTGGCATGCCCAGTCTTGTCCACTGATAGACCATCCCATGATCAAGCCCGACATAATATGCATCAAGGGATCTAGAACATTATTGAGAAATTTACAGCTTGACAATAAGCCATGGAGGGGCAGCGTGCTCTGATACAGCCAGAAAGCAAACCCTCTCAAAATTGGTTAAGCAATGTTCCGCTACCGCAAAAAAGAAAAAATCCCATATTCAAAGTATTCAATGGATCCGGGGACCCTGAACAATATTTAATACACTAAGACTCTTACTGTGACCCCATTATTGGCACTCCAGAGCATAAAGAAGTTATAAAACTCATGTGCTTCATATCAACCCTGCAGGTCTCGGCTTTCATATGGTATACTATCTTTCCATCCAATTCAATCATAGGCTGGGAGGACCTCCGGTGGTAGTTTATCTTCCAGTTCAGTTCAATGCTTCCTAAGATGACAGTTAGTGATATTATGAACTACAAATAGTGAGAGATAGAAAGAATCTCAATCTTCACTGCCATATGGATAGTGCTAACATATTCTATGAACCGGCTGCTCCCCCAAGATGAGATGTTCTCCATGTGCCTAGATAACCTTCGAGAGTAATTGTGAACACCGCTCATCTCGTTGAAGTACACAAGTGGGTTTAGAGACTTTTATGCCATTGCCCAAAGAATAAACGACTCCTTGAAAAGGACCAATCTTATTTCCTGAGTGGCCACATCAACCCCTGGAAAGAGAACATGAAATGATGAAGCAACTTTTTTCCCACTTAAGACACCCCTGAAACATTCTCCTGTTTCGAGGTCCCCACTGAACCGTTAAAGACACCCTAGATTCCAACTACCACCCCCACATAAGAAAGACGATGGACGAGGTGCCAAAAGAAATCAGTTCGAAGAATAAAGAATTAAATTTTACTCATTACAAGGTGACTAGTTCTGTGAACTTTTTAGAGCCTCCATGAATTGTACCTTGCTCTAGATACCAGATCCAAAGAGAGTTGATGAAGTGTGTCTCGATGACCAGGAAAGTTATTTTGGGCCTTCCACCATCACAAGATGCGTGTGTTTCCACCTCAGACTCAAGATATGAAAAATAATAGAAAAATTTTGTCAGTAATAACCAAAAGAATAAAAATTAGATGACCCAAAAGACCATCAATCAAGTTCATGGAATCCTCAGAGCATAGTTGAAACAACAAAATGTGCCCCCAAATTCTTCTGATACAACACTTCCATCCTCCTCAGCCCCTTGGCCCTCTAATGGATAGAAAGGAAGAATGAAATAGCAATAATATGAGCTGAAACAAAAGTTGATGTCAGTGTTGATGCTTTGGAAATCATGAAAACAGTCTTGGTACAACAGGTACTGCCCCACTAAACAGTAAAATGGGAAACACATGACAAAACAGTACAATGCACACTGCCTAGCCAAATGGTAAAATGGGAACCCCCACCAAATGGAACCCTCATATAGAAAAAGTCAAACATAAACATTATTAGATCGAGAACATATCTTCAGATTCATCAATGTCATTCTCTTGATGGACCCCTTCTAAGATGAATACTTTGAACACAAACTGAAATTCTCCATGCCCATCCAGAGAGCTGGAGGAAGAGGCTACAGAGGTCAGAGGATCCTTAGAAGGCAAGATCATGGAAGTATTAAGATTCCCATTCACATCATGATTCAAAATGTTAACATCATAGAAACTTTCAGAAGTACCCTCCAATAGACAAAACAAGAACAAAAATGCTTCTTTTCCCCTTAGGAAGAAATACAACCCCAATTATTTAGGAATATACATAAGGTAAATGAAAAATATCAATATCCCAAGGAATAGAGGTGGGCAAATTTGTCCAAACATGGAAAGGACTGTAGCACCACCATCCCCTATTACAGTGGTTGAACCCTCTTTATCCAAAACCCTAATTCCTAAAGTATCTCTGAAAGAGAAACCCTGAGCCGAGAAATGCCGACCTTTAGAGTATAAGTATGATATTATAAAGTAGTTGGATTCAGTACCAGCAAAGTTGTCAATCCTAAATGTGTTACGTCAGTCCACAGATATTAGGGAGGCACTCATCAAAGCCTTACTAAGATCCCAAAACTTCGAGGCTGAATTGGCAGCATCTAATGTCTCTTACATGGAGACCAATCCCGAAGAATGTTATGACACAATCTCCTTTATGGATAGGGATAAAGATTACATAATTCATGGTTAAATTATAATCTTATATTAGTCTATAAAGATAAATGGAATTCATGTCCGTAGGATCTTCATCGACAATATCTCTAGAGTTAACCTCCTCCCATTGTGGACACTTCTTCGATTGGGCTATGATTAATACAACTTGACACCCTACACTAGAACACTTCTGGGATATGAAAAAATCGAGCAAAAACCATTGGGTTGAATTAAGATTAAAACATGACTTGTAGATCTCTTGTTGAATTTCGAGTTCCTAGAAGTACAAAAAAGTGTATCCCTCAACGTCCTGTTACGGAGACCACGGTTGCATCAGCACGCTGCAATTCCATCATCATACCATCAGTGCATCAAATATTCCACTAATGGGAAAATGGGACATTTCACACCGATAAATATTCATTTGAGTCCAATGAGTCACATTATATCGACGTCGGGTTATATGAATCAGAATAAAAACATCTTTCGGCTGACAAAATTGGTTGGATCAATACCCCAAATGGATTGGAAATCGCTCAAACTGACCCCTTGCAACAATTTGGGGAAGAGTACGTACTCCCCATCAACCAAGTTGAATGAAAAGGTACAAGTCCAGATGCATGTTTGATTTTTTGAAAGATCTATTTTTCAGCCACCAAGTCCAAGGACATAGGAAAGTGGGATGAGTCCCATGATGTTAGGAAAATCCCCATCAAAGATGCTCCCATCCCATACATGAGATCTCAAACTGATCTTGCCTTACTCACTAATGAAAAAGAAGATTACTCTACCAACAATGTAGATTTTGTCTCAAAAATACACTCTCCATAAGAAGAGGAAGCAGAGGAAGAAAATAAAGATGATGAAGAAGAAGATGAATAAGAGGAAGAAGACCTCAATGAATCCCCTCCGGCATTCGAAGAAGGTGTCTCCACTACAATCGATGAAATTAAGGAGATAAATCTAGGCCCCACAGATGACCCACAACCCAATCTGATTATTGTGTCCATGTTTGTCAAGGAATAGAAGTCATATACCTTATTCCTAAAGCAAAAATGATATGTGTTTGCCTTGAATTACACAGAAATTCTATGCCTCAATCCTGAGGTCTCTTCCCATCATCTGGGATTACCATGAGATCATCAGAGCTATAAGCAGGCAGCCATAAGGACCCAACCGAAGCATGCTACCAAAATAGAGGTTAAAGTTGGAAAGATGGTCAAATCCAACTTCATTTTGGAGGTCCAATATTTTATTTTTCTAGTGAACATAGTCCCTCTAAAAAAGAATAATGGACAGATTATAATCTACATTGACTTTAGGGACCTTAATCGGAATTTCCCAAAAGATTATTTTATGGTCCCGATCATAGAATTATTGATCGATGCAATAGCCGGATATGAGGCACTCTCTTTCATGGATGACTATTATGGATACAATAAAATATGGATGGCCTATGGAGATGAATAATATACCACTTTTTGGGCCCCTCAAGGTGATTTATATTTAAACAAGTTCCCTTGGGTTTGAAAAATGTTGGTGTCACGTAGCAACGTTCCATGCATCGCATCTTCAAGACCTTCTTGGGAAAGTTCATCAAGTGTTATGTCGATGACCTGGTGGTTAAATAACTATAGCACTAAAACAACATGGTTGACCTTGAAACTTTCTTCAACATGTTTCGGCAGTACAATTTAATGATGAATCCTCTAAAGTGTGCCTTTGGCATTACCTCAAGAAAATTCCTCAGCTTCATCGTAATCCATCGTAGCATCGAAGTCGACCCTGAGAAGAAAAAATCCATTCTTTTCAAATCCCCACCTTGCAACCTCACTAAGTTGAGAGGCCTCTAGGGAACCTTTCATATATTAAGTTCTTCATAGCCAACCAAGCAGGTAAATTCTTAACATTCACCAGGCATCTGAAGAAAGGATTTACATATGAGATGGATAATGATTTCCAAGAAGCATTCGACAATATCAAAAGATATATCTAAACCCCACCAGTGTTGATGCCACCAGTTGGGGGAGACCACTTTTTTTGTATGTAACCACCCTGGAATGGTCATTAGGAGCCTTCCTCGTGCAGAATAATGATGTCAGCAGTGAGATCAACCTCTATTATGTCAGTCAAACAATGAGTGATGCTGAAACTTAGTATTCAAAAATTGAAAAGAACTTCTTTTCACTAATATTCAAGATTCAGAAACTCAGGCATTACCTTCAGCACCCTGAGTTCCACCTAGTTTCCCACTACAATTCACTCAAACATATCCTCAATCATCCCATGCTAAATGGGCGCCTGTCACGATGGGTGATCATCCAAGAATAGTTTGACATTAGGTACCTACACAAGAAGGCCATCAAAGGCTATATATTAACAAACATCCTAGTAGAGAAACCCCCTAAGGAATCGACACTGTTGGATTCCAAATTACTATATGAAGAATTATTTTTTCATTCAGAAGGTAACCCATACAAAGGAAATGTACTACTATGGTGCTTCCCAAATCCCGACAGGGAAAAGGATAGAGGATCCCATGCTCATAAAAGTGGGGTTGGGAATTATACTCATATCCCTCGAAAAGGCCATCTTGCCTTACTCATTATTTTTTTCAGAATGGTGTACAAATAATGAAGCTGAGTACGAGCCTCTCATTACAGTCTTGGAACTAGTACTTCATGTGAACCCCAAATGCCTAAAAATAATGGGTGATTCAGAGTTAGTCATAAAATAGGTCAATGGTGACTATACCATTAAGAAAGAATTATTGGTTACCTTGATGAACCATTTTCGAGAACTGATGGAATAAATTCCATTTGAACCAACAATTACATATGTCCTTCTCTCACAAAATTCCCAAGACAGCTCTTTGGAAAATGCATCCACAACCATGGATGATCCAGATCGGGATGAAATATTCATCAACATTTCCCACTTCTATATGGTCTTTCCATTCATCCGAAGAAATATGGAGGAAATTGATGAAATTATCACCATTCCGGAGCCTCATGGTCACAACACTGGCAGGATGATTCCCACTGAAAATTACTTTCGGAATGGGGATCTCACACTAGATAGGGCTAGAAGAGAGAAGGTTCAAAGACAGGTAGTAAACTTTGTCTGGTACAATGGGGTAAACTAAGAAAAGGTTATCTATAAACAAATCCTTGATGGAGACCTTCTCAGGTGCATTGATGGAGAATAGATTGATGTCATCATGAAAGAAGTGCACATTGGAGCTTGTGGAGCGCACCAATCATCAACCAATTCCTATCACCAAATCTGAAGGGTTGGGTATTACTGGCCCACAATGATACAGGAGTGTGCCATATTCACCAAGAAGTGCCATTCCTGCCAAGTTCATGGTAATTTTTTACACCATCCCCTATAGATACTTCATACAACTAAGTACTCTTGGCCATTCATCGCTTGGGGATGGAGTTTGTGTGACCATATCCTTCCACCAAACCCAAACAATTCAAGTTTATACTCATAGAGACCGACTTCTTTTTCAAATGGTCCAAATCCATACCCCTTAGCAAATTATTGGAAAATCATTAAATTTGTGAAGTCCAACATCATTAGCATATTTGGTGTCCCTCGTACAATACTGACGGACAATGTAACAAACTTATGGTCTTCTAAGTTCGACAAGTTATACTAGGAGTATGGAATCAAATCCAACCATTCATGACGCTACTACATGGAGGCCAATGGAAAGATAGAGGATTTCACACAGACTTTGTCCAAAATACTCTAAAATATAGTTGATAATGATGAGAAATTATGTCCAGAAGAGCTCCTTCATGCTTTGTGGGCTTACCAGACCATGACTCGCACTGCCACCCGGGAAACCCCGTACTCACTAGTATATGTGGCAGAGGTAGTTTTTCCTATTGAAATCCAAGTGCCATCACTTTGTGTGGCCATTTTCAATCAACTATCCATGGATAAGAAATATCATATATGGTTTTATGAGTTAGAATAGCTAGATGGAAAAAGGTTCTTCACACTGTAACATTTTAAAATCTACCAAAATTGGATTGCACGAGCCTTCAACAAAAAGTTTTTCCTTCGATCTTTCCTCCAAGGAGAAAAAATGTTAATCCTTAGAACCTAGATGATACTCAAGAAGAATCCCCAAAATCTTGAACCAAAGGGGGAAGGACCATATGTCATACATGGGGTCTACTCTAATAGAGAATACGCCCTGATATCAGTGGACAAATAGCTCATCATGGCGCCCACAAATGAAGAGTTCTTGAATAAGTATTTCACGTAGTAATACGCCATGTTATGGTACAAACTCTATGACCTTAAACTATGAGTTAAATACCCCCATTCCATGGTCCAAACTCTAAGACCATAAACTATGAGTTAAATACCCCCATACCATGGTCCAAACTCTAAGACCCTAAACTATGAGTATTGATACCATGTAACAGCCCCCCATGTTATGGTCCAACTCTAGGACCTTGAACTATGAGTTAAATACCCCCATGCCATGGTCCAAACAATAAGACCTTAAACAATGAGTAGTGATACCATGTAATATCCCCCCATGTTATTGTCCAAAATCAAAGGCCTTAATCTATAAGTTAAATACCCCCATTCCATGTTCCAAACTCTATGACCATAAACTATGAGTCGTTATGCTTTTCACATGAAATTTAACTATTAAGAACTCATCCTTGAAACATGATATTAAATAGTGATGCATGTCCTCGCCATAAGACGTTAAACTACATGGAACAAATCATCCTAATCACATGACAATAAATTGCCTGATCTCCCACAGAACTGCGTATGGATTGATTCCTACCTTTGCGAGATATATAGCGACACCTCAATCCTCAATCTTGGACCAGACCCCCAAAAAAAGAGAATGCCTCCATTATTCCCAATATCTACCCATATCCATAAGGGAAACCCTTTTCACTCCTATTTTCTCACATCGATTATAAGAAACATGAGCATAGGATCAATGGTTTGGATTCTCTTATGAACGAAAACTATAGAGTAACAAGGTAGACCTGGAAACCATAATTGATAGAATAAAGATCCCCCTACCCCTATGACTAAGTAAAATCGGTGTAGGGAACACTAAGAACCATGTACGGCTTGATTCCTACCCTTTCAGGATACATAGCGACACCTCGATCCTCAATCTTGGCCCAACCCCTACAAAAAAATCCCCCATCAAATTCTCTACCTCCCCACACATTCGAAGGAGTATCTATTTCAAATCCTTGTTTCTCACATCGAGTATTACTCACGTGAGCTTCAGATCAGTGGTAAGCATTCTCTTACGAAAACAAATTATATGGAGATATGGTAAACCCGACACCCATAGAAAATTAAAAAAGATTGTCCCTGCATATAGACCAAGCCAGATCTGTATAGGAAACATTCAGAACTACGAATGGCTTGATTCCTGACCTCATCGGATACGTAGTGATACCTGGATTTGGGAACCTAGAACATCTTCCATAATAAATGCTCTCAAATTTCCTTACACATCGAGCGAACATTTTTGGAGAACATTAAGTACTACGTGAGGCTTGATTCCCTGCCTCCCAGGATATGTAGTGAGGCCTAGATTTGGAATCCCAACCCAACGACCATTAAAAAAATTCATCCTTTCCCTCATACGTAGACCAGACTTGTATGGGGATTCCATGAATGTTTCTAATTTCCTGACAATGAAATATGAAATTTTTCAAGAGTTATGTGTTATACAATCCTCAGTTTTATGAGATCTGGCACATTCCCATCACTCATGAGAATTCATAAGATCATGCTTCATCCTATACATATGAGTCAATCCAATGTGGAAGAACAATTAGTCAATAGTTAATAATGGTCTAGGTATTCTTTATGTTCCCAGGAACATATTTTCTTTTTGAAAAACTCCATAACCTGGAAAAATGGATCTCCATAATCATTCAAGGCCATCTGAGACAGAAGTTCAGTGTCCCACATGTACCTTTGATTGACTATAAACATCATACCTCAGAGGCTCTGTATATGTTGCCCACAAAAATGGTCATCAATCAAAGGAAAATTCGTCCCCATGAGAGTCATCTCCTATCTCAGTATGCCCAATGGCTTCCAAGACCTATGTCATCCCTTGTCATTCAAGCTTCCCCCGGGACTATAGTTTACACCTTCTATCATCACTCATGTCTAGGGAACACAAGAACATCTTGATTTCAATTAACTCAAAACTATTAAATATCTTTATGACAACATAATAATCCTCACTACAAGAATCTAAACTACACAGTATTATGTCCTCACTACACGACATTAAACTACGAGGAAAAAATCATCATTTCTGTACGACATTAAACTACATAGCAATGGTTGAAGCCCAAAGTTCCCTTTAATGTTTTTTTTACATTCTTTGGAAATGAACCAGAATCCTTATTATCCCTTGTTTCTCACACCGATCATTTCTCATGTGAGCATAGGGATCTTAGCGACATATCCACTATGACATTATGAAAAAATAGTACATGAATTTGGTCCTAGAATCACGACCCTAAAAGGCAGGTCACGATTTCCTTTCCCTAGAGGAACCCCACATCCTGGATATAAAATGTTAAATAATTAGGTACCCCAAATATGGAATGAATTTCTGACCCAGCACGTGATTCTGATCCACTTAAGGGATACCTAATTCCATGAGTAAATCTTAGAGCAAATGTCCCTAATATGTCCGGACACACTCCTTCTATACCTTAAACTCCATGCTCTGAGTGATCTTAAATCCCCATTATCATTCAATACCATTTGAGAAGGAAGGCCAGTGTCCCACAGACACCTTTTTTGACTATACACATCATGCCCCGGTGGCTTTTCATATGTTTCGAAGAAAATTGGCCATCAATCAAAAGAAAATTCATCCCCATGATAGTCCTATCCAACCTCAGTATGGCCAATGGCTTCCAAGCCTCATTCCATACCGCCTGATTCACAAGCCCTCGAAGCCATGGTTTACATTCTTCTCCCTACACATATCCTAGATATATTTGAACATGCGAGCACGATTCATCTCTGGACCCTTTATTGCGGTTTCTAATGGTACCCCATCCATATGTGGGATGTTTATCTACATACAAAAGAATAGTGCCCCCACTCATTTTTGGTTTTCCCTAAAAAAGTTTAGTTAAAATTCCTTTTTTGGATTTCAGGTGCACCCCTTGTTGAAGGTCACATACTATTTTCTGAAAGATCCCAATCTCCATAATTTTCCATAGCCATTAGAGATGGAAGATTAGTGTCCTGCGGATACCTTTGTTTGACTATGGACATAATGACATGGAGGCTCTGCATTTGTTTCAAAAAAAAATGGTCATAAACCAAAGTAAAATTCGTCCCTAGGAGATTCCATTAATACTTCCATACAATGAAATGAGAATCATGTTCTATCACACCCCCGGACGTGGAAAACTCTTGGATGATAGCTTATATACCTGCTTTTTTCCCAATGCCCAGGACATAATAAATATTTCTAACTGAACTAACCACTCACCAACTCCTTCTCATGAATGTGAGAATTGTATGGGTACATTTGCCTATCCAAATCCGATATGAATGTACCTAATGTTTTTAGACAATACTACTTAGGCCATCCACCCACCTTGGTTCCAGACTTCAAAATAAAATAATTTTTTTTCAAATACTACCAATCCATCTGAAATAGAAGGCTAGTATCATGCAGACACTATTGTTTGACTCTGCACATCATGCCCTATAGGCTCTACATATGTTTCCCACAAAATGTCCATCAATAAATGGAAAATTCATCCCTAAGAGAGTCCTTTCCTACCTCTGTATGCCTAAAATGACTCCCAATCCTCATGCCTATCCAAACTCACAAATCTAGGGTCAATAAAAATCCATTTTCCATGTTTTAAGGATATTAGAACATTCTGTGCTAATTATCCCAAGTTGGTTCCCTCACCCAATTATGTTTGGTCAAAGTTGTTTGACCTAAAACAT
This sequence comes from Viscum album, assembly GCA_963277665.1. NCBI lineage: Eukaryota > Viridiplantae > Streptophyta > Magnoliopsida > Santalales > Viscaceae > Viscum > Viscum album. Next base: position 239,107,474 of record OY728155.1, on the reverse strand, counting down.
TAGTATTATGTTTGATTGGCAGGACAGTGGACTACCAGCAAAAAAGGCACCATACATGACATAGGGAAAATCTATAGAAGTCACCTCTAGGTAAAAGCAATGTATTATTTCATTAAAAAAATTGATCCATATAAAATACAAGAGGCATAAATCTTGTTAGGTCAAAAACCCACAAAGGTCAGCCTAATAAAAATTCAAGTTATACCCACTAAGCCTATGCCAAATAGGGTTGGGGAAAAATAGGGTAATAATGAAATAGACATAAAATTTTGTGAGGTATTCCATAAAACTTCAACAATAGTAGAACTACGCTTGGTGTGTCCCACAACTCAGGAAAAAATTAGATCCTGATTCAATTATTTCAGATTAATAGTTTCAAATCATGGTTTAAATTCATACATGATTGAGATGATGTTTATTTGATTGATTAATCAATTGATGTGATAGGAAGAGGAAAAGAATAAGCATTCAAAGGAAAATTGGTCCCATTATATTTCATAAAACTATATGGAGGGCATCCACAGGCTAGAGCTTCTCTCTATAAGCAAGATATGACCTTTACAAAATACATTCGGCAGAGTCGTAGAGTTGCATAAATGATTGGTATGACTCCTCAACGGCTTGGTGAAGCTTCAATAAATTTTTAGTCTCGTCCTCTAAAATCACTTGTAATTCCTCCATGTACAACAGGTCTTAAAGGCAGGTCCTTTCTTTCCCTTTCATTTTCCATCACCCCTCCTCAATGGAAGTTGTGGCCCTAGCCCGCTCCAGTTTAAGCCGCTCCTGTCTCTGGATTTGTTTCTCCACTTATTGATAAAGTTGCTCTATAGAAGAATATTGCTTCATGAGTTATTTTTGAAACTTTCCAACCATTCCATCGTGATTGGTAGCTTCTTCAATGAAAATTTTCCATGTAGCTTCAAGATATTCCATCGAATCCATCGTAAAAAGATGAGATTCAAGCACAACAGTTGCTTCCCGAGTAGCAAACACCTACCTTACAGTATCATAACTACATTTATAGTTAAACCCACTAAAGCCCAAGACCAAACACTGGTGGTGTAACATTGGAAATTTCATTGGAATATCATCCAATGGAGTTTGGGAGATTAATCTCCAAATGTTCATCCATGCCTTTCACTGAGTGGGACAATGATTGACTATGATTTCTCAATCGGTCAAATAATCACTTCTTAATGATGATACGTAGTCAGGAATGAAATTCACCAGATAGGGACTTGATTCGGTACCTACAGCATGGTTTGACCCTGCAACAACCTTGCCTTTGGTAATTTTGATAGATGACAAAGTAAGGGCATCTTCTGCCATTGATAAGGCTTGGGGATTTGATTCTGAGGATAGGGGAGATGTTATCAATACCAATCACCCCTGCAGAAGTACCACTATCAATAATAGATGGTGTTGTATCTTCAATCATTTTTTTGCTCCGTGGATACGTGGGAATACTGAATACCTGGGGCCATGCTTGGCTGAAACACTATACCTCAAGGCGGCCCTCAAAAGGTTGATGGTTAATATAAGGCTTGTGGGGATAGTCATTCTAGATAAGGGTACTGGTTTTAGAATCTTGGGGGAAGAAAACATAACCCCTCTCATAACAAGAAAAAAGGGCCAGATAGCCTGCTCCAACTTTTCAAGGGTCATAATATCAGCCTTCCCAATTGTGACTTACCCAGATCCACCATGAGTAGGAAGAACATTAGTCTTTGAAGTGACTCCCTCTATAAGGGAAAAAACCACTCGATCAAGATTGATTGGATCCTCGATATTCAAAGCCCCCCCAAGATCCTGCAAGGCCTGGGGCTCGCCACTGGACTTGGCCCCTGCTATAAAATCCACCATGTATCACTCTATGAGAGTTGGCTCAACACTGTCAAGTGTGTCCTCAACTTCGGTATGTCCTTCTATTGTTGGGGAAGAGATTGTTCGAGTGAGAGTAGGCACACATGAGGGGTCAGTAACACCCCGGTCTCTTTAAATGGACTTGCTTCCCTGTTTTGCTTAGATGAACAGATGATGAACCTTCCTATATCCTAAAAGAAACGAGATCTATAGATGCATGATCAGTCATCATCTGGTCACCAATAGGCCCCACGTCAAAGTACATATATGTACCAGAAAGTCAACAAGATAAGGGTACTCTATTCAATCACTATAAAAACAAACACTTACTTGTGATCCCCCTTCAAATATGCTTAAACTGGTGGGAGGCTTGATTCCATTTCTTTGCCAGTCAGGGGGGGGTAGGGTGGCTCCTTAATAAGTTCACCCAGAGGAGATGGAGTAGGAAACTCTTTAGAAGGTTCTACAACAACCTCTTACATTTGTTCTTGGGCTCGGGGGATCATTACGCAGTAGCCCCTACTACTGATGGATCGTACTCCCCAATTGACAGTACGACCAGGAGAGTAAATTGGGGAAAAATATATATCCTAAGATATTGTAGGCCCCTAAAAAATAGAAAAGGAATAAAGGAATAATATTTTAGCATCTACATAGTAAAAGAATTTAAGTCTTGAGTTTGATGATAAAACCTCTCCCTTAGGGTGTGGGAATACCTCCATCAACGCGACGCCGTCTGCCAATAATACCTATCCACAGGAGCATAAATACGCTTATCCATTTTAGTCAACTATGCAGACACCTTATCAGAATATTCATCGGCTAAAATACCAGTAGGAGCAATTTCTCTCCAAAAACCCATAACATCGGAGTGTTCCCACTGAAGAATCATCTATTTATATTCATTCTAAGTGCTTTCCCTCAATTCATCCTAGACTCTCAAATCCTCTAGAAATGTGGTCATAATTGGGGTGGTCGATGCTAAAGGGTTGGGGTAAGGAAGCAGAGCGACTATTGAGAATCACAAAAGTTTCCCGGGTGTCCCTACTAACTGAAGACCCTAAGAATAATATTTTTTATGAGGTGATGGGAGAATGTAATAAGCATTTTCTATGGCTACTGAAATAGGTAATCCAATGATGTTGTCATCCTCATCAATGGATTCTGGATGCAGTATGATAAGTAACCAATGTGAGTACTTACGATGACCACTTTAAGAGTGGATGAGGGTCTTGAGGTCCTTAAGATAGCAACTCACCCTATCTGGATCTTCATCCAAAGAAACGTCATCTGGTGATGACACATAGCCAATTCTAGTAAGGTTCGCTTCCCTAGTCTGGAGGAGATACCATAAATCGCAAGGGTACCGGTCATGGGTAGATGGATGAACTTTCAAAGGGTTGCATTGCCTCCAAGCCACTAGAAAATATCCCTCAGAAGGAATGAATGATGGACTCCTGGCAACAGCTTTGGAAACTCGTTTGGCCACCCATGAGGTCATAACCACATCTTTTACTACTTTACTTAGGGGGAAACAAGAGGGCTTCCGAGAAATTTTATCAGGCAAGAGTGTTCAACCACTCCCTTCTTCTTCTGCTTTCCCTTATCTTGGATGCCTTATAAGTTATCACAATAGGCACCACGTCAGCTAATTGTCCATCTAGATATGAATTAACCCATGCCTTAGCATAGTTCTTAGTAAGGAAGGTTATGGAATCCCTAGGATTCGGAAGTCTGGCATTGCTTTGGGTGTCCTTTTAGGTAAACATTTGCTATAGTTGATGGTCTATCATCAAATGTTTCTCCAAACGAGCACTTCTATGAGTAAGAGGGCACAAATTCTGAATGAAATTGAATTGTTGACTAAACCTGCAGGGTGAATAGACCTTGAAAATAAGCTCTCCTTTGATATGAGCATCCATGACACCTTATCACAACGAAAAGAAATAGCCTTAGTTGATGAAGTATTCAAATGCACTATTTTTAATAGTATCAGTAGGGGAATCATAATGGTGGTAAGAGAAATATTTGTAAATGTTGACACAATCCATTAAATCTTGCTCATTCTTTTCAGTTTTCTCCTCGAACTTATCCTTTGAATCCCAAGCCATCAGCATGACCCCCCTGGTGCTCAGAAGGTTCGGTCAAATGGTAGAATATGTAATTTGTATTTAATTGATGAAGGAATAACCCCCTATGTGGGATCCCATATATCCCCAAATAATTTGAAAAGATCTAGTCATTTAGTAAGGTGACCCCCCCCCCCTCGCTGATTCGATCCAATAGGCGGTAAATCAGGGAAAACACCAGGATAGCCAAATTGATACTTTTTAAAGTGTCCAACTGAGTGTCCATGATGAATGTTGAGGCTCTTACACCACCATATTCCTGCACTGGTAGGAGTCATCTACTCAGAAACATGTCCAAGAATGCTTCAAGTTGAAATAAATGATCGACATCAGGGATGACCCCTCGTCCCCATTTCTGAAAATTCCCCTCTTCCAGGGTGGGCTAGTATGTACCTACTCACCTCGAGGTGGTTTTGGTAGGACAAACCTTTGGTCCTTTAGGATCTGTCTCCAGACCCATATGCTTCACAAAAGAGTCAAACTAGTCGTCAATAGGAACATCCTGCTTTGTATAGGGAACACATTACTTCAGAAACACCTTCGCTTGAACAATAAGTTTCTTGGCTGGGGGGTCTTTCCTTGTCATCCCAAATAGAGGAGGAAGTAATAAATTCATCATATGTGTCCCCAACGATAGGGACTCTTGAAATCAGTCAGATCTCCCATAGACAGATGTCAACCTCCCCATTAGTCCAATGTAAAGTGTTGGTATCTAGAATCCACCTGCTTATAAGCTATGAAATAATGGAAGTTGGACAATGGGTGTATGTATGAAAAACCCAAGAGGCCTCGTATAGTCCAACAGTCTGTAACTCAGTTCGGATATCATCACAGCTCTGGAAAACCCAAAATGACCACCCCCAGTCCAAGATGAATGATCCCCTAGGGTGAAGATCATGCTGGAATGACCAATCGTGTTGCTCATTTGTTATAGCCTTCCCCACAATGCTCTGGTAATAATTGACCATTTGGTCAGGCTTCTACTACACCCCCTATAAAATTTGAGGTGCATTGTTCACAAAAGACCCGAAAGTAGTATCCCTTTGAAGGTACCTCCCCTTAGAAGAAATCAGTGCCTTCGATATAGAGGTATTAATTATCCATGGGATACGCTGATCGGTCAGATTTGGCTTTGGTATTGTTGTGTCAGATAATAGAACAAACTCGTATGAAAGGAGCCTGACTGAAGCCGGGTACTCCCATTAGCCTGTACTAAGAAGATTCTCTAGAGATTGGTGAAATGGGAGGACCAAAATTTTGTCGTTAACCAAAGCCTCCATGTTCTTCGATATTTTTTCAATAGTAGAAAGAGGGACAGTAATGATAGACTCAGAAGAAGTAGAGACGTTAGTAGTAACCTATGAATTAGTCGTTGTAACCTACATAAGAAGATCCAGATTCTAAAAAAAGTCATTCCAATAAAAAAATGGATAAAGGTTAAGGAATAATTGCTAAAAGACTCCAAATATGTCCATATAATATTCCACGTACTGTTTCCACAAACAGTATGCAGAAGGCACAATCTGTGTATTGCATAGTGTGCGGAAGTAACCCCCACCTAAAGCTATGGTACGTGGATGCATTTCACCACGTACAACCACGGAATGCAAACCATCCATGAGGTGTTGGCCTACTGATCATTGATCAGGTAACAAAAAGGTTCATGGGAGGTGCATATCATGAACCATATCCTTGATGATGTTCATATTCTGAGTTTCGGATTAAATTTTATTTTCAAAGTGTTAGTTCATAATGTTCTGTTTGCCGATCCAAGTTCTGTATGCGGACACACCAGCTTCGTATAATCCTCCTAAACAAAATCCATATTTTAGTCCTAAAATCCATCAATGTTATCCATGAAGACTAAAAAATTGTACATGGACAGAGAAATGGAATGATAATTGGTTCTCGTTAAGTACGAAGCGGTTCGTGAATAGTATTTTCACTGGGAGCATGGTACACAAAAGTAGAGGAAGTTGGGGAAGTTGACATCACCTTTCTCCATCAAAAATGATAAAATGAGAATGAAATGGGCCCCTATATATATGTGTGGTACCATATTATTTGGATCATCTTCTCTACCATGAACCATTTCAGTCCAGTACAACTTCTACATTATAATATCCCTCTTTCTGTTCCAAACATACCCCATTCCAATGGTGGGAACTTTTAGGCTCCTAAAAATTCCACCAAAGGATGAAAATACTCCTACAATCACTTTATAGAAGGAAGAAAGTATTTCAACAAGACTAGCAAGGTGAATGGACTCAAATAATGTTGAAAATTCCATAAGAAACATGAAGAAATTAAAATTTTAAAAGCATTTAATGTGGCCCATGTACCATCACTGGGAAAGTTATGTGAACTAGTTGGATCGTGATCCACCAAGTATGTGTAACGATCCGTAAACCGCTGGCCCATGGAGTGATGGACAGTGAACAAGGTGTACTGTGAACTGCGTCACCGGAGGAATCATAAACATGAAATCCATCTGCATACAGTCTTTGAAACTTATCAGTTCCCAGATGAAGTGAACCATAAGGTTTCTAAAAACCACTATTGCGAACTGAATCCTCGACAAACCCTGGATTGGCCGAGTCCTTCGTGGGTCAGGATATCTCTTCACGGGTCTCTGAAAATGGTGTCACGTTCCCAAAAGATACAACTGACCCAATGCTCTATAAATGGAGAATAGTAGAATGATGAAGGAGGGATGATGAAAGATTGAAGGGGACTCTGAGGTTGGAAGAAAATGTTCGAAGAAGATTCTGGCTTCAGTCTAGATTCATCTCTAGAGCCCAAATCACAAAGCACTCTCTCCATAGGTACAGCAATCCATGAACCATAAAATGCGAGAATTTAATAATAATAATAATAATAATAATAGAATAGTGAACATAATTGGTGATCCACAAACCCCATAATTCTTGTGGATGAATTCCCTAGGAAAGATAGTCCCCAGAACCACCCATCAATTTGGTGCTCTGCATAGTGTACTGCTACACAGACTGAACCCAGCATCACGTACTGCATCAGTACATGGATAGAACCCAAAGATGAATGATGGGTTTCATACCACTATGGTACACGATGATCTATACCCATGGTCACATACCATGTTAATATATGGACGACACCTCTTCTTGCACAGCACTACAGTATGCAGAGCCTACCACATCCCGAATAAGAAACTAGTATGCAGAATGGGGTATTTTAGAGTATTATTTCCTCCTGTTCCAACCTCACCCATCCATTACCGTCCAATCCTCCATAATTCCCCTTTGAACCAATCCTCCGGAATTATGCCAAAGCCTCCTCCAAAGTCATTGGACCCATATGATCAGGCCATTAGGGGCATCAACATGCCCCTTTGAGTCCTCATACCCTTTGTAAGCAGAGTCACGAAGGTTATCCTCATAATGGTTTGGGATTCACAAATGCCTATGGGTATACATTCCCATGGTAACCCAGATTCCAAACATTGGATTCCAACGTGAAGCACCCCATTATAGTGATTAGTGGTGATCACTTTCTATTCTGTTCAACGAGGAATAGTGATCAGTCAAATGAGTTATGTTCGCTTCAAATTTGATGAGGAAGAAACTCATCCCCTTTCCTAGAACATATCTGGGGGCCCTCCCACTGAGGTAAGTCCCCAATAATCTAAGTCCAGGCCGTATGAACTTCAGTGTCATTTCACATTGAAGAGTACATTGCTTTTTCCCCCACCTATGGTTTCCCCAGCCTCTTCCGCCATGGGCTCTCCCTCACCCACCAACGGGAGAGAAAGAATGTTCTTTGTTTAATCTTTTAAATACTCTTGTTTCTCACACTGATCATGACTCATGTGGGCTTATATATCTGTGAGGATTACAAAATCCACATGAATCTCTACTATGAGAACTATGATTCCTTACCAAATACGGATAAGTAGGATGCCTACCAGAAAGCCTGAGATCAAAAGGGTTCCCTCCCATAAAGGGTCCACCCTATCATGTATCCTTAAATTAAAAGCTCCCATGAGTAATACCTAACATATCTAAACTATGAGAAATCTAGTTCTTGATCAATCTATGATAAGTAGGATGCCTGCCTGAAGGCCCAAGCTCAAAAGGGTTCCCATCCAAAAGGGTTCACCAAATCGTTTTTCCCTCAAATAGGAAGCTTCCACGTGTAATCCCCACAAAATTTTCAATATGAGAAAACTGATTCATCATAAAAACAAGATACGTAGGACACCTACTGAAAGGCTCGATCTCAAAAGGTTGCCTATCCAAAATGGTCCACCCAATCATGCCCCCTCAAGGGGAAACTTCCATGTGTAATCCCTAACCAATTTGAACTACGTGGGATCTGATTCCTCTCTTGAGGATATGTGGGAAACCCATATTATGGGTACAATTAGAAAATTAATTCACCTTGCATCCTCCCTAGATAAAGTTAAAATCCATAGAAACTTATTATATGGCTCAAGTCAGCATCACCTCTGTAGCGTCAAATATATGTATGCCTATGACGATCTTGAAAATAAAGGGTAGCCCATGGAAACACTCATTGGTAATGAACCAAGGATTCAAAAACATATGAACATGACTTAAATCTTTAAGAGAGTCACATAACAGACAATAATCTTCCCCTTGAAGGGTGCAGTGAGTCTAACTTCCCATCCTCTCTACCAATGGAGTCCTTAAGTGTCATTGGTTGAATCATCAATCAACGAGCACCTTCCTTTAGAAAGAAGGTCGATGAATCATGGATTCAAGGGTCATTGGTCATTCCTGGCTCCATGAATGAACCCATTGGAGACCATCTGAGGAATTTTTATCAGAGGAGGAAAAATTGTGCAAGTACTTGACCCCATGCAATCGCCCGCTGGGACTGACTGACTGTGGCATCTCCTTCGCAATACGAAAGGGGATATTTTTTTTTTGTCCCCAGAGGGTCGAATCCAACCTTTATTATTGGATAATGATGCAGAATGGGTCGAAACAAAAGGAATTGTGAAGTTGATAGGAAACTGTCTCCAGAACAATAAATGGGTGATGATCCTCATTTTACCATTTCCGCACCACATGAAATGCACCACCTCATAGGTGGAACAATCATAGTGGAATGCGTCTTGATTAGGAATCAATTCGTCATTTTTTTCTTGTCATAACATCATCGTACATCACTCAACACACATAATATAATGTTTAAAAACTACACATATCATAAAACACCAATGTACAAACAATACATCACAAATAAAATAAAGAAAAGGGAAAACATAGAATAACTATGGGTATTGGGCACACATCATCATATCACACTCCCAAGTACAATCCAATAAGAGACCATACCTCTGTAGTACATGAACTATGGGAATGGTTCATCCTCACAACACCTTCTCTCGATGATCATAGATCTCCACTGGATGCTTCATGAATGGTGCATCGTTCTAAATATCTACCTCTCCCTAGTCAATGACATGGGGGTCATCGTGCCAGTAAAGATGGAGCTGAGAGAGATGAAAAACATCATGGATCCTTCCCAGCCTTGGTGGAAACACCAACCAATATTACACCCCACCAAATTGCTCGAACACCTTGAAAGGTCCTTGAAATATGGGCGAGAGATTAATCCCCATCTGAAATCTCCACTGCCCACATTGAGGGGAAACATTCAAGACCCCATGGTCCCCAACATTGAACTCTATGTGCCTCCTCATGCGATCAGTATAATACTTATTCCAGTCTTGTGATACTTCCAAACTCTCTTTGACCAACTTCAAATTTTCTATTGTTATCTCCATCACCTCAGAACGAAGAACTAATTCCTCCCCAACCTTAGTACAACACAACAGATAATTACATGACCTATCATAAAAATACTCAAACAGATCCATTATAATAGAAGAATGATAGATATTATTATAAGAAAAATAAACCAAGTGGAGGTGTTGTTACCATGATCGGATGAAGTCCAAGACACATGCCCACTATAACACCCCTGCTCTTTATTACAAACTTAAACATGATTTATTACATAAACAATCACTTAAGAGAAATGTAAGGATTGAGAGGTATAGTTCCTTGGAAAATTAGAAACATTATATAACAAATTAGAACATAAAGGAAAACATCTTTATTGAAAACTTGTTTCACATGACCACAACATCCCTTCATACTTAGCATTGCATGAGATAACGTGAAGAAATTTATAAGAAATGGGTGAGCTATAAATACCAGTATGTGAGTAAAAAATGTATAACACGAAGAATACAATACATGTTAGATAATAGGCATAACAATGGATCATAATAGAAACATGAACATAAAGGCATGATATAACATGATTATCATAACATGGAAATGTCGCAACAACATTTAATATGATATTTGAATGATCCAAGTCTCATTGCACATGGATCAAGAGTAAACCCTCATTTCACTTTAAGTATCAGGATACTAATCTTTACCCAATTTATTGGATTTCTATTAGGTAACACCCTTTATAAACATTTCATTTCATGTATAAGTGTTCCTCATAGATCATACAACATCGATTTATTAAAAATCATAATTTATTCCACGAATAAGATATGTGGAATACATAAATGTAAGTCCTTAAATAACAATAACATGTTCATAAAGGTGAATACCCAAGATATAAAAATGGTTATGGTATTAACTTACATGATGATTTTTTCATGGAAATTTTGGTGTAACTTCGACATCATAACGACATCAAATAGAAATCATAAAATGGTTTGAGGAGAGAGAAAGGTTTCTCTCATCATTTATACATGAAATGGATAGTAAGGGGGTCATGGAATATAATATCCCAACATATGTAATGAAATTTAGATGAAAAATATAAAATAATTTGTTTAACATAAATGAGGAGAGAGAAATCAGTTACGGAATTCCAGCATGGTAATGGGTGTACATGGGAGGTATTAATGTGAGAGAGAGGGGTCTATCATCATTCAAACATAAATAGGGAAGTATAGGGGACGTGATAAATCATACCCCAAAATTTTTAATTTAAAATAAAATTCATAACAATATAACTAAACTTGGACATAAATAAGAAACGAAGGAGAGTGAGGATCACTTACTTGGATGTGTGATCCCAAAGGCCTAGGAGAGGCTTGAGAGTGGCTTCTAGGGTGCTTGGTGTGAATTGGGAGGATTATAGATATAGGAGGTAAGGGTTTGTTTGAGATGAAAAGGTTTTGATTGATGATTAATGGGATATTGAGTGGGTTTATTTAGGAAAGGAAAGGGAATTCTTAATTATGTATATTTTGGACACTACACATTAAACTAATCAAAACCACAAACCATCCCATGGTTTTTGAAAATGGTTTTTTTCCAAAGGGGAGTGGAAAAAACTTTTATAATGGAAATGGCCTAAATTATTAAAATATTAGTCTTTCTTATGTAGAGGTGAGTCAAACTCTCAAGGAAATCATTTTAAAAAGTTAGAATATTTTATAAGTCTTGGAGGGTCCACTAAGGAATCATAAAATTAATCAAACAAATCTAAAATCACATTATATTCAAGGTAAAACATATATTTTCTGAAAACCCATTTTATTGTATTTTATTACATCACTATTGGGTCATTATGATGTCATAAAACATAATATATATTTAAACTGTATTTAATTTTTACCCAAAAATTCGACTTTCTCAGAAAATTATGAAAAACTAACCATTAGATAATTTTGACATCCTGAATCCAAAATAATATTGATTTTATTTAAATAATTTTTTAAATATATGAATTTCAATTTTAAAATGAATACTGACATTTATATAAAATTCATGGGTTTTGAAAAAAATTGTTTTCAAAATGTATTAAAAATTTCAATTGTATACATAAAAAACTATACGATCATTTATATTTAACAAAAATTAATTTAGTTAAAATATTTTATTAAAATATTAATTAATTCAAAAAAATCAATTAGTTCATCAAAATATATTCTTAATTGAATATAAACAAAAAATATTATATGTTCTTTAAAACCCATTTACAAAGTAACAATAATAAAATGAATATATATTCATTATTCTATAAAAAATTAATTCACAAAATAATAGTGCTAGGGTCTTGTTACATAACCCCTTATAACACACGAATAAGACCTAAGGTTAAGGTGTGCGATGGTGATAGACTATTGGGGTGGATTGGATAACATCGCTCGGGTGGTAATCTCTATTAACTTCCCCTTATCCTGTAGGTGATTCTGTTCAAGCTTAATCAGTTGAGTCTTAGCTTGGGCTTGGTCAAGATAGAATCCCAATGATGCTACATACTTTCTAAGCTCTGACAAATCACCTTTGTATGGAGCTATTCTACTGGATGAGGCCATAGCATCCTTCTTCTGAGTAAATTGGATTTTTTAAAGCCATATATTTATACTAATCATGTGATCATTGTTCAAGGACTATATTAGAAATAGTAATAATTATTAGTGGTATTTTAAAAACCAAAAACATAAAACCAAGGAATTGAATATGTCTTATATTACCATTTTACATAATAATACATTTATTCATATCAAGAGTAATTTTCATTAATAAAAGTTTGGGTCGTTACAATCTTACCCCCTTAAGAAATTTCTCCTTTGAAATTTCCTTTTACCACACTAAAACAGATGAGGGTAACTCTACTTTATCACATCCTATGATTTCCACACTTCTTCTCCAAACTTGAGGTTTTTTCACAACACCTTGATGAGGGGCATTGTCTTATTTCATAAAATGTTTTCCCTAAAATCTATGATCTTCAATGGATTATCATAATATGATAGGTCATTATCCATTGGTAACAACTCTAGTTTGAGTACATATGTTGGGTCAGTTATTTACTTCCTCAATATTGATACATGGAATACATCATGTACTTAAGATAGGTTCGGTTGGAGTGCTAGTCAATAGGACACTACTCTAGAGAGATCAAGGATATCAAAATGGTTAATGTAACATGGAATATGCTTTCCCTTCTTCACAAATCTCATAACTCTATTCCATGATGATATGTGGAGGAATACCATGTCTCCAACATCAAACTATTGGTATCGTCGATGATTATCATCATAGCTCTTTTTTCGACTCCAAGAATCTTTAATGTGCTGATGGATGGTCTTAACCTTACCTTCCATTTCTTCTACCATTTTTGGACCTATGATTTTTCACTCACCAACTCCATTCCAACGTTTCGATGTTCTTATCCTCTTCCCATAAAGAGATTCATAAGGAGCCATTTCTATTCTTGAGTGGAAACAATTGTTGTAGGAGAACTCAACCAGAGGAATATGTTGATCCCATTATCCTTTGAAGTCCATTGAGAATGATATGAACATATCATCAAGTGTTTGGATATTCTACAATGATTGGCCTTCAGTTTGAGGATGATAAGAGGTATGGAAGTTCAACTCAGTATTTCAAGAATGTCAAAGACTCTTCCATAACTTATAGGAGAATCTTAGATCACGATCGGATATAATAGATAGTGGTACTCCATGCATATTGACCACTCTCTAATGTATATTCGTGCTAGTTGATCCAATGATAAATCCTCCCAAATTGAAATTAATTGTGTAGTCTTTGTAAGATGATCCACAACAAACTATTTAGAATTGTTTCCATTTTATTTCTTCAGAAGTCTAGTGAAACATCACGTGGTGATGTCTTCCCATTTCCATGTTTGTATGGGTAATGGATTCATCATCCCCTTAAACTTCTACCTCTCAGCCTTCACTTGTTGACATACCAGTTACTTGGATGTATACTCCGCAATCTCCTTCTTCACATTATCCACCAATAATCTCTCAAAGATCTCAATCCTTCTTTGCATTTCCAAGGTGAATGGAGAAATTCAAACTATGTGCTTCATCCAAAAGTTCATTATTTTACACCAGATTTGATGGAACACATTTTCATGACCCAAATCTCACAATTCCTTCTTCATTAACAATGAAATCCAAGGATTTCTATTTTCTAATAGTTTACACTTTTTTATGAATTCCCACATCATGATTTTTAGAATTCTTTATCCTTTCCAAAATAGATGGTTGAGTAATCATTTTTGAAAGGATCGTTGATATTCTCTTCTTTATGATTCTCATGTCCATCTTCATCAAATCTAATAAGATTGGATTCTTTTTAATTCTCATCAGTTATAGAATCGCTTAGTCCTTTTTACTTAGAGAATTCGTCCACTTGTTTGCTTTCCCTAGGTGGTAATGGATTGAGAAGTCATAGTCTTTGATCAGGCTCTAACCATATTTTTTGGTGCATGTTAATCTCTTTCTGTGTGAATATATACATAAGGTTTTTGTGATCCTTAAATATTTCATACTTCTCCCTAAAGAGGTAATGCCTCCAAAATTTCAAAGAAAAGATTACTAAAGCCAACTATAGATCATTTGTGGGATTGTTTTTCTCATGAACATTCAATTTCCTTGAATAATAGGCAATGAAGTTTTCATTTTTCATTAACACACAACCCAAGCCCTTCTTCAAAGAATCACTAAATACCATGAAAAGCTCTCCACTTGTAGGCAGTGTGAGCACAAGCGCAGTGATAAGAATCCCTTTCCACTAATTGAAGATCTCTTCTCATTCATCACTCCAAGAAAACATGACTCCCTTATGAGTTAGATTGGTAAGAGGGTTTTACAATTGGGGGAAATTTTTCAAAAATCAGCAATATTAACCAGCTAAGCCCAGGAAGCTATGAATATTTGTTACCAATGTTGGCCTTGACCATCCCTCAATTGTAGCTATCATGGAGGGATCCATAGATATCGCATTTCTTGTGGTGATATGACACAAGAATGAGACTTCCTTCAACTATAACTAACACTTTATGTACATTACAAAGAGATTATCCTTTCACAAGGTCTCTAGTATAGTTCTTAGATAATCTTCATAATCTTCCTTGGTTTTTGATTATATTAGAATATCATCTACAAATACTACCAAAACATTGTCGAGGTAATTTTTAAAGACTTTATTCATAAATTACATGAAGATCTATGGGGAATTAATGTGTCCAAAAGGAATTAATATGAATTCATAGTGCCTGTACCTTGTACGAAAAGTAGTCTTGGGGATATCCTCCTTTTTCACACTTACATGGTAATATCCTGACCGTAGATCCACATTGGAGAAGTATTGTGCTCCACGTAGCTGATCGAACAATTCATCAATTCTTGGAAGATGATACTTTTTCTATATCATTATTTAGATAAGATCGTGATAATCAATGAAAATGGGCATTGACCTATCCTTATTCTTGACGAAGAGGACTAGTGCACCCCATGGTGAAGCACTTGAGTGTATAAACCCATTATCCAGATTCTCATGTATTTGTATCTTTAACTCCTCTAAGTACACAACAACCATTCTATATAGATTCGTGGATATTGGAAATTCCCTAGGTATAATATCAAATTAGAATTAAGCATCACTTATAATAAGAAGGCTGAGAAACTCATTTGGACAAAATCCATCAAATTCCCTCACTATTGGCATGCCTTAATGGATGGTTCCTTTCTTAAACTCAATCCTATGATAATTATATGTGTTCTCAATGGGCAGTAATATCCTTGGTTGGGATTATGCTTCTATGGAATATTTATCCTCCTCTTTGCATTTGTAATGAATCGGAGGTCGATTCACCATACAGATAGTGATTTCCATCTCACAGAAATTTATGTTCACTCTATATAGGGAAAGCCAATCCATGAAAACCATCTTAGTAATGCATATAGATTCAAGTGGGGCTAAATTGAAAATTTTATAACATATAAAATATTCTCTTTGAAATGTTTTTAGTTTATATAGACCTATGTAAATTCATTATAATCTAATGAAAACCATCTTAGTAATGCATTTGATAAAATTAAATAATTTAAATAGAGAATATAATATTAAATAAATATTAACAACTGGATTTAGGAAAAATATAAAAAATACAATGTATTAAATATTTTAACGGGGTTTGAATCAATTAGTCTATAATTCCCCAAAAAGATTTTATTTATTAATGTAAATAAGTTTTTTATCTTTAAAATCCCTTTGTTTTTAACCAAAATTGGGTGGATGATCATAATAATGATCTAGAAGCACATTAGGAACTGAAATGGAATCTCTTCAATAAAAATGTTGGATGAAACAATTTATTATTGCAAATCCAATGAATGTAAATTTTATATTCTAATTTAAAACATATTATTTTCAATAGATTTCTTCACACACATCACCCAAAAAACGAACCCAAAGGCATTATATAACCATTAATATATACCCATAAAATCAAAGATAAAATGTAAGGGTAACCTTATTATCATATATATATATATATAGAAATAAATATAATGGACCTTATTATTACTAAGGCATTGATTAAAATTTAATTAGTATAGCTAAATAACTCATACGACCGATTAATGATTTGAAATGTAACCATTCTTAAATTTTCTTTTACTCACATTATTTCAGGACAAAAATTTTTTATAAATGAATGATATAATTGATAGGAATAATTTAATTATACTGAATTTTATTATTAATTGATTCAAAATAAAAACTAGGAGTAGTAAATATTTTTAGAAGATTTTTTTCATATGAAAATAGTTTTCATTATTATTTTTATCTTTTAATTAAAAATATTTATTCTCAAATTTTAGATTTTGAATTTGAAAAAAAAATCATATTTAGATTAATCATCTCAATGTTATGTTAATATTAGTATTTTTATCTTCATAAAGGGATGATTTATTGGTGAATAGTGAGTAAGCATGTTTTTATTTTTTTAAAATGGAATGAATTTTTCAATTTATAATCAAGAAAATGATGTTTAAAAAACATTTATTTTAAAAAATATTTATTTTTGGAGGAATAAAAAAATTTAAATACTTTTATTGGATTAAAAAACAAATTTTAAACATTCTATAAACATAAGTAATATTTTTCAATAAAAGAAATTGTTTTTGATATTCCAAATTTATTAAAAATTATTTTATTAGATTTAACTTATAGATAATTTTAAATTTTTAATAATTATTATTTCATATTATAAACCATTTTATGCCATTAAGTCAAAATACATTTATAATTTTATCGTACAAATATATTTTATTCTTTAAATTACACTTTAAAAAAACAATATATTTTTACACTTTACATGCGCTATTGTTAAAATTGATTTTTTATACACATAGAAATGTTATCTAATAATATGGTTTTCAAATTTTGAATTTTTAGGAAAAAATTATTTTATAAGGTTTATTTTATATTTATATATTATATTTATATTACGTAGGAAAAAATTAGTTACCATGGTAATATCAAAAATGATAAAATTACAAATTCTACAACTAAAAAACATAAAAACATGTAATATTATTGATTGAAAATGAACGGTTGAGGTATTAGTGGCCTTGAATAATCCCCAATCCATTAGCATAAATTTTTGAGTCATCCTAGCATGTGAAAAAAATATCTCTTTATATAAATTTAAATTATTTACAAAACTTTTATTCTCTCCACTTATAAAATGAACTTCTCACCACCCCATCTAAACCTCATATTGAATTAATATTCTTCTTTAATATCT
Organism: Viscum album; assembly: GCA_963277665.1. NCBI lineage: Eukaryota > Viridiplantae > Streptophyta > Magnoliopsida > Santalales > Viscaceae > Viscum > Viscum album. Next base: position 239,089,862 of record OY728155.1, on the reverse strand, counting down.
ACCCTTTTCTTTCCCCTATAATTTTATTTATCTTTACTAAGACTATTTTAGCAATATATTTTATTCATAACTCTAATTCCAAGGGGACTTCAAAGGGAAAGCCCAAGTCTACAACATGAGTAATTTTTTCCGAACTTCAATAATTTTCATTTTCACTTTCCCAAAACTAATTTTATAATTACTATATATAACATCATGATATTTAATATTTTATTTTATTATTATATAATATTAATAATTAACCATTATTTCCCATTTCCTATTCGTAAAAATTAATCAATCATTCATGACGTGTGAGGATTATTGCCACCATGAAGTTGTAAAATTTATTTCTCATCAAAGCATTCCTTCACTGGTTATAAGTGTTAAATTAAAAAATAATTCTGTCATAAACTATATAATTATTATGAATATATTTATTTTAATACACCTTCTTTCAAAAAAAATCTATGAAATTAGAACATTAATTGTGTGTTGGGGAGACTACAGCCACTATAATGGAATATATATTTTTTCATCTAGTTTATTTGTTTACTATTATGACATAATAAAATATGATTGTCTACCTAAAAAATATCTAAATAATTTCATTAAAATTAAATAATAATGATATTATGTGAAATTAATCCTCATTCATAATAATATTTAACTATTATTTATGGTATGTTCAAGATTGGTTTGGGAAAACCATATACTTGAACAATGATATAAACTAATAATATGGAAACCCATCAGAACTTAATTAATGATAATATATTATAAAAAAAGGGAAATTAATATTTTCTTTTTCTTTTTTATTGTTATTATTAATTTTAATCTTATTAATTAATACACCAATGTTATCTCATGAAAAATAATTAAAACAAGCTCATCATCAATTTCATCATTAAATATTGATATAAGAAACTTGAAAAATGATATTACAACATTATAAATAATAATTATAATCCAATTTCATTTCCTTTTATGATAAAATAATTATGAACTTTGGAAAATAATGAAGAAAAAACATGCTACTATGAATCTAGTTCAAAAAGACCAAGACTATTAAGACATTATATTGAAATTAGAAAATAATAAAATAATATTTATATAGAAATAAATTAATTGAAATTTCTAAAATTAATAAATACATAAAAAAGGTTCTAAAATAGGTTATTAAGATATTCATTTTTGTTATAGATGAGAATAATGAACCATATTCGATTTTATGAATTATGGTATGAGATTATGATCTAAATTTTCAGCCCTATATATTTTTTATCATTATATACCATGATTTATTTTTTATGGTCTATATAATACCCCTTTAATATTTTATATCATTATCATATCATAATTATTGGTATTTAATTTCTCATTTTAAATTCAATCCTTCAAGTGGTTTTCATTCGAATGATTCTAAAGTCATAAGTGTTATTTGTCACTAATTTCAATTCTAGGAGATATGTTAGATATTTAAAAACTTAATTTATTTTAAATGTTATATTCAAGTCCCAATTTACATCATTTTTACAAAATTTACATCATTTTGATATATTTATATTTCTTGAACTAACTCTCATGTTATTTTGATTCTTAGGTTACAATTACACTGGGGATTTTTTCATCTCAATTTTTCTTAATTGAGATTTTATTCATACTCAACAATTGTTTCCCTTTTTTGGTTTATATATTTGTTATGAGTTTCAATTTAAATACTATCATAATATTTTATTTTTTGTTATTGATATTTCATAAATCAATAACTTTCATTTTCTTACAAAATCATCCACGATTATATTCCTAATTGTTTATACAATTCATTTCACTTGTCAAAACTATATATTTCCTTCCTTTGATTAAAGGGTGTTCACAATGATGTGTTGTATCATTTAATTAGATAAATTAACAAATTAATAATATAACCCTTCCTCTATATGGTTTTGGTTTCATGAATTATTACTTATAAATTTATTAAATTTATTGAGCGGGGAAATATTAAAAAAATTATAATTATTATTACAACACAAATATTTGATAATTATTAAGTGATACTGGTTATTTATAGTATAAATTATTCATTTCATCCGAGTATGAATTCATTTTAATTAATTTGTAAAGGATGGTTACCACAACATCCCCTTGATTCATCAATAACTGTCATTTATAAAACATGCTTGGTTATTTTTATGTATGCCTCCAAATATTTTTTTCTGGACATAGGGCATGAATGATAAGATCATTATGTCTAAGGGAATGATTCCATGTATTGGGGAATGAAATTCGTTATATGGAATTATGCATTTAATCTCAAAAGAATCCATTATTTTTATCCAATTGATCTTTTCATTTCTATTTTTATCCATGTGTATATTATGCTTTTACATTCACTCCATTATGGAATTGATATTTGTATCGGTTACTATCATATTATTTACCCTCATATTTTTCTAACATATGACCATGGATTATTATATCTTACGTTTACCCATACATAGAATCTAATCTCACCTTTTTTTATGTTTACATTAACCTAGGTTGTGTAGAAATTAATTAAATTTGATATGATTTACGGAATATCTTGAATGGATAATTTATTAGAGATGCTGAAGACTTATTATAGATTAAGTTTTTCATTAATTCTATAAAAAATCCATTAATTGATAATTAAATGGGATTTGTTAGTCTTTTATTTTTCTAGGTTATTTAAAACTATAAAGCTAAAAGTTCTTGGAAATGTATATAATGAAATATTTTCCTAATGTAATTTAATTATTGGATAATTATGTTAGACAATATACAGTTAGTATCAAATTTGTTATGTAAAATTTTAGTTTTCATAATTAGATCTAGAGTTACGAATCTAGGGAATTTTAGTTTGTAATAGAGAATGATTTATATAAAATTTTAGTTTATGATTTTAGTTAAGGATTGTTTAAGGGATAAACATTTGTGGTGGATCATATTTTAAATGGTATAAATAACGATTTATGTTATTTAAGGTAATATCTAATATTTTATTAATTTGAATAAAATAATATTTCTAAAAATCCCAGGGATAAGTCTAAATGAGAATTATAAGTATTGGATGACACCCAGAAGTTATCCTAATTTAGACATAGTGTAGTTATTTATGTAATTATATACATTTATGGATATAAGAATGTGGATTTTGTTGTGTAATAGATGAACCTTTGGGTAATCACATGAAAAGGGTTGGTTGAGCACTGACTCAATGTACACATTAGTTCATAACAAAAAATACAAATATTACATACCTACCTACTCACACATTGGGGTTATGTGTTGGAAAATTAAATTATTTTTATCAGAAATTATGAAAGAGCTATTATGTTAAATAATTATTTTATGGAATATGAGAGAACCTAACAAAAAGAAACCAAGATTTAACTATGAATGATTTAGGTTGATCTAAAAAATAATGTAATAATTTAAAATGGTTGGACATTATGAATATGTTCTTCTCATGTAATTTTTATAAAATAATTATCTTAATGTTTTCATCACTCACATTATCACATTTTGGATTTAGTAATAGTTGAATCTTGAAGGATCCAAATAAACAATAGATACCATGAACATTTGAGAGATTGTAAAAATTACAAACCTAATGAGATAAGAGTTTGAGTGAGAAATATTATTATTATGAAAACCCATCTATGAATAATTATAATTAATTTTTTAAAATTAGTAGAGTTTCTAATAACACCATAAATGAGAAGGAGATAGACTCATATAAGTCCAGGTGATGGAAATAATGAATGCAAGAATATTTAATTTCATTTGTGAAAAAATGCTGTAATAATCACAAATGGAAATTCCTCAATGGAACTATATGATGATTCAAGTGTTGAAAAGGAGGATATTGAGATTTCTTCCATGTAATTATGAAGATGTATGTTAACATGATGGAAGTAAATGATGTGTATCATAGTCATGGAATAATACTTAGGAAAAAAACTAAATTAAAATTATATATTAAGTTATGTATATCATTTAGATGCCCTTAACCCAATTATTTTGTAAGTGATAATTAAAATCATGTTGATGAAATTTACTTATTGGGTGGCAGAATGTACCATCCATGGATTTAAATTATATATTTTCCATTAAAATAAATTCTTTTTAATATATTTCTTTGCTTGAAACACCACAAAAACCATGGAACATTATATAAAAATTAGGATGTATCCATAGAATTGGATAGTAAACATTTATATAACTGAAATATGAGATAAATGTGGAAATAAAAATAATGTTCATTATTAATACCAAGGCATTGATAAAAAATAAATTAGAATAGTTAAATAACAAATAAGGCTAATTTTATGATTTTAAATGACACCATTCTAAAAAAATTAAAATATCTTTCTTTGAGGATACATTATAAATTATGGATAAAATATATTAATTATAAAAATAATATGTTTCCACAAAATTTTATTATTGTTTGATAAGAAATATTAAAATTAAATGATAATATTTTAAAACATAATTTTCCAATGAAAATAGTTTCTATTATATTTTTATCATCTTATAAAAATGTTAAATTCTAAAATTTGTGAAATTTAATTTGAAAAAAAATAAATTAAATTTCTATATTCATCTTATCGATATTTTATTAAGATGACTTTATTACATTTTTTTGAAATATTTTATTTATATTTGAATAGCGTAAAATAGAGGTTTTAACAAAAATATAAATGTTAGGGCATTATTATTATATAATAAATATATATAAGTTTATAATACCTTGTAATTGATTATAGATGTATCTATTGAGTAAATATAAAGATTTTGAAATACAATAATTATTTTATCAAAACCATGTTTAATAATTTATTATCATTTGTACTATTTTCCAATAAAAGAAAATGTTTTTGATCATTCATTTTTATTTAATATTATAATAGTAAAATTGGTATTTTTAATACTTCAACTAATACATGAATTATATTTTTTTATAAAGAATTTTTTTTTCCAAAAAAGGTATAAAATTTAAAATCTTATCTTATATCTAAATTTTATTCTTTCAAATACACATTCTCTATAAACTTTTTTTACATGTTATAGGTGTTAATTTTAAACATGATTTTTCAGGCACATAGTGATTTTATCTGATAAAATCGATTTAAAATATGCAATAAGTGGATCTAATTATGTAATATTATATTTTTTAGTTTTAGTAATTAAACTTTAATAACATAGTATAACATTAGTTTCCATAGTAGATGAAAAAATGGTAAAAGTGAAAATTCCAAGAGTAATATATTGAAAACATGTGAGAAACATTAATAAAAGTGAATCGTTGAGGATTATTTCTCCTTATATCATACCCAAACTCATTAATATATATTTTATAATCTTTTAAACTTGTTAATTATGTTCTCTCTTTATATTGATTTGAAATATCTACCAAAATTCAAATCAAAATACATTGAAAAGGGGACTCTAAACACCCTTCAGGACCAATCAATGAATTTAGTTTACATATAAATAACATTCAATTTTCAATAACATATATAAAAATTCCTTTTACTTTTTCATATAGTCACATAATTTAGTCACAAGTCTTCTATTTCAATTGTGTCTTCTAGTAGAATGCTTAAGTCTTCAACGTGAGTACAGTTTTTCTAACTTTTTATCATGTCATTAATAATTTCCAATATATTATTTTATAGTTATTATATAATAACATTAGTATTTTTTAAAAAATAATTTTAAAAATATTATGAGATAACTATAAACCACTTTTCCACCATTTCTATGATTAAAAAATATATATTCATGTATTTTTCAGGCAACCACCTCCATAAAGGGATGACTTCAGTTTTTCACCAACACAACTCTTCATTGGTTATAACGGTAAAATTGGAGAATAAATGTAAAATATATTATATATATATTATTATGAACAGAAAATTATAATCAACCTTCCTTCCCTCTTGTTATATGATAAATGAATATTTTTATAGTGTGTTGTGAAGACTTCTTCCACCATGATGTACCATATCTCATTTTTCTCTTATCATTTTTATTGTTTAATAATTCCACTTTAATATGATTCAAAAACATAAAATTATCAAAATATTATTTTTATTATACAATATTTATATTATTCCTTTTGAATCCACATTCATTATCATAATCTCCATTAATTATGATACATTCATGTATAAGAAAGTTTGTCCACCTACATGAAGAATGATAAATTAAAATATCATGGATGACTATGAAAAAATAATTACTGATAATATTGGATATAAATAAACAAATAATGTTTTTTTGTTTATATAATGAATACATTATTTTTAAACTCGTTAATTAGGATACTGATGTTCTTTCATGAAAATCACTAAAACACGCTCATCCATGATTCCATATTTAAGGACCATAACCAAAAACCTATTTAATAAATTTGTAACATTATAAATAATAATAAATAATAAATTGTAGTGCCTTTTAAAATCCCATAATGATGAAAATTTGGAGAAGAATGAAGAAAAACACTACTATTATGAAACTAATTTAGAACGACCAAGATAACTTACAAATGATATTGAGAGTAGATAATAACAATCTAATATAGATATAGAAAAAAATTAAAAACAAAACTAATAAAAGAATATATATATATATATATATGGAACTTTTTCTAAAATAAGTGATTAATATAGTTATTTTCATCATATAAATGATTAAATTGCTTAAATTGTTGTCAGGAAATAGGGTAATTATTTACTATCTCAATTTTCTCCCCTCAATACATATTTTTATTATAGAAAAATGATTTCATATGTATATGGTATCTATAACACTAGAACATTCATTTATCATGATCACCTCATTATTAATGGTATTTAATGTTTTATTTTATATTGTATCCTGTAATGGTTTTGGATTCATTTCATTATAATGTTGGCAGTGTTATTTTTCTGCATTTTCAATTCCATAAAGACATTTTTGATATTCCAATTAATCAATACTTATATAAAATGTATTAAATACCCTATTAAATACATTTTTAATTAATATTTTTCAGTACATTATATGTTATTTTCATGTTACCCATTTCATGTTCTTTTTATTCTTATGTTACCATTAATGTAAGTGTTTATGTGCCTCTATAGTGCTTCATTGAGATATTATTCATATTCACCAAGTGTTTCCTTTTTATGGTTTATATATTGATAAGTTAAATACTTCTAAAACCACCCATACTATTTTATTTTTGGTGATTAAACTCTCAAAAATCTATAAGTTCTTTTGTCTTTCCAAATAAACTTCAAGTACATGTATGATTTTCCATCCAACTTCATTCCTTAATGAACACTCTATTTATTTAATCTTTTGATTGAAAGCTACTCACCTAGTTTCGATATGTCAATTGATTGTGGAAATTATTGACATAACTATATACCCTTATTTCTATATTATGTTTGTTTGGGGGATTCTTTTATAGAAAGCTACTTCATTTATTGATTGGGGATATATTAAAAATGTATATTCTTATCATTCAAATATATATTTTTATTTAATATTAAGTAATATATGTTATGTATATTATATATTATTCCTTAATTCCCATTATGAATAAATTGTACATAATGAGTGAATGGTGGGTCCCACCATATATCCTTCATGTATCAACAGGTCTCATGAGAAAATACTATATTTTTTATTTTGGTACATTCCCTCCATGAAATAAATACTTTCTAGAGACGTGGCCTTGGTGGTAAGATCATGATATATATAATCGCGAAGTATTTTTTACAGCAAGAAATTATGTATTTAATTACTAATAAAGTAGTTATTATTATCCTTATGATATTTTCATTTCCATGGTTATCCATGGATGTATTATACCTTTATTTTCATTCTATTAGGAAAATACATTTATCTATTATTTCTATACTTTTTATCCTCATCTTATTTTAAATTTTGATATTTGATTTTTCTCATATTTTTACCTTTACTAAGAGTATGATCTCCCCACTTCTTATCTCTAAATTTCACCTGGTTATGAATAAATTTATTAAACATGATAGGACTAACATAATACCATGTATTGATGGTTTTTATTGATATTTAAGTATTATGTTATATTATGAGGTTCCTTATATAGTGTAAAAATTTACCATTAGTTGAGAAATACATGAAAATTATTAGTTTATGACTTTCCTAATTCTATAGAGAAATAAACATAAATGTTCTTGGGAATGTGTGTAATGAAATATTTTATTTATGTAATTTAATTATGTTATAGTTTTTTTATGGTAATCAATTTTTATCAAAGACATTATGCAAAGTACATGTTTTTTACACTAGATCTGGGAGTGTGGGACCAACGTGTTTTATTTTTCCCAAGATATTCTTTAAGAAACAACCCAAATACCAATATACTTACCTAATGTAATCTTAAATCAAAAAACATTTATTAACTTAATTAATATATTGAGAAGTCTATTTTATTTTCAATATAGATTTATAAATTTATGCATATGGGAAAAAACATATGCTAGAGGCACAAAACACTCACTCTTTATTGTAGAGTGCATCCTTAGTGTTTTTAAATTTTTTATATTGGTTTCATGGTTCCATTTTTATTTATAAACATTAATTTTCTCAAATTATAGATGTATTTTCTAATTCTTGTAGATTTTATTATAAATTTTGGTGATTTCTCAAGGAAGTGATTTTGTTTGTTCTATTTTATCAAACTATTGAGATATTTTGGTATTAACATATTTATAAAAAGGGTAAATTTTTTATTATAAAGTAATTTAGATGGATATATTTTATAAAAAGAAACATATTGTACGAAATTGATAAGAATAGAATCTCGTTACCTTCCAAAAAGGTCTAGAAGATGTGATTTTAGGAAATGAATTAATAGTGAAAGTTTGATAATAAAAGTTGTTGATAGGTGGATTTTTATTAATATAGTTATAGTCCCCAATGTTTTATTGTTACTATATAATTTTCAATTATGGGGGGGAGATTCCTTGATGGTGGAGCCACAAAAAAACTATTGAGATTCCCTATGGTAGGATAGTGTGCCAACCAATAGATTAATATGTGATAATGAGTTCTTTGGATGTTGATAAATACATTGTTGTGGTGATATTAATCTAAGGTCTCTATATATAGACAACATCATAGTTCATATATGTGTATTGGATGTGGTTATCAATATAGTTGTCGTAGTGATAACATGAATAGTGGAATATGACATGGTTTGAAAATTGTGACAATTATGTAGCCTTTAATGAATGTGGTTGGATAGTTATATTTTAGGAATGGATGTCAATTAATTATTTTATATTTCTTATAAAAACAAAGACTTTATTAAACTTTATTCACATAGACACATTAGAGTTATTTGATGGAACCATCATATTATATTAATATTATTATATTTAAATTTTAACCCATGTGTTATATATATATATATATATTAATATTATCTATATAGTTCTATTGGTGGTGTTAGAAGACTGTATATCTTAATAGATAAGACAATTTTTTGATGTTTCATTACAATACGTATTTCTTGACGTATAAAGAAATCATTGTAGTTTACAGTTTTATTTCCACTAATAGACTAAAACTATTTTCCATGGTAGGAATTAATATATATATTTCATATTTTATACTAGTAATTTTATTATATTTTTAATGATGATGTAATACTTTCATTTATAAAGTGTAATTCCTTTTATTGATGTTTGATGACAAACCCTTTGTGCTAGTCAATATCCCATAACTGATTAAATTAAGGCATCACATGTCACACCTGAACTCATTATGAACTCAAGTAGAGTCCTTGAGGGGGATCAAAATAAAATGGTATCAAAAAGTATTTTTGGGATAATAATTATATCATAAACAAGTAACAATTAAATTAATGGTAAGAAAATATAATTATGAAAATCATGCATATAATGTTTTCTAGAGAAGCCTGATTGATATAGAAGGTACCTTGTGATCAATATGTGGAATATTTAACTTATATATTAACACATGAATAATATTATGTTTATTATTAGTTATCCATACAGGTTTGGTATCATGAATTTTATAGTTTTAGGTCATTATGATTGTAAATGTGTTTTCATTGGGTGATAGGAAATGTGGGTGTAAATGATATGGTAGTGTTGAAATATTTTCTGGGAATATAACCTTGGGATGAGGTTGGTTCTTCATTTTATAGTTATAATTTTTGTATAATATTATCATGAATTTCAATGTGAGGAAACTCTGTATGCACCTAAGGTTGTGTGTCAAAGAGTGAACTCAAAGGCATGACAGTATTAGAAGATTTCCCAATTGAGTTCCATCTATAATTTTTAATGATGTATAAGGTGTTAATATCATGTTTTAATATTGGAAATTGAAACTAGATTATTTATATTTCTTTTTACCTAATCTAGATGATAAAAAAGATTCATTTTTCATAAGATGTGAGTTTTTTTCTATGGTTCAATGTGTTAGTAGTGGATGTTACACATGGGAGATTAGGATGTGTCTATGATTATATATAATTCTTTTTGGGATTAGTTCTAGAAATATAACTTATTTTATATTCATAGTCTTGAGAAATATTAAAATATATTATTCATAAAAATGGTATTTTACACTTTTTTGGAGTTTGGTATGTGGTTTAAGGATTTGATCAATATTCCCCTTATTTTTTATTGATAAAAAGTAAGTAATCATCATTTATATAGATTATTGTTTGACATATCCAAATTCATTCTAAGATCCTTTATCTATATTCCCTTAAAAATTTATTAGAAAAGTATAAAATGGTATCAATTTTTTGTGGTGGATGAAAATGTTTTCTATAGAGTTATCAGTAGGATATTTCTTAATGTGAATACATAGGGGAAGTTAAAAATTCTTCAACAAATTGAGTATTAGGAGTATCCATGGGAGTCATTTGATGTCCTCAACCATGGATATCTTCACTAATAGGGGTGAATCAATGAATAAAAATTTAATCCTTCCTTGTATAATTTCTTATGAAATAAACCTCTATCACTCTTTAGAGAGATATATATATATATATATCACTCCTTTACTCACACATAATAAGAAAAGAATCAAATTGGGAAAAATGATTAACAAGGTTCATAATGGAATTATTAGTTATTCCTTAGAATTATCAAGGTTCAATAATGACTATTTAATGCAATAAAATAACCATTGTGCATTACACTGAGTAGGGAATATCCATGAACTAATGTATACATGAAAATCAACATTGTTCGCTACCAATATATGTCTTCAATAATATGAATTATTTTCATTAATTCTAATAAGATTGGGATTGTCTTTATTCTTTTATAATTATCTCTTGAAAATATAATTTTTTCATACACTTCTTCATTGAAAGTAATAGATGTGAACCTTTTTATTCTCCTTATACACACTTCACTTCATAGATATTTATCACCTTCTACTTCTACATTCATTGATGTGACTAATCATACTCATTTAAATTTTTATTCATATCTATCTATTTAGACTACAAAAAAATATAATCCAATTACATGCTAGGCATTATCCCTTCAGTATGGAGCACAATTATTCATTCTACAACACTTACTTCTTGAAACACATAATTATATACTTCCCACACACTTTAGCACAATAATTACATTTGAATTTCAATTTATAAATAAATTTCAATGAAACATATGTAATCAACTACTTATCAATTTTTCCTACTTCTTTTGAAACCATTGGATCACCCATGAACTCTATTTTACTATTTAAATTATATGATATTTTATATATTGAATATGTATAGCTTATGAGTCTAGAATTGATCCACATAATCAAATCCTCCAAAAAATATAGGAACTCTTCTGACTATATCTTCTAATTTATTTACCATGGTGTGTGGTATGTCATTTATGAAACTGTTCATTATTCATGTATTTAAATAAGGTTTGAAGAATCATAATTTCAATTTAATTTCTTTAAACCACGTTGAAACTTCTCACAACACACCCTCTACTATGGAATGGTTTCGAATTTTTATTCCAAATATGAACTTTTTCTTCCCACCATGGAATTTACCTTGCTTTCGGTCACCACATTTTTAAAAATTGTGAACAAATAAACCATTTATATCACATAGAACAAAAATCTATGAAATTTCAGGTATTACATAATGATTCCACTATTAATGAAGCATGGTACTGTTTTCACCATATTGTTTCCATTAAAACAACTCAATATAAGTCTCTATGGTTATAATGATTACATGTTCAAGCCTCTTAAATTCAAATACTAAAATATCTCAATAAAAATCCACACAAAAACACCCCATTTAGAAATCTATTTCATGTTTCCCTGATTTACTATGTTCTTATTAAATCTATGATGTTTCCTAACCACATTCCATAGATAATAATATGGCAAAAAACCCATGTCCTATTAAATCTAGTCATTTCCTATTTCCATATAATATAAATGTTTTTTTCAGATAAAACCAAAATTCATTTACGTCAACTCTATTTTAAACACCACTCTTCAACATCAAAATTGCATCCATTTTATTCTAATCAATTCATAACCATAGAATTAAAATTAATTAAAATAAATCATCCTAAAACATTTGATTTTGAACATTTCTTCTAATGATTTCCGTCACGGCAAGACACATGGAAGCATGTTACTATTCACTGACAATGAACTGTACCATACATTCCCTCATTCCAAAGTCAGGAAACCTTCATCACTTCTTCAAAAAAATCACCTTGATCAAAATGGGAGTATGGGATGTCGGTCCTTCCATCCATGGATTACTCCTTAGAATTTTTCACATGTTTCAGGTCTCCCTTATAGATTAAAATGTTGTTTGTCAAACTCGTTCCCGGTGCCATCTATTTTTGGACACCAGTTAATTATTTCTTCTGTTAGGAATTTGAAAAGGGTCATTTCAGGACATCAACCTTTAGTGAAAATAGTAGTCATGTTGGGCATCGATGGAATGTATGGATGATTAATCATATGGAAACAGGTATTCTTCCTCATCAGTGGGATTCTAAAGGGCACATAAATACATGTCTTCCCATGTTAATCATGGGGTGTCTTATTCCAGAGGCATGTCTCTGAGTTTTTCGTCGATATCCCAGGTCTAGCATGGGGCATTCCTTGATTTTAACATTTAGTGGAGATGGACTAGATTAATCAGAACGATTATAATGGTAGATTAGATAGGCACATCCCTATGAGGGAGATCCTTGAAGGTTTACTGGATGGATGGATCAAAACTACCTATTTGGGAAGACCCGTGAATGGAGTGTCCCATAAAGGGAAGGTTTCACACCTTGAAGGCTAATTTGGAAACCACTAAAGAATGTGGGCCCCAATGAGGTGGGGCACCATGTTTTACCATTGTATGTAATTGAACCTCATAGAGGCTTCCTACATACCTTGTGTAGAAGTCAACTATCAAAAACCTTGTAGTTCGAGAGGACATGGTTTGGGGCTTACACATGGATGGCTACCCTTTGCAAGAGGATCGACCTTGGTTGGATGATATGAATTGTGCAGGTCTTATGCATTGTTAGCTACCTGACTACTGCAAGGATCAGAAATGGGATGACTAGGGATTATTCATGGTTAGTTATCCATATGTATGATGTGACCCCCACCATGATAAGGGTGAGGTGATGGAGGAGAGGGATGGGGATTTTGCATGGTTAGTTTCTTGAATGAATGGTGTTATCACACCAAGATATGGCGTCCATGGTAAGAATCATGATGAATGATGGAGAATTGGATAAAGAATGTGGAATGGATGAGATGGAACCAACATGAATATGGTAGTGATGGCATTGAACCTTAGGGAGGTTTCCTACATATCCGAACTTGTTGGGAATCAAATTCCACGTAGTTATGATGGGGGTGTTGGGGAAAATACCATGATGGAAATGGAAGGTGCTTGATGATGAGATCCATGAGGTGCACCCCCTATGGGGAGGGCACTAGGGTTTACTGTTAGTTGGTATGGAACCTCAGGGAGGCTTCTTACAATCCCTTTTTATTATACATGGATCAAAACCCACATAGTTCATTGGTTTAGGGATTATGAATGGTAAACAACCAGTGAAAGTGGAATTTGGGGCTCACTCTAGGATTGATGGTAATGGATGATGAGATCCAAGAGGTGCACCCCCTAGGGGGGAGGGAACTAGGGTTTACTGGTTGTTGGGATGAAACCTCAGGGATGCTTCCTATTATCCCTATTTAGATTACATGGATCAAAACCCACATAGTTCATTGGTTCAGGGCTTACACATAGTAAACATCCCATGAAGGTGGAAGTTTGGGCTTACTCTAGGATGGATGCTTGTAGTAATGGTGTTATGGTAACTACTAACTTCAAACCCCATGTGAGTCATGCTTGGTGTGAGAAATAAGAGGAAGTTATGGACCAGATAGTTTCACCATGAAAGATACATCGAAGAGGAATGGTGTGGGGATTACACATGGTTTGTGAACCATGGATTTGAAGCCCATAGGGATAGGGATGTGGTATTAAGATTCCCCATTTCCCATCACATCACTAATCTTTTCGTCCGGAGGAGGTAAGGGAGAGAAAGGGTGCCACCTCTTGAAATAAAGGCTTGGGGCTTACACCGTAATGGTTTCCCTTCCCAGCGGGATGATTCTGTTCCATGCGAGGAGGATCTCATCCCATATGAAGGAGATCTCACTCTTGTGGAGGCTAGTAGGCATGGAATATTCATGAGGTGTGTCACCCAATGTTCATTGCATGGGGTAAGGCTACAGTTTATCGTGACGTGATAAGGATGATAGTACATGGAAGTTTAACATCCTACAGCTCGAACGATGAGAACTCACTCCTCACCCCTTGGACATACATAAGTGGATCTCTTCAACCCTTAATGATGGTAAGGCATAAAAAATACTAGGATACAACAGGGTGGAGGAGTGGCTAGTCAAGGGGTACACGTTAGTGTAGTTATGCGAAGAATAAATAGCTATTATAGTGAAATTTTAGAGAAGCATTAGGTAGAGAAACACAACATCATACACCACATGAAGTTCTAGGAAATCATTTCACACAAGACTAGAGGGACACAGAGAAGATGTTCGTGCAAGATATGGGTGTTTCACGCAACAGGGGCTCGAACATGGGGTTTTGAAGTGAAGATAGCCCATGGGTCCTAATTAAAGTGGAGCACACAATATTAGAGACTTGTTTGCAAAAGGGAGAGGTCTGAGTGAAAAAGGTACTAAATAAGGAAAAGTATTGTGTGCAATAAAGATATTTTATGTGCACCTGCCATGGGAAAAATGGAAATAGGAGAGGGTCAAGCCCTTATGGTCCCACATAAAGGGAGACCCATGGAGGACCTATCACACCAAATCTTATATGGTGAAGACATTACTTGTGTGAGGTTTTGAAAGGGGTCATCTTGTGCAGATGGGAGCATCAGTTCGTCTTTTAGAACATTGCTCTAAAAAAGGTGGAATTTAATTCAATTTATATGAGAAAATCATGGTAGAATAGAATAATAAGGCCAATGTTGAAGTTTCCATTTGATGTCGCATTGGGCGCGTAACAACTTTACTCATGGACCCGTATTTTGCGCGCTTACATTTCTTATTTTGTGCATCTTGATTGGACATGTTTAAGAGGTCAGGTGAAAGAATTCTTTTGATGTCACATTGGGTGTGTAAGGAATTTGTGAGTGAATTTTCTGTATTTTATGCAAGCATCCAAACATAATTGTAAATCTCTTGGGATTCTCAGAGTTGTATGATGCGTCAAATTATAACGACCCGAACATTTATAAATAAAATTACCTTTATTTTATTGAATTAAATGTCTTATGGATATAGAAAACCCATGAATTGCTTTTTTATTGGGTTTAAAAAACCTTTATGTATCATTACCATTGATAATATAGCCATTTAATAGTTATCACATGACTACTATATATATAGGGTTTTAACATATCCTTTTGACACGGAAAAAAGAATTTATATCCTCAAATAGTAGGATCGTTCTCTTTGAAGCCCATTTATTGGATCTTTCAAGGGAGATACCATTTTGGGGATTTTCCTTATACTAATTCCAATTTTATATCCAACAAATTAAGCATCAATGTAACCTTTTATGGGAGAATTTCAATCTTATCGAAATTGTCGCCCAAACCATGTTCACCAAACGGCCCCAAGAAAGCCCAACCATCGCACACCATAATCTAAGGGAATATGTTGGTGTTATTAAGGAATATGTAATAAGACCCTATAATTATTATTATGTTCATCATTTTTCTATAGAATAAATAATATACATTCATTTTATTGTTGTTACTTTTTAATGGACAAATAATTTTTTAGTTAATTTTTATATTCAATTAAGAAATCTATTTTGATGAATTAATGGATTTTTTCAATTAAATAATATTTTGAAAATATATTATTACTAAATTACTTTTTATTAAATATAAATGATGGTATAATTCTTATGAATATAATCATAGTTTTTATTAAGGTTTGAAAATTGTTTTTTATCAAAACCCATAAAATATTTAGTAAATGCTAGTTTTTATTTTAAAAGTAAAAATTCACATATTTAGAAAATTATTTAGATAAAATGAATATTATTTTTGTAATTTGGACGTCAAAATTATGAAACAATTAATTTTTCATAATTTTTTGTGATAATTGAATTTTTGGGGTAAAAATTAAATACCCTATAAATATATAATGTGTGTTATGACATCATAATGACCTGATAGTGATGTAATAAAATAATATAAAAGGTATATTAATAAAATATATGTTTTACCTTTAAAATAATGTGATTTTAGATTTTTTTATTAAATTTATAATGCCTTACTAAACCGTCCAAAACATTAAAACAATGTTTTAGCATTATAAAATGATTTCCTTGAGAGTGTGACTCACCTCCGTATAAGCAAGACTAATATTTTATTAATTTCGTACATTTTCCTTATAAAATAATGTTTTTTACTCCTCTTTTGAGAAAACCATGGGCAAAAATCAGGTGAAGGTTTGTGTTTTTTAATATTTAATTATATAGATACCAAAACCTAAGTTTGTGAAATATTAAAGAATTCCCTTGTCATTTCCTATATAATCCCACAAAATCTCACACTTATATTAACTAAAAATCCTTGGATCAAGTCCCTATTATGCCCTCATCTCTCTAGAAACCTTCCATGGCACCCCATGCTCTCAATAATTTCCTCCTCAAGCTCATGAAGTTACACACTCAAGTAAGGTATTTCTTCTTTTCTCATTTTGTCCAAGTTTCTATATGTTGTTATACCCTTTTATATTCAATTAAAAATTTTGGGGTATGATTTCACACCTCCCAAATATTTCCATCATTATGTTTTAATGATGATACACCTCTTTATCTATCATTAATCCCTCCCACATACAGCTATTACCATGCTGAAATTTCGTAAGAGTTGTTTCATTTCTCCTCTTTCTTCAAGTTTCTTTATTAAGTTACACCTTCTATTTCCAAATTCCATATGTTGGAAAATGTATATATATTACCCCATTACCTTCCATTTCATGTACATATTATTGGGTACCCATTTCTCCCTCATCATCATTTTTATGAATTTTTATGTCACGCCTTTATGCGGCCGAAATTGCACCACGATTTTCCAACCCAAAATCATTGTGTAGTGAATACCATACCCATTTATCTATAAAAGGTTTCCGCCATTACACACATATAAATATTGAATGGTACTTACATGTATGTATTTAAAATTACCTAATCATGGAATAACTTATGATTTTGAATGATTCCTTATTATATGATCCATGTGCCACACTTATGCATGAAATGGAATGTTAATAAATGGTGAGCCCGGTTAGTGCACCAATGTATTGGGTATTGTTTAGTATCATTATATTTCATGTGAAATGAGGGTTTACTCATGCTAATACCTATAAAATAAGGGTTTAGTCATGATAATCCATGTGAAATTAGAGTTTACTCATGATAATCCATGTGTAATGAGCATTGGCTTATACTAATATCTTGTTGTATATCGTTTCCACATTTCCATGTTATGATAATAATTCTATATCATGCCTTTATGTTCATGTTTATATTATGATCCATTTATATTCCTATTGAATAATATGTATTTTATTCTTCATTTTATGGCTTTTTTACTCCCTTACTAGGCTTTATATCTGACCCCTTTCTTATGTATGTCCTCAGGTTATCCCTTGCAATGCTAAGTACGAAAGAATATTATGGTCATGTAAAAGGAGTTTTAAACAAAGATGGTTTATTTTATGTATTAATTTTTCATGTAATGTTCCTAAACTCAAAATAAACTACACCTATTAATATTCCAGGTTGTATTAAGTCTGTGTTGTTGTAATAAATCATGTTTAAGTGTGTAATAAAGAGCAAGGTTGTTATAGTTGGTATCAAAGGATAGGTTTAGTTATTTTTGGTATTAGGATTAGAAAACCCTTGTAAAAGCCTTAGGGATAAAACTAAATATAATAAAAACATCCCAAAATTTTGGTGAGTATATATTAAGTGATTTATAAAGAAAATATATCCCTATATAGATATGAACAAGTATAGGTGGCTTCATCATAGATGTATGTAGGGTTAAAACTTGAAAAAACCTCTTTGAGCTAGACTCGAATGGGAACTGGTGCATAATAAAGGGCCTTTATTTACTCTTTATTTGACACTCTTGAGGGATAGTATTTGGTAAATTCATAATCTTGGTATGAACCATTATTAATGGAATAAAAAATTCCTCTAAGAATATATGTTGGGAAGTAGATCATAGATAACATAGATTGAAGCCTATAAATTCATAAGTTAAAGAAATAAATGTAATTTATAATCATTCCATTTTTCATTAGATTACCCTTATGTGTTACCCATAACTATCATTTTGTTTTATCTAATGGTCAATAATAGGAGGAATCAGGCTAACAACTGATGCGATGATCAATGTTATGACTGTTCTAATGAGATGCTCAGTCTGATGGGAGTGACAATCGCAAAAGTTTTCACAATACACTCTCAGTTAACCCAACTTTTTAATTAAAACATGGGTAAATAAGAACATCAACACCCCCCCCCCCACACACACCTAAGAAAGAACAAGATGCAAACAATATCTTAACGAGACAAAGGCTCCTATCTTTTTATGGTCTGTCAATCATTGAACAATGGATCAACTCCCTTGAAAAGATATTCTTTGTCCTTCAATGTTCCAAACAAGAGAAGGTTCTTATAGATTCTTTTCATATGGAGTTTACAGCTGATCAATGCGGGACATTGATCAAAAATAAGAAGATTGAAGAAGATATTGAGTCATTGGAATGGAAGGATTTCTGGAAAATGATTTTCGATAAATATTTTCCTCACACCTTCTAACTTAATATGGAAAGGGACTTCCTTTCCCTAATCAAAAATATGATGAATCCATCGGATCGTATGAGAAAAACATCATAGGTCTTGCACGATACACCTCCGGCTATGTCGTTACCCCTGAATGCAAGTTTCAACACATATTTGGTGGGATAAAACCAAGCCGACGGAAACCCTAGCGATTTGTGACATCAATATCTATGAGGAAATTATGTGATGTTCCCTCAAATTTGAAATGGAGATCGGAAAAATGCAGGGGTATCATGGGGATGAAAAGTGGAAATTATACTTTAATTCTGGAGGTTCGATGGATAAATCCAATGGTGTTAAGAAATTTGGGCACCCTAATTGTCAATGGTGAGGAAAGAAGCACCCCAGAAATTTCTTGATGGTGGTGAAGAAATGCTTTAGGTGTGGTAGGGAAGGGCACCGAGCCTTTAATTTCCGACAAGAAAAACTCGTTGTTGCGATAGAGGATAGGAATGATCCATTTCAGCCTCAACGCATTGTCCATTGCTTCAAGTAAAAAGAACCAAGGCACTTTGCAAACCAGTTCCCTAAGACAAGGGTTTTCAGAGGAAACTAGAAACCTCCATTGAAGAAAGGGATAGATTTTTTCATCACTACCACCAAAGAAAATCCCAAAAAAAAGTGGTGACAGGTATGCTAGTTATTCATTCAATAATTGAGAACGTACTTTTTTATTCTAGTTCTACACATTCTATTATATCCTGAATGTTTAGTAGAACAATCCTAACTCCACCACAAATCATGGAACTAGACTTTTGGTGAGAACGGAAAATGGAGTAAATATTTCATCTCAGGAATATAAATCCTCCTCTATCCCAATTTTTGGATTTAACTTCCTATAAAACTTCATCATACTCCCTTGGGTGTAATTTGATACAATTATTGTCATGGATTGGATTTCCCTCTATAGAGCCAACATAAATTTTCATGGGAGGGAAATCACTCTCTATATGGTGAATCAACCCCCGTTTCTATACAAGTGAAAGGAGGAGGATGAGTCTTCTTTATAAAAATCATCTTAGGAATGCATATTAATACACGAGGAGCATTTTTATCTTTCTCAGATGATTGAGTCTAAGGAATCGACCATACCGGAAGACATGCCTATTATGAGGGAATTCGCTGAAGTGTTTCCTAAGGAATTTCTTGTTCTTCCTAATAGAATAGATATTCAATTCTAGATTGATCTTATACCTGGGTATTTTGAAATATCCAAGAATCTTTATAGAATGTATGTTGAGGAACATTACGAGCTAAAGAAACAACTATAGGATAATCAGGATAAAGGGTTTATAAGCCCAAGTGATTCACGATGGGGTACACCAGTCCTCTTTGTCAAGAAGAAGGATGGTTCAATGCACCTTCGCGTTGATTATCTTGAGCTCAACAACATCATGATAAGGAAAATGTATCCTCTACCATGAATTGATGACTTGTTTGATCAACTACGTGGAGAACAATACTTCTCCAAGCTAGATCTTTGGTTGAGATATTACCAAGTAAGTGTGAAGATGGAAGATATCCCCAAGATTGCTTTTAGTACAAGATACATGCATTATGAATTCATATTAATTCTCTTTGTACTAACTAATGCTCCATAAATCATTATGTACATGATGAACATAGTATTTAGATATTACCTCGACAAATTTTTTGTTGTCTTTATAGATGATATTATATTATACTTCAAAAACAAGGAGGAGCATGAGGAGTATTTGAGCACTGTACTAGAGACCTTGTGAAAGGATAATATCAATGAAAAGTATAGAAAGTGTGAGTTCTCAATAAATTAGGTATCATTCTTGGGTCATTTCATCACAATAAATGGGATGTATATGGATCCCTCCAAGACAAATTCTATTTAGAGATGGCTGAGTTCATAATCTATGATGGATATCTGTAGCTTTTAGGTGTTAGCTAGATATTATCGCCAACTTGTTAGAAATTTCACATGAATGTCAAACTCTCTTACAAAATTAACTTGTAAGAGATTCAAGTTTTCTTGGAGTAATTATTGTAAAGATAGCTTCATGGAGTTGAAAAGGAGGCTTATCACTGCACCTGTTCTCACAATACCCAAAAGTGGAGAACTTTTTTTGGTATTCAGTGATGCATCGAAGAAGGTCCTCTGTTGTGTTTTGATGAAAAATGAAAAAGCCATTGCCTATGATTTGAGACAATTAAAATTTTATGAGAAAAACTATCCAAAGCATGATCTGGAGTTGGCTTCAGTAATCCTCTCATTAAAAATTTTGCAACACTAACTATTTGGGGAGAACTGTGAAATATATATGAATCCAAAAATACTCAAATATATATTGACACATAAAGAGTTGAACATGCACTGACTAAGATGGTTAGAGATGATCAAAGACTATGACTTCTCAATCCATTACCACCCTTAGAAAGAGAACAAGGTGGCAGATGCTCTAAGTAGAAAGGACCCAGCAATTTTATCATCGATGAGAATTTAAAATGATCCAATCTTCTTATATTTGATGAAGATGGACATGGGAATAATAAAGAAGGGAACATCATTAGTCATTTGAAAAATTATTTCTCAACCGTATCTTTTGGAAATGTTAAAGGATGCTCAAAAGGATGATGTGGGAGTTAAGAAGAAAGTGGAAACTATCATAAAATGGAAATCCTCAATATTGAATGTTAATTAATAAGTAATTTTGAGATTTGGGACAAGATTATATGTTCCACAAAATCCAAAGATAAAGAATGAACTATTGGATGATGAACATAGTTTGAATTTCTCTATTCACCCAGGAAACACCATGATTTTTCGAGATCTCTGAGGGAATTATTGGTGGGATAATATAAAGAAGGAGATCACTGAGTATACATCAATGTGTCTGGCGTGTTAGTATGTTAAGGCTGAGAGATAGAAGTCTAAGGGGATGATGTAACCATTACCCATACAAACATGGAAATGAGATAACATCACCATGGACTTTGTCATTGGACTTCTGAATACAGCCAAAAGAAACAGTGTTATCTGGATTGTTTTGGATCATCTCACATTGATTACACACTTCATTGAAATTTGAGAGGATTTCTCATAAGATCAACTAGCACGAATATACATCTGATAAGTGGTAAGGCTGTATGGATTAACACTATCTGGTATATCCGATCAAGATACAAGATTCACCTCTATGTTTAGGAAA
The DNA here is from genome assembly GCA_963277665.1 of Viscum album. Classification (NCBI taxonomy): domain Eukaryota; kingdom Viridiplantae; phylum Streptophyta; class Magnoliopsida; order Santalales; family Viscaceae; genus Viscum; species Viscum album. The sequence continues at coordinate 239,067,203 of OY728155.1, read as the reverse complement.
ATCCTCCAACACACTATGAATACTGAGCTAAACATCAGTACGGATTATCATCCTCAAAATGATGGCCAATCTAAGTGGTCTATCCAAACACTTGAGGAAATTTTAAGAGAATGCTCAATGGACTTCAAAGGATAATTATATCAACATATTCCTCGAGTTTAGTTATCTTACAATAACAGTTTCCACTCAATCATCCGAATGGGTCTTTATGAAGCCCTTTGTGGGAAGAGGTGCAAAACACCAGCATGATGGGATGATGTGGGGGAGTGAAAACTTCTAGGTCCAAAATGGTTTAAGAAATGGGGGGATAAGGTTAAGACCTTCCAGCATCACATTAAAGCTGCTCAGAGTTGACAAAAGATCTATGATGATAATCAACAAGGAGACCTATAGTTTAATGTTGGAGACATGGTATTATTCCTCATATCACTGTGGAATAGATTTATGAGATTGGGGAAGAAGGTAAAGCTTAGTCCTAGGTACATCGGCCCTTTTGAGATCCTTGATCACATTGAAGCAGTGATCTATTAACTAGAACTCCCACCGAACCTACCTCGAGTGCATGACATATTCTATGTGTCACTATTGAGGAAGTACATATGTTGCCCATCACATGTAATCAACCCATAGGTCATCCCATTGGAGAATGACCTATCCTATGAAAAGAATCCGATGAATATATTAGATTGTAAGGAAAAATCTATAAGAAATAATACAATTCCCCTCTTCAAAGTGTTGTGGATAAACCACAAGTTTGAAGAGGCAATGTGGGAACCAGAGGAAGTGATGAGGCATAGTTACCCACATCCGTTTTTATGTAGGAAACGAAAATTTAGAGGGCCAAATTTCTAAACGGGGGGAAGCTGTAACGACCCAAACATTTATGAATAAAATTCCATTTATTTTATTGAATTAAATTTCTTTTAGATATAGAAAACACATTCATTATTTTTTTATTATGTTTAAATAACTATTAATTATCATTACTGTTGATAATATATCCATTGAAAAGTGATCACATGACTAATATATATATATATATATATATATATAAGGTTTTAAAAAATCCTTTTGACACAGACAATGGAATTGATGGCCTCAACCACTAGGATTGTTCCCTTTTATGCCCATTTATTAGATCTTTTGAGGGAGACACAGTTTTTGAGATTTTCCCTAGACCAAGCCCAAGCTGAGATCCAATAACTTAAGCATGAGCAAAACTGTTTATGGGAGAAGTTCAAGATTATCGAGATCACGACCCAAACCATGTACACCGAATGGACCTAAGAAAGCCCCACCATCTAACACCATACTCTTAGAAAATATGGTGGTGTAATAAGGGGATATGTAAGAAGAACCTAGAATTATTATTATGTGCATTATTTTTGTATAGAATAAAGTATTTACATTCATTTTAATATTATTAATTTTTAAAGCAAAGTAGCATTTTTATTTATTATTTAAATTCAATTAAAAAATCTATTTTTATGAATAAATGTATTTTTGAAAATAAATAATATTTTAATAAAATATTATTACTAAATTAATTTTTATTGAATATAAATGATCGTATAATTTTTATGAATATAATCATAGTTTTTATGAAGGTTTCAAAACACTTTTCTTGTCAAAACCCATGAATTTTTAATAAATATCGGTTTTTATTTTACAATATAAAATTAAAATATTTAGAATATTAATATTATTTTTGGAATCAGGGTTTTGAAATTATTCAACGGTGAATTTTTCATAATGTTTCGAGATAATCGAATTTTTGGGTAAAAATTAAATACCTTATAAATATATAATGTGTTTTATGACATCATAATGACCCAATAGTGATTTAATAAAATAATATAAAAGTTATATTCATATAGTATATGTTTTACCATTAAAATAATGGGATTTTAGATATTTTTGATTAAATTTTTAATTCTTTAGTGGACCCTCCAAGACTTATAAAATATTTTAACATTTTAAAATTATTTCCTTGAGAGTCTGACTCACCTCCTCATTATAAATCCTAATATTTTGTTAAGTTCTGAAATTTTCCTTATAAAATATTGTTTTCCACTCAAATTTGGAAAAACCATTGGGCAAAAAAATGTAAATGTTTGAGTTTTTGAATATTTAATTATATAGATTCCAAAACCGAAGTTTGTGAAATATTAAAGAATTCCCCTCACATTTCCTATATATACCAACCCATTCCCCAACTTATCTTCACTAATAATCCTTGGAGAACGTCCCTAATCTTCCCTCCTCTTTCTATAAACCTTCCAAGGAGCCCCAATCTCTCAAGAATCCTCTCCTCAAGCTCTAGAAGTCACACACTCAAGTAAAGGATTTCTTCCTTTCACATTTTTGTCCAAGTTTCTTTATGTTGTTATACCATTAAATTTTTAATTAAAAATGTTTTGGTATGATTTTTAACCTCCCCCATACTTCCCTCATTATTTTTTAGTGATTATAGTCCTCTTTATCTCTCCTTAATCCCTCCCACATACACCCATTACCATGCATAAATTTCGTAAGAGTTATTCCATTTATCCTCTTTCTTCAAGTTTCTTTATTATGTTAAACCTTCTATTTATAAATTACATTTGTTGGTACATTTATCTATATGAACCTCTTACTTTCATTAAATATGATGATATACCCCTTTCTATATTATCAACATTTTTATGAATTTTTATGTCACATCATTTTGCTGCCAAAATTCCACTGTGATTTTCAAAGCCAAAATCATGGTGTAGTGAATACCATACCCATTTATCTATCAAGGGTATTCACCTTTGTTCACATATACATATTTAATGGTACTTAAATTTATGTATTCCACTTTCCCTAATTGTGTAATAACTAATGTTCTTGAATGATTCCATGTTATATGATCCATGTGGCACACTTATGCATGAAATTAAATGTTTATACAGGGTGTGCCCTGATAGCGCTCCAATGCATTGGGTAATGTTTAGTGTCATGATACGCCATGTGAAATGAGGGTGTACTCATGATAACCCATTTTCAATGATGGCAAAATCATGATAATCCATGCACAATGAGCCTTCGCTCATTCTAATATCATGTTGTATGTCGTTTCCACAATTCATTGTTCTGATAATAATTCTATATCAAGCCTTTATGTTCATGTTTCTATTATGCACCATTGATGTTCATATTGCCTAAAATGTATTTTATTCTTCCTGTTATGACTTTTTTACTCCCTTACTATTCTTTATATCTCACCTCTTTCTTATGTATGGCATCAGGTTATCCAATGCAATATTATTTATGAAGGAATGTTGTGGTCATGTAAAAGGAGTTTTCAATAAAAATATTGTATTTTATGTATTAAGATGTCATGTAATGTTCCTAATCCCAAAAGACACTAGACCTCTCAATATTTTATATTGTATTAAGTCCATGTTTATGTAACAAATATTATTTTAGTGTGTAATAAAGATAAGGGTTGTTAAACAAATTGTATTTTTAACTTTCTCAATGATGCCAATATATGGCCTCAAATGGAATTCATTTCCAAAAAAAATCCCACCTCATAATCTAATAATAATGGGGAACAGAAGGTCGGTTTCTGAGGGAAACACCGTTGAGAATGATGCATTCACAGAGGTGAACATAAAACCTAAAGACTGTGGAATAAGGCTTCTTATGAACGTGTGGAAGACCAATTATACGCATATAAATGTATATTAGGGCCTGTGAAATAGTACCTTGAATTTTTGTAAAACAAGTGATCACTCTCATGTGCATATGTTGCTGATTCAAGTGTGAAAGACCCCTAGTTTGGCCATTGCTTTAGGTGAAACATCTGAATCTTACGTACTTTGTACATGTATGAATCTTTCGCAGTCGTCGTCCAATCTAGAGTGAAACCATATTTTTTATGTGCCAAAACTTAATATTTCATTCCATGTCTATTGTGATTTCATAGCTTGACTAACATGGTCGATGAATATACCGCTACTGAGAGGGAGTATTCCTTTGTTGCACAGAGGGATAAGATGATTGAGAACTTCCAAATTCTTCTTAAATAAAGTTTACTATTGTACATCAAAATACTCCTAGGAATGTTGATGTAGGATCAGAAGTATTACACCCTGAGCGATTTCCTCCACCTATGGAACTTCAACATTCTTGAGGAAGTGGGAATTCCAAGCTTGGAGACTAAATTTTCACAGTCTTGTGTCAGTTATGAAGATTAAATTTAGTTGTATGACATCATAAGTGATGGCCAACCTACCATGGATACTTTGGAGATGGTCGTATATGTCCTGGATCCAAAAATCTGGACATTCATGGGGATTGAACCGGTGGCTGAAGTATTTTCCACCCAGTATGCAAGCACGTGCTGGAGAAACATCCCTGAGGAGAGAAAGAACTAAAATTAGGAATGTGACTTGAGGTCTAGGGTAGGATTTTACAAGTTAATGGTCATGTGTTTTTTTCTTTCACCACACATAAAAAGAGTTTGGGATAGATCTTCGACACATCTGGCAGTTTGAAGTCATGTGGACATCACAATTTAATTTCTACCACCAGCAGTACTGGGGGATAGAGTTTTTTATTCAGTAGTCCCCTGATAAAAACCCTTTCCACCTCCACCATGGAGAGGATAGTATTGTACATTGGGATATCCATTTCATCAAAGGAATTTCTCTAAAGGGAATACAATACAATGACTTCCTACAAACATAGAATATCTAGGGAGACAGGTCTCAGACCCCCATTTTTACATGGAATTTTCTGGACATGGTGAAGGTTTGGAGAAGGAGAGTCTAAAGATCGACTACATCATGAAGGACATCTTCTACCTGGTGTGGTTCTTTCTATTCCTCGAGATGGAAAAGGGGGTTAGAATAGAAGGCTGAGGGAAGCAGTGCCCAAATGCATTGTGGAGAGGAAAGGTAGGGTCATATTAGGTGATCCTTTAAGAAGGAGAATATCAGTAATGGGGATTCAGTGTTAATTAGAGCTGGGATCTGTACTTATTATATGCCACCTTCTTTTACTCCTTCATGAGTAGGTAGATGTTACTAGTGATGGTCACAAGGATGGGGGTACGTCTAGGGTTTTTTTTAATGGACGAGATCATGGAATCCTGCAACAAGGTGAAACTTGGAGTTCTTATATTGGTGAGGTTGTATAATATCTTGTGGAACATATCAAGGGGATGTATGAAAAAGAGAATCTACAAACCACTTAAGATCCTCCATGGATGCATCCAAGCTCATTTCAGTGGATATGAATTCCCAAATGATTTCCATCCTCCAGGAAATGGTCTATGAACAACCCTTTTAAATATCGCTAGGGTCTACCCATTGGCGCTCAATGAGGAATGGGTAAAGCTCTAGATTGGTAATAATGAAAACTTCAATTTACACTCATTCCACACCCCTATAGTTCGGATGGTGGATGGATTAAGAGGACCACTATATTAAAGGGAATAGTTTCATTATATCAGGGGTGGTGTGTTAATAGCCCAAATCGATGATAAGATGTTTTGAGAACCCTACATGCCATATCGCTTCACCAAATACTCTAGGTGCCTATAGAGAATACCAAATAAAGTGAATACAATGGTCTGGGAGGAGAATCACCCTTGTATCCTTATCCAGTTATAGCTCATGTTTACATCTACCAAATTTGGTGAAATAATCACACTACCTCCTACTGATGTTGATGTCGACATGTTAATGAAATATTCTGATCTTTTTGTATTGGAATATCTATAATCAATTATGTGAAAGTGAAATCGAAAAATCAATCAAAAAAGTGTGGATTCTGGGCAGCAAGATAGCTAGCGAGCTGTAACTGGGGAAACAAGACCAATGGAAATCCAAGCGGTAAGGAAAAAAAGAGACGGGACATCGGAAGTAGGGACTTTACATGGTGTGGTCGCACCTCCACCAACTGATGATGGTTGGTTCGGAAGAAGGACTTTTGGACCAACAATAGAAGTTCTTGGGAAGAAAATAAGTGATTCACGCTCAAATTTACCCAAGAGATTATGGTATAACGGTCCTTGTTGTCTAGCTTGGGTTGTCGAATCCACTAAGACCTAAGAAGATACCTAAGATACAAAACCTATGAGATGGATATGGCTATTAAGTGGACAAATTTGGGTTGATTTTATATGGGTTTAAAGTGTCACTAACATATTTAAGTTAATTAAAATTAAGATAATGAGTTGATCCAAGGTTATCATTTGAGGTGGATGGGATGAATTCCTTATTAAATGATTTCAATTTCATTAACTCGAGAAGGATTCATTCAATGAATTCAAACTAACCTCATAACCTACTATTTAAACACCTTGAAAAACACATGCTAATCACTTATACACTTGTATGATCATTTTCATGATCACTGCAACGTAAATGATCACATTATCACATAAAAGTGTGGTGATTGAATTCAATATGGAAGAGGAACAAAGAAAATAATTGAACAAAAAAATCAAATAAAAAAATTAATAAACATATAGAGTGTGATAAATAACATTAAATTCATCCCCATGATACTCCCTTGGATCAAACAATAAAATAGTTATCCCTCCATTGATGACATGTCCTCAACGGAAGCACAAAGTAGACTTACGAGGGTGGAATTGAAGAAGTAAAAACCACAAAATATTGATCACTACATCGTTGTGTTCTAAATTTCACAAAGTATGGTGTGAATAAATTCAAACATTTAGGAAACTATATCAACGTGATATGTAAAAGAATAGAATCAGAGTAATGGAATAACTTTTATTAATAATCTAAGGTGAATTTAACAACTTACACGAGAAAGAAATGGGATTACAAACACAAAGCGGCATCATAACACTACAATGAAACAAAGCACCAAATATGATTAAATACTTCAACACTACTTTCTTAAATAGGCATTTTTGGGAGCCTTGGTTCGAGCCTCCAATAGTAAAAATCTTCCCACTTGATTATGGTAGGCCTAGGGTGGTAGAATGTAAGAGAGAGTGAACTTCTTTATCCTTGACTCGAAGTGGAAGCCATCTTGCATCCAATTAATAGACGCACCTAGATTTCCTTATATATGGATGAATTAGAGTAGTCTATAGAGGAAAAAAGTGAATATCCAGATGTGGCCTAGCTCTCTGAAACATTTCAGCCCAAATGAATCTGTGGTTGTTGTGATATGATTAAATTGGTGGGCTATTTTTCTAGGCCGCAAAATCTGGCCCAGAATTTTATCTCTAACTTGGGCCACCTGAATAACCACAATGGAGGCCAAATTACCACTGGCTCCTGCAGAATTATATGTTCCTATATATTTCTTCTATCATCCCATGTAATTTGGGCTTCCTTGGGTCTGTATTGTGGTCCCCACATTCTCATTAGTGGGATGGTGTCCTATCTGCCTTCTCTAGAATTTTTTACTTTCATCACAAAATATCCCCATCATCCTTTATAAATCATCCATTGATACCTAAATGAAAAATGTTTATATTGAAGTGTAGATCCATTTAAAATATGGATAATTACATTCCTTAAAATCAGATGAATCATTGGGCCTAAATTGGTTTACAATAGGCATGAAGTGCACAAATGATGATAATGGATGTTCAAAAATAAAATCCACTAACTCAGGCCCATAAGATCAAAAATGAACATTTAATAACACAAAAATGTAATTAACATATGTATTATTATTGGCGAATCACACCCACCAACTTGAGATATGCTAGTCCTGAGAAAAATGTATCTCAACAATATGAAATTCGAATTCCCTTTTCCAAAAACATTTTAATACACAATGATCATCAAAAACCATTATACCAAACAATCATGAAACCCATAAAAATTTTCCATACAAGAAATTTTTACAATAATATCCCAATCTGAAGCCCATTCCTTTGTTCAAATTCATCATCATATTTCATCCAATTTCAATTAAGAGTAATGATGTGTTGTGCATCGTATTAGACATGGGGGTTCATCTCTATTATGGGGGAAATGAATGAAGCGCCAGGTGGAATCACATTTCAATAAAGAGATGAGTATTAAAAAAATTATTTTATTTTTTTGTATTTTTTTTTGAATTTTTTTATGGTAATTTATATTGCACCCAAAAGAGTAAACCCTTGTAGTGAGACTTTGCTGATGAATCCCAGGTTCAATGACCTTAGGGAAATAAGTGAAGCCCACATACTTGAGCATCATCTCGAGTTAACTCAGTCAAAAACATAGTCAATTTACAAAAAATAGATATACAATTACTAACTCTAGTCCAGACAACTACGAAGTCATGATCCCCATGTGCCAAAAGCTATGCATTAGGTTATTTCATTTCTCTACGCACACGGTTATTGTTTTTTTAAATAATCATATTAAAACTAAAATGATCAAAAAACCTATGCTATTTATTTAGGGGACCCCATGAACTCAAACTAATACCCTGTTATCCAAAGGACATGTTTTGTGATTCTTTTTTTATTTTGATAAAAATATAAACAATATAATATCACATTAGATAGCAACACCTTCCAAAATCCATGCTCATGAAATATACATGGATTAAAATCAGAATCAAGGAATTCTAAATTATTTGATATTTAGTTTCAAAGTGTACAATTTCTATTATCATATTCAATTTTAAATAATTTTTTCCTTCCATTAAGGCACACTTTTTTTCAAATAATTCCTTTTCTTGACAAAAAACCAATATTTTTTTATTTTATCTCCCCCCAACTTAAAATAACACTTTCCCCAGTGATTAAAGAAAAGAAAATTTAGAAGGGGTAGAGGCAGAGATTGGGAGTTCAAAAAGGAAATTGAAAACAAGGATCATGGAATAAAGTCACCTGGTGGTAGAAGTTGAAATTCTTGTTGCTCCCTTTTAATCCCTTGATCTCCATGTCACTCTGAGAAATCCCTAGTTGAAGAAAAACAAACAAAAAAACAAAACTATATATATATAGATATATATATTTATTAATATAATAAAAAAAGTAATATATAAGTATATATACAAATATTATAGAATAAGGAAGCACTATAAGTTGTAGGTCAGTGGTAAGCGTGTACCCCTATCTCCCTTCGGTCCCGGGTTCGAGTACTGGCGGCTTTGCCAGTTGTGATGGGGTTTTCCACATGAACTATGAAATTTCATTTTATTTTTTTTTATTTTCTTTTTATTTTATCCTAAAAACACATAAAAATAAAATGAATTGATGATAAATTGTCTTCTTTTTAAATTTTTGGGTAAGGTATTACTCAAGGATCACACCACGTGACACGGATGAATATGGTGCTCCCATTACATACTCATCCATACTCATAATAGAGGAACAAGTCAACAGTCTATTTTTTTAATATCAAAATTATTCATTAATCGTATTTGAAAAATTAAGACAATTCAAAAAGATTGGATACATGGAAACCATGGGTTTCCTCCCATGCAATTCTTTTGTTTAATGTTACTATCCCGACATGGACCCCTCTAACATACCCTACCAACTTTCAAAATTTTAAGGACCTTGTATTTATGCACATCTACATTAATGATATTGATTCTTTGTTTAGAGTTTGTTTCAAGTACAATCCTATGTTCTACAATGATTAGGAAATTCAAGGAATATCAGAATTGGTTGATTCAGTTTCCTCTCTAGTCTTGACTAAGACATCAATGACCATTCTAACTTTTTTGGTTTCAAGAGAAGAATGAATTCCAATTGAAATTTCATGATTTTACTTTATAAAAGGATACATTATAGGTGAATGAAGAACAATAATTTTGAGATTCGGTTGGATATAACATTCAGACATAGGTTGAGATTTTGAATCCAACTCAATTTCATTTTCCAAATTTCTCAACAAAATTGGTTATTTTTTAATAAAATATTCAACCATCAAATTGTAAAGATCAATGTTATGAATGGGTATGGAATCAAATTTTTTTATTTCTTCCAATGGTTTAGTAATTTTTCGTTCTGAAAAATCATCAATGGAGGAAATATTCAAGAACCTCAATCCATGATGTTAAATTATCCATTTTTGGGATATAGAAAATCAATTTCTTTCTAATTTAAAGACCCTTCAACAATTTCTTGATTCACTTCATTTACCCCAAATCCAATGGTTCTTTATTCAATAAATTCATGAGTGGTTTGTGGGAAACTATACACTCCAATAAGGTTATGGAAGTAACAATAGATGTAGAGATGAGTTCCCCACAAGTATTACTGCATTGTATTTCTAATATCAAAGATGAAATCTAAAAATTCATTATCTCCATTTGTTGAAATATTTTTTCAAGAAATAGATGTGGATCAGGATGGATAAGTGGTTGATCCAAATGGAATATTCCATGTGGATAAATAAGTTGTTGGATTTTCATAAGTGGGTGTTGAGATTGGATTTGTGGGGATTGAAACTCATTATATGTTGGAATGTTATGTGGATAATAAGAGTTATATAATTTTGGTTCATTAGGTTTTTGAGGATACCACTAGTAGAAATTAGGTTGGTCTTTTTACAACACACATGGGGTTGGGTGATCAAAGTAAGGATAGGTTCCCCATGTTTGGATTTGTTAAAAATTTCTTTCTATAAGAGTGAGGGGTGAAAAAATAAAAGTGGGATAAAAAATAATACTAGTGTCTAAGATAAATTACTTAGGTCTCCAAAAAGGGCGCAAAAATTTGATTCACAATCAAATTTACCCAAGAGATGAAGGTAGAATGGTCCTTGTAGTATAGCTTTGGTTGTCGAATCCACTGAGACCTAAGAAGATACCTAAGATACACAACCTATGAGATGGATTTTTGGATATGAAGTTGCCAAATTTGGGTTGATTTTAGATGGGTTTAAAATATCACTAACATATTTAAGTTAATTCAAATTAAGATAATTAGTTGATCCTTTGTTATCGCTTGTGGTGGATTGGATGAATTCCTTTTTAAATGATTTCAATTTCATTAACTCGAGAAGGATTCATTCAATTAATTCAAACTAACCTCATCACCTACTGGTTAAGAACCTTCAGAAACTCATTTTAATCACCAATACACTTGTAGGATCATTTTCTGGAGCACTCCATGGTAAAGGATCTTAGTAACACATAAATGTGGGGTGATTAAATTTAATATGGAAGAGGAAGATAGAAAATTGTTGAATAAAAGAAACTCAAATAAAAAAAATTAATAAACATTTAGAGAGTTATAAATAACATTAAATACATCCCCATGATACTCTCTTGGATCAACTCATATAAGATATATCCCTCCATTGATTACATCTCTTCAATGGAAGCATGAAGTAGACTTATGAGGGAGGAATTGATGAAGTAAAAACAAAAAAAATATTGATCACTCCATTGTTGTGTGATAAATTTTACAAATTATGGTGTAAATAAATTCACACTTTTAGGAAAATGTATCAACGTGATATGTAGAATAATTAAATAATAGTAAAGGAAGAACTTTTATTAAGAAACAAAGATTAATTGAACAACATACACGAGGAAGAAATGTGATTACAAACACAAAGCGATAGCTTGACACTACAATGAAACCAAGCACAAAAGATGATTAAATACTTCAACACTACTAACTTAAATAAGAATTATGGGAGCCTTGGGAGGATCATCCAATAGTAAAAAAAATCCCACTTGATTATGGTGGGCCTAGGGTGGTGGAATGTAATGGAGAGTGGACTTCTTTATCCTTGGCCTGAAGTGGCAGCCAGCTTGCATCCACCGAACATAATCACCTATATGTCCTTATATATGGACCAATTATAGTGGGAAATATAAGAAAAAAGTGAAATACATTTGTTTCTTAGCTCTTTGAGAATTTTCAGCCCGAATGAATTTGTGGTTTCTGGGATATGTTTAAATTGGTGGGATGTTTTTCTAGGTTGCAGAATTTAGCCTTGAATTTTATCTCTTGCTTGGGATGCATAAATAACCACAATGGAGAAATAATTAGTACTATAATATTAATAACTATATGTTCCATTATATTTCTTATATCATCCCATGAAATTTTGGATTCATTGGGTTTTTATTGTGGTCCCCACATTCTCATCAGTGGGCTGGTGTCCAATCTACCTTTTCCGGAATTGTTTCCTTTTAATCGCCAAATATCCCCATCATCATTTATAAATTCTCCATTGATCCCATAATGAAAAATGGTCATATTTAAGTTTACATACATTTAAAATATGTATAATTACATTCCTTGAAATCATACAAATCATTGGTCCTAAATTGGATTACATTAGGCATCAAGTACACAAATGATGAGAATGGGTGTTCAAAATTAAAATCCACTAACTTAGGACCATAAGATAAAAAAGAACATTTAATACCATTAAAATGTAATTAAAATATTTATTTTTATTTTATAATTACTAAGACACCTAATTCAACCCACTGGAGAAACAATCTTACCCTCACCTTGGTCGGATTGGCCAACACTGTACCAATCCATAAATCCATAAATCTTGTGGAAACAATTGAAGTGGGATGGGATCCAGCTTCCAGAAATCTGTGTTATATGAGTTGTAGAAAAGGTGGATTTTGATCAGTAACACTTTTTTCTGACATCCATGGACATATATTAATTCTAATGGGGTAAAATAAAGAGAGGCATCTTTTTGTAAAAGTGATCCTCATCCAAGAGCATGATCTAGAAGAACTATTATCAGAAGACGACATAGACGTTGTGGAAGAAGTAGATGAAGGAGAAAGGGAAGATGAATGAGAAGAAGAGGAGGTGGACAAAGAATAAGGGGAGGATGAAGATGGGGAGCATGGAGGTGAAAAATCTAAAGGGATATCTACTCATTAAGGGATCCCATGTGAGATGGGTGAAATCATAAGCTCTAATGAGGATCTATCTAAATGTATCGAAGTAAGTCTCGATCCATATCTCTCTTGGACCCTTTTCTTAATATAACTTGGATTCACCAACCAAACTTTTTCCTGTTCGGGAACGTATTGGAGATGATCAAGGAGTTCCCAGTATAGGGGGTGAGAATGTGCCCATGGACTTAGGGGAATGTGGCGCTGAGCCCGCATCCAGAGATGAACAAGGCATCTTACCGGTTGTGGCTGTAGCATCTATAGGTGAGCCAGCTGAAGGGGTTAATATAAAATTTTTTGAATCTTCGTATTTCCCAATTTTTCATAAGGATCCTATTTTGATCATTGAGATAACAAGCATTAAGTGGTCTCAAATGGTAAAATTTCCCACACTAGCACATGTGCTTGATCCGACTACATGTTTCTTCTATAATTCTCTACCTTCATAGACCCATAACTATTATCTAAAAATATATCTAACCAAGTTCCCATTCCATTAAGTGCTCATAAGACTTCAATAATGGAAAACCGAAGTGTATTGGACATATATGTGGGATCTCTAGATAGTTGTGCCTATCCATGAGGAGTCAACCACTCTATTTGATCCAACCATGGAACCCAGTGAGTAGGAGGTCATGAAAAATGATGATGAAACTACTAGAGAAGAGCCTGAAGCTAGTGAGGGTGAGGCTTCTGAAGAATAAATGCGTGAAGATGGTAACCCCATTTCATAGTGCTCATCCCCTAATAGGGGATTATAGAGGAAGATCCTTTCACTTAATTTTTTCCTATCTTTCTGGAATATGAACCCACAGACCCTAATGAGTTGGATGACTCCCATCCACATGCAACACAGGAGAGACAAATGAATTTTCATAGGGAATTGTAGTGCATCAATCATTTCCTTGATTCCCTAGAGGCAGAGTGGATAAGCGGAGTAGGATTACTTCTTCACCGGGCTTAACTGCCTTTTTTCTAGTGGGGTGGATTCTCATCATCCTCATGTGATGATTTGTGACTATCCTACAGGAAAGATGATGGAGAGTAGTCAACACCTAAACACTAACTGGTTCCAAAATAAGTCTTAAAATATCTAGAAGTTCCTTGACGTTGAATATATAATCAATTTCCTTGAATAGAATACAAAAAAACCTTCAACATTCATCATGAATTAGTTTAAAGTCATTGAATGACTGATGTTTTTGTTAGGGAAAGCCTAGGAGTATCTAGAATAAGAGAGCCATCAGGTGGATGAGCTTTCATCCAAATAGAACAGAACGAATATTATGGATAATGATCTTCTCTCTATGAATATTAGTGAAGAGAGGGAGATCAATAATTGGTAGGAGACTTTGGAGGCCACACATCATAAATTGGTGGTGTTTAAGTGATCCATCAAAGGGGTAGATCTGTAAGGGATGTGTTTTTTCCAGGATTGTGAAACATACTTTTTCACTTGCTTGCTTTTTTTTAATGGTCTGTATGAACATATTTCTTTATTAATTTAATTTATGCACCTTGACTGTATTTGTGAAAAAACTAATGATAATTACCTAATAAAACATGGGTTATACCTGGTGTGAGAGACAAGGGATGATCACATAATTATTCACTTTATATGAGAGTGTCAACCAATCATTGAATACTTGGGTTCAAATATTATTGACTGACCACCCATAGTATTTAGGCCGAGGGAAGCTATGACTAGTGAATAGGGATCTTAAAGTAACAAACTTTTCATTCCCAATGTTCTCTATTACATAATTGAGATACCTCTAGGGAGTTGGAATCAATCTGAACAAATTAGAAATGGGAAGTGTTAATCGTGATACACAAAATTTATAATCCCCAAAAAGATGACCTACTAGGACAAAATAACTATTGACTACATTTTAGACATAATATCTACACTGATAGCCTGAAATGGGGATAAACAAAAAAGTTCAAACCTCTTACTTAATTCGAGACATGGTTCCCAACATGAATTGCCATCTCATATATTCTAGGGTGTTGGCCCAGAGTGGCGGGTGATCCAAAGCAGCATAGAAAAACCATTAGGGTGTACCTTCAGACATGAAAGAGGATGAGAATTCAAATAAGGGGCATGAAAATCATGGATTGGAGTGACAATATGCACAAGATAATTACAACACATCTGAAATTATACCACTGTGGCTTGGAGCACATCAGTGTAGGCTCATTGGTCTTAAAAATGATCAAACCTATCTTCCAGGGGAGTGCCATCTCGGATGTCGAGCAACAATTGAAGACGAGAAAATGCTATAGATGACCATAATTGTATGAGAGGACCTCTCAGGTGAGTTCATGGGATTATTTTAAGTTTCAGTTCATGCAAGTAAGGATGATGAACATGTAGTTTAACAATATACGATGTGGATGATGCATACATAGATTAATTTCATATGGTGAGGAAGATGCAAGGAATAATTTAACATCGGGTCATACGAACGTTGCACATAGTTTAAGCTCATATTACTTATACCGTAGCTAATATTTTAATGTTCGGTTACACAGACTTTCATGTTTATTCTTGTAATTTTTTCAAGGCACTGATGAGACGAACCCAGCATGAATGGTCCAAAGTATCCTTGCATACAATAAAAATACCAAGGAAAAAATAGAAAGGAAGAATATGTGATACAGTGAGGGAAAAAACACGACATGAATTATGAACATGAAGACCTAATTCCACACCACATATCCCTATGAGGCATCTCATTTTAGGTAAAATAGTTTGAACCATAATTAGGTCTAAAGGGATAAAATGGTAAATAAACCTATTATTGGGCCCAAGACAAACTTCCCGGGTTTCCCTACATATCTCATGAGGATGGGAATCAATCCAAACGTATTTATTGAATATAGTGTAGTTGGAGACCAACACTATTGGGGAATGTTTCTCTGGTGAGGAAGCTAAAACATCCCATAACTATCATGGGGCATCATGAACATACTATGGGTATGGTTGTTGTTGAACACCATGCATTTAGGATGATGACCTTTTAGTTTAAGGTCATAGAGTTCAGACCATAGGGCTCCTAGTGTACGTTTTTATAGTTTAGACCATTAAGTTAGTGGGTGATCCCAAATAAAAAATGTCTGGTTGTCACCAAGTATCCTGTAAGGATGGGAATCAGGCCACTTGTAGTTCTAGAATCTCATGAATTTTAACATCATGCGGTAAGGATAATGATGGTTTGATGTGAAATGGGCGAAACAATGTCTTTAATGGACCTGATATCAATGATCTGGGTGTCAATACATATCTTGTAATGATGATAATCAATCCACACGTAGTTCATAAAGGGAAATTTAAATATTTAGGTCTGACCCCTACATAGACATAAGTGGCATTAGATATTTCTTTTTTTTTTCTTTTTTTTCTTTTCTTTAGCAGCTGGACCATGATGAAAAGTTTGTGTGTCACTATGGGAATCAATCCATGTGTAGGTCCTTACAGGTAGAATGGTGGATGACCAGTGCCATGGGTGATTCCCTCTCGAGTAATAAAAACATAATGATGGTTCGATTTTCATTGTGTAAATAGGATAATAATGTCACAGTTTCTATTTGTTTGATTAGACTATCCCATGAATTTTAACATAATGCGGTAAAGACACAATAGTTTGACATTTTGTGGGATGGGAAAACACACATTAATGCCACATTTCCTAGATGAAATTTTTCTTATTTTCAAGTAATAGATTTCATACCATAGGGTTTCCCAACTTATCTATTTAGGTATGAACCTACCATGACTCGTAATACCATGTGATCCATGTTCACTATGGGTAATACGGATTGATTTCTTGCTTTCCCCGTCATATAAGAGTTCACAACAATGGAAGGGAAATGTCTGGGGGTAAAAACCAATCACTTCAACATTACCACTCTACGTGTGTGGGTGTATGGAGGGACAACACCAAGGGTGTTGGAGATCCACAAGAATAGAAGGGGTCATAATAGGTGAATCTCTTTTCCCGATAAATGGGATGAGAATATACAAATGAGGTTTATCCACTGACCAAATTCGAAATGTGGTACCCATATCAAAATTTTGTTTGTAATACTTCAAGGAATTGTCATTGGATGATACCTGATCCATAGGGCTAGACACCATGCCTTTTGGAGTTCCATTCAGATATTAAAGATGGTGGAGAAACATATTATGGGATGTATGAAGCATGGAGGTGAAGTTTGGGATTGTCCCTGTAGAATCCAATGCTTCAAGTCTCGTACACCACACACTCAAACATGTCGGTACGAAACATCCATATGTGGGATCAGATCTACCTTCATGCATCAGGTTCCTGAGGGGTGTTTAGAATAGTTTAAGGTCATGTTTCTCAGACCAAATTCTCTCAGTTTATGATAATATATTATGGCCCATATATTCCAAGTTTAATGTTGTGTGCGTGGTACATACATGTGCATTTTAACATCATGAATTAAGGATAAATATGTCACATAGTTTATCATTGTGACACTAGGACATATTTATCATAGAGGAGAAATGTGTGGTGTGGTAAATAACTTGATGTGAATGAGGACCAAAGAGTTCTAGACCACACGACACAATTTCAAAGGGAAATCCATACCAAATGGTCTAAAAATGTGAATTTACGACAAGGCCTAGAGATAGGATGTCTGGGTGCCGCTACATATCTTATAATGAACTGACCCAATTTTTCGCATATCTGAAGGGAATTCTCAGTCCCTATGGGATAGAAACAGGCACATGAGAATAAAAAAAGTAGAGGAAATGGTTTCTACCAACTTGAAAAACTACATAGAATACATATATAAGGAAATAAATAAATAGAAAAAGGCTAACAAATATATATTACATAACAGTAAGAAAACAGTGAAAACAAAAAACAAAAAAATTAACTAAAAACTATGAAGGAAAAGTCCAACTGTAGAGGACCCAAACCTAACAGCTACATGAAATGATGGCATGGATGAACTCCCACCATCTCACCACCATCTACCCAAACCAGCTAACATGAACCTTTCCAGCTCATTATTGTGCCTATCCTTTCCCTACACTAGAAGAAAAACAAATTTCCGCGCACCACCGAAGAAGTCTATAGTTGTGAGGTATCAAGATTAATAGTGTACCACCAAGGTGTTCTATAATAAGCATATATATAAAAATACTATATTCTTATTTGAAAATAAAACATGGCATGATAAGCAGTAAAGCAGTTTTATAGAAAACATGGAAAACATTTCCATTTTCCACAATTTTAAGAAAAAGTTGTTATATCAATTTCAAAGAAACATTTTCATATCATTTTTCACAAGAATAAATATGCATGTCAAGGCTAAATTATAAATCCAAGAAATAAAAAAATAGAATCATAGGTATCACAATACCAAGGAATATGATCGGTCCAGGCTGCAGACTACTCATACCACAACAAGAAAGTGCACAAACCAGTTTATAGAACAATGGGCCTAGGATGTGTTGTATTGTCCCATAATTAACCCCCCCCCCCAATAATGTCAATATTGGTCCCCTATATCAATAATCCTAAGAAGAAGATGAGAACCCTATGACAAAACTCCATTATAATCACAAAACAATGGATGATTGTCTCAAGCTATAGCTACTACCTGAGTAACTAAGGTAACCCATGGGCTATTTTTTACAATTCATTTAAATTCTTTGAAAACCATTTCAAATATCATTTCAATTGTTTGAAAATTCCCATTTTCCTTTCCATTTATCAATAAATAGGGAAAACCATTTTTCATTGAAAACTCTTCTCAACACACACATGGAAATCACTATAATCATTCATTATGAATCAGTTTATAAAGAACAAAAAGAAGGTTTATTATCATAGGCTAGAGATGGAACCACCCGCATCAAATCTCTGGTCACACGCACTCGCAACGCGATCCACAAACAATGAAAACCCAATGACGATAAAGAAGGCCCTAAAATCAAATCCACATTACATGATTGATCTAAATCTGATCACAAGGTGTAGACTGAATGTAATAAACCTACCTACCAAAAGAATGAATGCCTACTACACCACTACCAATAAAGAAAAAGACCTCTAGAGAGAGATCACCCAATGGATCTAGAAGAAACTAAGATGAAACTCCATCTTAACCCAACAGATATGAACACGATACTGAATGGTGACATCATGATTAAAGGAAATAAAGAAATGTGAAGACGACCTACCCAGAGAGACACACCACAATAGGAAAAGATATCAGGTGTCGAATGGATTGATCCAGATGGAAAAGTGTCCTCACAAAATGAATAGGAGAGACACTTGCTCAAAAATGAAGGATTATAGAAATAAAGGACCAAGTAAAACTTCAAAGTTCATGTTTTAAAACTAGAAATATGTTTTTTCATGACATGAAACCCCCATTCATGTCGTCAAGTCCACACTGGATAAGTACTACAAAAAACCTATCATTTTAGAATAGAAATATGTTATCTAAACCATTAATGAAGTGAAAATACCATTCACAATGTTTATAATTTCACAACAGGATCCGTCTCATGACTTGTACCCAACAACGATTACACGACGTGTAACCTAGTTACATGATGTGAAAGATGCCTTCATTCTGTATAAAGCATTAGTTAAAGTGAAAAGTCCATCAAATATCTGACTTCACCATTATAGGAATCCTCCCAATTCTTTCTTGGACATATTTCGACAAGGAGAAAAGGAAAACTACAATGAGGTTAATGGAATACCTGGTGGATAATTAATAGGATATTACAAACTCCCCACCATAAAGAATTTTTTTCCTCGAGAAGTCATGTGGTAGATGTAATTCCTAAAAAGAGATGAGGTCATTTTTTCCTAATCAAAAACTTACATTCAAAAGCCTCATGTGAATATGATCCATGTTTCTATAGCACACTGAACAATAGAATCGACTTCACATTAAAGGATTTCTTTTGAGATTCAATGATCTCAATCGGTTTCCCTAGAATATAAGCATCTGGTTCTAGCTCAATTTTTCCCAACTCAAAATGTGAGGGGGGTCAGGGTGATACTTCCTGATATGAGATATATGGAAATCATAATGAATATCCATCATTTGAATCGGCAATGATAATTGATAGGAAATATATCTGAGTAGCTCGGTGACCTGAAACGGTTATATGTATCTCAGAGCCAAATTTATCTTCTTTCCAATCCGATGGTGACCCAACTGAAGAGAAAATTTTAAGAAAACCGTGTCACCTATGTAAAAAATCCAATGTTCGGTTCCACTGATCTATATATGATTTTTATCGACTCTGGGATATAACTCCATATCATCATTTGTCCTAAATATTTGAGGATGTCCCCTAAACCAAACATGGTCTAACCAAAGATATTTTCTAACCTCCACCTAACAAAGAGGTGATCTGCATGTGTGACCATAAAACACCCTAAAGGGAGAAATTATGATTAACAGCTTATAACTGTTGTTATAAACAAACTCATGTAGTCCTAAATAGTTATCCCATGGTCCTTCGAAATCCATGACACATGCATAGAGCATATCCTCTAAGATCTGAATTGTGCGCTCTTTTTGACCATCTTTTGTGGTTGGTATGTTGTACCCAACCTGACCTGATTTCCCATTGACTCTTGAAGACTCCTCCAGAACCTTGATGATATCCTTGTATCCCTATTTGAAATAGTGGTTGTAGGGCTCTGATGAAACCTCACAATCTCTTATATATATATCTTACCTAGATCTTCAACTTTAGTGGTGTCTTTTATTATAATGAAATGAGCAGACTTTTTCAATCAATCAACAACCACCTAGATATAATTCTTCTATTACGGAGACCATGGTAATCCCAAAAAAAATCCATGGATACCTCATCACATTTCAAAATCATCACTAGAAGAGGTCGAAGAAATACAAAGGGTTTCAAGTTCTCTTCCTTTATCCATTGGCAGGTGTAACAACATGACACATAATCTACAATGTCACACTACATACCAGACCACCGTAATATTCGTTTCATGTCACAATACATTTTCATCATGCATGGATGAATGGACCACGAAGAGATATGAAAATCAAACAAGACTAATTTTCATGAAGATATTGGGATGAGAACCCGCTACCCAAAGTAGAGCATACCATCAAAAGAAAGAGACCAACCAAAAATGGTCTCACCACCATAATGGCATTCTATATCTTTTCTAAACTCATCATACTATAGTTGAATCTTAAAAATAGACTCCAAGATAGATGGTGATAACTAAACACTAATCAGAACCACACCTGAAAAATCCTCCTGACCATCCAAGTGAAACTAAGTGAAAACCCCCATAAGGTTCTACTCCTCCTTAGATTCCAGAACATCCTGTGATGGTACATTCCTGTTGAGAGTGTTTGTGACAACATCTCCCTTCCCTAGGGTGTAGCTGATATATAATTTGAATGTATGAAGGTATTATACCCATTGTATCTATCTAAAATGAAATTCATTCTGTGAAAAGGTATGTCTCAAACTCTTATGATCCGAGAAGATCGTGAACTTCCCCCCAAACAGATTGTGCTACAGACAATTAAGAACATGCATGACTGTATCAAGCTCTAGATCTTGATTGGGGAAATTATTCTCATCAGGTAATAGGTGAAGACTTCCATAATCCACCACATGATTGTCCAACATAAACATGCATCCCAAAATAGAATCCAAAGCCTCGAAAAACACCACGTACCCCCTACAGGGTTCAGGTAGGATCATATTAGGAGATGATATTTAAAGTCATTTAAATTCATTATAAGAAGACTAACACTTCACATCCCATGTGAATTTCACCACCTTCCTAGTAAGTGTAGAAAAAAGTGATTCCATCTTAGGGAAATCCTTGGAAAACCATTGGTAGTATCCAGAAAGACTAAGGAAGCTTCACATCTCAAAGACATTCCATGGTTTCTTCCATGACAAAAAAACATTTAACTTCCCTCAATCAATTGATAAGCTGGGCACATAAATTTTTGTTCCCCAAAAACATCACATCATGAATCAAGAAACTATATTTTGAAATATTTCCAAACAAATGGATTCCTCTTAGAATTTATAGAACCAATCCCATATGGTGCTCGTGCTCACTCTGAGATTTCGAATAAGCCAAAATATCAACCACAAAAACTACCATAAAAGTGTCAATATATTGATGAAATATTAGATTTGTCGAGGAAAAAAACTACAAGATCATTAATCAGACTAAAAGACATAAAAAGATGTTCATAAAGTCCATACTTTCTCCTAAAAGCTATATTTGGTATATCAGTCTCCCAAAATCTAAGCTGATGATAACCCGACCGAAGATCAATCTTCAAAAACCAATTTAACCCCTTTAACTAATCAAAAAGATCATCCACATGAGGAAAATGTTATTTGTTCTTAACTTTTACATGGTTCAACTTCTGATAGTCCACAAAAAACCATAGTGAACTATCTTCTTTCCTGGCATAGAGAACAGGGGGTACCCAATGCGAAACACGAGGGAGAACAAATGCCTTTTACAATAGGTCTTCCAACTAAATCTTGTGCTCTTTTAGCTCAACTGGTGTCATCTGATAAGAAGGTATCTACATCGGTTGCATACCCAGTACCAAGTCAATCAAAAAATCAACCACTCTCTAGAGGGATATTGGAGATGTCATTTGGGAAATCATAAGGAAAATATTGAAAAATAATAGGAATATCGTCAACAAAAGAAACATCATTAGGATAAAATTAAAATGCAATAAAAAACTCCTAATATTTTTTTGAAATGGTCCTACATGACCATACCTCAGGTTCTAATCCCCATAAAACACATGAGAACTCTCATCAGTAGTACAAAACGATGCCTGATGATGATAAAAATCATCCTCAGGGTGATGAGCGACAAGACAATCCATACTGATGAAGACGTTAATCAAATCCAGATCAAGAATGAGAAAATTCTAGCCCAAGTCTGTACCAATGATCATTAATGAATAAGAAGGAAACCAAAACCCATGCTCTTCACCCATGCCAAGAGGTGTCCATAACACCATTATAAATTGAATAAGTTCTATTGGAAGTTTAAGAATATAAAAAAGTGTGCAGATACGAATGAGTGGGAGGCACCAGTATCAAACATATAAATTTCTACTAACGATACAATAAGGATAGTACCTCTCCTTGTTATCTGACCTAAACCAACTTTAATTGGACACTCATTTAATGCATTTAAGTGCTTCACTCAGGAGGCGTGTTCCTAGATTACAATAGTCTATGAAGATTCTAAATGAACTGTAGTTGTCTTTGGAGCTGACAAACACTTACTATAATGTGGAATAGTCATACGCTGATAGAATGGTTGTAAGAAACCAACACGTCTACATAAGTTACACATATTCACGGGCACAAGACAAGATCTTCGGGTGTGACCTCCCTTTCTAGACTGATAGCAAGTCAGGGGGACACTTCTAGCTATAACAGATGGTGCAGAGGAGGCTCGCTTCTAAGACCCACCTCCACCACTTCTATGGTGATCATAACACTTCCTCTACTTCCCAAGCATGCAACTGAAGTTGTCACTAAATGGAAGAGTGGAGGTGGTGAAGTTGACATCACCTGCCATATTCATCTCTGCCATCATAGATCTTTCCAAAAGCTCTACATAGGTATAATTCTTAAACATAAACACATATAATCTGATATATGGTCAAAAACACTGCAGGAACTTTGTTCCTTCAGCTAGTCATTCTTCACTACGTCTGGAGAACAATTGACCTGCTCAGAAAATCAGTTAGTGTATTCCCACACAGAATGCTTTCACTATTGAAAATACAATAACTCTAGATACTTATCCAACACTAGAGACTCTGGGAAAAATTTCTAGAATAATAGATTTTTTAATGACTTCCAATACAAGTCCACATGTTCGTCGTCATGGACCATAGAATCCCACCATCGCTTTCTAAAACCCTCAAGCATGAACGCTGCACACTTTATCCCAATGTTCTCAAGTGTACCCAAAAATTCAATGAATTAATCGATCCTATACTTCTAGTCTTCTACCTCTTGAGGTTCATTCATTCCTTTAAATGACGGTGGATTATTGTGCAAGAACTCTCGTGATCGATCCCTCTCTCCTCCAGTGTTTGGCTCTAACTGAACCATTGCGTTCTGAACTCATGCCACATCCTGATCAACAAAAAAAACTACCCATACGATATTATCGATGAGATTATGATCCACAGGTGGGTACCCTTTAGAATCATCAACTGTAGATTCTTGGGGAAGTCATGGAAGTTGTCTCAGAGGCATATTTATATACATTGGAACATATGAACGATCAGAAAATAGAAAAAATCTTAGTTCAACATAGAAAAATCATAAGAGAAAACTATTATTTTAGAATAAAATCTAAACACTAGAGACACACACCCAAACTTCCCAAGGTAACATGAGTCTCATCATGACAAGATTTGTCCAGGAACTTATCACCACATACCTCTCAACTATCAACAATCCTATCTCAATTCTAATTGACATCCCAAGACAAAGCTTCATGAGCATAGACATCCCTCTAATACTATTTTCTATTGAACCAACCTAATCTGTCACATACCTAAAGGGAATTATTGATCCCCACAGGCTGGCGACATGCACCAGGGCATCAAACGACAAAGAAGAGGGAACGATTTCTCCCAACCTGAATAACTAAATGGAATACATATATAAATATTGAATGAAATAGAAATAAAATAATAAATATATATTCCATAAAAATATAAAAAAGTGAAAATATACCACATAGAAAGTAACTAAAAACTAAAAAGGATAGGTCCAAATACAATGGACCAAAACCAAAAAGCTACCCTAAACTATTTCATGGAAGAACTCCCATCATCTTACCACTAGCTACCCAAATAGTTGACATGAACCTCACCTCCTCTCTATGACACATTGCATTTCCCTGCACTATAATACATTTAATGTTATACACACCACTGAAGATGTGTGTAAGGAGTGAGCTAACATGCTCAATAGGATCCCACCCAGGTATTCTATAAAAATTCTATGTATAACAAGGCTTGTGTTCTTAATTTAAAATAAATCATGGAATGATAATAAGTAATGATGTTTTATAGAAAACATGGTAAAAATTTCACTTTTCCACACTTTTATACAAAAGAAGGTATATAAATTTCAAATCACATTTTCATTTTATTTTTGACAATCATAAACGTGAATGTCATTGCTAACTTAGAAAGACAAGAAATAAAAAACTGAAGCATAGGAATCACAACACCGAGTAATACTATAGGCCGAGGTCTCATAATACTCATACCATAATAATCAAGTTCACAAACTAATTCCTAGAAAAACGGGCCTAGTAAGTAAAGGAAACCCCCTTGATTAAACCTTCCCAACCATGTCAATATCGATCACCTAGAACAATGGTTCTAGGAAATAGTGGAAATCCCAAAGACAAACCTATTTGATAACCACAAAATAATGGGTGATTTATTAAAGATAAAACTTCCACCTATGTACCCAAGGTAACCCATGTGATCTTCTTCACTATTCATTTCAATTCAATGAAAACCATTTCTATATCATTTGAAAGCTCATTTCAATGATTTGAAAATACCTATTTTCCAATCCATTAATTAATAACTAGGGAAAACCATTTTCGTTGAAAGATCATATAAACACAAAAACAAATCATGTCAACCATTAATTATGAATTAGTTTCTAGAGAAAAAAAGAAGGTTTATTATCATATATATAGATGGAACCACCTACCAAAAAGCTCAGGTCACACATTCCTATAGCAGGATCCACCAACAATGAAAACCCAATGACAACAACAAAGGCACTAGAATCCAATCCATATCACATGATTTATCCAAATATGAACACATGGGGTTGGTGGAATCAAAGAAAAATACATACCTCCAGAATGGATGCCCACTGCACCACGACCGACAATGGAAAAGGCATTTGGAGTGAGATAGAACAACGGATCTAGAAGAAACCAAGAAGAAACACCATCTTAACCCAATGCATCTGAACATTCCACCCAAAGATGATATCATGATCAAAGGAAACTAAGAAATGGGAAGCTGACTTACCTGTATATACGCACCACAATCTCAATAGATATCGGACATCTAACAAATTGATCCAAAAGGAAAAGTGTCTTAAAAAAGTTCCTAGGATTAACACTGGGTTGAGGAAGAAATATTATCAAAAGTAAAGAACAAGAAAAAACTTCCAAACACGTGTTTTAAAACTAATAATTGTATATTTAATGACATAAATCTCCCATTCATGTCATAAAGTCCATTATAGATAATTGTGACAAAAAACCATCAACATGAATTAAAAATCCATTATTTAAACCATTCATGATGTGAAAACACCATTCAAGATGTGTATACTTTCACAGTGGGATCCCTCTCATGACTTGTACCCATCAAAAATTACACAATGTATAACCCAGTTATAATAAATTAAAGACACCATAATTCTACAAAAAACATTGGTTAAGGCAACAAGTCCAATAAATATTTGAATTCACCATTATTGGAATCCTCCCAATTCCTTCTCGACCCTATTCCAAAAACAAGAAAAGGAAAACTACAATGAGGTTGAAGGAATAGATGATAAAAATGTAAGAGGATGTTACATAGACTATGAGGACATGAATCAACCCGTACATAGTTCTTCAATATGGAATTGAAAATAGACAGTGCTAAAGTGGAAGTTATCCTATCGAACAAGGAAATCGTGGTTGTTATGAAGTTTTGGGTCACGTGAACTAGGACCTTGAAAATCATGGTTTTTGATCATAGTGTTCAAACAAAAAAATTGTTGAGATGTGAAATTTGGTGTCATAATGCATCCTGTAATTTTTAGGACTAGATAGATCCATACCACACCAAAGATTCTTGATGAGGGAATCGATATCAAGAGGGACCAAAAAGGTTCATGAATTTATGGTTGGTCCCAAGGGTGAGATGTTTAGTAATCACTACGTGTCCCATAAGGATGGGAGTAATTCCACACATAGTTCTTGAATATGAAATTTTAAGGTACCACGTCCAAAATTGGGGGGGGGGGGTGGGGCGATATTCTTCAAAATTAGAATGTCGTGGTTGTTATGTTTTTTATTTTCATGAGACTAAAACACTAAAATTATTATTTTAATGTCATAAAATTCAGACCAACTAAAGGGGAGATATGAAGTTTGGCTCCATGAGAAAACCTGATGTGATTAAGGACAATAGAGTTCTACACCAAACAACACACTCCCAATTGATACCCCGACCTAGGGTCCAATTAGGTAGTCTTGTGATTCTGCGTATGAGATTGGGGATGAGATGTCAGGACATCACTATATATCCCATAAGGATGGGAATGAAGCCACATGTAGTTCTTGATTATGGCATGGTAAGGTATCTATGCTAGGGGTAATTTCGTTCTAGGTGAATACTTTATAGTGTTGTGTAGTTTATCATCTATAGTAAGGATGTAGAATGTGTAGTTTAACACCATATGGTAAGGATGGTGGATATTATGTAGTTTATCATCATACAACAAGGACATTGGAGGTCTTAGTTTATTGTGGTAGAACATGGACCACAGGATGAGGATTCCAAAGTAGAAATGTGTAGCACGAAACCATGGAATAATCCAATGTGAGAGAGGACCAAGAAGATCCACACCACACAACATATTCCTTAATACAAATTGTGCATAGTTTGAAGTCATATGGCTTAGACATGGATTATTATTTTAATGTCATATAACATAAAGTATCTTAGTTTAAGGTCATATAATTAGGACCATATGGTGGTATCATTCTTCTATGCGGGTACGAACCCTACCAAGACCCCTTAACTAACATTTTCAATCCTCAGTGTGTGAAACAAGAGGCTGAGTAGATTTTTACGACACATGGAAATACACAGTAGGGGAATGGGGAAGTCAGGTTATGGATTTCCCAATGATGCTGATCTTCCTTCTCAATGTACAATGATTCACGGAGCATTAACACTAGGGTGTTGATGTTCTACCTTGATATAAGGATATGGAAAGGGATGTGAATCACAGTTTCCGATATTTGGAACCCAATGGGGTGGTGTAATGATAGAGAACATCATATGACCTTATTCGAGACATAAAATCCGTATCATGTAACCTGAGATGAGAATAGACAAATTAGGGTTGGTCATTGACCATATTTCAAATGTAAAGCCTATGTCAAAATTTAATCCGAAATACTTTATCGAATTTTCCTAGGATGGTAGAAGATTCATGTTTCCAAGAACCATTCTTTTATGGGTCCCTTCATATTTTGAAAGACAAAAGAGACCCAAAAAAGGGGACTTGTGAATGCTTGAGATAGAATGAGATAATTTCCATGAATAATCTAACACTCTAGGTTCTATTCCACAACCCTTCTGAGAATGTTAATGAGGAATATCAGATAGAGGGATCCATACATATTTTTTTGGGAAGAAGCCTCAAGGGGGAACTTTGATATGGCATAGTAATAGACTAATGACAATTTAATAGGATGGGGATAAAATAGTGTTAATGGACCATGGGCTAGACCGGAAGACATAATGTCAGGGCATTCTTAAATATCCCACAAGGATGGGAATCAAGAATTTCATAGTTCTAGAATACCATGTTATTTAACGGCATGTGATAGGGATGATGGTATCACACAGATTATCGTCATGTGACTAGGAGACTAGGGAACTTAGTTTATGTTTCTAAACTTTTGACCATAGGATTAGGACATTCCATTGGATATGTGTGGAATGGTAAGATGGAGATACTGACATGAATGAGGACCAAGGAGGAATATCACCATATTGTTTATTCCTAAGAAAAAAGGGGTGCTGAACTTGGACTGGACCCGAAGATAAGATGTCTGGGTGTTTGTACATATCCCAAAATGATGGGAATCAAGCCGTATGTAGTTCTTCAATATCTTGAAGTCTAATTTCATGCGATAAGGATGAAGGAATCATGTAGTTTATAATCATGTAACTTGGATGCTAGGGTTAAAAAGTATTTGAAAGGGGATGTACATGGAATGGAAAAATAATCCCAACATGAATGAGGATCATGAAAATCCACACCACACCACACACTCCCAAGAGACAACTTAGTCCAAGGGTCTGAGAAAATGAAATAACTGATGGGAACAAAGATTAAATATTTTGGCATTCCAACATATCCCATTAGGATGGAAATCAAGACGTATATAGTTCTATAATATCATTCATTTTAATATCATGTGATATAGATGAAGGTATGATGGAATATTCCATAGGGAGGTACATGGTACATATATTATAGACCACTGTGAATGAGGAATAAAGAATTCCATGCCACACCACACACTCCCAAGATAATCCTAGGTCGATAATTTGAATGAATTTGAAACTTGACCATTAAGAAAGTGTCTAGTAATTCCTAAGTATCCCATGAGTATAGTAATGAATCTATATGTAGTTTTTTAATATCTTTTAGTTTAACGTCATGTGATAAGAAATTGGGTCACAATTTAACATTATAGAGGATGGAGTATTTTTGAATCATGAAAGACAATGGGGAACTTTCCTTTTAAGGTCATGAAAAAAAGGACCATAAATTCTATGTAGTGTAACATCATGTAGGCAGTATGAAATAGTTTAACATAATGTGGAATGGGTTTGAAAAGTTCCATGTCATGTTTCTTGGATGAAAGGGATCTTAATCATGGGATATAGAGAATGGATCATATGATGATTCTATCAATAAAGTGATATGTAGTTGTGTTCTATGATGAATCCCAACTTGAACGAGGACCAAGAAGGTTTTAACACAACCCCACACAATCCCTCAAAAACCTCAGGCCATGGTGCCAAAAAGTGAAACATGCAGCTGGGCATAAAGAAAAACCTTTTGGGCATTCCTACATATCCCGTGAGGGAAAGAATAAAAACATACATAGTTCTTGAAACTCCATAAATTTTAACGCCATGTGGTAAGGCTGATGATGTTTGTCATTTTTACATCCAATAGATCAAACGAAAGGGGTATTCATTTAATTTCGTAGAGCTCAGACCACAATGTGATTGGGTATTTTATCATCATATAAGATGATGTGATGTTTATCATAATGCAAGATAATGTGTAGTTTATCATCATAAACGACAATAAAACCCTACTCATGTGAAGTACTGTTTGAGGAACATTCCATTGGTGGGAGGAGTGACTCACGAACCATCCATGGTGACCAAAGAGTATGAATTGTTTGGGTAATCCTTGTGAAAGATTTAGGGTTCTTCCCATATGGGCACCAACATCAGCAGCTTCCTTCCAGGTATCATTGGTGTCCTCAGTTCCAGTACCATGTCACCATGAAGGAAATATTAGAGACAAAAATTCTTGTTGAAAGCTTTGGATATCATGTTTTGTTTCCTCTCAAGATTATGAAAGGCCCAGAGTTGGTTCTCATAAAAGGGTTCCAGATTATCTAGATGAACTTCTAGTACACTTTCTGACATCTGATGATCATATATATCTATACCGAGTGATGGAAACTAAATATTTATGTGTATAACTACCTATATTCCTTACACCTGATAATCTGGGGTCACTTGGGTGGAATTATGAGTTTTCTCTTGATAATCCCAAAGAGCATTGGGGAGCCTGTCTATCCAAATCTTCTTATTTTGGTCCACAGTCTTTTTCAAAATGTTTTATAGGATCTTAATGAACACCCTAATATGTCCATTAACTAGTGTATGTTATCGATAATCTTTGTTGTACAAGATGTTGTACATGGCATACAATTTATTCGGCTCCACAAGTATGAGGTTGGTGTCATTGTCTTTGGGAACAACAAGAGGGACTCTGAATTGATGGATGATATTGAATATTACAATATCAAAAATAGAATGGGTCTTGATCTTCTTGTGTGGAATGACCTCTTCCCACTTATAAAATAAATCGTTTGCGTTCAGAATAAACTTGAACTTCTGAGTTGTTTCTAGTAGATATGGTCCCATGACATCGAGTCCCCATACTGAAAAGGGGAATGAATACATGGTTTTATGGAGGGTCTATGATGGTCAATGAAATATTTGGCATGGATATGACATGTTTATAACCTCTTGGTGATCTCAGTATATTCATGGAATATGGTGGGCCAAATGTATCCCAACCACTGAATCTGGTGAGAGATTTTTGACCCTGTATGAGGAGCTCTATAGGATGTAGTGTGAAATTTCAATATGACCTGGGGAATCACATTTCCGTGAATTAAGAGGAGTATAATTACATCAAATCCATTTTCTTAGAGGACCTTCTCAAGTCTGGGACCACAATAGAGAGTAAACTACACTGCACACCGAATGGTTCGCTTGCGATCAGCCTTGTCAGTTGGGAGATTGTTGTGCTGGAGATAATCATTGAAATGAGTTATCAAATTAAAGGTTTATTCTAAATTATTAGGGGGATATGGAGGTTCTGATATGGACACATCTATGGTAAGGTAGATTACCTACAGTTTTTCATCATTATATGGGGATATGGGAGCGATGGCCCTTCGATGTACCACATGGATAAATATATCTTCATATGAAGTCTCTATGAGGGATGAATCTAGACTGAATAGGGAATCATCTCGACCATTATATGAATGAGGAACATGAGTTACCACTGATTGAGAATGTAACTATGTCATCAACTAATTATTGTGCTCTAAAAGTGGTAAAATCTTTATCTTCATGCCAATATAGTCACCGCAGATCTTCTTGGTGACTTATTCGGAGTCCCCCTTCACATGTAAGTGGGGAAAGTCAATCTTGATATCCAAATAGAGACAAATGATGAGAGATTTATACTCCTCCTCATTATTGGTGTAGACTTCTAAATTCAAGAATGAATTCGTAAATGCAGTCTGTGTAGGCCTGATGAAGACAATCATCATGCCTACTATGTTGAGTCAGGGATCATTGAGACTCTTACCGGTTGAACATCATGAGGCCCTGTCAAAATGTATTTTCCAACATGGAATATCCTAATACTCTAAGAGTATTTCCTAATTGGTAAAATAAAGACACAAGGAATGCTCTGCAGGGGCTGGATGAGTGGCAAGAAATTATACCAGTGTACGACCCTTGACTACCTTCTTTAGGACAAACCTGGTGTTAAATGGATGAAGGATCACTTCCCACCAAACTATATTTCTTATCAACATAAGGTGTATCGTAATAAACTTTAGAATATCCAAAGGAAGACACGTTGTATATCATGATTCTATAGATAATGTCACAACTTCTACACTACAAAAACCAGTGCATGACATCTCTTCTCGATAAAATAACATCTATTCTCTCTATTGAGGAGTGTAGGTGCCAAAATTTGGGAAGAGGAGAAGCAAACGAAGGGCCCTTGGGGTGCCTTTCAAAACTTTCTGATGGAGTCCCGCAGCATCATGACTGGTTTAAAGCTCCCCCTTCATGAAGTCACCACGGTGCGAGGAGGCTGGAGGCTCGGCGAACCCATTTCACATTTGCGAACTCGCCGCGGAGCAAGGAGGTGGGAGGCTCTATGAACCCATTTGACGTTTGAGAACCCACCATGGAGTAAGTTTGTGGGCAGATCCATGAACCCCTTTCACATTTGTCAACCCACCGCGAAGCAATGAGGCGGGAGGCTTTGTGGGCACAAAAAAAATCCACGTGTCTCCCCGCCCAGCACGCTCTACTTTGCAGCGCCTCCCGACTATAAATATCGGGATACCCTCAAGCCCAATGGATTGATCCTCTGAACTTTTGCCTTCTTAGCTAACAAATTGTGATGTAATTTCTACTCTATAAACCATGAGCTCCTCAAGGGACTTTAGCATCACGAAGTGCCCCTTCCTTGGCTTGAATTCATCCCCTCTTGAAAGAGGGATGCCCTATGTGGGCCCCATGGGCCTTCGTGAAGGAAGGGGATCCCCAAGGGGAATCAGGTCTTCACGAAGAACTTATGCTTCGTGAAACACCCTCCACACACATGTGACTCGAATGTTAAGGCAGTGTCACTATGCTTCGTGAAGCACATTTCTTCTCAATGTTGTGTTTTTTAAGGCACCCTCGCTTTGTAAAGAACTGCTTTGTGACTGCCTTTCCACTTCACAAAGCACCTTCCATATGCACATATTCCCTAAATCAAGGATAGGACACTTCACTTCGCAAAGAACACCCCTTCGCAAAGCCCCTCCACTACATGGAGCATTAGAGCATCATGAGGCTTTTACTTATGAACCCCTTTTCTCTGCAACTCCTTTTCTCGTGCCACCCTCTAGGTTTTCACGAAGTAATTTCAAGAACCATTGGGTGGTACTTCCAGTTGGGTTTCTTCGCCTCATGCTTCTTTGCATAGGTAGACTAATGGCTATTACTTCCTCGCATATCCACGCTAACGTGAAACCCTCAATGCATCACTCTATAACACCCCCTCATCACGACATTCTTGATTCCTTCCCATCCCCAAGGGTGGGAGGGTATCAGCTATGTAAGTCCTATGGGTGCAGAGTAAACCCACCTCATCTGAGCGGCAGGATGTTAAATTTCCAACCACCATCATCCTCAGCACACGATGTTAAACTGTGACCCCGCCCCATGCATCATATGCGGGGTGCCCCATCTCATACAGTCTCTATGCCCACTAGTCTTCACGGGAGTGAAATAATTCCTCACATGGAATGAGATCCTCTTTATCATAGTGGTGTCTATCCATGGGGAAAGGGCAACCACATTGGTGTAATCCCCTAGCCTTTCTTACGGGACGCATCATCCATGCTTCTTATATCTTCTTCTTGGCCGAAGACCAAAGAGGGGGGGGATGGGCACCGGATCCCTCCTTTATTTAGGGAAAAATCCCTCTCCCTTTGGGCTTTATAACCACTAGGAATCCATCCTGGAGTAAGTCCCAATATCCATCTTCCTGGGTAGCGGACCACTCGTAAGCCCCTGTTTCCATTTTGGGTCGCTAACCACATGTAAGCCCCATTCCACTTTCCATATACGCACCTTTTGGGCCATGATTTTCAGGTCTCTGTTGCCTCTTGTTTCTCACACAAAGCATGACTCACGTGGGCTTAGAGTAAGCATTGACCATGACACTCTCCCAGGGTATCCTAGACTGTAAGCCCCAAAACCCTTTCTGAACTATGTGGACTTTGATCCTTTCCAATGAAAGGTACATAGGAAGCCTCTCTAATGTTCAATCCCAACAACCATTGGTTCTGACCCCTTCACATAGGCCCACCAAAACCTTTTCCAAACAACGTGGACTTTGATCCATTCCAAGGAAAGGTACGTAGGAAGCCTCCCTAAGGTTTAAGCCCAACAACCATTGGTTCTGACCCCTTCACGTCGGCTCACCAACACCATTATGAACTATGCAGACTTTGATCCTTTCCAAGGCAAGGTACGTAGGAAGCCTCCCTGAGGTTCAAGCCCAATAACCATTGGTCCTAATGATCTTCACGTTGGTTCAGCAAAACCCATTCTGAACTATGCAGACTTTGATAATTTTCAAGGTAAGGAACGTAGGAAGCCTCCCTGAGGTTCATGCCCAACAACCATTGGTTCGGACCCCTTCGTTTCGGCTCACCAACACCCCTTCTGAAATACTTGGACATTGATCCTTGCCAAGGCAAGGTACGCAGGAAGCCTCCTGGTTGTTCAATCCCAACAACCATTGGTCTTGACCATCTTCACGTCGGTTCACCAAAACCCTTTTTCAACTACGTGTACTTTGATCCTTACCAAGGAAAGGTACATAGGAATCCTCCCTAAGGTTCAATCCCAACAACCATTAGTTTTAAACGCTTCTCGTCGACTCACCAACAACATTCCGAACTATGCAGAATTTGATCCTTGCCAATGCAAGGTATATAGGAAGCCTCCCTGAGGATCAAGACCAAAAACCATTGGTCCCGACTGTAACACCCTGAGATTTTATGAAAAATATTCTTTTAATTTCATTAATGTCTTGTGTTGTATACTGCACCAAGATTACCTTGCGCTATACACAACACCGTATTAGCTTGCAGTATACGCAACACTATTCTTGGATCGTGTTACACACAATTTTGATAATAGTTATTCTACGCAACATTGAGTATATATATATATATATATTCAATGTATAAATTAAATATGGTTGGTTTATGTTATATGAAACAACGAAGGATTCTTGCAAAGCACGCAACCCTGACTTGGCTTGCATTACACGCAATCGCGACATTCCTCGATAGCGTGTGTTGTACGCAATACCAGGTTTTAATAAATAACGATATATCATTATAATATTGTTATGAACTAGCCTTTATGAATAGTGTTAACTAAATTTTGAATTTTATAACATTATTATTCATCTTACACATTTCTAGAACATGGTATAAGAACAAAATAAATTTTTCAGGTAAAATAAGTATTTTTCAAAAATCCAGTTTTGCCGCCTTTTGATGGCGCACCCACTTTAAATATAGTTTTTGAAATTTTTATAAGTTCAATTTGACAAAATAAAATTCTTCTTTTGAATCAGGATATAAAAATTTAAATTAGATAAAGTTTTGATATTTTTCCGATAACTTTCATATTTTAATTAATAGTAAAAACACGCTATATTTAAATTAAAAACATCTTTTTTCATCGTAATATCTTATGTGGTTAAATTATAATATTGAATGTTTTTAATGTATAAATAGAATATATTTTTACCATTTAATATAATTTATGTCATTAGCATTGATTTTACTATGAATTCATAGGTTAAATCAATTCAATCTTTTGCAATGTTTTAAAGAAAAACCCATTTTCTTTCGACAACGAGATTAATTTTAATTTAATTTATGCAACTTTTGTGTATTGAATTTGGAAAAATGGATTCCATATTTGGAATCAGTGGATCCAAATTATGTTAATAAGCTACTTTTTATTTTTGGGAATTATGAATAGTAACTACGGTAAATTTTATTTACCATAGTTAAAGGTATATCGGGTAATTAAGGGTAAATATAATATTTTAAAATTACCCTAAAAATGTCAAAATCCTATTGGATGACTAAAAGTCGAAAAATTTCACCTAATGGTCTGATTAGATTCATTTAATTAAATTTTTTCAATGAAAATAATTTAATTATTATTAAAACCAAAGAATGTGACAACATGTCACTTTCTTAAATTGTATAAGTATAATAATTTTAATTTAGTGATAAACTTCATGAAACTTTGAACATGAATAGTATCCATAAATCTAATACAATTATCTACATAATAGGAATTTATTTAGAATTTTTATAGATTAAATAATTAACATTTATTATGACACAAAGATGATGCAGTAATTGTCTTATTAATGAAATATTGACATAATTGATGTTATAAATGCCCAAATAAATGTAATTTGAGACTTTTTATGACTTAAAATAATTTTCTAGGTTAATATGACATGTTATTGTTGATATAAGTAACTTGGTTCGAACTTATCATTATGTTATGAATTTCATAAAAATCATGTACCAAATAGTGTCAAAATTGACATAAATTAGTTTTTAAAACAAATATTATATTATTAATTGTTATTTTATTCTTAAAAATATAAGGTTCGGACAAATGACTTAGATAAGATTATATATATTAATAATAAACAACTTGGTGTTCTTTTGGCTTGATATAGTAAGTTTATTAACCATATAGTGTAAGAAAACAAAAAGACACGGTAAAAGTTAAATTATTTAACTTAGAGTTAAATATAATTCATAAGGTTAAAATAATAACCTAAACTTGTCTAAATTCTATTGTATGAGATTATTTAGACCCATCCCCACTTTATATTCGAAATAAGACCCTTTGGAACCATTATAAACCGAGTTTGACCCTAATATAAAATAATATTTTGAGATTTTCCTAAGGTGCCCCTCTCCCCCCTTATAAAAGGGCACCTCCTCCCTCTCCTCCTCACACCAATTTTAGCATTCAAGCTCGGCCAAACCCTTCCAAAATATCTTCTCCACTTCCCTAGTATCATCCTAGAGGTCCTTGTATTCTTCAAAGACCATCCTTAGTTCTTTAAGTGGAGGGTAAGAAAAGGCGTGTCAAAAAGAGGTAATATCCATTACCGATCTTTTTCAATTTCTTTCTTCTTCAACTTCTTCTTCTTTAGTTGTTTCATGATAAAGTAATAACATTAGTATTTCTTATATACTGATATGTTATTATAAATATTAAACAACTCTAATTAACCTTCTATCCATCCTTCGGGAAAAGGAAATCACCGCGCGTGCGTACGTACGGAATACCGTCTCCACGCCGTGGTGTAATCTATTTTCCGCCACCACCTTAATTGAATGGGTATAATGGTGTAATTAGTAACTATATATTATTACTATAAAGTGATATTGATACTGAAATAGTATACATACACTTCAACACAAGTTCACGATCATGAGAACGATATCATCGCTCGTGCGTACGCACGGACTACCGTCTCCACGACGCGATGAGATTCATTCTCCACATTAACCATTCATGAATGATTATAAAGTATATATAATGAATAATAATGAAATATATTACATGTTAAATCTACTGGATTTATGTATATATATATGTATGTCATCTACTTACTTCCATTCAAGACAATAAGGAAAGGAAAACAACGTTCATGCGTACGTACGGACTACCGTCTCCATGAACGGTGTGTTTCATTTCATTTATCTATCTATTATATATATATATACTGAATATATATGATATATATATATCATATTTTATATTCTGGAAGTAATTAAATCATGATATAAGTAATAATAATGTCAAGAACAACAGTTCCAAACACCTACGATAAATGAAACGATTTTACCCAAAACGCTTCTTTAACATGGAATTTACAAAAGAACAGGTAATATAAAGTCATAAGTGAACCATATATGATATCATAACAATGAATATGATTCTGTAATAAGTTAATGACATTATTTAAATCATTATACATGAGGTTCGGATACGTACAAATCATATCAGACATAAGGTAAGGGAAAATCTCGCAATCTCAATTATTATCCGAGATTGTTTATACTTTGGAATTTACTGGGGAGTATTTTATCATCCACATCCATGTTTCCTCAATATGTGATGTTATTTACATCCACCTACAATTGTTTAAATCCAATTTTACCCTTCGGTGAGTTTTTAGTAAAAGATATGAAAGGAATCTTTTGTCATTTTTCGTTCGAGGTACTTTTTGACTTTTCGACAAAAGTACGAGAAGAATGTTTTTTTAAACTTATACGGAATGAATGGATTTTTAAAACGTTATTTACAAGAAGCTTCCTTTACAAGTTTTCAATTTTATTTTTAATCAAATTCTTTTAGTTTAAAATTTTAAGACATGTTAAGAAAGGAAAATGTTTTTGAAGTAGAAAGGATATTTTCCTCAAGAATGGAGTTCAAGTATTTTATCAAAATTATTTTCCATCTAAGATAATATAGGATTCTATTTCTATCCCTATTATTATATTGATTTGATTATTTTGTTATGGAAATATTTTTATGAATTCCTTTATCTTATATGAATTGTTTTATGAAGTCATGATGTTTAAGATTCCCATTTTTATTACATGGGTTATGCTATGATGTATGGTTTATGATTTTGTGGAACACATAAGAATGGTATATTTATGAGATGGGTGGGACCTATATCTCCCTCCAATGAATTGGGTAAAGATTTTATATCTCATGAGATAGACATGGCTGGAATGGTAGGTTATACCGGTTCAGTGAAACATGACTGAAACAAGGGTGACTCGGTTCAGAAAGGGACTTTGTCCACTAAGATAGGCTTGGCAATGAGTCTTGACTAATAAGAAATGATTCTCTATGATTATGTGTGTATGCCACAAGGTTTCATGTTTTATGTTGTGATTATTGGGATTTCATTTCACTACTATGATTTATCCCATGTTATGAAATTATGCTCTCTTTTGCAGGTTAAGATTTCCAAAATGTTATGTTCTTATGAAAATGATGTGATTGATATTTCTTTTGTTTACCCTTACTGAGCATTTGAGCTCACCCTTTTATGTTTTATTTTCCCCAAGATATAAATAATGGTTTTAGGTAAAAAAAGGAATATCTTTATGGGAGATGTTGAAGAGCTTTCACCGCGATTAGAAGATTATATTCCGAGTTTCCAAAGACACTAAACTATTACGATCCTTGTGTGTGTGTTTTTGTTATGTACTATGTATTCCGAAAAAGTAATGTAATGTCCATGTACGTCAGGATTCGGGTCTCTACACCGACCATCTTCACATTGGTTCACCAGAGTACTTTCTGAACTATGCAGACTTTGATCATTGTTGAGGCAAGGTACGTAGGAAGCCTCCCTGAGGTTCAAGCCCAACAACCATTAGTTCCAACCCCTTCATATCGGCTCACCAACACTATTCCGAACTATGCAGACTTTGATCATTGTCAAGTAAAGGTAGGTAGAAATCCTCCCTAAGGTTCAAGCCCAAGACCTACGGGTCCTAACCCTTTTACATCAGTTCACAAAACCATCTCGAACTATGTGGACTTTGATTCTTGCCAAGACAAGGTATGTGGGAAGATTCCCTAAAGATCAAGACCACCATCCATCAGTCCTGACCACTTCATGTCAATTCACCCCCATCCTTCATGACGTTAAAATATATTCCCCTTTTTGTCCTGCATAATGCTAAACT
This sequence comes from Viscum album, assembly GCA_963277665.1. Lineage (NCBI taxonomy): Eukaryota > Viridiplantae > Streptophyta > Magnoliopsida > Santalales > Viscaceae > Viscum > Viscum album. Next base: position 239,027,553 of record OY728155.1, on the reverse strand, counting down.
GTTCCCCAATCAACGGTAAGACATTGGAACCCCAATCGATGGTAAGATGTTGTGATCCCTAACCAGCAGTAAGCTGTTGTGTTCCCTAACTAGCGGTAATTAATTGTGTTCCCTAACCAGCGGTAATCCATTGTTTTCCCTAAATAATGATAATCCTTTGTGTTCCACAACCAGTGGTAAGCCGTTTTGATCCCCCAATCAATGATAAGATGTTGCAATCCATATCCAGTTGTAAGCTGTTTTTGTCCCTTTCATTGGGACCCATATCTATGGTCCATCCCAGTGGCGTCAGACCAACCTCAGGCTGCTAACCACATGTAAGACCTAGTATATCATCAGGTCGTTGTCCTCTATGTACACCCCAATATTATACCCCATCCGAAACTATGTGGACTTTTATTCCCTACCACGAGGATATATAGTAATCCTCTTCGAGGCTCAAGCCCAACATCATCGTCGCCCTCGAGTCGAATCCATCTCATTCTCCATCCACTTCATTTAACCATCCATTGTGCATCTTGATTCTTAACAGGGCCTCCATATCCTAGTGAGATCTTTCCAATTCACCTCTTTACTACTCCTAGCAGTAACTGGGTAACTAACAACGTGTTAGCCCTGATATCAGTGTTCCCTTCAGGGGTTGCACCCATATTATCAACTCTGGTCAGTGTTTTGATCAGTCTGATATGTCTCTTATAGATGTTAAACAAATGGAATACCCTATGTTAAACATGAGAATCTGAAGAAAACCTCAAAGATATGCCTATGGAATATACTTCCCCGCATTTGACCTGGGATTCCTCATGATTTTTCACCCTAGAGAAGCCCAATAATAAGGGAAAATGACCCAGATGTGCCAGTGTACCTGCGTTTAGACACGCCAGTGATGTTCAATGTGACTACTCCCTTGACCATAGGTTTCTTCCCTGACTGGACCCCTTGGAATGTCCCGAAATAAGTAGTGTAATTTACCAGATTCCATGAAGATATGGAACTATGAAGAGTTTCATGAACAACATCTTAATCTATAAGGGAGACCCAGACTAGGTAATGTGTTCTGAGAAAAAATCCATGGAAGGAAGCACTGACATCCCATCATCATGTTTTGATCACGGAGAAAAAGTCCCTGAATAAGTGACAGATGATGCCCACCATTGGAAAGAGGGAATGCGGGGCAACAACCAACGCATCCTCGTTGTCTTTGACAGATGGATGTGTGCACCTTGATGAAAGCCTCAGAAATAGAAATGGTGATCCTGACATGAAGTTCTTTTCCTCAATGTGTAGATTAGTAGCATTTGAGACATCAGTGGATTAGCATGTCACCAGATCTAGTTCTCTGGTGTTGGGTCCCGCCATGCTAATAGTGGGCCCGATGTGAAACTTTATAGATGTCAGGGCAGTTAAAATGTTGGACATCCCGGTCTACAACGTAATCAGTGTGGATCCTTCTTACCATCCATGGATGACCGATTGGCGATGGGGAATTGGACTTCAATTTCTTTGTTTCAGTACTAATGGTTTAATCTCCCTGCATTCAAGGAACCAAGATGATACAACAGAAATCTGATCGCCACCCACCCACCGATGTAGGGGCAGGGGCGGTGCTAACGCAGTGATAATGCAAGGATCCACCGCTATTATGATAGCTTCTACACCCACAACAGCTCGGCGCCAACACCCCATATCCCCTTCTAAATTCATTCAATGAAGGGTGATAAGCGACCTCATACACCGATATGTGGAGTAGGGGATTATCCCGACTTGAGATATGGCCATCCAGGATTTAGAGGCATCTGTGACTTGTCGCCACTGCTGCCCCAAGGGCCACACAAGGAGCCACTACTCCCCACTCCAAGGTAAAATTGTTTCAGGGGCCTCTCCATAGAACACATTGATGATTCCCTCCCCTACACCGACGAGGTGGGGGATGTATGGGCCATCCTGACTGAGATCCCATTTTAGGGGCCTCCATGTAGGACTCCCATTAGGCTGCGCTAGTGCCACCACCCGATCCCACTGGCTGAAGAGTAGGTAAGCCATGTGCCTGCACTGCCGACCCCAGTTCTGCTGACCCGATGATAGCATCGGGCACAAACTGTGGAGGATTCCAGCCTAGGGGTGTCAACGTCAACAACTACCATGGCACACACCACCATCGACGTGTATCATCAGCTCCCCATGTATGATAAGTATGGGGACTTAAATACCCGGCCCATATCGAGGCCCCAACCATCCCACGGGCTGGTTGGGTCGACTCTCTTGGTCACCAACGCAGGTAGTGGCCACCGCGGACTGACCCGCAGCAACGACACCCAGTACAGAGGTCCCCCCATACCACCACCATGGAGAATGTGGTTGATACCCACTTCCAAGATTGACATGGATGTCTTCCCCATGTAACCATCAATCTAGATGAGGGTCCCCATGGTAGTTACACTCAGTACGAAAGCCTCTCCCGCACTCATTAAATCAGTTATGGAGTTTTTCCTCCTCCCACAAGCTGCATGTGTGGGGACGTTACACATCCAGTAAATCTACGTCATGGGGCCCTCCCCATGTCCTTACAGAAGCTAGCGATTTTCTGCATTACCTCGACAATTAGAGTAGTAAAGGTCATCTTCGCTTCACCAGCACCCAACATGGAGGTCCTACCCATGTTTGGATTGACCAGTATAGGGATCCTCTTTATGCAGATGTTTCCAGGGGAAACAAGGATAATGGTTATACTTGTTCTCCTATCTGCTCCAGCGGAGGTCTTACCCACTCCAGCATTTCCCATGGAGATTCCATCCACACATCAGTTAGTGGGCACGATGGTCCTCCATGTGTTCCCTTTGATATCTGTCCAGGTGCTCCTAAAACCCCATCTCACTCAGGCAGAAATCTTCTCCGCTCCAGCACTAGTACAGTCGAAGGCCCTCCTCATTCCAGAAATATACCCTGTCCCAAAGAGCCATCCCGAGGCAGGAGGGTGGGTCTTTTCCGCTATAAAAAGAATGCTGAGAAGATTCAGACTGAGATCAAACCAGTATGCTTCTCAGATTCGAAGGCAGAATATGACTCAGCGATGGAACCCTTGCCTATATCCTTCATGTCAAGGGATGGGTATAGAATAAAGTGCATCATACTCATACTTCTAGAATGTGAGGTCCATCAGAATCCCGCCTCCCTCTATAGGTATATCCCAAAGCACAAAATTTTGGAAACTCTACGGGTTATGGCCATTCAATCACCACCATCATCCCTAGAAGCACTCTCTAACTCGACTAGAGATCACATAGAGCTATTCTAAGGACCGATGGAAGATGAGCAGCAACACAGTACATCTCCAGTAGTTGTAGTCCCTATGCTAGAAAATTCAATTGTCATAGCATCTTACTGTCATGTGGTGGCTAAGTCACTACACTCTTTGGAGGATAGCCTGAGATGCAGAAGTTTGTCCACTTGCTTTATGTATTCCCTACCGGCAAGCCAACCATCCCAGCGGTCTACCTCAGTACTGCTACCGATTCCCCAGCTGCCTCCAGTTGACAAGTGGGGAAATGAAGGGCCAGATCCTGAATCTGGGCCAAGGATCTTGTGGGATATTCTCGCTTTAGACCATGTCCTAGAGATATTTTGCCCAGTTGCAGTGCCAAATTTCTTTGTGCCAGAAGAACTCACCCATGAGGAGGTTGGATGCCTTCTCTAAACCCTATATGAAATTCATTTCTGTATTCATCATCGATGAGTGTCCTATCCTAAGAGTTAAGCACATTTTGAAGACATCTTCCAACAATTCGGTTTGGTTTATTTGGCCGCACTCCTCGTGTCCCAACACCCTGAGTCACCATGTCACCATAGGACCCTCCAACAATGATGCATTCAGAGCATTAAAGTGGTCCATAGGATAATCTAGGAGGCTTCTCCCCACATGAAAATCTGTGGTTAGGGGAAGTATGTGGCCCTCCATTTCAGTTCCATCCAGTGCCAACCTGATTTTCTGGGCGACATAGAGGATATGCCTCCAGGCAAGGTCATGGTTAGAATGGATGACCTGCCGGGGGGGTGCGAACAGCTAGATATTCTTGGAGAGGACCTAACCCCCGAGGGAGTTTCACACCTCTTGGATCCATTGGGTGATATTACTCATCAACAAAGGAATCTTCTGGGTCTTCCCATGCCCACTGAGGAGTTGGTCCTCAGCCAAAATTCCAACAAGGGTAAGGTTCACCTCAGAGCTGTTAAACCCTCCGACCCTTCTGGCTCAGTACATAAGGCAGAAGATGATCCTGAAAATGCCATGTTGTGTTAGAAACTCTCCTAACACAAGAAGATGGTCAAATAACACATTTTTTAATGCATTGCGGAGTGATGGACAGACTATGATGTTCCTCAGCCTGGGTAGTAGGGGAATCCATAACTCCCCCTCAGCGAATTGCCTCTAGGTGACCCTGACCATCCTGCCCAAATAGATAGAGTTGAGGTTCGAACATATGGAAAGAGGTCGCGATATGTGTCTACAACATTTCTTGAACAGTGTGAAAATACTAGGGACCTAGCTTAGGATCCCCCATCTATTCCACAAGTCATTCCACCAGCCGCTCTATGAGCCGCTAGGCCTGCTTATCATGTTGAGGATCCTTCCAATGCACTGGTGGTCAGGGATCCCCATCAAGATAGGAACCCCCGCCCAGATGATATAATGGAGAAATTCATCGCCCGCCTCGAAGATTTAGAGACTCGATAGGTGGTAATAATTCCTGATGGCAAGCCATATCCGGTGTGGATGGATAATATTCCATCACCCATGTGTTTCCGAAATCCCAACCTTCACCCCTTCAACGGGGCATGGGACCTGCCGTAGCACCTTGACCACTTCATCTCAAGGTGTGGAACCATGTTGGGACCTCCAGTGCAACAAGAGGCAACCACACTCCAGTGTTTTGTGTAGACATTGGAGGGGTCGACGTTTGTCTGGTAAAACCATCTCCCCATTAGATTTGTAGTTGCCTCGGAAGACCTCCGTAAGAAATTCCTCTACCAATCCAGCTCCAACACACAAAATAAGAGTATCATGGACTTCTTCAAGTGCAAGAAGAGTCCTGATGAGCACATTGTATAATTTTTCACCCAGTGGAAAGGGATCACGTACTCCCTTGACATGCAATTAAATTAGGAGAAACTGATGACGATGTGTGTAGGGAATGTCAAGATAGAACCGGTCCCCTATTATATCACCTAGAACTGCCCCAGGGGATTCCGAGACTTCTCTGATAAGGCCTAGCACCTAGAGGAAGCCTTACAGCAGGCTAAGTAGGCACATCCATTTCCTCCTACAATCCCCATGAGAAGGGATTCTTGGGCTGAGCCCACCACTGTGGCTCAAATAGAGGCCCCAAGGTAACTAGAGTTGTTACTAGTGGAGCCAACTCCACAACCTTACAAAGGCACTCCACATCAGGTGCAACCTCTAGTGCAGCAAAGCCCGCCTTAGAACCAGTAGGTTCCCCTGTGCAATTCGTCTCCACCACTTAGGCAAGATAACCTAGCTCCACCTCCTTGATAGGCTCCTCCAACCCCACATCAGGGTCAGGCTCCAAGACTCCCCTTCCTAGAAAAGAGGAACAAGACCTAATCGTTCAAAAACTATCAATTCCTTGGTTACTTTCGCAGTTCCTTGTGGTAGGGGATTATACATTTTCCTGAGTTAAGGAGGTCAGAAGAGGTGAACCACACTGATCTATTTAATTACTACCCCTACAACTGAATCCTGAGGCACACCCTCAAACAGTGTTATGTATTTTAAGACTGGATTCAAGACCAAGTGTATAACAACATAGTCCGGTTAGGCCCACCTCCGGAACGGGTGGCATGAGTCTTCATGAATCCAAACAACAGTAGTGACAGTGAAGGCGAGTGGGATCAGGTTTCTGACCACGGGTCCCAGAATTATGATGATTGGATGGATCATAAAATAGTCTCTCGTGCCCATGGTGTTATATGTACTTGACTAAATCAACCAGATCCTTCAGAATCCACATTTACTACTTCTACATCATCATCTCAGTAGTCCCCTTCTCAGAAGAGAAAACATCGACGACGCAAGGGAAAACAAATTCCCCTACCAATTCCATCATCATCATGTACCCTTAGTGATATCATTCCCTCGTAGATGAAGATTATTCCTAGAATCCACCCAGTCATAGACGAATCTTTGAGCGAAAGTCAAGGGTACGCCTCGGTTTATACCGTAGAGATGGTAAACCCCTAATTAATTCACGATGATGAGGAGCACCAGATGGATCCTACCAACCTCTCCATCCATCGTTAGCATCGACAGAGCCATAGCTATATGGGCCGTCAGAGTTCTTCGATCAGCACTTCTAGCTAGACTGTGCATCCAACCGAAACCAAGCAGCATGCCCAACACAGAGCTCAACATGCACAGCCTTTTAATCTGGTGCCATCAGGTCTGTCTTTGCCACTGTTTGTGTTGTAGGATTAGGAAACTCTGACTCAGTTGTGTCATGATCAACCGTCTGGCCCTCATCTTGTAGTTACTCTATAGGCTCCAAATAGTGATAGAGGGATATTCCTAGCACCAGTCAGTTGTCGCTCAAGTCGTTAGGGCCCACCATACCTCATGTCATGGAGTGACCTCTTGTAATCAGAAGTTCACACCTAGAACAAAAGTATGATGTCTTCAAAAAAAATTCTATCATTCCAGAAAATCCCTCAATCCTTGAGTCCCTTTGCCTATCATCAGATATGCATGAGGCCCTCACCGAGGCATTTAGAAGCCCCCTCTAGTTTGAGACGGATGTAGAAGATGGAGATTCCATTCATGATGAGGTGATCACGCATGTTGAATGCCAAGACATCATCTAATTCTATGGATAAGATGAAGGATCTCCCATACAGGGGCATATTCACCCATTTTACATCACTAGCTAGTTCATTGGCGTGGAGGTTCATCACTGTCCTGTTGACACAGCCTCTGGAATCAACCTAATCCCGACTTGGAAACTACGAAATTTAGGGTTGTACAAGGATGATCTGAGTCTTTATGACCTATGAATCCAAGGTTATGATAGGAAGGAACAAATAATTTGTAACACCCGAAGCTTCCATGGTACTCTTCTCTTTTAATAATACAGTAGTGTGTGTTGTACGCAACTTCGAGTTCTAACACACCACAACCAATCAAACTAGCCATTATGAATAGTAATACCATCTTTTTGAATTTTTATAAATTTTATCTTTCAAAATGGAATTAATTTTTGGATTCGAAATATCAAAATTAGATTAGGGTGACTTTTTTGTACTTTTCTGATAACTTTCATATTTTAATGAATAGTGAAAATTACTAAATTTTAATTAAAAACAACTTTTTTAGTAGAAATAATTAATAGTGTTAAATTATTAATTTGAGTTATTTTAAAGTATAATTATATTATATTTTTACCATTTAATTCAATATTTTTCATTTGGAAAAATTTCACATTTAAACTGGACATAAGCAAGTGTCAATCTTTTGATAGTTATTATATCTTAAAAACACGCTTTTTGTTTTAACAACGGGAATTAATTTTGAATTAATTTCCGCCACTTCTATGTATTGAATTTAGGAAAATGGATTCCATATTTAGAATCAGGAGGTCCAAATAGTGTAAATAGTTAACTTTTATTTTTAGACATTTTGAATAATTACTTCGGTAAATATTTTATTTACCATGGTTAAAGGGTAAATCCGGTAAATAAGGGTAAAAATAATATTATAATAATTATTATTACCCTAAAACATGTTCTAACCCTATTGGTTGATAAATTTCTAACCATGTTCATCTTTGGGTTCATTTTGGGACCCCATGGATCCACTTGTAAGTGATCATGACACTTTATATTAATTAAGTTAAAGTAAATATAAAAATGACATAAGAATATATCTTTTAGAAAACAAAATTTTACATAACGTTATATATGTTATATTTTACACTATAAATACTCATTATAAATATAAAAATATTTCGTACATAATGGTATTTTATTTATAATTTTTAGACATTGAATAATTAAATTTATTTATGACACAATAACGATGCAGTATTTTCCTTTGTAATTAAAGAATCAAATAATAAGTATTATAAAATGTTTAAATAAATATAATTTGAATGTTTTGATGCCATCCACGAATTTTATTGGTTAATTTTACATGTTAGTATTTCTTAAATGAATTTGGTTCTAATTAATAAAGTTTTTAATACTTTAACAAAAACTAATTATTAAATATTGTCAAAATTGACATAAATGAGTTTTTTAAAAAAATATTATATTATTAATTGATATTATATTACTCAAAATATAAGGATCAGAAAAAATAATTATATCATGATCGGTGTATCATTAATGGATCACTGGGGGGTAGCTTGGATGTATATAGTAATTTTATCAACTATATAATATAAAAATACAGAAAGACATGGTAAATGTCAAACTAATTATCTAAGAGTTAAAACTAAACGATAAGGTTAATAATGTGACCTAAACCTATCTAAAACCTATTGGTTGAGTTTATTTCGACCAATCCCCACCTTATCCTTGAAATAAATTACATTAGAGACATTATAAACCGAATATGAATTTATTATAAAATAATATTTCTAGTTTTTCCAAAGGTGCCCCTCACCCCTCTTATAAAAGGGCACTTCCCCTTCCTTCTAATTCACACCTGAAAAGCCTTTTTTCTCAGCCAACCCCTACCCAAATATTCTCTAAACTTCCCTCAATTCATCCTAGAGGATTTAGTTTGATTATAATGCCAACCTATGGAGCCCTTTTTATCAAATCAAAATGAATAATTCGAAGAAGAGGTAATGTTTTCACTACCCTCTTTCAAGTACCTTTCTTCTTAAACTTCTTATTTCTTTGTTATTTCTATTCTAAAATAATAAATCCAGTATCTTATATATACTGTGATGTTATTATAAATATGGTACAACCATATTCAGTATTCTATCCATCCTTTGAATGACTTTTCATCATACATGCGTACGTAGGGCTTACCGTCTCCACGTCGTGGTGAAATTGTTATTCAAAACATTATTATTTTGATGGGTATGATAATGATATGTAATTGATATAAATAATAAATATAACATGATAGTGATTCTTTATATATTATATAACATCCAATTATATATAATTTTAATATCAAAAGAATGATATTGTCGCGCGTGCGTACGTACGGACTACTGTCTCCACGAACGCGATGATATTCATTCCACATCGTATCCATGCATGTCTAATTCTCATTTGATGATTAAAAATAATGTTTAAGGACTTTATATCATTCTGTATATGAATAAGTTACAACCTATCTATAACAAACATGACATATGTAACAAAACATATAAAAGAAAATGAGTAACTTAACACCAGAAATGATGACAATACTGAAATATTACTAACAAAGCAATCTTAAAAGATCATATATGATGTCATATTTATGTATATGATTCTTGTATAATTTAATAACAATTATTTAACTATTATAATGTATTTTAACCTACCCTCAACCAAGGAAAATTACAGGGTAAGGGGTTTTAATATCACTTCTTATTCCCGTGAGATTCATGCCATATTTCCACTATTACCTTTTGTGTGGTGTATATACTTCCCATAATTGTATTAATTGTGTAATACACTTTAATTTATGTGTATTTACATATTCATTGTATGATACTTCTTTCATGGGGTGTATATTTCGTAAGTTACCAAATTGTAAAGGGTTTATTTCACAGTCTCTTCATTATCCAAAGGTTGTTTATACGTAATTATCTATTGGGACCTCTTTATCATCCACATCCATGTTTCTTAAAAACGTATTTCAAATAATTATTACTATTTTACAAAATATGGACCAAAGTCATTTATACCCTTTTTTGACTTTTTATAAGATGTTTATAAAGGAATCTTTCTGTCGTTTTCCAAACAAGGTCATTTTAACCTTTTCAATAAAATTAAGGTAAGAATGTCTTTTTTTAACTTATACGGAGGGTGTAGTTATTTTCCTCCATTATAAAATCGTCAAAGATTCCATTACAAGATTATAAGAATATTTTAAAAGTAAATGTTTTATTTTATAAATATGTGACTTTTAAATGATTTCAAAATGAATATTTTAAGAATTTGTGAAAGGTACTCTTTATCAAGATCAGAATTTTATATGTTTTAAAGATTTATCTTTCCAAATATTTTTAATTAATGTCCATGTTTTCAAAATGATTTTAAGAATTTATTTATATGGACATGAATGTTTTGAAATGATATTTCATTTCAAAAGTTTCAAAGTGTTATGGGACACTTTGATTCAAAAATTTATTTTAAATTACTTCGTTTATAAATGTGTACCTTTTCAATGATTTCAAAAAAGAGATATTTCTCTCAAATAGTTTTGATTTCATTTATGTAAACATCCATTAATGGATTTTAATCTTATTTGAAATTGATTTACTATGATACAAAACTTCCATATTGTATTGAAGGTTTTGTTATATGTTTGACTGTGGATGTGTTATTTTTATACCATTCATGTTTTATGGAGAAAGTATTGACATTTCATATGCTAGTTTCAATACGAATGTTTATATTATGTTTAAACCTGTTCATATGAGGAATTCATTGGACTTAGTAAGTGACAGGTGGATCCCGCTATAGCTCCTAGATGCATCGGTAGGTCTCATGGGACAAACTAGTGTCTTGGCATAAGGCCTTGACAAAATCATATTTGTAGTCTTGGAACTAGGCATTGACTATATGGTTATGATAGTGTGTCATTATGCATTTCATCATTATGAAAGTGGTTAGTGATATTGCATGTGATTATTCAACTAGTATAATATCCATGTGAATAAGTAAATGTCAATACTTAATTTTATTTTTTCCATATTATGTTCAAGTTCAAGTTTAAAAGGATTTTGTTTTAGTTATACATTTCCTCAAATGTTTATGATTATTTATGAAAGTTTCTGCTGTATTGTTATCCTTACTGACAATCTGAGCTCACCCCTTTCTATGTTTTATTTTTCCCAGGATTCCAAGAAGTGTATTGTGATTGATATTCATGGTTAAGACAAGGGAATAATGGCATTTGTGATGGATTATTTATGTCATTTTGTATGTTAAAAAGTGTAATGTAACATTCATGTATGTAATCTATATTCCAAGACTTATAAACTAATCAGTCCTTCGGGACTTAATTTCATGTAATCATGCCAATGTATTAAAATAATGCACCGACTCGGGGTAACTGGGGTCGGGGCGTTACAGTTGGTATAAGAGTAAGTTTAGCAATAACCTTGCAATCTAGATTTAGATAATCTCTGATTAGAGCACATAGACCTAAGATAGACTTTGAAGATTAGTATATAAGAAATTCCTAGAATTTTTGTAATGTAGATATTTTGTGAGTTTTCAATGAAAATAAATCCTTGTCTGGATATGAGCAGGTAGAGGCAGCTCTGGCACAGATGTACCTAGGGGTAAAACCCAAAAACACCGCTTTGAGCTAGACTCAAATGGGAACTGGTGCACAACAACAGGCTTTGCGGCACTCTTGGTTACAACACTCCCGCGGGATATGCTTTGGATAATTCTCATTATCTTTAAAAATCATAACGAAGGGTTTATGAGTATATACATCCTCAAGGAAAACATATTTATGATCATGGATTGTATCCATAAACCGTTCAACTTACGTTAGGTATTTTACAAGTTTGGAATTATTCATTACAATTCATAAACTGACCTTGTTTATGTCATTGTATAGAAATGGCACCCAATAGAAGGAATGTGAACTATAAAAATATGTATGATCCAAAGAGAAATAAGGATCATATCTTTCACGGTATTAAGCCAACATTTAAAAGGGAAATAGTCTCCCATGTATTCTCAACATATGAAGAAATAGTATCATGTGTTAATAATATAAGTAAAGAATTCTCTATGTCTTATGGCCTTGAATGGAAGAAAGAGAAGATAAGTATGGAAGAGAGAAATATGGATAAAGGGAAGAGGGAAATGAAGAATTTTCCTATATTTGATAACTGTGGGAAAAAAACCTGGAACATGCCTGAATTGAATGGTAGTTTTTTATGAGTGTGGAGAAAAAGGACACCATGTACGTGACTGTAAGGGTAAGAAAAATGTTTCAAATATACAATGCTTCATCTTCAAGGAGTTGGGACACTACGAGAACTAATGTCCAAGTCATCAGAGTAAGCCCCAAATGATGCTCTTGGATAATAATCAAGTTATGATACTACCATATATGAGGAGGAATGATTAGAGTTCTTATGTTGTTATTAGAGAATTATGTCATTTTAGTGTTGTATCAACAATGTACTGGTTAAAATAATTATGGAGTATATAAGGATTGTATTGCAGTACTATTTCATTAAGTATTTGTGATTGTGTGGAACTATGAAAAGTGACTCAATAGCAGGTTAAATTTTTGGGAAATATATGGTTGAGAGAAAGATAAACAATAATATGGTTCTGATACCGCGGTAGTGATTTTGGAATAATACATGACTGATTTGGATAAATTACATTGGATATTCTTGACTACCTTGAAAATGATTAATGATTTGTATATTCCATCGTTTTTGGAGTTTATAACATTTTTGCATAGAAGGAGTATATCCAGTATTCTATAAGGAATAAGGGATCATGAATGTAATCAATAAGGTTTTATGGTAATTCAGGATGTTGTAGTGTTTTAAAAGAATACATGATGAAGATATTCACATGTTATTAAGCGAAAAAAAGGATCTTCATTGTGTTTACCTTCCTTATAAATTTTGGACTGTGAGTTTGGAAAGAAGTATTTTGGATAATTCTAGTTTGAGATTATTTTTGGATTTCCATAAAAGGACAACCCGGAGTTCGGGCGGCAACCCGTCGCGTCCGGAAAGCCCGTGAGACATGAACCCACAACCGAAGGGCGACAAGAGTGTATCACCTACCACTAGCCCACGTGATGTCCTGGATTGATAATGTAGTTTTTTTTAAAAGTTCTAGTAGATGATTTAGAAATTAATTTTTTTATCCCTATTCTAATATGATAAATGGAATATTTTTTTAAGTTCTATTATCTTTTAGAGTTAAATATGAGTTTGTTGTAGAAATTAGTTAAAGGATGGAACTATACTTATCAAGTATATATATATATATATATATATATATATTCCTCCTCTTATTCTATGAATAAATTAATTCTTAAAAATTATGTAAGGGATCGTAAAACTAAAAATATGTTATCCTAATACCTTATGTTTTGTTGAACCGATGATATTTTAAATCATCATAGATTGATGGATTTTAGGCCCTCAACTATAAAATTGTTTATGACTGATGACCACAATAACACCCTATAAATATTTACATTTTTCCTCCAATTATATGTCTCTAATTTCCACCAATGTTCTCCGAATCGAGATCATAATTTGGTGGTGACCCTTTCATTTCCCATTTCCTCTTATTAAGACTAAATTTTATTAACTAAATTTCCGATGTGGGTTTTCCCAAAGGTATTTTCTATTTTCAACCTTTTATTTTACAGAAATAATTTCAAATTTGGAGGACGCAATTTATTGATGGAGGGGAGAATTTTACACCCCAAGATTCCATGGTACGCTTCTCTTTTAATAATACAGTAGCATGTGTCGTACGCAACTTCGAGTTCTAACACACCACAACCAATCAAACTAGTCGTTATGAATTGTAATACACACTTGTTGAAATTTTATAAATTTTATCTTTAAAAATGGACTTAATTTCTGGATTTGGAATATCAAAATTATCTTAGGGTGACTTTTTGGTACTTTTCTAATAACTTTCATATTTTAATGAATAGTGAAAATTAATAAATTTTAATTAAAAACAACTTTTTTAATCGAAATAATTAATAGTGATAAATTATGAATTTGAGTGATTTTAATGGATAATTAGATTATATTTTTACAATTTAATTCAATGTTAGTAATTGGAAATAATTTCACATTTAAACTGAACATTAGCAAGTGTCAATCTTTTGATAATTATTATCTCATAAAAACACGCTTTTTTATTTTCACAACGGGAATTAATTTTAAATTAATTTCTGCCACTTATGTGTTTTGAATTTATAAAAATGTATTCCATATTTATAATTAGTAGGTCCAAATATTGTAAATATGTAACTTTTATTTTTAGACATTTTCAATAATTACTTCGGTAAATATTTTATTTACCATGGTTAAAGGGTAAATCCGGTAAATAAGGGTACAAAATAATATTATAATAATAATAAATTACCCTAAAATGTGTCCTAACCCTATTGGTTGATACACGTCCGACCATGGTCATCTTTGGGTCGATTTTGGGACCTCATGGATCCACTTGTAAGTTATAATGACACTTTATATTAATTAAGTTAAAGAAAATAAAAAAATGGCATAAGCATATATCTTTTAGAAAAACAATTTTTACATAGGGTTATATATGTTATATTTTCCACTATAAATATTCATTAGAAATATAAACATATTTCCTCCATAATGGTATTTTATTTATAATTTTTAGACATTGAATAATTAAATTTATTTATGACACAATAATGATATAGTATTTTCCTTATTAATGAAGGAATCAAATAATTAGTATTATAAATGTTAAAATAAATATAATTTGAAAGTTTTGATGCCATAAAAGAATTATATTGTTTAATTTTACATGTTATTATTTCTTAAATGAATTTTTTTAGAATTAATAAAGTTGTTAAGACTTTAAAAAATATCAATTATTAAATATTGTCAAAATTGACATAAATAAGTTTTTAAAAAAATATTATATTATTAATTGATATTCTATTCCTAAAAATCTAAGGATCATCCAAAGGACTTATATCATGATATTTGTATCATTAATGGACCACTTTTGGTTCTCTTGGATATATATAGTAAGTTTATTAACTATATAATATAAAAAAATAAAGAGACATGGTAAATGTCAAAAAAATTAACTAAGAGTTAAAACTAAAACGATAAGGTTAAAAAAGTGACCCAAACCTATCTAAAACCTATTGGTTGAGTTTTTTGTGACCCATCCTCACCTTATCCTCGAAATAAATCAGTTTTTAGCCATTAGAAACCAAATATGAATTTGTTATAAAATAATATTTCTAGCTTTTCCTAAGGTGCCCCTCACCCCTCTTATAAAAGGGCACTTCCCATTCTTTCTAATTAACACCTTCAAAGCCTTTTGGATCGTCCAAACACTGCCCAAATAATCTCTAAACTTACCTCAATTAATTATAGAGGCTTTATTTTGATTAGAAAGCCAGCCTAAGGATCCCTTTTGATCAAATAAAACAGAAGAACCCAAAGAAGAGGTAATGCTTTCACCACCCTCTTTCAAGTAACTTTCTTCTTCAACTTCTTCTTTCATTGTTATTTACATTATAAAATAATAAATCTAGTATCTTATATATACTTTGATGTTATTATAAATACAGTACAACCATATTCAGTATTCTATCCATCCTTTGAATGACATGTCAGCATACGTGCGTATGTACGGCTTACCGTCTCCACGTCGTGGTGTAATTGTTATTCAAAACATTATTATTTGGATGGGTATTATAATGATGATTAATTGATGTAAATAATAAATATAACATGATAATTATTCTGTATATATGATATACCATCCAATTATATATTATTTTAATATCAAAAAAATGATATTGTCTCTCGTGTGTACTTACGGACTACCGTCTCCACGAACGCGATGAGATTCATTCCACATCATATCCATTCATGTATAATTATCATTTGATGATTAAAAATAATGTTTAAGGACTTAATATCATTCTGTATATGAATAAGATACCACCTATCCATAAAAAACATGACTTATGTAACAAAACATATAAAAGAAAATGAGGAAGTTAACACCCGAAACGACAATAATACTAAAAAAATTATTAACAAAGCAATATTAAAAGATCATATATGATGTCATATTTATGTATATGATTATTTTATAATTTAATAACAATTATTTAACTATTATGCAGGATTTTAACCTACCCTCAACCAAGTAAAAGTACAAGGTAGGGGGTTTTTATCTCACTCCTTATTCCCTTGAGATTCATGCCATATTACCACTATTACCTTTTGTGTGGTGTATGTACTGCCAATAATTGTATTCATTGTGTAATAAACTTTAATTTATGTGTATCTACATATTCATTGTATGATACTTCATTCTTGGGTTGTATGTTTCGTAAGTTACCAAATTGGTAAGGGTTTATTTCACAATCTCTTCATTATCCGAGGTTGTTTATACGTAATTATCTATTGGGACCTCTTTATCATCCACATCCATGTTTCCTAAAAACGTATTTCAAAACATTCTTAATATTTTACAGACTATGGATTAAAGTCATTTAGACACTTTTTTGACTTTTTATAAGATGTTTATAAAGGAATATTTCCGTCGTTTTCCAAACAAGGTCCTTTTAACCTTTTCGATAAAATTAAGTAAGAATGTTTTTTTTAACTTATATGGAGGATGCAGCTATTTTCCGCCATTGTAAAATCGTCGAAAATTCCCTTAAAAGCTTATAAGAATATTTTCAAAGTAAATGTCTTATTTTATAATTATGTGACTTTAAAATGATTTCAAAATTAATATTTTAAGATTTTGTGAATGGTACTCTTTATAAAGATCATAATTTTAAATGTTTTAATGATTTATCTCTCAAAATATTTTTAATTAATGTCCATGTTTTCAAAATGATTTTAAGGATTTATTTATATGGAAATGAATGTTTTGAAATTATATTTCTTTTCAAAAGTTTCAAAGATGTATGGGACACTTTTATTCAAAAATATCTTTTAAATTACTTCCTTTATAAATGTGTGACTTTTCAATGATTTCAAAAAAGAGATATTTCTCTCAAATAGCATTGATTTAATCTATGTTAACATCCTTTGATGGATTTTAAGCTTATTTGAAGATGATTTATTATGATACAAAACTTCTATATTGTATTGAAGGTTTTGTGATATGTCTGACTGTGGATGTGTTATTTTTATACTATTCATGGTTTATGGATAAAGTATTGACATTTTGTATGCTAGTTTTAATACTAATATATATATTATGTTTAAACCTATTCATATGTGGAATGCATTGGACTTAGTAAGTGATAGGTGGAGCCCACTAAATCTCCTCGATGCATCGGTAGGTCTCATAGGATATACTAGTGTCTTGGCCCAAGTCCTTGAAAAAATCATATTTATAGTCTTGGCACAAGGCCTTGACTATGTGGTTATGATAGTCTGTCATTAGGCATTCCATCATTATGAAAGTAGTTAGTGATATTGCATGTGATTATTCGACTAGTAGAATATCCATGTGAATAATTAAATGGAATTACTTCATTTTATTTTTTCTATATTATGCTGAAGTTCATGTTTAAAAGGCTTTTGTTTTAGTTATACATTGCCTTAAATGTTTATGATTATTTATGAATGTTTCTGATGTATTGTTATCCTTAATGAGCATCTGATCTCACCCCTTTCAATGTTTTATTTTTCCTAGGATTCAAAGAAGTGTATTGCGATTGATATGCATGGTTAATCTAATGGAATAATGGCATTTTTGATGGATTATTTATGTTGTTTTTTATGTTAAGAAGTGTAATGTAACATTAATGTATGTAATCTATTTTCCAAGACTGCTAAACCGATCAGACCTTTGGGACTTGATTCCTTGTAATAATGCCAATGTATTAAAATAATGCACCGAATATGGGTAACTGGGGTCGGGGCGTTACACACTGGTCGACAAGATTCGCTTGAAGACCCAGTTCGGTGGCCTAGTTTCCAACACCGTGTTTATGGTTGTCTCCCAAGACACCGCCTATAATGTGATGATGGGAAGGTTGTGGATCCACCTGCATGTGGTTGTTCCCTCATCATATCACCAGTGCCTCAAATACTCCCTTAATGGTCGATTGGGTGTGATTCAAGGTGACACATCTCCCTTTTCCTCTTGTAAATCTTGTTATCTAAACATCGACTGTTAAAAGAGAAAAGGCAAGAAGATTCAGGCAAATGAGGTTGATCATGCCAGGGTCCTGACTGACCTGTGGACAGATTTAGATGATGCCTACATCTTTCCAATCCATCGGTTAGAGACTACAACCCCAGACATGGGACAATTCTTCATTGTTTCCGGAACTAGGGGGAACACATTCCCAAGTATAAGCGATACCAGAAGATCACCTCATACTCCTACCCAAATCAGGATCAGGTGATCATGGAGCCTCCTTCTCCCATAAGGTATCGGGATGTCCACCCATGGAAATGACAATACATCACACTTTATTGTTTTGACAGTCTTGAATTAACCGTCTTAAGTTGACACACCACTATTGCTTTTATATCATCAAGCGTGGACCCTTGGGATAGAGACTAGATGAGATCTAATCAATAGCCTTCATCATTATGGTCTCAGAAGCACCATAATTCCTTGATGCGATGTCCACTACCGCTCAGGTTGGTATTAGCCTCCCATCAGGATCTGTGAGCTCATAGGAAACTCCTCCCACCTATTATACCTCCTCCATAAGTGAAGAAAATTATTTATAGGATTATCCCACCACCATTGAAGAGGGAATCTCCACCACAGTCAATGAATTGGTACAGGGGAACCTCAGTAGCGAGGCAGACCCAAAACCCACACTGATCAATGCCGCCATGCCCCTCAAAGAGAAACAGCAGTACATAAGAATTTCTTAAACAACATTGTGATGTATTCTTCTAGAGTTATGATGAGATGCCTAGACTAGATCCTCATGTAGTCTTCCACCACCTCAGTCTCCTGACAAATCATCGTGGGTTCAAGCAGCCTCCCAGAAATATGCACCCTTCTCATGGTTCCATGGTTGAGGAAGAAGTTAATAAGATCATAAGAGGTAATTTCATTTAGGAGGTCCAGTACCCCCAAATGGATGGCCAATATTGTGCCAGTCAGGAAGAAGAATAGACAAATTAGAGTCTTCATAATCTTTCAGGATCTCAACCATCACTGACTGAAGGATGACTTTCCCCTGCCTATGAAGAAATTGTGGAATGACGCTTCAAATGGGTTCCAAGCACTCTCCTTCATGGATGGGTACTCCAGGTATACCCAGATCCAAATGGCCCGAGAGGATAAGGTGTCTACAGCCTTCAGGGCACCATAATGTACTTTTGGTTACCAATTCAAGATATTCGATTTAAAGAATACAGGTGCCACCTATCAATGGGTTATGCATCGCATATTCGAACCGATCCTTAAAACGTTGTTGGAATGTTACGTGGATGATCTATTGGTCAAATATTGCCAGTGTCAGGAGAATATCAAAGACATTGAGAATGTTTTCAGCTTCCTCTATTCCAGCCACTTGAAGATGAATCCATTTAAGTGCACCATTGGGATCACCTCTAGAGAGTTACTCGGCTTTGTTGTCAAATACAGGGGCATCAAGATTGACCAGGAGAAGATTAAAGACATCAGTCTGATGTTTCCCCTGAGAAACATTTAGGAGCTTCGAGGCTTCCAAGGCCACTTGGATTATATACGCCAATTCATTGAAAATCTGTCCTGCAAGTGTAATACCGTTTCATAGCTCATTAAGAAAGGCCCTGTCTATGAGTGGGATGAAGAATGTCAGACTTCTTTCGAGGAAATCGAGCAGTACATACTTCAGCCTCTGGTATTAATACCAACTATCTATAGAAAGTCATTGGTACTTTATGTAGCTTCCCTGGAACGGTCTCTCAGCACCCTTATCATCCAGAAGAATAAGGAGGGGATAGATAACATTCTTTACTACCTCAGCCACATTCTCCTCGATATGGAGACTAGATACTCCCATATCGAGAAGAGCTGCCTCGCACAGGTATTCACATTACAAAAATTGCATCATTACCTCCAGCATCATGACGTACATTTGTTGTCCGGAGTAGATCAACTGAAGTACATCCAGAACCACCACATATTGATAGGTCGTCTAGCTCAGTGGGCAGTGACTCTCTAGTATTTTGACATCAGGTTCATCTCTCAGAAGTCTATTAAGGGACAAGCATTGGAAGACTTCCTTACTACCCATAAATCTCCTACTAACTAGTCCCTGGACCTTGATTTCTGATAAAACACTATTTTATTGAATATTTTATTGATAATAAATCATATAATCCTAACATTGTGTTAAATATGTTTATTTATAAAATATTTGGGATTAGATCGTTCATTTGAATATTTGATGAAAATTCCAGTTTTACCCTTTATAGTTCACTGTAGTATTTCGAATATAAATATTTTTATATTTATTATTTGAAATTGAAATTTTGTAACAGTGTTCCTAACTTAATTATCTACAACTTGTATTCATGACACTAGAGCTAAAGAGTTCAGTTGGTTGTTGAAATTGGGCCATGAAGTAAAAAGTTGGGTTGGGCTCGCCAGAATGGAGAATCTTCTGTATTTCGGCCATAACTCCTTCATATGGGCCTGTATTGAGCCCAAATGTGGAGAGGAGATAGAAGACACATATCCACACATTTGATCCTTCTAGAAAGCCCGCCAATTCACGCTTTTCGGTGGTCAAATGGGCGGTGCAAGTTGGCATAAAATATTTGGCCGAATTTCCACATTCACACTTGAAACCACTTGTAACCTCTCCTCCCCTCCCCTCTATAAATTGGAGTTTTTCTCATTTGGAGGGGTTGGGACATGAATTGGGAAGTTTAGGGAAGAGGAGAAGTGGATCCACTCCAATTCTCCAACCATTTCAATAAGGGTAGCTCTTGAAGAAAGGATCCCTTCGACGAAGCCTTCTTCTTCTCCTTCATGTTGTAATGATTTTGTTTATGTAATAAACTTCTTTGTTCTTCTTTTATTTCTTCTATTTTCTTCTGTTTTGTTTAAATTTATTCTTCTATTAATCTTCCTAATTGGGTTGGAATTCTTGAGTAGAAGTGTTATTGGGTTATACCCATTTCAAACCTTTGCACATGCAAAACGCTTCTATGATTATTACGCCACCCATGGAAGAGTAGTCTTTTAGTAATCGATCTATCTTCTACCCTCTTAATTTAATTATTTTGAATCAATGAGCTACTGTAATTCACTTAATATGATCCATGAATTGTGTGTTTAAATCGTAAGAAACTAAGCAAGCAATTGAACAATTAACACAAAAACACGCGAGGTCGGGATTTTGTGTAAATTGTGAGAGCGCGATCTTAATCGGTAATACAAGACCACACGGGATAAATTTGTAGAGTTCAAATATAATCCCTAAACACAATTCATCCCCATTTCCTGAATGGATATGTGCCTTAATTTACCACTGACCATAATCTAATCTTAGAACATCAATCAAAGCAGGGTGTTGCGATTGCATGTTCTGAAGTTAGCCTAGGGTTAAATTCACATCATCTTCGTGGTAAAGTTAATTCTCATAGGGTTCAGGATTTAATAAATTAAGGGATCATAATTAAGTGAATGTCAATTTAAATGATAATGATTAATAATAAAGTAAAGAGGTAGAGTTAGATCGATTACATCTTTTAAATATATTTCTAAAAAAACATCTTCTTATTGTGTCATTTTAATCAAAATTCATTTCAAAACTAAAAACAAAAAAAAAATACAATCTTCTTCTAGCAAACTTCTTCTAGATTTATAAACTATAAACAACCACCCCCATACTTTCAAGTAGTGTTTTTATTCCCTTTTATTTTGTTTCTAGAATACCTCTGAAAAGTTGTTTTAATTCACTTCCTCCTTTGAGAGACGACCTTGGTCAGCCACTCTGCTGCACCTAAGTACCCCAAAATCACACTAATCATTTGAGGGCGCCCACGACAGTGCTCTATCAAATTGGCGCCGTTTCCGGGGAGGCAAGTAATTATTTGAACCAATTAGAGGTATTTATTTTATTTTACATTTTATTCTCTTCCTCTATTCTTTCTTCCTTCTTTACCCAATCTGATTTTCTTCTTCTTCTTTTGTTTTCTTCTACTTCTTTTTGGACCATCAACTCAAACTTCTCATTTTTATTTTACTAGGGTCCACTTTCTTTCTTTTCATTTTTATTTGATCTATGACACGAACTAATCCCGAAGATCTCTTAGATCTTGACCCTGAGATTTAACGTAGCCTTAGGGCACGAATCAGACATTCTCAATCTTCGGGAAGTTTCAATATTCAACCAGTTGGTGAATTCCTCTCTTCTGGAAACATTGAAATTGGAAGCTATTCAAATTAAAACATAAAAGAGGAACCAATGGCTGAAAACAATTGAAATGAACTTAATAGAACCATCCGAGAATTGGCTGCACCTGATATTAACTATCAACCAAATTGTATTGCATACCCAAATCTCGAATCGGACTTTGAATTGAAATCTAGATTAATTCACCTTCTTCCAAAGTTTCATGGCTTATCTGGTGAGGATCCCAACAAACACCTTAAGGAATTTAATGTGGTTTTCTCAACTTTAAAACCAAGAAATATTTCTGAAGATCAAATTAAATTAAGAGAATTCCCATTCTCACTTGATGGTGCTGCAAAAGATTGGATGTATTATTTGCAACCTGAAGATGTAACATGTTGGAATGATTTGAAACGTCTTTTCTTGCAAAGATTTTTTCCAGCATCAAGGACAACATCCATTCAAAAGGAGATATCGGGGATCAAGCAAGCCCAAGGGGAGTCAATGTATGAGTACTGGGAGAGATTCAAGAAGTTGTGTGCAAGCTGCCCACATCACCAAATCAGTGAGAAACTCCTCATTCAGTACTTCTATGAAGGACTCACACCTATGGAGAGAAGCATGGTAGATGCTGTGGCTAGAGGAGCATCGGTGGACAAGACACCACTATCTACACGTGCGTTGATCAAAAAGATGGCCCAAAACTCTCAACAATTTGGTGATAGAGTTACACCACATGTCAGGAGAGTACATCAGGTAAGACCTTCTTCTATTGAAAGTCATTTGATTGATACTAAGTTGGAAGAATTGACTACTATGGTGAGGATAATTGCTTTGGCACAAAAGACATCTTTACCCCCTCCTTCAAGGCCATGTGGCATTTTCACTGAGACAAGCCACCCAACTGACTATTTCCCACAACTACAAGAGACAGAAGATTGTGCAGCAGTGTTCCAAGGGAGACCATTTCAGCAGCAACAACAACAACCATATCCCCAAAATAAGTTTGATCCAACATACAACCAAGGGTGGAAAGATCAGTCGGATATGAGGTATGGCTCTGGAAAACAACAAAGTCCACCCTTTCAACAAAACTTCCAGCAGCCTCCGCCTTACCAGTAGGGTTTCCAACAACCCCAAAGGAGATTTGAAGCTCAAACATCAACAAGTCAGCAACAAGGGAATCATCCACCAAAGGTAGATTCTAATACTGATGATCTTTTGAAGCAAATTGTTCTTAATCAACAGAATGAGCTGAAGAGTCAAAGTTCGGAGCTGAGGGAGTTGAAGTCTCAAATGAGCCAGATTGCCACCACCCTCCATGAACTTGTGAGTAAAAATTCTGGAAATCTACCTTCCCAACCCACTCCAAATCCAAAGGGGAATGTTAGTGCCATCACATTGAGAAGTGGGAAGCAAATGAACGATACATCTACACCTACCATTCCACCGGGATTCACCTAAACTTTAGAGAAGCCGCATTCCATACCAACTGATGAGCAATCCAAGGAGAAAGATAAAGGTAAGAAAAATATTGATGATGTTCCTCCTAAACCCCATCCATTTCCAAACAGGGTTGTTCAAACCAATAAGATGGCTGAAGAAGCAATACAAAAGGAGGTTTTGGACACATTCAAGCGTGTGGAGATCAACATTCATCTACTTGAAGCCATTAAGCAAATCCCAAGGTATGCCAAATTCTTAAAAGAACTCTGCACCAATCGAAGAGGGCTCAAGGGAAATGAGAGGATAAACCTTGGAAGGAATGTCTCAGCACTCATTTCACCAACTCTAGCAATGCCAACAAAGTTCAAGGATCCAGGGGCATTCACCATCCCATGCACCATAGGGGAGTTGCACTTTTCTGATGCACTTTGTGATTTAGGTGCTTCCATAAATGTGATTCCTCACTCTGTATTCTCTTCCTTGCAGGTTGGTGAGTTGAATCCAACAAGAGTAGTGGTGCAATTGGCGAATAGAGCTATGGCATATCCAGCAGGAGTCCTTGAGGATGTACTTGTCCGGGTAAGAGACATGATATTTCCAGCAGATTTCTATGTTCTTAACATGGAGGATGATCAGGTAAGTTCTCATGACCCCATTATCTTTGGTAGGACCTTCCTCAAAACTGCAAAAACTATCATAAATGTCAATGAGGGTACACTTTCCATGGAATTTGGGGATGAAGTTGTGATATTTAATGTTATGGATTCCATGAAGTACCCCTCTGAGGACCATTCTGCTTTTGTTATCTCCCATTTTGAACCACCAAATAAAAACTCCATAGAATTTGATTGTCCTATGATTAGGGAGATTATGAGTATTGGTTCGAGTTTGATGTCTAAGAGCACTCCCGCACACGTTTCTGATACACAATCCTATCTTGAATTTGATTTTGATGTGGATTCATATTCTGATTTTGATCATGTTCACTCTGATTATGAAATGGCTGTTGAGTATGCTGATGTATTTGATGCTTTATTCTATGATTTTGATGATGTATATTCTGATACTGATGCTCTTTGTGCACATATTTCAGTTCCTTCAATGTCTCCATCCATACTACACCCTCCTTCATTAGAACTCAAGTCATTGCCACCAAATCTGAAATACTCATACTTGTTGAGTGGTGAGAGATTACCTGTTATCATTGCTAACAATCTCCCTTTTGAACATGAAGAAAAGCTTTTGAATATTATGAGGGAGAACATCAGGGCGATTGGGTGGACCTTGGCTGACATATCAGGTATTAGCCCCTCCATTTGCATGAATAGGATTCTCTTGGAGGATGGGGATAAACCGGTGAGACAACCACAAAGGAGACTCAATCCCACCCTCCTGGAAGTTGTTAAAAAGGAAGTTGAGAAATTGCTCGAGGCAGGTATAATCTTTCCCATTTCAGATTCACAGTGGGTAAGTCCTATTCAGGTTGTGCCTAAGAAAAGTGGTGTTACTATTGTTAAAAATGAGAAAGATGAGTTAGTTCCAATGAGGGTGAAAAATAGTTGGCGTGTGTGTATTGATTATGGGAAACTAAATCAGTCCACTCGCAAGGACCATTTCCCCCTCCCATTTATTGATCAGATGCTTGAGAGACTAGCTGGGAAGACACACTATTGTTTCTTGGATGGATTTTCTGGATATTTTCAGGTTCCTATAGCTCCGGAGGACCAGGAAAAGACGACATTCACCTTCCCATTCGGTACCTCTGCCTACAGAAGGATGCCATTTGGACTTTGCAACGCCCCAGGTACCTTTAAGAGATGCATGGTGAGTATTTTTTCTGATTTTATTGAGACCTGCATGGAGGTATTTATGGATGATTTTACAGTGTCTGGATCCTCATTTGATGAATGTCTAAAGAGTTTGGGAAAGGTGTTGAATCGTTGTATTGAGAAGAATCTGGTCCTGAACTTTGAAAAGTGTCATTTCATGGTAGAGAATGGCATTGTCTTAGGGCATGTAGTGTCCAAACATGGGATAGAGGTTGATAGATCTAAGATAGACATTATTTCATCCTTACCATATCCTTCATGTGTGCGTGATGATAGATCTTTCCTAGGGAATGCAGGATTTTATCGGCGCTTCATCAAAGATTTTAGTAAGATTGCTCTTCCTATGTCAAGATTACTTCAAAAGGATTCTGATTTTGTTTTTGATGTTTCTTGAAAGAATTCATTTGATGAGCTAAAACAACGTCTGAACACTCCACCTATCATACAGCCCCCACGGTGGGAGATTCCTTTTGAGCTTATGTGTGACGCCTCCAAATTCGCGGTTGGAGCTGTCTTATCTCAGAGGGTGGAAGGACGTTCACATGTGATCGCCTATGCATCGAGGACACTAGATTCAGCCCAATCAAAGTACACTACCACAGAAAAGGAGTTTCTTGCTGTCATATTTGCTTTAGATAAATTCTGTTCATATTTATTGGGCTCTAAAGTAGTTTTTTTTTCTGACCATGCAGCTTTGAGGTACCTCCTAAAGAAGCCAGATGAAAAGCCACGACTTATCCGTTGGATGATCCTTCTTCAAGAGTTTGACCTTGAGATAAAGGACAAGAAGTGGTCCGAGAATTTGGTGGCAGACCACATGAGTAGGCTTACTCACACACTAGAGGGTGACACCTTGGACCAGGTACCACTTCGGGACACTTTCCCCGATGAGCATCTCTATACCATCTCAGGTAAGCATCCTTGGTATGCTGATTTAGTTAATTACATTGTTGGCTCTGAAATCCCAGTAAATTTGAAGAAGCATCAAGTCCAAAAATTAAAAAGTGAGTCTAGGTATTATGTGTGGGATGATCCGTACCTCTGGCGCATGTGTAGTGACCAAGTCATTAGGAGGTGTGTTCCCGATCATGAGTTTGAGTCTGTTTTGCATTTCTGTCATAGACTTGCTTGTTGTGGACACTTTGGACCCCAACGGACATCTAGGAAGGTTTTAGACTCTGGATTATATTGGCCTAGCTTGTTCCATGATGCCCATTTGTTTTGTAAGTCATGCTCTCGTTGCCAACACACTGGGAACATTTCTAGGAGACATGAGATGGCCCAACAACCCATACTATTTTGTGAGATTTTTGATGTATGGGGCATCGACTTTATGGGTCCTTTTCCAAGTTCATTTGGATTTTTGTATATTTTGGTTGCTATTGATTATGTGAGTAAATGGGTGGAGGCCAAGGCCACCAGGACTGACGATTCTCATGTTGTTGTGGACTTTGTCAAAGCACAGATTTTTTGCAGGTTTGGAGTACCAAAGGCCATCATCAGTGACCAAGGGACACACTTTTGCAATAGGAATTTAGCTTCCCTCCTTCGAAAGTATGGGGTGACACACAAAACATCAACACCATACCGGCCCCAAACAAATGGCCAGGCTAAGGTTTCAAATCGTGAGTTGAAACAAATCTTGGAGAAAACCGTGCAGCCAAATAGGAAGGATTGGAGCAAGCGCTTGGATGATGCATTGTGGGCTTATAGGACAGCATACAAGACCCTCATTGGTATGTCCCCATTTCGGATTGTTTTTGGGAAAGCATGTCATCTCCCCGTGGAAGTCGAGCATCGGGCATATTGGGCTATAAAGAAATGTAACATGGATTTGGCCCAAGCTGGAATTCAAAGGAAGTTGCAAATTCAAGAGCTTGAGGAGATTTGACTATCATCATATGAGAACTCAAGGCTCTACAAGGAAAGATCAAAAGCAGCTCATGACAAAATGATCCAACAAAGGGAGTTTCATGTTGGAGAGAAATTCCTTCTCTATAGTTCACGACTGAAGTTGATGCCTGGTAAGTTGTGTTCCAGATGGTTAGGTCCTTATATTGTGTCTAATGTTTTTCCTTATGGTGCAGTGGAGATCACACAAGAGGACACTGGAAGGAGCTTTACATTCAATGGGCAATGTTTTAAGAGATACATTGAGGGACATCCTACTGATGCAGTAAATTTTATCACACTGCATGACCCCATCATCACTTGATCACATCAGGCTGTTCCTAACCGTTTCACTTTTATATTATTTTTCCTATTTAAAAATTCTACATTTCATGTGCATATATCATCTCATAGGTTCACATTGAGGACAATGCAATATTTTAAGTGTGGGGGAGGGAACCTTTTAGTTTAGTAATTTCAATTGTTTTCCTGTTTAAAAAAAACCAAAAAAAAATGTGTGTTTTTCAAATTGTGTGTGTTTATTTTACAATTTTATGTGTTTTTTGAAACATTTTGAGCTAAAATGATTCTCATCACCATTTTTAAATCCATATCTATAAGTGAAACAATTTACCCCTTGAAACTAAGCTTAAATGAATGCTGAAATGACTTTGTTTCAAGTTCCAATATTTAGTAATTTCATGAAAAGTACGCTGAATTTTGAATCCCATGCCAATCTCACTGTCTTTATATTTGAAATCACTTTCCTGTGAGGCTTCTAAACCATTATTTTCATATTCTTTACATTCACCTCACTTCTTGAGAGAACAAAACCATGCTTGATTTAACCAGAATTTGATCTATTCCTATCAAAACTTGAGGGTTTGAGGCACATATGTTTAAATGATTGAGTCATTTGTTTGGTATTAAAGACCCTATTTCAAAGAATCCTTTTTTATAATGGCCAACCTTGAATATTTAATCCTTTTAGCCCTTAGAATACATGCACAGTCTGTTAGGTTAAGCCACATTACAAGCCAATTTTCTCTATCCAACCAACTCTTGAAGTGAAATTGCATAATCTAGTTGAGCTTAAGTGTGGGGGAAGTTGTCTTGGGTTTTGCCACCACATTCTGTGATACATTGGGTGGAAAATTAAATTCTGAAGAGATTTGTTTACTGCTAAAGAAAGTCATTATATTGAAAGCTGTGACTTTTCTGGAGCTTTCATGACAAGTGAAGTTGTGTCTTTTCTGGAGCTTCAAATTGAGGTGGAAAGCTGTGCCCATCTGGAGCTTTCAAGAAAATCATGTTTGAGAAGATTGACATTTTTTATGCTGAAATGATGAATGGTGTAAAACATTCATGACTTTTCATGGTGATGGAGCTGAATTGATACTATGGGGATTGAAGAGAAGACCATATTTAAGTGAAAATTAGATTAATGCAATTTTGCTTCAAAAGAGTCAATCCCTCCTCATTCAGCCTCAGAGTTTTTCACATCTTAATCCTACCAACCGAAAGCCACAGAACAACCCTGAAAAGTCCTCATGATAAACATATGTCCTTGACTCACATCGGGTAGCGATGTAGCAATCTATCAAGCCTATGGTGACCCTTTTATGAGTTTGGATGAGAAAGACATTGCAAAAAAAATTGATATTTGAGTGATGAGAGAAAATTCAAGCGAGGTAAGTGTTTTGTGCATAGGCGGATAAATAAAGTGGAAATATATTTAATGATATAAATGGAGAATTTGAAATAAGGTTTTTTATGAGGCATGATATCTTTTTATTCTTGGTGTGAAATTTATTGATCTTAAGGATATGTGTTTTAGAATTGGTTTTGATTTGATATTGATGTTTACTTGATATGAGGTTTTTCCCAGGTGTGCAAAAGGGTAAGTGTGAGGGAGTTGATAAAAAACTATTTTATTGAATATTTTATTGATAATAAATGATATAATTTCCTCACATTGTGTTAAATATGTTTATTTATAAAATATTTGGGATTAGATCGTTCATTTGAATATTTGATGAAAATTCCAGTTTTACCCTTTATAGTTCACTGTAGTATTTCGAATATAAATATTTTTATATTTATTATGTGGAATTGAAATTTTGTAACAATGTTCCTAACTTAATTATCTACAACTTTTATGCAGGACACTAGAGCTAAAGAGTTCAGTTGGTTGTTGAAATTGGGCCATGAAAGCAAAGTTGGGCTGGGATCGCCAGAATGGAGAAGCTTCTGTATTTTGGCCATAACTCCTTCATATGGGCCTGTATTGAGCCCCAATTTGGAGAGGGAATAGAAGACACATATCCTCACATTTTCTAAGACTGGAAGGCTGGCCAATTTACGCGTTTTGGTAGTCAAATGGGCGGTGAATGTTGGCATAAAATATTTGGCCGAATTTCCACATTCACACTTGAAACCACTTGTAACCTCTCCTCCCCTCCCCTCTATAAATTGGAGTTTTTCTCATTTGTAGGGGTTGGGAAGTGCATTGGGAAGTTTAGGGCAGAGGAGAAGTGGATCCACTCCAATTCTCCAACCATTTCAATAAGGGTAGCTCTTGAAGCAAGGATCCCTTCGACGAAGCCTTCTTTTTCTCCTTCATGTTGTAATGATTTTGTTTATGTAATAAACTTCTTTGTTCTTCTTTTATTTCTTCTCTTTTCTTCTGTTTTGTTTAAATTTATTATTCTCTTAATCTTCCTAATTGGGCTGGAATTCTTGAGTAGAATCTTTATTGGGTTATACCCATTTTAAACCTTTGCACATGCAAAACGCTTCTACGATGATTACGCCACCCATGGAAGAGTAGTATTTTAGTAATAGATCTATCTTCTACCCTCTTAATTTAATTATTTTGAATCAATGAGCTAATGTAATTCACATAATATGATCCATGAATTGTGTTTTTAAATCGTAAGAAACTAATCAAGCAATTGAACAATTAACACAAAAACACGTGAGGTCGGGATTTTGTGTAAATTGTGAGAGCGCGATCTTAATCGGTAATACAAGACCACACGGGATAAATTTGTAGAGTTCAAATATAATCCCTAAACACAATTCATCCTCATTTCCTGAATGGATATTTGCCTTAATTTACCACTGACCATAAGCTAATCTTAGAACATCAATCAAAGCAGGGTGCTGCGATTGCATGTTCCGAAGATAGCCTAGGGTTAAATTCACATCATCTTCGTGGTAAAGTTAATTCTCGTAGGGTTCAGGATTTAACAAATTAGGGATCATAATTAAGTGAATTTTAATTTAAATGATAATGATTAATAATAAAGTAAAGAGGTAGAGTTATATCGATTACGTCTTTTAAATATATTTCTAAAAAAACATCTTCTTATTGTGTCATTTTAATCAAAATTCATTTCAAAACTAAAAACAAAAAAAAAATACAATCTTCTTCCAACAAACTTCTTCTAGATTTATAAACTATAAACAACCACCCCCATACTTTCAAGTAGTGTTTCTATTCCCTTTTATTTTGTTTCTAGAATACCTCTGAAAATTTGTTTTAATTCACTTCCTCCTTTGAGAGACGACCTTGGGCAGCCACTCTGCTGCACCTAAGTACCCCAAAATCACACTAATCATTTGAGGGCGCCCACGAAAGCGCTCTATCAATTTCCCAGATGAATATATTCTAACGGTAGACCAATCCATGGCATGCAGACAAATTCATTTTTATGGTGCTTCTCGAAGCCCCTCCAGCAGAAGGCACAATGACCCCAGGATCAACAGAGTTGGTCTGGTTATTGTCTTTATTACATCAGCACAAGACATTCTTTCGTATTCATTCTTGTTGTTAGAAGGATGCACCTACAATGATGCGAAGTATCAGGCTCTCATTACTGGCCTCGAGCTGTCCCTTGAGATTGATGTTCCCCATTTTCATGGGAAAGGGGACTCTGAACTAGTTATCAAGAAGATCAACAGTGACTATGGCGTCAGAATGGCAGACCTCGTACCATTGTTGGAACACACTCTCTAGCTAATGGACTAGTTCCCATCTCGGCCAGAAATTACTCATGTCCCTAGATCTCAGAACGGTCGAGCTGAAACCCTCGATAGCCAAGCTGCATCACTTTTAGAGCCCAAATAGGATGATCTGATTATCCACGTGGCACAATGGAGATTCATTGCTCTCGTAACTCTAGATGATGATGACATCCCACAGGGAAGCCACCTTACTGCTGGAACCTCCACATCATGACCCCCCAGGTCACCTAGATATAGTGACTGATGTAACTCATGATAAGAGAAATTCATTTTTCATGTCACTCAAAAAAGGAAATCTCCAGGATGACCGGGCCGAGCGTGATAAAATTCAACATCGCGTGTTATAGTTTACCCTCCCGGATGGTCCTGGTCATGAGCAGGTCTTCTAAAAGTGTGGGTTTGATGGGGTTCTCCTCTGTTTCAGTCAAGGAGTCTAGATTTACCAAGTCATGCCGAAGGTTTATTCGAGTTCCAGTGGGGCTCATCAGACCGGGCCAAAACTATCTCACTAGATCTAGAGACTAAGATAATTTTGACCCCCCATGATCCATGAATGCATAAAGTTCACCAAAAGGTTCCATGCATGCCAAATTCATGCCAACATTATGCATCATCCTCTAGAGCCCCTCCACACTACATAGTACTCTTGGCCATTTGAGGTATGTGGACTTGATGTCATGGGACCATATCCACCAGCGACAGCTCGCCAGTGTAGGTTCATCCTGAACACTACAGATTTCTTCTCCAAGTGGATAGAGGCTGTCTGGATGAAGGACGTCAAGTGGTGTTCCATCGTTAACTTTGTGAGGTCCAACATCATCTACCGATTTGGAGTCCCTTAAACCATTCTCACCGAAAACGGCATGAACTTTCGTGCAGCTGAGCTAAAGAAACGGTATGCTAAGTACAACATCCATTCTAATCATACCTCCTGTTATCATGATCAAGAAAATGGATAGATCGATGAGTTCAACAATAGACTCTCAAAACTTATGTAGAAAATGGTTGGTCAGAACAAGAGGATTTGGTCGGACAATCACCCCAACTCTCTCAAGGATTATCGGACAACAACTTATAATTACACTTAGGTGACCCCATATTCTCTGGTGTATGGAATAGAGGTTGTCCTTCCCATCGAGATTCAGTTTCCCTCATTGCGAACAATTTTCTATGATCATCTAGTGCCAGATAAAGTAGCTGAAATCTGTCTGGATGAGTTGGAAACGCTCAATGAGAATAGGCTTTGTGCCCTACACAATATATAAAGGCATCAGAAGAAGATAGTTATAGCTTTCAATGAAAAAGTTAGCCTCTTCTCGTTCTTGCAAAGCAAATTGGTATTGTCCCTCAGGAAACCAATTATACTAGGCAGGAAACCACACAAGTTGGAGCCTAAATGGGAAGGGCCTTACATCAATCACAAGGTTTAATCCATTGGTGCATACTCTCTAGTTAATATGGATGGTGAGCGTACAACTCCTCCCACTAATACAAAGTTCCTCAAGCAATAAATTGCATGAGTTTTATGGTTCCACATGACCTTAAACTATATGGTCTTGCATGACCCTAAATTGCACTAGGGTCCTATATGACCTTAAACTATTGGGACCTACATGACCTTAAATTGTTTAGTCCCACATGACCTTAAACTTTAAAATGTCTCTCATGACATTAAACAGTATGTCATCTTCCTTGATAATAAAGTTTACATTGTACCACATGACGTTAAACTATATGTCATCCTGCTTGACGTTAAACTGTATGTTTTCATGCATGACGTTAAACTTTATCTCATCCCGCATGACGTTAAACTGTATGTCATCCCGCATGACGTTAAACTCTACATTGTCCTGCATGACGTTAAACTGTATGTCTCTATGCATAACGTTAAACTGTACACTGTCCCGCATGACGTTAAACTGTATGTCTCCCCGCATGACATTAAACTATGTGTCACCCTGTGAGATGTTAAACCACAAGAACTATGTACGGCTTGATTCCCATCCTTATGGGATGTGTAGGAATGCTCAAATTCTTCATCTTGAATCTGGCCCCAGTGTCCACTTTGACTATCCCCCTGGGTATAGTTATCTTGGAGGATCCCACATGGTTTCATGTAGGCTTCATTGGTCCCACTCATGTCAGGATTATGATGATTGCACCATGTGCCCTCCCTTATTCTTCTCTCATCCCATGTCCTCATCGCACGATGTTAAATAGCATGGCCTTCAGAACTATGTATGGCTTGATTCCCATCCTTACGAGATACATAGGAACGCCCAAAAATTTCGTTCATAGGCCCATCCCCAAACTTTGGGAACTCCCATTGGGTTGAGGAACATGCTCTGGTGTAGGCTTTTTCCCTCTTCCACGTCGAGTTCATCGTGATCATAGCGTGTATCTATCCTCCATAAAGATCCCCACCTCTACTACTATCCATCTTGACATTAAGTTGCACTGACACATTTATGCTCCACACACTCCTGATACTTGGGACTCCATTATCTTTCTTATCTGAAAGGACCCCCAAATAGCAGGGATGTTCAGCCGAAATTCTCTCCTACCATAACGGGCCAACATCCTTGAGGGTTTCGAACAAAAAATTGATACATGTCCTGCATTGTGAATATGGTCAGTGGTCGATGCTCATTTTTTTTCCCATTTCAGGTCACACGATGTGGATTTTGTGTTTTTAATTTCTTCAACAACTATCCATTGTCACTTTCATCACACCCATATGTCTCAAAAATGCAGTGTAGTGGATCATTCTTCCCCGCTGTCTCTTAAATCTTCTGTCTTCCTCAGGCAGGAGAATGATTCCATCTGTCGGACCCTTATTTGACGCAGAGATCCAAGTCCTACTCCTTGTTTCCTGCACCGATCACTGCTCAAATGGGCTTAGGAGCTATGATAAGGCAATACCCGCATGGGAGGTGATATGGCTACAGTTGGACACCACACCCAACATCCGTCCCCTCGACCCTTTCATCTCCTTTGGCCCAAGTTCTCATTTAGGAGTGTGCGGCATTGTATGGACTCACATCCTTATTCGCGTCGGGCTATTTTTCCATGCCGCACATACCCCCTTTGAGACACTCCATTTATTGTCCTTTCTATGAGCACAGGCCCCGCCATGCTTCACGAGCCCCACCATTTTGGTTTCCATCATCTTCTATATCCAATAGGACCCCCGAATGACATGGATGCTCAACCCAAGGGCTCTACAACCATTATGGGCCAACATCTTAGAGGTTTTTAAACAAAAAATTGATACAAGCCCCGGGTTGCGAATATGGCCAACAGTAGAAACTCAATTGTTTTACCCTGACCTCTGGTCACAAAAATATGAATACTATGTTGTCAACATGGTCAGTGGTTACCTCTATCATTGTTGTCATTTCGTGGACTTACATAGGCAGGATTATTCGCCCTCTCCACTCTGATTTCCCATGCATATGACATTAAACTAGGAATACGGTCTGAGCCCTATGACCTTAAACTAAGACGACCACCGTCCATGCTTCATGATGATAAGATGCACAAAATCCTTTTCTAGAACTATGTGTGGCTTGATTCCAATACTTACGGGATATATAGGACCACCCAAATGTATAGTCTTCTTGTCCATCCCTATCTCTTAGAAACCTCCATATCATCTTGGACCCTTAGCCTACATTCTTCCAAGAGAAGGGTATATGGTGTGGTATGGGGTTATGTCTCCATTCACATCGGGTTTATAACAACCACGCCACATACCTCTCTCTCCATAGTTCCCTTCTCTGCCTTTCCCTACACTCATCTTTTAGAGTTGGCTGCTCTTAAGTCAGCTCTACTGACCCTCTTCGTTGATTCACCAATGTGCCCAATATTACTCTAGTTCAGATCATGGAGTGTCAGATTCTACCAGGATAGGATTTCACCCATTTTTAGGCATTGTGTTACCCTTCATTTGGGATTTTATTATCCTTCACATCTGAAGGGACCCCCAAATGGCATGGATGCTTGGCCCAAGGGCTGTCATACCATTACGAGCCAACGTCCTTGAGGGTTTCGAGAAAAAAATTGATACAAGTCCCGCATTTCAAATAAGTTCAGTGGTTGATGCTCACTGATTTTTCCCATTTCAGGTCACATGATATGGATTCTTTGTTTCGAACACACTAAATAGTTATCCTCCATCATCACGCCAACCCCATCAATCCTTAAATTTTGGTTACATGATTAACATCCTTTTCCACCCCATCATGTTCAAGTGGAATTTCAAAACACTTGGTATTCTTCCTCAGTGAGTATTGGCACATTAGGAGGATAAAGATGTAGTGAGGCATCGTTCGAGGCTCTGCACCGACTTACCCTTTATGCGTATTCCATGTGTTTCAATGACCTCTTTTGCCCTTATTTCTCACACCGAGTTTGAATCACGTGGGATTAGGGAACAAATCGAGGTTTGTGCTCACATGGAAGACTGTATCTTCTTTATGGTATGAGATCTAAGACCTTAACTAAAATCTCCTTATACATCATCTTCAATAACTACATAAGGCTTGATTACCATACTCATGGGATACATAGGAACCCCCAGACATCTCGTCTGTGGGTCCATCTCAACTGAGAGATAGTCTCTCCTATCCCATATTTGGTAACGTTTTTTGGGCCCTTGGCCTGAGGTTTCTTTCCTAGAATCGTGTGAGGTGTGATATCATCCTCTTCCTCATTCACGTCGGGTATTCTTTATCACACCATGCACAATCCCTCTTGAACCTCATCTCTCATGTATATGTCTGAGTCATATGACTTTAGACATGGATTCCTAGTCCCACGTGACTTTAAACTGTTATGTCTATACTACACGATGTTAAAGTGCATTGTTTTTCCCATCACATGACCCTAAACTTTGACATCATCATCATGGACGCACGATGAAAAACGACAATGCATCGTGGTGTCCTCACTCGAGGGGACATCATGTTTGGTATCAGTTACACACCATACCATTTGTCGATGCCTGAATACGACTTGATTCTTGTGGTGATTCCTAGAATTTCTATTCTAGGTCCATCTCTTCACAAAAAACACACATTCATCATAAATGAAAAACAAGATCTATCAAATGCAACTTCTTTTGGTGCAAGGGCCAAACCCGCGTGACCATATTATCTCTAGCACTGGTATCTTACCATGCCACCTTTTGAACTATGTATGGATTGATTCCCATCCTCATGGGGTACGTAGGAATGCCTGGGCACTTCACCCCGGGCTCATCCTAACTTTCACTTTTGGTCCCCTTACCTAGCAGTTTTTCGGGGAGCACATTGCAGGGATACGGGCTTATGTCTCAATTCACGTCGAGTTTTAGTAATTACCTCACCATGTCTATCTCTCTTCCATATATTCCTGGTCTGAGCTCTATGACTATAAACTAAGACCATTCCACATCCTTTTCGCAATACATTAAATTGTTCGACATCATTAAGAACTACGTATGGATTGATTACCATCCTCAGGGGATATGTAAGAACGCCCAGGAATCTTATCTTCAGGTCCAACCCCAGGAACCTAAAATAATACCCCCTCTCACCAGCCACATGGCCAAAACTCTTTTGGAAGTATGTGGTGTGGCGAGTACCTCTTGGGTTCTCATTCACGTTAGATTTTACAATGGCTACACCATGTTCCTCCCGTGTCTTTTCCCAACCTGGTCTAAGTTCTATGACCCTAAACTAAGATCTCTCTATGGGAACTATGCATTGGGTTTGGTTACTTCACTGCCCAGTGAATAGTCTATCAATCCAGGTCCCCTCTTAATGGTCCATCATACGACCTTAAGCTCGAAGCATGAAACCCCAGGACCCTTGTCCCTGGAAAGGTACCTGACACCCTCTATTTGTTACATATTTTCTTCATACTCAGATGTGTTGTGACAAAGAGCCCAAAGTGTATAATTTTCACTGGGAAATTTCCTCGTTCCATTTCCAAGCTTCATGAGTCTGTTATTTGGATCCCCATCCTCTTCCATGTATGAAGTTCCCCCCTTTATGGCTAGTATCATGCCACATTTTCTTAACTGACATCTTGGACCAATGTCTCTAAGGACCTCAGACGACATTTGTGACAGGTCCCATGTTTCGAACATGGTCAGCGGTCGACCCTCATTTGTTTTTCCCCATTCTAGGCTAACACGAAATGGATGATGTGTTTAGAACATGGTCAATATTTATCCATCATCGTCATGACACCATCATTGTGGTCCAGATCTCGAGAATCGCAATTCACATATCTCCACTTCTTTATGTTCAAGTAGGATTCCAACATACTCAGCTTCACCACGTTGTGTGTCTAGGTGCATCAAGTAGGTGGGTTTGAATTATTGGGATGTCATTCACCTAGTGTCCCATTACCCCTAACATGTGCCTTCATACGCAAGGAAAGTCCCATCCCTACTCCTTGTTTCCCACATCGAGCACAAATCACGTGGACTTACTAGTTTTGGTAGGATGTGTACTAGCACAGAATTTCCACACATGCCTTTTCATCCCACATGATGTTAAACTTCACTCTCAGAACTACATTTGGCTTGATTATCGTCCTTATGGGATACGTAGCGACGCCCAAGCATTTTTCCTTAGGCCCAGCCCTGGGGTCATTAACCCTTCTGGCCACTCAGCCCCGATCACAGTCCACTCTCTTTGACCTTAAACTAGGAGCCTAGAGTCTATGTAACATGACATTAAACTATTAACCTTGGTCCTGATAGTATGACCTTAAAACTATGTGCAACACCCTGATCATATGACGTTAAACAATTCCATTAATCATATGCATTTGTATGATGTAAAACTATAGAGCATTCCAGGACCTGACCAGAGAGGTCCTGCTCAGAAGTATGCTTGATCCGTGATCAAAAATATATGCACAGATAATGTGTTTCCACCATGGTGGTGTAATTTCAAGAGTGTTGGACTCCATTTGAACAGCACATCACTCCACACTTCATGCTTTATGTACCCTTTATTCGAACAATCGTCCTCTTTCACGCCAAAAAGAACCCTTTAATAGTAAGGATGCTCAGCCTGTGGCTTGCCTACGGTCATGGGACAACGTTATGGAAGACTAATGGATGACATTTTGAGTCAGGCCCCGTGTTTCGAATATGGTCAATGGTCAGGCCTCATTTGTTATATTCATTTTAAGCTAACGTGATAAAGATAATGTGTTTTGAATGCGGTCAAAGATTATCTGTCATTGTCAGGCCACCACGATAGTGTTCCGAATAAAGGGTATCATAATTAACACTTTCCACTTCATTAGGATTGGGTTGATTCCAAATGCCCCTAACATTACCCCACTCGTTCACTAGATCACATTGGGCTTATAGCACGTCGATTGTTCTAAGGTCCTCGTCCTCCAGTCGGGCCTCCCCTACCATTCATCCTAGAAATATCGATTGGTTTTTCAGACCCAGGAGGCCTGGATCTTGTTTGGAACTCTTATATTCAGATAAAATGGCAAGGTGGTCATCCCTTGTTTCTCACATTGAGCCCGGACCATGTCAGCTTAGGGACTGATCTCTGGATGTTCCATGAAGGTAATGGAAATGTAATAGACCAAAAATGAATAACAGATCTCATGAATTCATAAAGCATAAATAATTAAAACATGAAAGCGTGTTCAAAAGTTACATGCATCACAATACCCGAGGATGAAAAAATCCCATAGATGGGTTGACCCTGTCAAAATAGCATTGCATCTTCGCTTCCCTCAGGCTTGTGGTGTCCAGGATTCATTATCGTGTGTTCAGTTCCCACTCCTCATCGGCAGCAATGGTGAATAATTCATCAACTGTGATCTGGGGTCGCCCCTCCTTGGTTCGGATAACGGTCATCTCCTCATACGCTTGCCTCATGCACTCTTTGGCCTCCACCAGATGGGCCTTTAGTTGTGAAATAATATTCGACTACACGTTGAGGAAACTAGAATGTTTATCTCCCCGTATTTACAGCCATTAAATCTCGTTTTCATCATCCTAGAGCCTCTTGATATTCACCACTTTTCTCAACCTCCAACCCACACCATGGTCAGGGTAATATTCCTAGATCTTCTCCACCAAGAGATCTCGGAAGAGCATGTGGGGATGTTGGGCATCTAATCCCCTAGCACACTGTTTGCATAGTTGTGAACGAAGTCTCTCCATCTAGTGTGTCTAATGTTCTTGAGGGGTGTCATCGATAAAGTGATTGATCAGCTTCCATGATCAGCAACAGACTATCTTGTTATCCTTTTTATCAAAGGTCGTCTTGTCCCAGTGCACGGGGTTGGCAGGCTTATACATGGGGAACAACCCCGGGAACTCATCAGCAGGGTCGGCATCTGGTGTATGATCAGGTATGGTCGGACTGGTGTTGTCCGATCGATCTTCATCATTGGATCCCACCTCAATAATCTCATGTGCAACCCTACTAACGGTGCCACCATTGATCGGGAGTGTCATAGCTTGGCCGGTCTGGAAATCCACCTCCACAACCACCGACATTCCCCTTGGAGAGGCACTGCTAGAAGTACAATCCAACCTCAACAAGGCAGCCCATGACATTTTAAGAACTATGCATACCAAAAAAGGGCATGGATGTTAGTAAGCTTGGTTGATAGGTGGCAGTCATGAATTTTATAAAGTAGACTTACAAAGATGAAATCCTAGGTCTCATTACTGGGTTGTTGCGGCCAACACCCCATGGCATGGTTCTCCGTATATTTTCAGAAAGTCTGAAAACTCCAAAGGATCCACCTAGGGTGTCTTGACCCCACTGGATGAGATAATTTCCATAGCCGTAGGCATAGATCTCAAAGGCCATACATCTACATCTATTGAGGGGTAATAGGGGGTTCTGCGTATAATGCCCTCTTGCATAGTTTAAATATTTGTGAGGGGTCCAAAGTATCCTAGAAGCATATCCTGGGGAAAAGAACTCTGGTTTTTACCTCAAGATCCTCTGCGAACTCTTTAGGCTCTAGGTCTGAGTCACCAACTTCACACTCCTCCAATGGGCTCCCTTTGCCAGCCTTCTCCCCCAAGGAGGACTCATCTGATTCTTTCGGCAAAGGGAAGCATTCCCTCATTTTAGTAGCCAAAAACTATGGAGGGGTCGTATGATCGAGAAACACCTTTACTCGATTTTTCATCGGATGCAGAGCACCTCATTATTGCACAAAGTCCTCCAAATCTTCTAGGTAGTGCACCGCCTCTGCTGGGACACCGCAAAGCCGGCCCTAATTGGGCCTATCCTCATAAAATCCATCCTAAGATAGTTCAGGTGCTTCCACATCTCGGACGGGCCAAGTTATTTCCTTTTGACATTCCAGATGTTTTAGGCCTACGGGAAGACAAAATTCTTTGGCATGTCTATGTGGTGAAGTCTCTTACTAGGAGCCCGGGTGGATATTCTGCGAAATTCTATAGGTGGTCTCCCCTTTGGATAACTCTGCTATTCAAGGACCTTCGGGTCTACTGCCACTGCTGGATCATCTTCCGCTGCCTCCCACCTCAACTGGTGCGGGCTTCGCCGCCATGATGGCCCCACCACTGTGGGATGTTCTTGCTGCCTTTCGGCCCCAGCCTCAAGGTTGGGGAGGCACATCATCGTTATCTCAAATGGTTGGATACTTTAGCATCTCCCCAGGGTAGGATGCCTCGCAGTATTTTCCATACTCCTTCAACAGTCTGAAGACGGTCGTGGGCAGAGGCAGCTCATTCCATATCCACCCTTCTTATCGTTTGAACATGAGCCAAATTTGTCTCATCACACATGGGTGGTCCTCATAGTACACCCCTAAAAAGACCTGTGGGGTCAGTCGCTTCATGCACCAAAATTTCCTGGAAAATCGGTGCAGGGTGTATGGATCACATAGGGGCTCGCGGTCCACTTGTGCCACCAGGACTCCACCTCGAAAGGTCATGAGGTAGGACCGATTCTCTTCATTTCCCTAGCCATTATCAGTGAATACACCCATTGGAAATGGGAATGGGTTAAAGTGGAACTCCTCTACCTTCTAGACCTGGTTCAGAACCGCCTGCATGGTCAGATTAGCTGGAAATCTACCTACAACATTCTGAATGTATGAGAAGAAGTTTGATCCTGGAGGGAAGATGGGGTTCAAATATTTATAGATCCCCATGAAATGCACTGCCATCCACCCATAAAGGATGTGGAATTTCCCACATACTCTTTGTGGCTTCATCCCCTCACTGATATGCCACAGCATCAGGTACATCTTGGAAAGCATCAGGGTCCTGAGGTTGAATCGCACTCCTATCACCAGCATGGACGCCATGATAAATGTGCTAGGTCGCATGACCATGTTCGGATCCCTCACTAGCAGGATCCAACCACAGATGAGGGCCACAATGGATGCAGCTAACCTAACTACCAGTTGCTACTCGGTACTGACACTGAATCCCCCCCATCTTCCACTAGCTATCCTGCAAAAGCTGCTAGTATTAGTGCTCTTTGCCTCATTGAGCCGCCTTTGGGAAAGTTTGAGGCCTCACTGGGAACATCCTATTTTCCAGGATGTTCAAGAACTGCTTGAACCACAATTTTAAGTGGACATCTCTCACCAACTACTTGTCCTCCCCCGATACTATATTCATCAACACCATCATCATTAGTGGAATTTTCACTAGATCCACCCATGAACCCATAACAAGGAGGAACTCTTCATATATCTCACCCCATATCGGGACCCCTAAGATCTGATTCAGGTCCCATTAACATATTCCGACCTATCCATGGTGTAAGTGGAAGGTATTGGTCCTCGATGACCATCTTCTCAATAACTCTAGTATCAGCTTCTTCGACTGATAAATATTGAATTGGGAGGCCCAAGCTGCCTCATACAGGCCAACTCTTCTCATCTATTCACCAAATTCCTCGCATGAGGAACCTACCCAGTAGGCCCAGGCTTAGTCGTCTGTGAAGTTGTCTCCCTAGCGTTGATACCACTCATCAAACCACCCCTTTCTCAGGTTCCTCAGGGCTTCCTTTAAGATAGTATGATATATTGGGGGAGATGTATCTGACTACAATTCCTTCCCATCAACATTTTTCAAGTGATTGTACATACAATCAGCATTGACAGGCGTGAAGTCCTTTCGACCATGGCCGTCAGCTGCCCTGAAACACTGGTGCTAGCATAGAATGCTCCAAAACCAGTAAGCTAGATCATCCCTACTCGCTTTTGGGATGAAACTTTCATCCCTCAATCCAAATCCATACATAGGCAGCCTCTTACACAGTGAATAGTTCTTTTAGCTTGCTGACAGCAGCTCCACCGGCGAATTATGGTCAGAATGGCTCCACACAAACTCCCCTATACCTGAGCTATCTGCTATCTCCTCTCTCCAGGAAGCATCTTCAAGGACCCCTTGGCAGCCTCTTGGTGATCCATTTAGTTTTTTTATTTAAAATTTTTTGGTTTTAGTTCGTGGAGCTCTTTCACGGAGCCCATTCGCGAAGCTCATTCATAGAGTCTGTTCACAAAGGCAGTTTCCAGAGCCCTACCCTGGCCTTCAAAAGAAAGTCACAAAGATGATAATTGAGAATTCAAACACTCAATGTGTGATGTGATGCAGAAGGCCCGATTTATGGAGAGAAATCGCAGAGTACACGAAGCTTTGCGAATTGAGAGCACTAAATGCCAAATCACATAGATGTGAAAGGAAAAAAATGGGTCAACCTCTTCTATTTATTGGTGAGGACACTTGGTGCTTCGCAGCATGTCCGGCCGAGGCTAGCTTCATGGTGATCTCATCCCGTACATCACCCCTCCGCTTCACGAGCCTCCTTCCGGAGTCAGCTCTGTGATCGACTAAGGAATTTTTGAAATTAACCCTCATTCTTGACCCCCACTTTTCTTCGGCTCTTGGGTTTGGGGGGATTTGTTGGTTCCAAAATTTGGGAAGAGGAGAAGAAAATGAAAGGCCCTTGGGGTTCATCATCAAACTTTACCACTGTGTCTAGCAGCACTGTGACTGGTGCAAAGCTCCCCCTTCATGAAGTCGTCGCGAACAAGGAGGTGGGAGGCTCTGCGAACCCATTTGACGCTTGCAAACCCACAACGAAGCCTAGAGGTGGGAGGCTGCACGAACCCCTTTGACGTTTGTGTAGCCTCCGTGGAGCTAGGAGGCGGGAGGCTTCACGGTGATGAAAAAATGCCATGTGTCTTCCCACCCATCAAGATATGCTTCGCGGCACCTCATTCCTATAAATACTGGGATCCCCTCAAGCCCAAAGGATAGATCCTCCACCCTTTCACCTTCATAGTTATCAAATCGTGAAGCAATTTCTTCTCTATGAACCATGAGCCCTTCAAGGTACATTATCATCACGAAGTACGTCTTCCTTGGCTTTAATTCAGTCCCTCTTAAATGGGGGATGCCCTTCATGGATCCCACAGGCCTCCGTGAAGGAAGGGGATCCCCTAGGGAACTCAGGTCTTCATGGAGTACTTTTGCTTCGCAAAATACCCTCCAAGCACATTTGACCCACATGCTAAGGCAGGGTCATTGTGCATCACAATGCACATTCCTTAGCAATTTTGTGCTTTGCAAGGCACCCTTACCTCCTAAAGAACTCCTCTGTGAGTGCCTTTCAACATCTCAAAGCACCTTTCATATGCACCTATACCCTATTCCTAGTCTAGTCCTATTCACTGCGCAAATCACACCCCTTCATGAAGCCCCTCTACTACATGGATCATCAGAGATTCACGAGGATTCTACCTATAAACCCCTTTTCTA
Organism: Viscum album; assembly: GCA_963277665.1. Lineage (NCBI taxonomy): Eukaryota > Viridiplantae > Streptophyta > Magnoliopsida > Santalales > Viscaceae > Viscum > Viscum album. The sequence continues at coordinate 238,983,266 of OY728155.1, read as the reverse complement.
CGTAATGCCTTTTCTCATACAACCCTCTAGGTTTGAATGAAGTAATTTCTAGATCCATTGGGTGTTACTTCTTGTTTCATTACTTCGCCTCATGGTTCTTCACATAGCCATGCTAATGGCTATTGCTTCTACGTATAGCCACACTAACATGGACCACTTAATGGATAAATCCATAGCATCCCCTCACCATAACATTGTTGATGCTTTCCCTTATTCGAGGGTGTGTGGGTATCAGTTATGTAAGTCCTAGGGGTGCAGTGTGAACCCAACTCGTACATGCTGGATGATGTTAAACTATCAATCACCATCATCAGCAGCACATGACATTCAAATGTGACCCCGCCCCGTGCATCGTACGTGGGGTGCCATGTCTCGGACATTCTCTACAGCCATTAGTCTCCACAGGAGTGAAATCATTCATCACATAGAATAAGATCCTATTTATCAGAGCAACTTCTTTCCGCGGGGAAAGGGGAACCACGTTGGTGTAATCCCTTAGCCTTTCTGGAAGGAGGCAGCATCCCTTCTCCTATTATATTCTTTTTGGCCAAAGACTATAGAGGGGGATATGGGCACCAGAGCCCTCCTTTCTGCAGTTCCAAATCCCTCTCCCTTTGGGATTTTTCACCACTAGGCCTTCATCCTGGAGTAAGTCCTAGTCTCCATCTTCGTGAGCTACGGACCACACGTAAGCCCCTGTTTCAATTTTGGGCTGCTAACCACATGTAAGCCCCATTCCACTTCTTACAGAAGCACCTTTCACGATGTGTTTATCAGGTCTCTACTACGTTTTGTTTCTCTCACTGAGCATGACTCGCATGGTCTTAGAGTAAGCATTGACCACGACACTCACCCTAGGAAGCCTAGAGTGTATGCCTCAAAACACTTTCCGAACTACATGGACATTGGTTCATGCCAAGGCAATGTATGTAGGAAGCCTCTTTGAGGTTAAATCCAAACAACCATATATTCTGACCCCTCATGTTGGCCCACCAAAACCTTTTCTGAACTGCATGGACTTTGATCCTTGCCAAGGAAAGGTACATAGGAATCCTGGCTAAGGTTCAAGCCCAACAACCATTTGTTCTGACCCCTTCACATTGGCTCACCAACACCATTCCGAACTATGCGGACTTTGATCCTTGCCAAGGCAAGGTACGTAGGAAGCCTCCCTAAGGTTCAAGCCCAACAACCATCGGTCCCAACCATATTGACATCGATTCACCAAAACCTTTTCTAAACTATGAAAACTTCGATCCTCACCAAGTCAAAGTATGTAGGAAGCCTCCCTAAGGTTCAATCCCAACAAACCTTTGTTTTGACCCCTTCACATCAGCTCACCAATTTCCTTTCTGAACTACGCGGACTTTAATTCTTTCTAAGGAAAAGTACATAGGAAACTCCTTGAGGTTCAAGCCCAAAAATAAATGGTCCCGAATATGTTCACATCGGTTAAAAAAACCCTTTCTAAACTACGTGGACTTTGATCCTTGCCAATGAAAGGTACATATGAAGCCTCCCTGAGGTTCAATCCCAACAACCATTGGTTCTGACCCCTTCACGTCAGTTCACCAACACCATTTCAAACTTCGTGGACTTTGATCCTTTCCAAGGCAAGGTACGTAGGATCCCCCCCCTGAGATTCAAGCCCAACAACCATTGGTCACAACCATCTTCCTGTCAGTTCACCAAAACCCTTTCTAAACTACGCAGATTTGAATCCTTGTTGTGGAAAGGTACGTAGGAAGCCTTCCTGAGGTTCAATCCCAACAACCATTGGTTATGACCCCTTCACGTTGGCTCACCAACACCATTCCGAACTATGATGACTTTGGTCCTTGAAATGGAAAGCTACATAGGATGCCTCCCTATGGTTCAAGCCCAACACCTGCTGGTCCTGACCCATTCACATCGGTTCACCAAAACATCCTAAACTATGTGGACTTTGATCCTTGTCAAGGCAAGGTACATATGAAGCCCTCCTAAGGATAAAACCCACCATCTGTCTATCCCAACCACTTTATATCACTTCACCACCATCGTTCATGACGTTAAACTATACACCCCTTTTTGTCCCGCATGATGCTAAATTGTTCCCCAATCAGCGGTAAGTTGTTGGAACCCCAATCAATTGTAAGTTGTTACAATCCCTAACCATCTATAAGCCGTTTCATTCCCTAACTAGAATTAATCCATTATGATCCCCTAATCGATGGTAATACATTACGATCCCCATCCAGCGGTAAGCCGTTGTTTCCCCTTTCGTTGGAACCCATATCTCGAGTTTGTCCTAGTGGCGTCAGACCATCCTTGGGCAGCTAACCATGTGTAAGCCCTAGTATATCATCAGGTAGTTGTCCTCTACACACACCTCAATCTGATACCCCATCATGAACTACATGGAATTTTATTCCCTACCATAGGGATGCGTTAGAAGTATCTTTTAGGCTCAATCCTAACATCACCATCGACCTCGAGTCGACTCCATCTCATTCTCCATCCACTTCATTTAACCATCCATTATTCATCTTGATTATTACTCGGGCTGCCACATCTCAATGAGATCATGCCAATTCACCTCCTCACTGATCCTAGCAATAACCAAGTAACTAACCACGTGATAGCCCAAACATCAGTGTTCCCTCCAGGGGTGACACCCATCTGATCCGATCTAGTCAGTGTTATGATCTGTCTGATCTATCTCTGCTAGATGTTAAACCTGCGTAATAACCTATTTTAAAAATGGGAAGTTAAGGAAAACCTCAGAGACATGAATATGGCATATAATTCCCCGCATTCGATGTGGGATGCCTCAGGATTATGTGCCCTTGATAATCCCTATAATAAGGTAAAGAGACTTAGACAGGCCAGTGTTCCAACGTCCAGACACGCCAGTGATGTCCAACGTGACTACTCCCCCAACCGAAGGTTACTGCCCTGACCGGACCGCTTGGAAGGTCCCGACAGAAGTAGTGTAATTAACCAGCGTCCATGAAGATATGGAACTAGGAAGAGTTTCACGAACAACGTCTTAATCTATAAGGGAGACCCGGACTAGGTAATGAGTTTCGAGGAGGAATCCATGGAAGGAAGCATCGACATCCCATCATCCCATTTTGATCAAGGATAAAACATCCCTGAATATGCAACAAATGTTGGACACTTTTTGAAATCAAGAATGTGGGGCAACATCTAGTGCATCCTCATTGTCCTCGACAGACGGGTGCAGACACCCTAGTAAAAGCGTCAGAAACCAGGAGCATACGACTAATATAGTACAAACATTTATATATCTCTTTTTTGTTCTTATCAATGATTCAGGTGGTGATAGATCATTACAGAGTGGTCATATAAGAACCAATGTCTTTCTAGAGATGGTTGTCATCAGAACAGAAGGCTACCAAAATTACTGTTTGATTTCCTCAAAAGCAGTCTGGAACTCATCATCCCATTGGTAGACGAAATATTTCATCATGAGTCTGGAATAGGTCTTACACATGTCATCCATATTCACAATGAATAATTATATATAGGCTATGTGGCAATGAAATCCTCAGATCTCTCAAAGGATACTCATAGGAGGCATCTGACGGATGGCATCGATCTTCTTCAGGATGATCTTGATTCCTTTGTATCTGACAATGAAGCTGAGAAACATCTCATAGGAAACAATGAAGGAAAAAGTTAAGGAATTCATCTTCAAATGGCTGGAGCGGAGGAAGCTGAACACTTTTTCAATATCAGAGATATTTTCATGAATATATAGGTATTTGACCACAAAAACATCCACATATCATTCCACTAGTGTCACAAGAGTCATTTTGAATACGTGGTTCATAGCATGCTGATAATGGATCCTGCAATCTTCTAACTGAAGGGCATTGCCTGATAGAAAAAGGTCCATGGCAATGCCGTGAAGTTGGTGGACTCTTCTTATTCATGGGAAATAGATATCCTATTATTCCCAAAATATCCATCCTTGTATGAGAGGGCTTGGAGTCCAGTGGTGGCATCGATCAGGAGCTCTATCCTAGGAAGGGGAAATCGTCATTTGAACAGTGACAGTTGATATCATAATAGTTGATGTAGACTTTGATATTTACATTCTTCTTCATTGTGGGAATGATTTTGGATAACCATTTAGGGTATTGGACTTCCTTGATGAATTTTACTTCGATGAGATTATCGAATTCGGCAATGACCATGGCACCATTAGAGGGGTGAATCTTCCTGGTAGGATATTTCAACCCTTGATGACTTATTGGGAGACAATGATTGTTGACAACGACCTGAGGATCTAGCCATGTCATCTCATCATAACTCCAGGTGAATGCATCATGATTTTGCTTTAGGAAATCCACATACTAATATTGTTCCTCTACTGGCATATACGTGTTGATTAGTGTTGGTCTCTGGTCTGCATCAGTACCAAGATTCACTTGTAACAACTCAAAGATGGTGGTGGAGGCACCCTCTTCAAATGTGGGAGGACAATCTTCTAAGTTTCCCTCATCATCTATGATTGGAGGTTCTAGGTGAGGAGATGGTTCATCCAAGATAAAGCTTCAATGGGGAACACTATTTCCCACTTGGGTGGATGTGGAATCTTTATTGGGGGAATCCTGCACTATTGAAATCATGGCCGTAGAGGTCATTTACCCAATTCCATAATTTCATTGACCAAGGGGACCATGCTTAATGATATCAATGTAGTGGTGGTGGGTCAGTATGTTTAAACGTAGTTTGGCATGGTTAAAGAAGTAGGTGTGTCATAAAGCTATAGCCATTGTATGAATGTATCGATACATAATATGGGTAAGGGAGTTTGGTATCACCCATTCTTAGTCTTTATAGTAGTAAGAGGTAATTATCTGGTTTTCCGTATAAATGGGAAAGTGTCTTCCACTTATCTAGAAAACAATGAATTAGTGCCCCAAGTCTAGGGTTGGGGACTCCAACTGATGAATCGAGAGAATGAAGGCATTATCCAAATATGCCCATGGATCCACTATAGTAGAAGTGTTCTCAACCTCTTTCGTTTGAACCTGTTTGTCCTTACTCTTGTAATATTCATTGTCTAGATAACAATATTCACAAGAGGAAAAGGGAGACGCAACCCCAAAGAGCTTTCCCACTCAACCATCAAGGGAGTACTTAAGGCCTTAGTGATATGTGGAGGGAACCATTGCATGAAAATGGATCTAGGATCTACCCATCAGTGCATTATTGGTTGTTTTCTATGATAAGACATTAAATTTAGTGCTAAAGATCAAACCAGTGAACTGGGTCTTCGGGAGAATCATGTTGCATGAACTCTATTTAGTCCCTTCATACCCATGAATCTTCAGGTCATAGGGACTCATATCAACTTCAGACAGTCCTCGCTTGTGGAGCATCTAGGTCAGGAAGAGATTGATCTTGAAACCTATGTTAGTGAGACAATGATTTACATACAATTAATTGATATAGAATGTTATGTACAATAGATGGATGTGACCATGTATGGGATAACACTCAAATTCTATTGAGAATGAGATGACGACCTTCCATTTTTCTTGGTTTTCATTCCTCACCTTGAAAGGCATCTTTAGCTTCTACCATTATTTCAAACCGAAGGGGGTTTTTTAGAGCATTTTAAAGGCCTTCAAGCATCTCTTCTAATAGGTGCAGGGCCTCAAGGATAAATATATTTGTAGGATTCTTGGAAATATGATTAATAAAATAATAATTCTATGATAGATTAACATTCATGTCGGTAGGTGGTCGCGCTTCGGTAGGGGGTATGATGGGAGCTTTTGGTCAAACCTACATATTTTGGATGGTGTTGGGGATATCCCACTACTCGCTAGCTAAAACAAAAACAAATTATTACGAGCTGACTATAAGATAACTAAGGTATATCCATAGTTAGAAACACCTAATCGTGACGTGGTAGCGGTAGATCTCCCTGGTCGAGTAGTATAAACAAAGATAATAGTGAACCTGATGATACATGATGGGAGGACTGTGCATGATGAACTCTACACTGAGCATGTTTACTAGTCTTGGTAGTGTTCACAATTTGGATGGAATCATTGTACAATTCATTCTAATGATTCACCTGTCCATGGCCTCGTCTATTATGGCATTAGACATGAATATTAGGAGGACCTTCTTGATGTTCCTTCATACTGGGAACTCTATAAGGGTCTACCAACTTGATGATATTCATTGAGGCATACTCCCGATCAACATCTGAGGGATCCTCCATTACCTAGGGAACTATGGGTGTGATTACCATCTATAGGGGTATGATGTCACAAAGAGAAAAAGATGGTTTCAGCATATGTGGGGCCCCTTCTTTCCCTTAAATTATCAGCACCTAAACTTCTAAGAGTTAGAAAGCTAAGATGTTGATGTAGTGGGGGAATGAAAAGGATGTAAAAAAATTCAGGAGCCTTGGGGTGATTCTAATAGGAACAAATGACACCATTGGTGTGAGAGATTGTTCTACGGGATAACTAATCATCATACTTATGAGACCAGCTGCTAGAGACCTTCTTCCATTCACTCTCACTATCACTGTTAGAGTTTACATAAATACACCCCACATGTGATGGGGTCGAACCCAATATAACAAAATTACTATCAATCTCGTCCTAGATCCAATCCTTGAACAAATAAAATCATTCGATGGTATGTTCAAGGAATCTATGATAAGAGAAACAATCAGGGTTATTAGTGATATCACCCTCTCAGGCCTCCAACATTGTAGATACATTAGAATTCGCTAATCCAATATGATTCAAAAATAACCAAGGACCTGAGCCTCATCAAATGAGTACGTCTAGTTTCTAATTCTTGTAAAATGATTATGGAAACCAGGCCCTAGTGAGGGGCGAGAGCCTGATGAGGGGTTAGATCCTAATTATCTTACATAGGAAACAATGCTTGACTAGTTAGTGTCAGCCGATTATACAGTGGTCAATGCTGACCCTTAGGTAAGGGAAGAGGATTTTGTCCTTAGTGAAGTTGTAAAAGAGGTTCTTCCAATAATAGTTATAGTGGTCTATTGTCCTCTACCTGTGTGATGAAATTAGTTTCATCCTTAGTGTCTCTTCTTGAGGGAGCTGTAAGAGGAAATGAGTGTTCCTGCTTAGCTTGGTGCAAGGCCTACTGTAGATGATGATCCATATAAAAACAAACCCAAATATCCTCCTATAAAATTACGAGATATTAGGGAGGGAACTAATTTAGTCATTAAGTTCCCCACAGACATTGTTTGCAGTTGTTCTTGAGCCAGTGGCACATTGAGTGCATATGTGAGGCCATTACAGCTAGAGACAAAGTATGTGACTTGCTCATCTAGATGTTGTATTCACATGAAGAGGATAGAAATACTCATCTTGTGGGTTGGGGAGATGAACTGATAAATAAACCTCTTGTGAAGAGCATCCCAACCAGCAATTGACCTAATTGGTAACTTGTTGTACCCGACAAACACATTCCCTTAAAATGTCTATAAGTAGCACCTGAGCATGATGGATTCCTGCTAGACTAGAGTTCTCATCATGGGTCCTAATGTTACTAATATTTTCATGACTTAAAAAATACCCAATTTACTGATTTTATATAAAATGTGCATAATTTGTGTGAAATATTAATGTTTTAATATTAAGTATAATTTTTGAGCATTTTTTAGAAGTAGTCCAATTGAGTCAGTTTACTGTTTTAATCATAACTATCACTATACTGATCCGAATTGTGTGGTTCATATTTTGTAGGATTTTCCTTTCAATATATAACATTTCATTAGAAGGTACCATGAGACAATTGTGCTATTTGAAGGGTCATATGGTCCTCACAAACAAGACCAAAGAATCTGTGAAGAAACTGGACTATTCATGAAGATTGATTTAGTGGGATAAATACAGAATTAAAAATTCCATTATTCTCCAACATAGTTCGAGGGATAATTTAAGGAGCCCAGGTTAAAAATTTCAAGGCCTAATAAAAACAAAAACGGTCCCAAAATATGTATTGAATTCCAGCCCACCATTCTGGATGAGAAATAAAAGCAGCACACAAATATTGACATTTCTCCTGATGTGTACATCCATTAGAGATGAGATTTTGCAGTGTGAAATAGGAGATATGTCCAGACAAATATTTTTGAAGAAATTTTTTTTTATTTGAGTGTATCTTACTGTGAAAAACCCAATCACATTTCAGACATTGGAAAGTCTGGATTGAAATAGACAGAATGACAATATTTATTAAAACTGCCATAACTATGGCTAAAAAAGTCTATTGGTGGCCAACATTTGAGGGTGGATAGAAGAAATCAATATCTACATCTTGGAAGAAGAAAAAAACTTGTGATACATCTATCTAGATTGGTAAATCAGGGGTTCAATTGGAGGGATAGTTTTGGAATGCAAACAATCCACTCCTTGGGCTATAAATACTCTCCCCTTCTCTCCTTGAGAGGGGTTGGAACTTAAGCACTTGAGGAGAAGGTTTGGCATTAATAGATCCTTGACAAGGTTCTGGGAGGATATTCTTTGATCTTGTTTCAACAAGAGAGACCTCTCCTCCACTTCTCATTCATGTTTGTTTATGTTTTCTTTCAATTATAATTGTGTAACTTTGTTTTCATTTCAATAAAATTTTAGTGCTTGTTTATTCTTCAATACCTCTTATTCTTCTCCACCTTCTATAGTATAATATTAATGGTCTTAAAATAGTTTGAATCATTTTAAATTACAGTCCCTTATTTTTCTTCTTCATTCAATCGAAATTCCATTTTTCATTCTCAAAATCTTTCGTGTGTGTGTTCGGTACACTACTCTTTTCTTGTCCCTTTCTTTTTATAATCATTTTAAATCATCACCATAAACATTAAAACCAGATTATCAAAAATCCTAATGGCTGAGTAAATCTACCATTGGGGTGAGTAATAATTCAGGGATGTTAAGTGATTGATAGTTTTTTCTCGATGATTATTCTTTAAATTAATATTGTGTATGTTAAACTTAATATGTCATGGATTAAAGATATGTTTTTTTAACGAGTGGTTTCCAAGGATTATTGGAACCATAAATACACTACCATAAATAAGTTTTGATTGAGATTAGAACCCTATGTTAAGTTAAGGCTTGGATTAAAGCCTTAACACTTAGTAATTCCAATCAACCTCAACTTATGACATGGGTGTTAATTTAATACAATACAAAACAAGGCTCAAGGATATCACAAGCTTAACTCCTCAATAATGAACTCACCCCAATCATTATCAATTTTTTAAATCAATCATAACAAATTAGTCATTTCAATTAAGCTCTGAAAACCACCCCCCCCCCATCATAATACAATCAACTAAAAACAAATGACTATTTCAAAGTATCATCGCCGAGGATTCGACCCAAGTGATGTTATACACAATAGCAGAGCACCGGAACTTTGACCGGTCGATAGGTGACAATCGTCCGTGCATTCAAAATGGAGTCGTTGATGGGGATGGTGCTTTAAGTAGTCATTAGTATCTGGTTATTGTAATAAAAACAAAAAAATTAAATTAAAAAAAACGAAAAAACCACAAAGAAAAACCCTTCTTCTCATAAAAATCATAAACTGAAAAAAAAATACAAAGAAAAACCCATCTTCATATTTCTTCCAAAATCTATCTGAATGTATCATAGCCTTCCAAACAATCCCTCGGATTTGTTTAACCCTGATATTGAGCGAACACTTCACTAACTTCGGAGGAACATAAGAGATAATCAAATAATTCAAGAACCAGTCCTTGTCCAACTAGTTGAATTAGAAATGGCCAATCCTAGGGAAAACCCCTTAAAGAACTTGTTTCCCCTGATACGAATTACCAACCTCTTGGTATTCAATATCCAAACATAGAGGCTGACTTCGAACTCAAATCGGGTTTGATTCATCTGCTTCCTCATTTCCACGAGCTAGCTGGTGAGGATCCACATCTCCACCTTAAAGAGTTCCAAGTGGTGTGATCTACAATGAAGCCTCAAGGGGTTTCTAAAAAACAAATAAAACTCCAAGAATTCCCTTTCGCCCTAGCTGACTCCGCCAAGTTATGGATCTACTACCTTCCTCCTGGTTCCATAACCACATGGAATGACATGAAGTGACTCTTCTTATAGAAATTATTTCATGATTATCATACTAATTCTATCTGAAAGAAAATAAGTGGTATCCATCTGTTCCCAAGTGAATCACTCCATGAGTACTAGGAGAGATTCAAAAAACTTGTTGCAACAGGGCCACACCACCAAATTCCTGACAAACTCTTGATCCAATACTTTTATGAGGGATTATTGGCTATGGAGAGAACTCTCATAGATGCCACAAATGGCAGTGCTCTTGTCGATAAAACTCTTGCAACAGCAAGAGATCTCATAAGTAACATGGCTACAAACACACAACAATTCCATACTCGAGCACATGCTCAATTCAAACAAGCCCAATATAATCAATCAATTGAGCCGAACAAGATGACCGAGTGGATGAGTGAACCTACAGGTCTTGTGCGACAACTAGTTGTGGAATCCAAATACCCAACATCGTCTTCTCAACAATCAATGTTTCCTGGACCTGTCAAAAACTATGGAATCTGCAACTCTCTATACCATCCAACTAACACATTTCCACAACTACAAGAGGATCAATCAGATTCATCTGGACCAATGGATCTCAATGCATCATATGCTCAGCGGAACACCAACCCTCAACTATTAGGTCACTTTGTTTGAAACTTCAACGAACCTCACTATGAGCCCTTCTCTTCTTCCTATAACCAAGGCCTTAGGTATGGTAATCCCATATCTCATCCCCCTCAATTCCCTCCTCAAAACCCAAACCAATTCCAATATGGTCAAGGTGTTGGTAACTTCCAACAACCTTATCCTTTTCTTCCTCAACCTCAAAGGAACAATCCTCCTCCTAGATTCCATTATCCTAGTGAGCCTTCCCAATTCCAAAACCAATAAAATCGCTTTCCCAAGAACCAAAATCAAGGTAATCCCAATTCAGGACAAGCCTCTTCTTCTAAGAAACCATGGGAAAGTGGAGTTGAATATCTTTCCTCTTTCACTCGTTCCATCCTTAAAAACATTGAAACTCAAATTGGTCTACTTGCATCCCACCTTAGTCAGTAGCAACCATCCAATTCTTCCCAAATCCCAGCTCAACTATTACCCAACCCCAAGGGTAATGTAAGTGCAATTGCACTTAGATCGGGAAATCAAATTTCTATGCCTCAAGATAAGTCCCCCAACCGTCCTTTGAATGTTGACCTAGAAAATGAAAAGAAAAAGAAACTTTAAAAGGAACCTGAATCCATTCAATCACCTCCTTCCATTCCACTTAGGAACCCAATTCCTTTTCCTAAAGATATTTCTAAGACAAAGAAGTCCTTCGAACCTGATCCTGAAATGCTCGACATGTTTAGATGTTTTGAAGTCAACATTCCCCTCTTAGATTCCATAAAACAAATTCCTAAATATGCCAAGTTTCTCAAGGAGTTGTGTACCCACAAGAGGAAACTTAGGACTTTCAAAAATGTTGCAACCCAAGATTCCATACCCATTAAGTGAAAAGATCTAGGGACCTTTATGGTTCCATGCCAAATTGGAAGTTCCAACTTTGATGATGCACTCATAGACCTAGGAGCCTCAATTAATGTCATGCCCAGATCAATATTCTCCAACCTTGGTTTAGGTCCGTTACATCCAACGGGTGTTTTCATTCAGTTAGCCAATCGAAGCATAGCCAGTCCTGAGGGAATAATTGAGGATGTCCTTGTCTGATTCAATGATCTTATTTTCCCTGCTGATTTCTATGTTCTTGACATGGAAGGTGAGATGAACTATTCTTGATCTCCCCTAATTCTATGAAGACCATTCCTCATGAATGCGAGAACCAAGATTGATGTCCATTCATGCATCTTATCCATGGAATTTGGTGACCAACTGGTCAAGTTCAACATTTTCCTAGCCATGCGATACCCATCTGAGGATCACTTTGCATTCTCAATCCATGCTTCTGAGTACACTTCTAAGAGTCAATCGAACCCCAATACACTATGTTCTTTATGTTCTAATGAAAAAGAATCTTGTGAAATCTGCACCATGATTAACAAAGTCATAAATGGTGAAGTTGATGTGGACCTCTCATTCATAGACTCCATCAATCTAGAGGAAGTTGAAAACTCTCTTGAACCCCACATCAACTCTAATCTCTACTGATCCACCTTGGACAGTATTAAGGAAAATTAATTTGAAGCAACTGAAGTCCCTTCATCCATTCCTGAGATGTCTAACCCACAAATGAGAGATGAGACTGATCTAAAACCTCTTCCTAAACACCTGAAATATGCATTCCTTTTCCATGATCACTCTTATCCTGTCATTATCTCTTCTTCACATGTCGAAACTGAGGAGTCCAAACTTGTTCAAGTGTTAGAGGAAAACAAAAAGGCCATAGGTTGGACCCTAGATGACATACCAAAAATGAACCCTACCCTTTGCATGCATCGCGTCCATATTGAGGAGTCATCCAAACCAATTAGACAACCACAAAGAAAACTCAATCCACTCATACTTGAGGTAGTTAGGGAAGAGATAACCAAGAATCTTCAAGCTTGTATTATCTACCTAATTTCTAATAGTGAATGGGTTAGTCCAATTCAAGTTGTACCTAAGAAAGATGGGATAATTTTTGTCATAAATGAACATGGGGAGGTAATCACAACTCGAGTGAAGAACAAATGGCGTGTGTGCATCGACTATAGAAAATTGAATGTTGAAACCCGAAAAGATCATTACCCTCTTCCATTCCTTGATCAAATGCTATAATGATTATCTAGATAGTCACACTATTGCTTTCTTGATGAATACACTGGCTACTTCCAAATCCCAATCGCACCTCAGGACCAAGAAAAGACTACTTTCACATGCCCCTTTGGAACATATGCATATAGAAGAATGCCTTTTTCCTTTGTAATGCTTCTACAAAATTCTAGAGGTGTATGATGAGTATCTTTTCATAATTCATTGAACAGTTCATGGAAGTCTTCAGGGATGACTTTACCATTTATGGTGAGTCATTTGAGTCATGATTGCATTCAATCCCTCTAGTCCTTCAAAAGTGTGTCAAGTGTAACCTTGTGTTAAATTTTGAAAAATGTCACTTCATGGTTGGAAATGGTATTGTTATAGGGCACGTAGTTTCAAAAGATGGTATTGATGTTGATCCTGCCAAAATTGAAGTGATCCATCCACTTCCTGAACCCACTTCTATTCGAGACATCCGTTCATTTCTCAGTCATGTCGGTTTCTATCAGAGATTCATCCATAACTTAAGTAGGATTTCCCTCCCGCTCACTCGGTTGCTCCAAAACGATGTCACTTTCCATTTTGATGAGTTTTGTAATAGATCCTTCATTGAACTCAAAACAGCTCTTACATCTGCCCCGATAATCCAACCCCCAGATTGGTCCTTACCCTTTGAATTGATGTGTGATGCTTCTGATAGAGATGTTGGGGCTGTTCTTGGTCAAAGAAGATAAAAGATTCCTCATGTCATATATTATGCCTCAAAAACATTGGATTAAACTCAATATCACTACACTGTCACTGAAAAAGAACTTTTAGCAGTGGTTTTTTCCTTAGATAAATTTCGGTCCTATCTCTTAGGTGCCAAAATCATCATCTTCACAGACCATTCTGCTATAAAGTTCTTACTCAAGAAAATTGATTCCAAACCGAGGTTAATAAGATGGATCCTAATGCTCCAAGAGTTTGACCTTGAAATAAAAGATAGAACAGGAAAATAAAACCTTGTGGCTGATCACTTGAGTAGAATTCCTAATTCTTCTCATTCTGAAATCATCAATCGTGAATTCCCCACTGAGCACCTTTCATCTCTTAATCCAAAGTTACCATGGTATGCCCCAATTGTAAATTACTTGGTTTCTGGTTTTTTTCCTGAAATGTTTTCAAAAGAATAGAAAATAAAGTTGAAAAGTGATTCAAAATACTATTTTTGGGACGAAAATAAACTTTGGAAAACTGTGGAAGACATGGTAATTGTGAGATGTGTTGATGAAGATGAACATTCATCTATCTTATAATTTTTTCACTCAATGCCTGATGGTGGCCACTTTGGACCACAAAGGACCTCTCGAAAGTTTCTAGAATCTGGATTCTTCTGGCCTTAAATCTTCAAGGACTCACATGAGTTCTGTTAATCATGCCCCACTTGCAAAAAGTTTGGCACAATTTCAAAGAGAAATGAAATGCCCAAAAAGCCTTTAATTTTCTATGAGATCTTTGATGTTTGGGGTATCTAATTCATGGTACCATTTCCCCCTTCCAATGGATTCTCATACATCCTTCTTGCAGTTGATTATGTTTCTAGGTGGTTCGAGGCTAAAACCACTAGAAAGGATGACTCACATACGGTTAGTGAGTTCCTAAAGACACACATCTTCCATAGATTTGTCACACCTCGTGCCTTGATCAATGACTTAGGAACCCATTTTTGTAATAGAACCATGGAATAACTTTTGAAAAGAATGGGGTTGTACATAAAACTTCAACTGCATATCACCCCCAAAAAAATGGAATGGATGAGCTTTCTAATAGAGAAGTGAAAAGAGTTATAGAGAGAATTGTAAAACCCACTAGAAAAGACTGGCATGAAAGACTTGGTGAAGCACTTTGGGCTTATCGAACTGCCTATAAAACACCCATTGGGATGTCTCCTTTTAGGATAGTTTTTGGTAAAGCATGTCATTTTCCAGCTGAAATCCAACATAATTCATTTTGGGCAGTGAAAACTTGTAATTTTGATCTTGAAAAATCTGGTGAAGATTGATTACTACAATTGGCTGAACTAGAGAAGCTTCGACTTGAATCCTATGAGAATTCCAATCTGTACAAAGAAAAGGCTAAGGTACTCCATGAAAAACACATCTTTATAAAGGTATTTTATGAAGGTGAAAATGTAATGCACTTTAATTCTCGATTTTGCTTCACCCACGTAAGCTTAATTCTCATTGGGAAGGTCCTTTTATTATTACTAATGTTTACCCATTTGGTGCAGTGCAAGTCCAAGACCCCTCTTCCAAAAGGACATTCATGGTTAATGTACATCGGTTAAAGGATCACCATGAGGGGATGCACAATCCTGGATCCACATCAACTTCCATTGGATCCCCACCTTCTGTAGTCAACCTACCACTAGATGGAGATGGAAACCCGCCAAATCCAAACCAGGGGGCACCTCTTTCCCTTTAACTCTCTCTCTATCTCTTCCTCTCTCTACCTCTTTCTTCTTCTTCCTCTCTCTTTAATTTTTTACCACTTTCTTCATCCAACCCTTTCTTTTTATCTTTCTTGTGTGGGTGTGTATTTTAAAAAAAACCTTATAAACAAAAAAAAACCAAAAAACACAATCACTTAAAAAAATAAAAAAAAAGATTCATGCTTACTCACCATCGAGTTTTGAAATTTTGTCCAACCATTTTTGGGATTTAACAGACATGGTTTCATCTCAAAAATTTTGTGTTTTCATCATGAATTTGGATAAAGAATTTTGTGTCAAAATTAACAAATTTTGAATGCTCAATTTTTTATTTGGAAAATGCTTTTCTCGAACCGTGAGGAACAACATTTGCTTTCATGCCAAGGCCACCTATAGCCATATTTTCAAAATGTGTGTTTACACCCCCATTTGTGAGTCTTGAGTTTTTGTACCTTCGAGCTGAATTTCTTACTTTAGTGTGAATTAATATGATAGAGGAATTTTTTGAACCACATGAAAATCATAATAGCCAAATAGCCTCCCATTAACCATACATTAATCCTCCTTTTTAAAGCCCCTCGAGCCTATGAAAACCTTTTCCTTGATAGACATATTACAATCCCAATACCTTTCCCCACCAAATATCAACATGGATTTTCATTGCATAATTTTTTAGAATTTAATTGTGGGGGGAATGGATTTCATTGTTTGGGTACCCTATTATTGATTTTCAAAGAGTTATCATCTTCTTGAGGGCAAGCATCCATTTTATTGTGGGGGAGAGGTTGTCATTCAGTGTGTTTTGGGTAATGTGGTGTACTTACACTTATTTATTTTGTTAAATCTTATTTACAAGTGTTCAAAAAAATTCAAAAATGATGAAAAAAAATCAAAAAAATGAAAAAATGGGTTGTGTCTTGGGTAGGTCAAAAATCACTCTTCTTCAACCTTTGATATTGTTATAACTACTACAATTAGTGTCATGAGGAGATCAAACATGAGTTGGGATATGATTGTGAGGTCTATTTCAAGGTCAACTTTCGAAAAAACTAATAAAAAAGGAAAAGAAAAAAAAAAGAACACTTGCATTATTTTCTTATTAGGATAAGTTTTGTGGTTTGTAAATATTTCATCTTCTCATCCCCTTGAAATTTTCTTCCTCAATTGTGTCTTTCATCACACAATAATTCCCTTGTATATATGTGTTTTCATTTCCTTCCATGATTTATTTCAAAAAAATGTGCATTTCTTTTTCTATGTTGGTGTTTTAACCCTCTTCTTCTCTCTCTTGGAAATTATATTCCTACCGTCTCATAGCCACAAAAAACCCCTCAAAAAGACCTCTTGATTCTTGTGCACTTTGGATAGGGATTGGAAGCTGAGAACTCTTTTCAAACTCTAAGATTTTCACTTTTGGTTGGTGAAAGAGTGAACTTCCACAAATAAATTATATCATCGTGAGAGGTGTTAGTTTTGAGTATCCACATTTTCCATTTCTAAATTGGAGCATGAAAAAATGAATTAGTTTTGAAACATTTTTCTGTAAAAAATTGTGGTGGATTTCAAAATAGATGAGTGAAATAGTCTAAACCTCCCCTGATTGGAGAAAACAAAATTTTAATATCTGTTGGTGAGTGAAAATGATTTTGTTATGTTTTTATATTTGTTTCACATGAGGACATGCACAAAACAAAGTGTGGGGGAGTTGATGTTATTAATATTTTCATGACTTATTAAATACAAAATTTACTTATTTTATATGAAATTTGCATAATTTGTGTGAAATATTAATGTTTTAATATTATGTATAATTTTTGAGCATTTTTTAGAAGTAGTCAAATTGAGTCATTTTACTGTTTTAATAATAACTATCACTATAATGATACAAATTTTGTTGTTCTTGTTTTTTAGGATTCTAATTTCAATATAAAACATTTCATTAGAAGGTACCATGAGGCAATTCTGCCATTTGAAGGGTCATATGATCCTCACAAACAAGACCAAAGAATCTGTGAAGAAACTGGACTATTTATGAAGATTGATTTACTGGGATAAATACAGATGTCCAAATTATATTATTCTCCACCATATTTCGGGGGACAATTTAAAGAGTCCAGGATAAAAATTTCAAGGCCTAATAATAACAAAAAGGGGCCCAAAATATGTATTGAAGTCCAGCCCACCATTCTAGCCGAGAAATAAAAGTAGCACACAAATATTGACATTTCTTCTGATGTGGACATCCATTCGAGCTGAGATTTTGTAGTGTGAAAGAGAATATATGTCCGGACAACTATTTGGAGGAAATTATTTTTATTGGAGGGAATCGTACAATGCAAAAATCCATTCACATTTCATACATTGGAAATTCAGGATTGAAATAGATAGAATGAAATTATTTATTAAAACCACCATAACTTTGGATAAAAAATTCTATTGGCTGCCAAATTTTGAGAGTGGACAGAAGAAAGAAATATATACATCTTTGAAGAAGACACCAGATCGTCATTCATCTATCTATATTGGTAAATCTACGGTTCAATTGGGGGGATAGTTTTGGAATGCAAACAGTCCACTCCTGGGGCTATAAAGACTCTCCCTTCTCACCTTGAGAGGGGTTGGAACTTCAGAACTTAAGGAGGAGTTTTGGAATTATAGAGCCTTTAAAATGTTCTGGGAGGATATGCTTTTATCTTGTTTTTACAAGAGATACCTCTCCTCCAATTCTGTTTCATGTTTGTTTATGTTTTCATTCAATTGTAATTGTGTAACTTTGTTTTCATTTCAATAAAATTTTAGTGCCTTTTTATTCTTTAATACATCTTATTCTTCTCCACCTTCTGTAGAATAATATTAACAGTCTTATAATAGTTTGAATCATTTTTGAATTACAGTCCCTTATTTTTCTTCCTCATTCAATCGAAATTCCATTTTTGATTCTCAAAATCTTTCATGTGTGTGTTTG
Organism: Viscum album; assembly: GCA_963277665.1. Classification (NCBI taxonomy): domain Eukaryota; kingdom Viridiplantae; phylum Streptophyta; class Magnoliopsida; order Santalales; family Viscaceae; genus Viscum; species Viscum album. The sequence goes on along the minus strand of OY728155.1, from coordinate 238,964,986 downwards.
GCACACTACTCTTTTCTTATCCCTTTCTTTTTCTAATCTTTTTAAATCGTCACCATAAACATTAAACCCATATTATCAACAATACTAATGGCTGAGTAAATCTACCATTTGGGTGAGTTATAATTCAGGGATTTTAAGTGATTGAGAGTTTTTTCTCGATGAGTATTCTTTAAATTAATATTGTGTATGTTAAACATAATATGTCATGGATTAATGATATGTTTTGTTTAACGAGTGGTTTTCATGGATTATTGGAACCATAAATACACTACCATAAAAAAGTTTTTATTGAGATTAGAACCCTAAGTTATGTTAAGGCTTGGATTAAAGCCTTAACACTTAGAAATTCCAATCAACGTCAACTTATGACATGGGTGTTAATTTAATACAATACAAAGCAAGGCTCAAGAATATCATAAGCTTAACTCCCCAATAATGAACTCAACCTAATCATTATAAATTTTTTAAATCAATCATAATAAATTAGTCATTTCAATTAAGCTCTGCAAACCCCCCCCCCAATCATAATAAAATCAACTAAAAACAAACGTCTATTTCATAGTATCATCTCTGAGGATTCGACCTGAGTGTTGCTATACACATTAGCAGAGAACCAGAACTTTGACCGGTCAATAGGCGACAATCGGCCATGCGTTTAAGGTCCACACCTTGAAATAAAGTGGGGAAAATATTTTAGCTAGTCACCCATCACATTAAGGGTGATAATATATAATTCTCAAAATCCGGGGGTTCTGGTTCATCATCTACCCATGTCGGAAACAACTTTCCATCGGGTGAGATTTCCACCTATCATTTTTCAAGGGCCTTGTAGTGGGAAATGAGAGCATGCAACAGATCATCCTAATGGGATTCCTATCATGGAGAGGTTATCTAACTGATTGTACATTAGTATATTCTTCAACATGGTAGACATGATCAGTGGCTTTTGGAGTGACTGGTGGAACAGCTAGAGGACCAACCTAAAGAAACTCTAGAGGAATGACTTGTACCAATTCTCTAGGATTATTCTCACGCAATTTTAGTAGATTCGGAGATGCATATCATGGTCTCTTTCCCTAATCTCTGGCCTCTACCCTATCAGGATTGTTGAGATTCACATGATAAATATTACTGAGGAGGGAATGTGGCAACCCATACTTCACCAGTGGAATAGGGATATGATCATTCCAAGGATCATTGTAGGCTATAAATCATGCTTTAAGGTGGTCGGTGAGAAGCTCATAGATAAGCCTTTTCTATTTGAAAAGTTGTTGGAGCAACATGGTTTTAGTGGGATCATTCTCCATCTTCTTCACTAAACTAGATGGATCAGTATGAATAGATGTATCGATCAGTAATTTATCCTTGTTGGGTCTCAACCTAAGGGTAATGACTCGGAGGGCTCTACAAGGCCAAATATCTACCTTTGCTGACAAGAGACAACACCCGGTGGGTCCAACAGATGTTGGGCAGTCCCAGGGGGGTGGGTTATCCTCTTCAGACCCTACACTAACACCTCCTTTTGAGTATGTCTTGGGTAACACCATGATTATTGTGATGGGTCCTAGAGCCATATCCTCAATATCTCTTGGTAGGTTCGGTTTTCATAGGATCAGGCTAAAATGGAGAGCAACATATTTCCCACAAGCCTGGATCTGCACATGAGGAGACACCTCTTTGATAATTCTACAAAGCACTAGGATGTTCTAAATCCATTTATGTGGAATATACCTATGATATTAGGGTGAAATATGGTTCATAACTATGCAAAAAATTTCTTGGTCAACCATATGACATTGCTGAATAATGTCATTGAAGTTCTCCAGTTTTTTTGGATAAACCAACTGTCAATTCCAAAGGAGAAAATAAATTACCCAGAAGGTCTGGAAGATTCCCATGACTTCATCCTGGGTGAAAGAATCCAGAATTTAGATGTTTGGATTCACAATCATCCAGAACATTCCAGATAACATGTCCACTACAAGACTATCCCACAAACATCTTCATTCAGATGTGGGGTCCTTCTCTTATTTTCCCCATTCATTAACTAGGGGAGGCTATGAAATTGGAAATGAAACTGATGTAGACCATTTTAGTGGTGTAATGGTTGGAGAAGATAATGATGAGTGTGCTAACAAGCCACCTAAGTCTAGGTCCTCTCCTAAGGATGGTATAGATCATATCATCATGTCCCTGTAAGATGGGGCACTAACCACTGCTTCAAGTGCAAGGGCAGTGGTCATTGGTCGTGGATCAGGCTAGTTCTCATCATCTACCAAACCCTATATGAACTCTCTATGATATCTTGTTGATGGAGAGAATGACACTAGAGATGGTAGAGAATACCACACTATAATTACCTAGAAGGGAGACAAATCTTTCTCCTACGGCATGTACCTACAGAGGGATTTGGGGATCTAGTACATGTCGTTTTCCAGAAGGAAAATGCACACACACTGGATTCCTTCTCGAGAATCTGATGTAGAGGATCATAGTGAAGGTCCCATAATTGAGTCACATTTCACATTATAATATGAAAAGTGGGTTGGATTGAAAATAATATGGCTCTTCTCGAAGATTTTCCTTTAGCATAAACTATCCCCCCTTCTAAATCTGGATGGTTCTTCATGGTAGGGTAGCTCTTGGGCAGAGAGAGGACCTCTATGCTGGTTGTTGCTAGAGCAGGGAGGGACTCCGCTTGAGCTAGTTGCTAAAAAAGGAGGTCCTTCGGGCCAATTTTCCTTTGACGAGTGAGGACCTACAATTTGGTGAGCAGAGGTGCAAGGAGCACCAGGGCATATCTCAAACAGAACATGGGGAGGAACTCCATGTCTTTTGATGGATGCACGAGGAGGACCTATGAGGTTGGGAGTGCTTTAGTGGGGAGGACTCCATTGTATATGGTTGGAACCTGGGGATGACCTCCATTTCTTCTATCTCTAACATGGAGAAGACCTCAAAACTAGATGTTTGTGGTAGTATTATGAGGTCCTTTGTACCAATTGAACTAAAAATGAGGAGGACCGTGGTGTTGACCGTTGATGAAGTGGGGATGACCTCTTTTTGATGGCTACTGGAGTAGGGAGAACCTCTACTGACACTAATGAGAACATGGGGAGGACCTCCATGGTGATCACGAGAGTAGAGAGGACCTCCAATCTAGCTGTATATAGTATAGGGAGGACCTCCATATAGAATCTCATTGTCAAAGGTTGGCCTATGATGACTACTAATAGATCTGGTGATTGAAAGAGTCAACCTATCATACCCATGGTGTGGTTGATGTATCTATCCTGATTGGGAATTGATGTGGCCCTTCTCTAAAATAGAAGGGAAATGTTATTATATTTCCGTGGGGGCATGGGCCATTGAAGCTACAGAAATGACACCCCCGAACATGCATATTCATGGGCTTGTGCCCGACGTTGGAATCAGGTCATCCGAATCGGGGCCGGTGGAGCATGGGTGTAGATTGAATTCTCTTTTTCATGAGGTACTGATAACTGGTGGAGTTGGTGTGGCCTACTGGGATCCCTCCATGGAAGCTCATGGTTGGTAGTAATAGCCATGATGACTTGGAAATCCCTCACCCTAGTAGTATAGGGGAGTGAGTTATAGGATTGTTCCGCGCAAAGGATCTAGAAATTGTTGAATGTTATAGTGGGGACTAGAATCTCCCTACAAGACCCTTGGTGGTGGTATGCACAAAGAGGCACAAATGCCTTTAGGTCCTGGAGGGTAATATACCTCGTGGTAAGGACCCCCTCCTGCTCTTATGGTTGGAAAAGAACATTTATCACCCTCCTATGAACAAATTGTGTTGGTTAGACGGGATGTGGGGGTCCAGTAGCTGTGGTTTTGGACAACATCATAGTGATGGTGGAGCCATGCAGGGTTGCGACATTATTATTCCTCCTTCCTCAGTATCAGTGGGTGGGGGAGATTGGTTTCCTGTAGAAGGATTCACACAATGGAGGAAGATTCAGCCATTAGTATGGATACTATGAAAGAACGTCCCAATCCCCCAGTGTCGGTTAGTCTTCCACATTTGGAGAGAGTGATCCATGAAATTTCCACAGAACAGAATTCCCTATGATTAACTGCCTTGAATTATGGTGAGTTTCATGCTAGGCCTACTATTTTCTTGGTGGGACTTGGCACTGGATATCTAGATCCAGTGATTTGTTCATTTATCGATGTATCGAGTGCTAATAATCACTACGGTTGAATCTAAACTAGTTCATGTTGGGTTCACTATTTCGGGTTTTGACACTTTCCACTAGGGTGCACCACCTGGAAGTGTGTTTGTATTCACTAACAGTGCATTGTACCCCGCATTCCCACATTCCAAAGGTGGGAGTCATTTATCACTTCTTCAGAGATGTTTAATCCTTGGTCAAAATGGGATGTTGGGAAGTCATCAATTCTTCTATGGATTCCTCCTCAGAATTTGTCTCCAAGTTTGGTTCTCCCTTATAGATTAAGTTGTTGATCATGAAACCCATTCCTGGTGACATCTCTTTATGTATGTCGGTTAATTATGCTGCTTATATCAATATATTTCAAAGTTTCAAGTCAAGGAGGAAACCTTTAGCCATGACAATAGTCAAACTAGGCATTAATGGCATGTATGGACACTGAAACATTGATACACTTTTATTCTTCCTCATTAGATGCATTATTAAGGGTGTAGTAACCTAAGGATTCCCACATCGACCCTAGGGTATATTATGCTAGAAGCATGTCTCCGATGTTTTCCTCTTCACCCAATGTCTAACATGGGGTATTCCATGAGTTTGACATCTAGTAGATATGGATCGGGCTGTTCATAACACTAAAAAAGTTTTATCAGATAAGAACATCCCTAGGAGGGAGATCTTGGAAGTTTTACTAGATGGATGGATAAGAATGCCCTATAAGGACGGCCCTAGGAATGGTGTGTCCCATAAATCTATGGTTTCACATATTTAAGGGTGATATAGACACTGCTAATGAAGGTGGGACCCAATAAGGGGGGATACCAACTTTTAACATTGGCTGGGATTGAACCTTAGGGAGGCTTCCTACGTATCCTATGTAGAAGACAATGATCAAAACCATGTAGTTCGATAGGTAATGGTTTGGGGCTTATACATGGATAGATTCCCTTCACAAGAGGATCACTCTTGGTTTTATGATATGGATTCTATGGGGCATATGCATGGTTAGCCACATGGATGCGACAAGAAGAAGCAACGGTATGAATGGGTCTTAGGCATGATCAGCTTCCCATATGGATGGTGTGACACCCACCATGATATGGTTGAGGTGATGGAGAATATTGTAGGGGATCATTCATGGTAAGCTTCCTAAATGAATGGTGTGATCCAATAGGGATATGGTGACCCGAGTAAGAATCATGATGGATGATGGAGAAATGGTTGATGTGGATGGAATGAATGAGATGAAACCAATGTAAAGACCACGAGGATTGGCCTGAACCTCAGTGAGGTTTACTACATATCCCAGTTGGTTAGAAATAAAATTCCACATTGATATAATGGGTTCATTAGGGCTTATGCATAGTCAGCTGCCTAGGTGGACCCAAATGAGATATGACCTCCAGGTGGGTAATGATCCTCCTGAGATATAGTTGCTTGAGGGAAATATTTTGATGGAAATGGATGGTGGGGGATACTGAGATCCCAGAGGTTCACCCCCTAGGGGGAGATAACCAGGGTTTACTGGTGGTCAGTATTGAACCTCAAGGAGGATTAATACACACCTTATTTATAAGACATGGATAAAATCCCACACAGTTCTTTATTTTAGTTCTTACACATGGTTAATGGCCCGTTGTATTCCCATGGGAATGCAATCATGGTAACTACTTTCCTCTAATCCCACGTCATTCATGATCAGTTTGAGAAACAAATGGATGCTAGGAAACAGACACCCATGTTACAAAAGATGCATCAGTATGGAATGGTGTGGGCTTACGCATTGTTAGCTTCCTTTGAAGATAAATCACAAAGGGAAATGGATGTGGTATTGGGAGCCTGGTGTGCCCATCGCCTCTATGGTCTTTGAAATTAGAGAAGGCAAGGATGAGAAATGGTTCTACCTTTTAAAAGAAAGGCTAGGGGATTACATAATAATGGATTACCTTCCTCATGGGATATTTATTCCCATGCAAGGGGGATCTCATCCCATTTGATGGATATCTCTCTATTGTGAAGGCTAGTAGGTGTGCAAAATTCCTCAGTTGGGTCACCCCATGTACATTTCATGGGATTATGCTATAGTCATGTCATGTGATGAGGACGATAGTGTTTGGCCATTTAACATCCTGCATATCAGATGATGAGGACTCACTCATCACCCCTTATATATACTTAATCAGCACTCTTTAACCATTGTTGAAGGTAAGGCACCAAAAATTATAGGATACTATAGGGTGGAGGAGAGGTTAGACGATGGGTTTATGTTAGCATAACTATGAAAAGAAACAAAATCTTTTAGTTTACCTATATAGAGAAGTATTAGGTAGGGAAACACAGCCCGAGAAACTGCATGAGGAACCAGGAAATCACTTTGCATAGGCATCGAGGGCCACATGGAGGAGGTGCATGAATGATGTGGGAGTTACATACAAGAGGGGCTTGAACATGGGGTTTTAGAGTGATGACAACCAATAAATCCTAAAGGAAGGTTTTCAAAAAATATTAGAGACTCGCGTGCAAAATGGAGTGGTATGAATGAAATAGGTTCCACAAAAAGGAAAATCTTGGGCGCAAGAAGGATATTTTTTGCACACTTTCCATGGGAAAAAAAGAAAATGGGCAATGGTCAAGCCCTTGCAGGCCAACCCAACGGGGGACCATGGAGGACCTGTCACGTAAGATCCTATATCTAGAAGTCATGACTTAGGCATGGTCGTGGAAGGGGTCTTCTTGAATGCACAAGAGCATTAGTTCAACTTTAGGAGCTTTACACTAAAAAGGGTGAAGTGACCTTATATTTATAAGTGAAAATTTTGGAGGGAGTGCAAATGAATACTGGAATAGGAGTGGCTGGTTGACATCACATTGGGTGCATAATAACTTTACATGTGGTCCAGTATTTTATTTTCTAACCTATCATCTTTTGCACATCTTCCTTGGACATTTTTGGTTTACTGGGGAGAAATAATTACTTTTATGTCGCATTGGGCATGTAATGACCTTTCACAGAGATTTCCATATGGCACAAAATTATCCAAAATTATGCGCGAATCTTTTGGGGTTCTCGGAGATGTCCAGTGAGTCAATTTATGCCTTTAATTTTCTCAAAGTTTCCAATATGTGGTCCCAAGTGGAATTTGGCGCCAACAATCCTTATTTATTTGTTAAAAACAAAATAAAACCTAAAAAAAATAAATTTTCTCTTAAAATTTCAATTCTTAATAAGGATCTCATAACAATAAAATATTTTTTTTATCAAAAAATATATTTGGTAGAAACTTTAATGTGTATCCAGGACGATGTCTTTTTGAGTCGATGTGGACCTTCATTAAAAAGGTAAACAGTCACCAAGACTTTATTAGTGACACCATGGAATATTCTATGATTGTGAGGATGGGATTTTGTGATCATCACACCCATTATGGGGGTGTGGATTTATTTCCAACTCCGAGAATCCCAAATAAAATTTTCATATTGTCATGAATCCTTCCCCAACCCCAAAGTGTGTTTGTTTTACACTTTTCTAGTGATAAATCCTTGAAAAGTGTCTATTTGTAAATATATAAATATCACAGGTTCTCAATATTTGTGAACATATGTATATATTATATGATATCTATTAATATTATCATCTATAAGTATCATAGGTCTCATATTGGTCTCTTGTTGGTTGATTTGGTTGTGGTTTAATGAAACAGAGTTAGACACTATGAATTTTATCACCAACTTGGGAGGTGGTTGGTATTTTGAAATTATGATTTATCCTATTATTGGGGAATTCTATGTTTCCTAGTGAATATAATCAAAAACCATATAGGTTAGTTCCACTTAATATGTAACGCCCCGACCCTAGTTACCCAGAGTCGGTGCATTATTACATAACATTGGCATGTTCACAAGAAAGATCAAATCTCGAAATACCGATTGGTTTAGTAGCCTTGGAAACACTAGATATATTCATAAGTTTTAAATTACATCATAAAGTGAAAAACTACTACGACAACATAATGTCTCCATAGTCCACACTATTATCCCCTCATAATATCCCTACAGGTCATTCATAACTTACTTCTTCACATCCTTGGAAAAATAAAACATAGAAAAGGGGTGAGCTCAAATGCCCAGTAAGGATAACAATATAGCGGAACATTCAAAAATAAGAATAAACATTTAAGGCAATGCATTAATAAAACAAAAGCCTTTTAAACTTGAACTTCAACATAGTATGGCAAAAGTAAAATGAAATAATTCCATTTACTTATTCACATGGATATTCTACTAATCGAATAATCACATGGAATATCAATAACCACTTTCATAATGTCGGAATGCATAATTCTAAACTTTAATTTCTTTGTCAAGGCCTCGTCCCAAGACCTAGGGGCTAACTGTAACCGGAACCCAACCCGGAGTGCCTCTAATAATCGGACACCAACCTGGAGTGCCTCTAATAACCGGACACCAACCCGGAGTTCCTCTAATAACCGGATACCAAACCGGAGTTCCTCTAATAACCGGAGACCAAAACGGAGGGCTTACTTTTACCGGTCCCCAACCCGGAACATACTTGTCTAACACATTCATCTGAATGAAAGGTTGAAATATAACATAAAAATTCGGATTATAAATAACTTATGAAATGTCAATACTCTAAACAAAAACCATGAGTGACATAAGAATAACTTATCCACAGTTAAAAATATCAAAAAACCTTCAATAAAATATGGATGTTTTGTATCATAATAAATCAACATTAGATAAGCTTAAAAGCCATCAAAGGATGTTGACATAGATGAAATCAAAACTATTTTAGAGAAATATCTCTTTTTTTAAATCATTTTAAAAGTAACATAATTATAAAATAATACATTCAATTTGAAAATATTCTTATAAGCTTTTAAGGGAATCTTCGACGATTTTATAACGGCGGAAAATAACCGCACCCGCCGTATAAGTTAAAAAAACATTCTTACCTTAATTCTGTCGAAAAGGTTAAAAAGCGCCTTGTTTGGAAAACGATGGAAAGATTCATTTATAAACCACTTATAAAAAGTCAAACAAGGGTATAAATGACTTTAACCCATATTATTGTAAATAGTAAAAATGTTTTGAAATACATTTTAAAGAAACATGGATGTGGATGATAAAGAGATCCCAGTAGATTATTACGTATAAACAACCTCGGATAATGAAGAGATTGTGAAATAACCCTTACCAATTTGGTAACTTATGAAACATAGAACCCATGAAAGAGGTATCATACAATTATTATGTAAATACACATAAATTAGAGTGTATTACACAATGAATATAATTATGGGCAGTACATACACCACACAAAAGGTGATGGTGGCAATATGGTATGAATCTCACGGGAATAAGAAGTGAGATGAAAACCCCTTACCTTGTACTTTTCCTTGGTTGGGGTAGGTTAACCTCCTGTATAATGGTTAAATAATTGTTATTAAATTATACAAGAATCATATATATTAATATGATATAATATATGATCTTTTAACATTGATTTGTTAATAATATCTTAGAATTATCGTCGTTTCGGGCGCTAACTTACTCATTTTATTTTATATGTTTTGTTACATAAGTCGTGTTTCTTATGGATAGGTTGTATCTTATTCATATACAGAATGATATCATGTCCTTAAACATAATTTTTAAATCATCAAATGATAATTATACTTGAATGGATACGATGTAGAATGAATCTCATCGCGTTCGTGGAGACGGTAGTCCGTACGTACGCACGAGCGACAATATCATTCTTTTGATATTAAAATAATATATAAATGGATGGTATATCATATATAAAAAATCATTAACATGTTATATTTATTATTTACATGAGTTACAGATCATTATTATACCCATCCTAATAATAATATATTGAATAACAATTAAACCATGACGTGGAGACAGTAAGTCGTACGTACGCACGTATGGTGACATGTTATTCAAAGGGTGGATATAATACTGAATATGGTTGTACCATATTTATAATAACATCACAGTATATATATGATACTGGAGTTATTATTTTATAATGGTAACAACAAAGGAAGAAGAAGTGGAAGAAGAAATGAACTTGGAAAAGGGTGGTGAAATCATTACCTCTTCTTCGGGTTCTTCCTTTTGATTTGATCAAAAGGGCTCCTTAGGTTAGCTTTCTGATCCAACTAAGGCCTCTAGGTTGTAGTTAGGGATGTTGGGAGAGTATTGGGGCAGATTTTTTCTGATCCAAAAGGTTTTGAAGGTGTGAAGAAATGAGAAGGATGAGTGCCCTTTTATAAGAGGGATGAGGGGCACCTTTGGAAAAGCTGGAAATATTAGTTTGTAATAAATTCATATTCAGTTTCTAATGGCTCAAAAGTTGATTATTTAAATTTTAAGGTAGGTATGGGTCGACAAGAACTCAACAAATAGAATTTAGACAGGTTTGGGTACTTATATTAACCTTATCTTTAAGTATTAACTCTAAGTTAATTAGTTTCACTTTTACAATGTCTCTTTGTATTTTTATATAATATGGTTAATAAACTTACTATATACATCCAAGAGACCCCCAAGTGGTCCATTAATGATTAACCTATCATTATATAAGTCTCTTGGCCGAAACGTAGATTTTTAGGAATTTAATATCAATTAATAATATAATATTTGTTTTAAAAACTCTTTTATGTCAATTTTGACACTATTCAATAGTTGATTTTTGTGAAACTCATAACAGATTGATTACTTCGAAAAAAGTCAATTAAATAAATCCTAATATATCATATGATCCTATAAAATTAGTTTAATTCATTAAAAGTTTCATATTATATTTATTTGGGTATTTATAATATCAATTATTTTAATTTTTCACTATTATAGTAATTAATGCATCATCATTATGTCATATATAAATTAACTTATTTAATGTCTAAAAACTATTAATAAAATATGATTATGTAGAAAATATTTTTATCTTTCTAATGAATATTTATAATCTAAAATCAAACATATATAACCCTATGTAAAAATTGTTTTTCTAAAAGATATATCCTTGTGTCATTTTTGTATTCATTTTAACTTAATTTAAATAAAGTGTCCCTATCACCTACAAGTGGCACCATGGGGTCCCCAAATCGACCCAAATATGCCTATGGTCGAACATGTATCAACCAATAAGGCTAGGACACGTTTTAGGGTAATTTAGTATTATTATAATATTATTTTTTAACCCTTATTTACCGGATTTACCCTTAACCATGGTAAATAAAATATTTACCGCAGTAATTATTCAAAATGCCTAAAAATAAAAGTTTTATATTTACACAATTTGAACATCCTGATTCCAAATATGGAATCCATTTTTCTAAATTCAAAACACAGGAGTGGCAGAAATTAATTTAAAATTAATTCTCGCTGTCAAAACAAAAAGCGTGTTTTTAAGAGATAATAACTATCAAAAGATTGACACTTGTTTATGTACGGTTTAATTGTAAAATTATGTCCAATGACCGACATTATATTAAATGGTAAAAATATATTCTAAATATACTTTAAAACCAGTAAAATTCATAATTTATCACTATTAATTATTTTTATTAAAAAAGTTGTTTTTAATCAAAATTTAGTAATTTTCACTATTCATCAAAATATGAAAGTTATCCGAAAAGTACCAAAATTTCACCTTAGGCTAAATTCGATACTCAGAATCCAAAAATGAAGTCCATTTTGAGAGATAAAATTTCTAAAATTTTAAAAGGTAGGTATTACTATTCATAACGGCTAGTTTGATTGGTTGTGGTGTGTTAGAACTCGAAGTTGCATACAACACATGCTATTGTATTATTCAAAGGAAAGCGTGCCGTGGAAGCTTGGGATGTTTCATTTTAAATTTTTTGATGTCCCCCATTTAGTCAAAAAGTTTAAAATATTGTATTTAAAAAGGTTTCACTATTAAAAGTTGATAAAAGTGCAATACTGAAAATGAATCTGTTCTTGCATTATGTCTAAGAAACTCATAATATGGATTCTAAAATTATAAGGATTATATAAAGTTTAAAATTTAGTTCATACAATTCATAACCTCTTTTTAATGGCTTTTTTTTGGTAAGTCATGGTGTCATTGAACTCGGTGTTGCGTGTAGTGCAAGTTATTGAATTATTTTGAAGAAATAACACACTATGAAATCTTGGGGTGTTACATTCTCCCCTCCTTCAATAAATTGCGTCCTCGCAATTTGAAATTGTTCTTCAAAAATAAAAGGTTGAAAATAGAAAATATATTTGTGGGAAAACCCACATCGAAAATTGGGTTACTAAAATTTAGTCTTAATATGAGGAAAAGAGAAATGAAAGGGTCACCACCAAATTATGATCTCGATTAAGAGAACATTGGTGGAAATTAGAGACATATAATTGGAGGAAAAACGTAAATATTTATAGGTAGTGATTGAGGTCATCAATCACAAACAAGTATAAAATTGAGGTCCTTAAACTCATCAATCTATGATGATTTGAAATACCATCGGTTCAACAAAACATAGGGTATTGAGATAACACATTTTTGACGTTTCAAAATATCTTAGTTGAAATCCCACATCGAAAAATGAATTAATGAGGCCTCTATTTAAAATAAAGAGTGGAAAGTATGAAGATTACCGAAAATAACACATAATAGGGTTCCATGTAGGAAAATATGGATATGGAAGAGAAATCTAACCATCAATTATCTGATGGAGAGTGGTAGAGAACATGGCTATGAAAAGGCCAACAATCCCAAAGACATAAATTAGTGATGATTTAAGGTACCATCTAGGACAACATTTTTGTTCTAAGTTTCTTTTATTAATGTTGAGGAATTTATTTATGAGATTGGATAAGATCATAAGGAGATATACTTACTTTATAATTAGAGTTTTATCCATTAATAAATTTCTACCACAAACTCATCTTTCACTCTAAAAGATAGTAGAACGTAAAAAAATTCTATTTATACTATTCGTACAGGGTTCCAAAATAAATGAATTTATAATTCATCTACCAGATCTTTTAAAAAAAACTACATTATTTAATCCAGGACATCTCGTGGGCCAGTGGTAGGTGATACACCCTTGTCACCCTTCGGTTGCGGGTTCAAGTCTCGCAGCCTTGCTGGACGCGACAGGTTGCCGCCCGACCTCTGGGTTGTCCTTTTATGGAAATCCGAAATAATCCCAACTAGAACTATCCAAAATACTTCTGTCCAAACTCACAGTACAACATTTATAAGGAAGGTAAACATAATGTAGATCCTTTTACCCCGTAATAGCATATGAATACCTTCATCATGTATTCTTTTAATACACTGAAACATCCTGAATTACCATATTCCTTATTGATTACATTCATGCTCCCTTATTTCATATAGAATGCTGGATATACCTCATCAATCCAAAAATGTTTTAAACCCTAATAATGATGGAATATACAAATCATTAATCAGTTCCAAGGTAGTCAAGAATATCCAATATAATTTATCCAAAACAATCATGTATTATTCCAAAATCACTACCTCGGTATCAGAACTATATTATGGTTTATCATTCTCTCAACCATATATTTTCCAAAAATTTATCCTGCTATTGAGTCACTTTTCTTTATTCTAAACAATCTCAAGTCCTTAATGAAATAGTACTGGAGTAAAATCCTTATATACTCCATAATTATTATAACAATTACATTGTTGATACAACACTCAATTGACATAATCAACATAAGAACTCTAATCATTCCTCTTCATCTGTGGTAGTATCATAAATTGATTATTATCCAATAGCATCATTTGAGGCATAGTCTGATGACTGGGACATAGGTTCGCGTAGTGTCCAAACTCCTTGCAAATGAATCATTGTACATTTGAAACCATTTTCTTACCCTTGCAGTCACGTACTTTGTGCCCTTTTCCTCTACACTTATAACAAACTCCCATTCCTTTCAGGCAAGTTCCAGGGTGATTCTTTCCACAGTTATCACATATGGGAAAATTCATCTTTTTCCTCTTCCCTTTATCCATCTTTCTCTCTTCCATCCTTTTCTTCTCCTAATTCCCTTCAAATCCATAGGACTCAGTAAACTCTTTACTTATCTTATCAACACATGATATTATTTCTTCATATGATGATAATACATGCGAGACTATTTCTCTTATAAATTCTGGCTTAAGACCATGAAATATATGATCCTTCTTTCTCTTTGTATCATGTGCATTGCTAGAGTTCTCATTCCTTCTACTTGGCGCCATTTATAAACAATGGCATACACTAGATTAGTTTATGAATAACAATACCTAATCCCAAACTTGTGAAACACATAACATAAATTAAATAGTTTATGGATATAATCCATAATCATAAAAATGTCTCCTTTGAGGAATTATATACTCATAATCCATTCATAATGATTTGTAAAGAAAATGAGAGTTATCCTAAGCATATCCCCCGGGAGTGTCGTAACCAAGAGTGCAGCAAGGCCTATTGTCGTGCACCAGTTCCCGTTCGAGTCTAGCTCAAAGCGGTGTTTTAGGGTTTTACCCCTAGGTACATCTGTTCCAGAGTCGCCTCTACCTGCTCGTATCCAGACAAGGACGTATTGCTCGGAAAACTCACAAAATCTCTACAATACCAAAATTCTAGGAAGTTCTTCTATACTAATCCTCAAAATTCATCTTAAATCTGTGTGCTCTAATCAAAGTTTATCTAAATCTAGATTCCAAGGTTTGTACTAAACTTCCTCTGATACCAACTGTAATGCCCCGACCCTAGTTACCCAGAGTCGGTGCATTATTACATAACATTGTCATGTTCACAAAAAGATCAAATCTCGAAAGACTGATTGGTTTAGTAGCCTTGGAAACACTAGATATATTCATAAGTTTTATATTACATCATAAAGTGAAAAACTACTACGACAACATAATTTTTCCATAGTCCACACTATTATCCCCTCATAATATCCCTGTAGGTCATTCATAACTTACTTCTTCACATCCTGGGAAAAATAAAACATAGAAAAGGGGTGAGCTCAAATGCCCAGTAAGGATAACACTATAGAGGAACATTCAAAAATAAGCATAAACATTTAAGGCAATGCATTACTAAAACAAAAGCTTTTAAACTTGAACTTCAACAATGTATGGAAAAATTAAAATGAAATAATGTCATTTACTTATTCACATTGATATTCTACTAATAGAATAATCACATGCAATATCAATAACCACTTTCATAATGTCGGAATGCATAATGCTGAACTTTAATTTTTTTGTCAAGGCCTCGTCCCAAGACCTAGGGGCTAACTGTAACCGGAACCCAACCCGGAGTGCCTCTAATAACCGGACACCAACCCATAGTGCCTCTAATAACCGGACACCAACCCGGAGTTCCTCTAATAACCAGAGACCAAACCGGAGTTCCTCTAATAACCGGAGACCAAACCGGAGGGCTTACTTTTACCGGTCCCCAACCCAGAACATACTTGTCTAACACATTCATCTGAATGAAAGGTTGAAATATAACATAAACATTAGGATTAAAAATAACTTATGAAATGTCAATACTCTAAACAAAAACCATGAGTGACATAAGAATAACTTATCCAGAGTCAAAAATATCACAAAACCTTCAATAAAATATGGATGTTTTGTATCATAATAAATCAACTTCAAATAACCTTAAAAGCCATCAAAGGATGTTGACATAGATGAAATCAAAACTATTTTAGAGAAATATGTATTTTTTTTAATCATTTTAAATGTAACATAATTATAAAATAATACATTCAATTTGAAAATATTCTTATAATCTTGTAAGGGAAGCTTCAACGATTTTATAACGGCGGAAAATAACGGCACCCGCCGTATAAGTTAAAAAAACATTCTTACCTTAATTCTGTCGAAAAGGTTAAAAAGCGCCTTATTTGGAAAATGACGGAGAGATTCCTTTATAAACCACTTATAAAAAGTCAAACAAGGGTATAAATGACTTTAACCCATATTCTTGTAAATAGTAAAAATGTTTTGAAATACATTTTTAAGAAACATGGATGTGGATGATAAAGATATCCTGGTAGATTATTACGTATAAACAACCTCGGATAATGAAGAGATTGTGAAATAACCCTTACCAATTTGGTAACTTATGAAACATACAACCCATGAAATAGGTATCATACAATGATTATGTAAATACACATAAATTAGAGTGTATTACACAAAGAATATAATTATGGGCAGTACATACACCACACAAAAGGTGATGGTGGCAATATGGTATGAATCTCACGGGAATAAGGAGTGAGATGAAAACCCCTTACCTTGTACTTTTCCTTGGTTGGGGTAGGTTAACCTCCTGTATAATGGTGAAATAATTGTCATTAAATTATACAAGAATCATATATATTAATATGATATAATATATGATCTTTTAACATTGATTTGTTAATAATATCTTAGAATTATCGTCGTTTCGGGCGTTAACTTACTCGTTTTCTTTTATATGTTTTGTTACATAAGCCGTGTTTGTTATGGATAGGTTGTATCTTATTCATATCTAGAATGATATCATGTCCTTAAACATCAATTTTAAATCATCAAATGATAATTATACTTGAATGGATACGATGGAGAATGAATCTCATCGCGTTCGTGGAGACGGTAGTCCGTACGTACGCACGAGCGACAATATCATTCTTTTGATATTAAAATAATATATAAATGGATGGTATATCATATATAAAAAATCATTAACATGTTATATTTATTATTTACATGAGTTACACATCATTATTATACCCATCCAAATAATAATATATTGAATAACAATTACACCACGACGTGGAGACGGTAAGCCGTACGTACGCACGTATGGTGACATGTTATTCAAAGGGTGGATAGAATACTGAATATGGTTTTAACATATTTATAACAACATCACATTATATATATGATACTGGAGTTATTATTTTAGAATGGTAACAACAAAGGAAGAAGAAGTGGAAGAAGAAAAGAACTTGGAAAAGGGTGGTGAAATCATTACCTCTTCTTCGAGTTCTTCCTTTTGATTTGATCAAAAGGGCTCCTTAGGTTGGATTTATGATCAAACTAAGGCCTCTAGGTTGTAGTGAGGGAAGTTGGGAGAGTATTTGGGCAGAGTTTTTCCAAACCAAAAGGTTTTGAAGGTGTGATGAAATGAGAAGGAGGAGTGCCCTTTTATAAGAGGGGTGAGGGGCACCTTTGGAAAAGCTAGAAATATTAGTTTATAATAAATTCATATTCAGTTTCTAATGGCTCCAAAGTTTATTATTTAAATGTTAAAGTGGGGATGGGTCGCAAACAACTCAACCAATAGAATTTAGACAGGTTTGGGTACTTATATTAACCTTATCTTTAAGTATTAACTCTAAGTTAATTTGTTTCACTTTTACAATGTCTCTTTGTATTTTTATATAATATGGTTAATAAAATTACTATATACATCCAATAGACCCCCAAGTGGTCCATTAATGATGAACCTATCATTATATAAGTCTCTTGGCCGAACCATAGATTTTTAGGAATTTAATATCAATTAATAATATAATATTTGTTTTAAGAACTCTTTTATGTCAATTTTGACACTATTCAATAGTTGATTTTTGTGAAACTCATAACAGATTGATTACTTCGAAAAAAGTCAATTAAATCAATCCTAATATATCATATTATCCTATCAAATTAGTTTAATTCATTAAAAGTTTCATATTATATTTATTTGGGTATTTATAATATCAATTATTTTAATTTTTCACTATTATAGTAATTAATTCATCATCATTGTGTCATATATAAATTAAATTATATAATGTCTAAAAATTATAAATAAACTATAATTATGTAGGAAATAGTTTTATCTTTCTAATTAATGTTTATAATCTAAAATCCAACATATATAACCCTATGTAAAAATTGTTTTGCTAAAAGATATATGCCTGTGTCATTTTTGTATTCATTTTAACTTAATTTAAATAAAGTGTCCCTATCACCTACAAGTGGAACCATGGGGTCCCAAAATCGACCCAAAGATGCCTATGGTCGAACATGTATCCACTAATAAGGTTAGGACACGTTTTAGGGTAATTTAGTATTATTATAATATTATTTGTTAACCCTTATTTACCGGATTTACCCTTAACCATGGTAAATAAAATATTTACCGCAGTAATTATTCAAAATGTCTAAAAATAAAAGTTACCTATTTACACAATTTGAAAATCCTGATTCCAAATATGGAATCCATTTTTCTAAATTCAAAACACATAAGTGGCTGAAATTAATTTAAAATTAATTCCCGCTGTCAAAACAAAAAGCGTGTTTTAAGAGATAATAACTATCAAAAGATTGACACTTGTTTATGTACGGTTTAATTGTAAAATTATGTTCAATGACCAAAATTATATTAAATGGTAAAAATATATTATAAATATACTTTAAAACCACTCAAATTCATAATTTATCACTATTAAATATTTTGATTAAAAAAGTTGTTTTTAATTAAAATTTAGTAATTTTCACTGTTCATCAAAATATGAAAGTTATCCGAAAAGTACCAAAATTTCACCTTAGGCTAAATTTGATACTCCGAATCCAAAAATGAAGTCCATTTTGAGAGATAAAATTTCTATAATTTTAAAAGGTATGTATTACTATTCATAACGGCAAGTTTGATTGGTTGTGGTGTGTTAGAACTCGAAGTTGCGTACAACACACGCTACTGTATTATTCAAAGGAAAGCGTACCGTGGAAGCTTGGGATGTTTCATTTTAAATTTTTTGATGTCCACCATTTATTCAAAAAGTTTAAAATATTGTATTTAAAAAGGTTTCACTATTAAAAGTTGATAAAAGTGCAATACTGAAAATGAATCTGTTCTTGCATTATGTCTAAGAAACTCATAACATGGATTCTAAAATTATAAGGATTATATAAAGTTTAAAATTTAGTTAATACTATTCACAACCTCTTTTGAATGGATTTTTTTTATAAGTCATGGTGTGATTGAACTCGGTGTTGCGTGTAGTGCAAATTATTGAATTATTTTGAAGAAATAACACACTATGAAATCTTGGGGTGTTACATAATAGGACATGTTATGCCTTTTAGGGTTATGTAACGAGGAAAATATTGGTCCCTTTTATGGTTTTTATCCATTATTTTTTCCAAGTAGTTTAAATTAATATATATTTCACTAATAGGAAAACATTGATCAATAATTGTCAATATTGAAAATACACATAAGAATTACTTTATATTTTCTATCAATTGGAATATGGTTCTTTGATGTAGGTATGTATAGATCCTAAGACATATATCCCAACAAGGAATTGTATATCTCACATGGAATATTACTATATGAGTTATGTTGGCACATGGGGAATATGACCCCACATTCCCTCTTTCCAAAGGTTGGAGGCATCTGTTTCTTATTTTGGGATGTCTTCTCCTTGTTTGAAACAGGATGATGGGATTTTAGTCTCTCCTTTCATGGATTCGTCCTCATAATTAGTTGCCCAGTCCAGGTTTCCCTCATAGATTTGAGTCTTTGTTCATGAATCACATTCCCAGTGACATATCTTTGTGGACGATGGTTAGTTACGCTGCTCTGTTCGGACATTCCAAGGGGTCTTGATAGGGAAGCAACCTTCGCTCAGAGTAGATGGTAACATCAGGCATGCTAGGGTATATCTGGATGTGTAGACATTTCTCAACTGTATTCTTCCTCATAAGAGGAAATCTCAAGGGAACAGAACCCAAGGCATCCCATGTCGGTCGGAGGGTATCTTTTGTAGGAGGCACATCTCTGAGGTTTTCCTCATCTTCCCATGCTTAACATGGGGTATGTCACGAGTTTAACATCTTGAAATGATGGTTACACCAAAGGCGTGTCTTTAGAGGTTTTCCTCAGGCATATCATGTTTAAAACCAGGTAGGCCATGAGTTTAACGTCTTGAAGATATGGAATTATAGTGATAAAAACATCTCATACAGACATATCAGATTTTTTACATCCCTATGAGAGAGCACCAGGAAGGTTTACTAGATAGATGGATCAGAACGCCCAATAAGGAAGGATTTGAGGTTGGTGTCTCCCATAAAGGGAAGATATCACACCGTGATAGCAGATCTGGACACCACTGAGGGTGGATTATGGAGAGAGAACCCCAGAAAGGGAGACACCAAGGTTTAAAATTGGCTTGGATTTAACATTATAGAGGTTTCCTACGTGCCCTGTGCAGACGATAGGGATCAAAACCCACATAGTTTGAAGGGGTGACAAATCGGGGTGTACACAAAGGAGAACAATCTGGAGACATGATAGGGCTTACGCATGGATAGAAGCCTAGATACTGTGAGGAGCATTGATGGGATTGATGACATGCTCTCACCAGAATGTGGTGGCCTAGGTAAGAATCATGATGGATAATGGATGTTTGAATGAAGTGAACGAGATGAATGGGATGGAACCGATGTGAAGATGTTGCTGATTCTTGGCTTGAAACTCTGAGAGGCTTCCTTTGTATCCCTGTGGTGGGGAATCAATCTCCATGTAGTTTATTGGGTCAATGTAACACCTAAGGAGGTGGCCCATAATAATGGAAGCATGGATGGGACTAGGGAGGAAATAGAACCTTTGGGTTGGGTCATGACCTTCCTAAAACATAAAGGCCTAGGGGAGAGACCAGGATGATACATGAGTGTTGGGCTTGAAACTCAGGGAGGATTCCTATATATCCACATTGTAGGGAATCAAAGTCCACATATTTTAGTATGGTGCATGGAATCGGGGTGTGTGCATAGGATAGCGACCCGACGACACACTGTGGCTTACACGTGGTTAGTAGCCTGAGTTGGTCTAACACCCAAGAGGTAGACCAGAGATGTGGGTCCCAAAAAAGGGGACTACAACAGCTTACCTTCGGTTGGGGATTACAATGGATTACCATTGGATGGGGTTGAACCTCAGGGAGGCTTATTATGTACCTTATCTAGGATACATGGGTCAAAACATTCCTAGATTGAATTGGTATAGTTTAACGATGTGTTGGATTGAAAGGGGATGTACAGTTTAACATCACGCATGATGAGGATGAACCAACGTGAAGATGTCTGGGATCGATGGGTAATGTTCTTGAACCTCAAGGAGGATTCCTACATACCTTTCTTGGATATTGTCAAGGATCAAAGTCCACGTAGTTCAGAATTTGGGGCTTGGTACATATGCATTAGGGCGGCCCTAGTGCCACTAAAGAGCGGCAATGGTGGATGGGGATTGTGCAAGGATTTTTCCTAGGAGCCGCTAAAGTGCGACAATAATGGATGGGGATTATGCATGGATGTCGCCCAGGTGCTGCTAAAGATCAGCAATGGTGGATGGAGCTTATGCATGGATGCTACCCAGGAGCCTCTTTGGAGAGGTAATGGTGGATGGGGCTTATACATGGAAGCTGGCTAGGTACTGCTAAGGAGTAGAAATAGGTAATGGGTCTTATGCATGGATGTTTCCCTAGTGCTGCTAAGGAGCAGAAACGATGGATGGGGCTTATGCATGGATTCTTCCCAAGTACCACAAAGGAGAGAAAATGGTGAATGGGGCATATGTATGGATGCGGTCTAGGTGAGGCTAAGGAACGACAATAGTGGATGGGGCTTACACATGGATGCAACCCAGGTGCCGCTAAGTAGAGCCAATGGTTGATGGGGCTTACAAATGGATGCTTCCCAGGTGCCTCTATAGAGAGGAAATAGTGGATGGTTCATACACAAGGAATCTACCTGGGTGCTGCTAAGGAGAGGCAATGGTGAATGGGGCGTAAACATGGAAGATGCTCAGGTGTTGTGAAGGAGTGGAAATGGAAAATGGGGATTACACATGGAAACATCCCATACTTTCTTCCTCATTTATGGCCATAAGGGAATCCTTACCCACTAGTTGGTTGAGTCATATTATTGGGGCCTACACCTATGGGCTATGGAACAAGTGATATAATGCCAAGGGTGTTTGAATCAGTCCAAGAAAAGGGAGATGAAAAGTGTGAATCGCATGCCCAATATTTGGAACACAATGGGGGCAGCATGTCAAAGGGAGATAACTATTGACCATATTCAAAACATAGCATCCATGTCGCATTATCCTAAGATGAAAAAAAATGAAGTCCGGCCATAGACTGTATTTAAAACATGGGACAAAACTCAATGTGTTGTCTAAAGTCTTCTGAGGCGTTGTCCCATAACGATAGGTGAGTCGAGGTGGAAATGGGCCAGGATGTTAGGGGGTCCCTTCAAACATGAAATAAGATGAATATCTGAATTAAATACACACGCAGCATGAGGTGGAGTGATGGAATTATCAAATGGATACCAACGCTCATGAAATTATGCCATTATAATCATTGAAGGGGCATATTATTCTTGTCAAATATGCCATCTATTATTTGGAACAAGAGGCATCCTATTATTGAATGATAGGGAACACTACATTTTTAGTCATGTAGAGAAGACTATTGGTATCTTACACTTGGTTCTTAAGGAATCTCTTTTTTGGAGCAAGCGGCATCTTATATTTGTTATATAGGGTGTACTACAGTTTAAAGTCATGTAGAAAGGAATGTTAGCATTTTATGTTGGGCACATAAGGTGTCTCTTATTCTGAACAAGTTAAATCCTATATTTTCCATATAATGTGTACTACATTTTATAGACATGCAGAGAGGACTGTTGGCATCTTATGCTTGGCACATAAGTCATCTCTTGTTTGGAACAAGAGGCAGCCTATGTTTGTCACATAGGTTACACTATAGTTTATAGTCATGTAGAGAGGATTGTTGGCATCTTATGTTGGGCGCATAATTCATATCTTATTCCAAAAAAGAGGCATCCTATATTTTTCATGACCCTGACCCTAGAAGACTGAAATCGGTGCCCGAAACATGGTGTGAAATTTTCTTCATAAAAACAGGCTTACAAAAAAGAAAAAAATTGTACTTCTTGTCCCAATACAGATGATCGTATTTGTTTAGGCTCTTGGAAAATCAGATGCTGCTGAAGCACTTCTTATGAAAACATAACAGGGCTACGCTTCAACTTGGTGTCATCACAAAGAGTACTTAAGGCTTTGGCACAACTATTAAAAACATGTAAAACATAAATTTAAAACGTAGGGTGAGCATAAAAATGCCCAGTAAGGGGTTTTAAAACATTTGAAGGAAATTCCTCATTTAAAAAAACAACCACCTTGAAAACAAACATAAAATATTTTCTCGAGAGTAATATATTACGTTTCGAGGAACACCGTCAACATTTTCTGATATTACTTGCAGACATTTTTTTCAAAAGGCCATTTTCATAAAAGATAGTTGTTCTTTCTACAAAAACATGAATCAAAGTGCGCATGTGTATGTAATAAAAGAGATGTTCATAATTTATAACTTATTCAAGCCAACTATTAAAGCATTATCAAGAGTATAAGCATTCATATTATGATTTATTAGAGCATAAAAAAAAGATTCCAATGGATTTAACATTAGATACTTTTCCCTTGTGTAACTTTCCATTTTTACACCTGATTATACCTTATGATTTCACTTCCTTCATCATAAAATATTCTTAATTAAGGATCCACAAACACTTGGTTGATCATTTACTATTTCATAATGAGGAAATGTATAATGGTGGACTTTTTCAAGGCCTTGCTCCAAGACCGTACGGGTAAAAACCTGACATAATTGTGGTAACTACCACACATAGTTGTGAACAAAGCTAACATCATGTTGACACATTATTTCACTTAACTCATGAGACTTCATCACTTTACCCAATGCATTCGAGTGCTGTATAATTCCGGGTGTGACTGTCACATCATTTTAAGTCTAATACATTCCCCATATGTCTTAGCATGGTCTCATTTACATAGTGTTCATGTAATATAGAAAACTTACATTCTTAGTACATAATCCTTTTTTTATACATGTTCATAATGGAATGGATCATGCAAAAAAGAACTAGACTTGTTGGATTCATATTAAACAGTGATATTTATGAACTAAAAAAACATACTCTTGCATATGTAATATGAACTAGTAAACATAAAACAAAGGGCTGTCACATGAAATAACAACTCTTTCTTTTAAACCCTTAAGAATGTTGCCTTTTCTAAACCATGTTGATATATTTTGAGTTTGAGATACTCATTTAATCCATGAAATGTTAATTTATAAAAGATTAAAACATAAACATAAAGGGCCAATGGCATTTCTTGTGGAACAATTGGAATACAGAGTATGGATTATTACCTGTGAAGTGTTCATGCATAAAAGAAAAATTTAAACATGTGAGCTCATCCATGAATGTATATTTATTCTTGAACATGGAAACCATTATACCATTTACTGTAGAAATCAAGTTTGAAATACATATATGTATTCATGTGGATTTGATAATTATGGAAAAATGTTTATATATACATAAAGTGTGTATTTGGGATCTGCATAACCCAAAACAAGATTTAACAAATTCTTGTAACTGTTGCGCTCTTCATAACCATGATTTAATTTAATAAGGATAAGTTTTGTGAAATCTCAATTTTAATATATTTATATAACCATACATACAGAAATACTTAAAAAAGAAAACATGAGGAACTAGACCCCTTGCATGTGTTTTATGATTTAAAAACAACAATTAAAAATGAACAGTCACCCTTCAAAGATCATAAACACGAAATGGTTTATGGTGTATATATATATATATATATGAATATACATAATTTTTGTTTTGAAATTATAGATTGGGTTGAGATGAAATTATATACATACACATATATCTGTGAGGAAAATAAATTAGATAAGAAGGGTTCGCATACAAAAATTGAAGCACGAAACATCTTGCATGTGTTGTGTACTCAAAACACACATAGAAAAATCATCATGAGTTATGATTTAGAAAAGATATGAAATGGTATATATATATACATATAGACCTGTATATATATAAGGATAAAATAGTTTTACAAAAGTTACAACATAACAAGTTGATCCCTTACTTGACTTCAGGTGTGCAAGAAGGATGGGCAAGAAATGTTTGCACGTCAGGAGGAAAAAACCAGTAATTTTGGGTGAAAAAATATCGTTTTTATATAGGCGGTATACATATATTTCATATATATATATAACCTATCATAAATAAAATATAAACAAAGACTTAAAACTTGACCAAGATAAAACAATCAAACATGTTTTTTAAAGATAGAGCTCAAAAAAACAAATGGGGATTATAATACATACAAACATATAAAGCTTGTGAGAATCTAAAACCGAAACAAAAGAAGGTAAATTGAATAATAAATAAATTAAAATAAAAGAGACCAGGGAGAATATTTCAGGTAGAAGTCAAGGTCTTGATGCCATAAAATAGCAGGGAATACACGAAGGAGGAGAAGATAAAGAAGAAGGAAGATAAAATACCAGTGGGTGGACACTAGTTTGAGCACGATGGGGAATACAACGCAGAAGAGAAACTGGGGAAGAAATGGACAGTTTGGATTAGGCAAGGTATGTTTGGATGGTCAAGATGAGGCCATGGCTTTAAAAAAAAGGAACAGTTGAGATTAGACCTCATGTAGATCGAATGTCCGATAGAAACCACCGTAGCGCTCTACATTCACTAAGGGTTGGATGTGAGATCGTGATCAATGACCTGGATCGTCCACGATGCGATCCAACGGCTCAGATCACGTTTCACCCAAAAAACCACTTCCCACAACGAATCGAGGAGACGCGTGCGGTTTCATTATAAGCACGAGGCTCCGCTACACACTTCAGAAATCACAGCACACATGGAAGGGAGCCTTACACATGGGATCCCACTCCCCCATAGGCCTCAGCCAACCTATGCTCTACCTCGGCCTCATGCCCGCGGTGGCGTGCTCAAGCACTTCTACTCTCTCGTGTTCCCTTCGGGGTACCCATGTCCATGCTCGGCCGCCCTTGTCTTGGGATGAAGGCTAGGCTCAGCCACTGAGGCTTTTCCGCCTCCCTTGGGCCAGCTATAAAGGGCCGGCCATGGTTAATATTTTTTTATTAACCCAATTTTCACAATAACCATCTAAAAAATATAATATCCTTTCATAAAATTTGATTTATTCATAACTTTGGAAGTTTAAAAAAAATAGACAAATAAAACTATATATCTTTTTATTGGTGAAAGTATTCATAATTTTTTTTCAAATTTAAAATTCATATTTTTCTTTGAATTTATGTGGGCTTATGTACCAAAATGTTACGATTTCAAAATTCATGTTTCCAAAGATGAGCTCAAAAATATGTTCAACGACAGGATTTTAAATAACTCAATTGCTTAAAACATTTCAAGTTGATTTTACACAATGAAAAATCATTACATATTAAGCTCAAAAGAAATATTTATAATAGTCATACATGAGATCAATTTAGAAAACCAGAATATCTAAATATTTGAAAAAAAATTAAGTTTCAAAATTATAAAATATAAATAAGTGTTAATGACTTTAACGTATTTTTGAAATACATAAAAATTTTCAATATTCATTGTCAATCAAATTGGAATACCTGATGGCTATAATTATACCCATTGTAAACTCAATGGTTACCTAAATGGAAATAGTCAAATTTTAGGTCTTATAAAAACACGATTTAGGGTATTCCAACTTCAAACACCGAGACACAGAAGATGGTTCTCTTCATCCCTTTAATGCTTAGTAGAATTACGGCGGTTTTGGTTATAATTTTCTTAGTCATGGCAGATCCGAAAGAAAATACACTACTTTATTGGCATGTTCATGGTGATGTGGGGTCTACCGGTGATCGTGATTAGCCTAACTATAGGAATTTTTGGTTAGTTATAGTCCTTAGACCTTGTTTCCATGTATCCATTTCTAGTGTTTTGAATGAATAACAAGTCTTGTGTTTATTTTGCAGGCATTGCTTATATAAAAATGAAATTAATCAAAATGTAATAGTTACTATAGAAATTTATTTTGGGGTGTCACATTATCCCCTCATTCAAATAATTTCACCCTCACAATTCTATTACACCCGTAAGAAAATACTCAAAAAAAAAACTAGAGAGACTCTATGCTCGAGGACCCCTCCTCGAGGTCCACCATTGTGGATAATCTTCTGATGTTTCCAGGTGGATCCCTAAGATAGTTCCCAGTTCCTCAATCTCCTTGGTCCATATACACCATGATCAGTTAGGTTCAAACCTATGAAAAAATCATTCGGTGTTCCATAGAGTGGCATGAGAGGTGTGGATGTTAGAGATTTGGGAGTGAGCTACCTCTCTTTAAATATTCTGGACCACCTCTCGTTTGAACACTTAGAATTTGTAAAGCATCCCATACATACTAAAACTCAGGACCTGGAACAGATAGGTCACTTGAGTGTCACCCTCCAAGGCAGCTTCATGAAACTTCTCCAGAGATAGGTTGTTCTCGGACAAGGTGAAGTAAAGGAAGAGACCTTCATGGTACTCCTCTCTCTGCGTGTACTCTACTAGTTGTGAAATTTCTATGCGACGATAAACATGATGAATTACCTAGTAGGTCCAAAGGATTGTTGAGCTAAGGAACACTTTATAAAGATGTTTTCAAGACAAGTGCAGGTTGGAAAAAGGGTAGCAGTGTTCTCAACATGTCTTGGTGATTATGGATTCTAGAAATTCTGTAGGAAGTGATAAAAGGTTGATCGATGAACTCGCATTTTCCATCTGAAAAACAAGGTACAAGTTTTACTTAGTAAATCATAACAAGATTAAAATAGAGGAATTAATTTTGTAGAATCATAATAAGATACCAACACATAAAACATAACATGATTCATTTAGAAAAGTTCGTAAACTCGAGGTGTTACATAATCATCGTGACATATTTTCACAGGTACTACCGGTGTTAGTGATTTCATGGGTTCGCAATTAAACGAATCCCCAAGGCGGTTCCAAATGTTTCTATCTCTTGGGTCTAGATGCAACAGGGGAAAATAGGATCAAACTCATGTGGACATCTATAGTTCAGGGTGAGGAAGGCATGACATGTACAAAGTTGGGCAACATCGGCATGAAATATATGTCGATAATGTAAATGATTAGGCTTATCCTTGAGCGCTTCAAAGTGTATAACTTGACCACAGAGACCGTAGGTCAAAATTTAACAAAGATATTCTACTAGGAGGTCACCCCCTTGTGAAGCCTCTTCAAATTCCTCTCGATATGAAGCATTATTAGCTAGGTTAAAACAATTAAACAAACCGTAGAGGTATTTTCCCTGATGTGCATAGAACAGAAATTGGGAATGTATCATAAAAATACAGTTGACGCCTGCTCCTCGGTGAAGTTGGAGTACACGAGGTGAATTAGATACACGGTAGAGGGTTTTTCATGATAGACAGATACTTTCAAATGTCTCATAGTTTTCAGCACATGACTTTCCCATTATAGTCTCTAATACTTATGTTGGAAGACATACAAGGTGTGATTCATTAGCCATCTGAAATATTAAGAAGGATTTTTCATAGTATGATGAAATTAATTAATTTATGGTTGATCTAATTTTCCATAGTTTTCCTAAACCAATCCTATGATACCAACTGTCATGACCCTGACCAGATAATACTGAAATTGGTGCTCGAAACATGGTGTTCAATTTTATTCATAAAAACAGGATTATAAAAAAGAAAAAAAATTGCACATCTTCTCCCAATACAGAGGATCATCTCTGTTGGAATCCTCATGTATTAATCATGTTTTAATGATCACAAATCTCATTAATTATCACAAGTCTCATTAATGATCCCCAATCTCTTTAATAATAACAAATCTCATTAAACCCGGTTAACTCCTATAAATTATATCCAATCATGTGTATGTATGTTTCAAGTTCACTTATGCTTTATAATGGCTAAGATCAATCCATTTAATGCATATTACTGTTTAAGTCTAAATACTGTTATTTGCCTAAGCACAAGGCACCGTGAGCAAGACACCATGAATCTTGACACCTTGAAGCCACACACAGTTAGCTAGACACGGTTAGCCAAACATGGTTATCCAGACACCGTAAATATCAAACCCTGTAAGCCAATACACCATGAAGAAAAGACATTGTGACCAAGACACCATGAATACAAGACACCATGACACTCAGACCATGACTCTCAGACACTGTGACACTAAGATTGTGACACTTAGACACCATGAAGGAGACACCATTTTCTCAACTTACTGTGACACCATTTTTTAAACTATTTTATCGTCTTTCAATTTAAATATTAACGGTCATATATGATTCCTTTAATGCACTGACATAATTAATATTTCATTGTAGACATAGTATGAGGTATGAGGCATGAAACACATGGAACCTGTCGATTAAATCTCATGCATTCGAAAATAAAGAATAGAGAGTGCCAAACGAAAATAGTGTGTGATACTGAATAGAAAACATGTGTGTGAGCACGACCACGAAGAACACTTTTTCAAGATTCTAAAAGAAATAATTTTCACATGCATGCAATCCAACTCTGCTGAAGAACATAAAAAGTACACTGGAATTTATAGAACATCTTCACATTGTTAAAGCTCGTGGAGCACACAAGCTGAATCACGACACTCTATTTTTCAAGAAAAAACCCAGAGAAGGACTCAGAAGAATTTATGCTAAATCAAAGGAGTCCAGAACATCAATTCAAATCACTAGAGCCTTCTAAACTCATATCTACTCTCTCTTAGTGATTCTTTTACTTACCTTTTGAGCAGTGTGTGTACTCTGTATATTCCACACACACACTGACTCCTATGCTAAACTGAAGGATTTCTAAATCCTTACACTACACTCTCTATTTATATTTACCCACGACAACTATGGAAGAGGTCCATGTGTGTCCTGGTTATTATTTTTGTTTTCCACAAAAACTATGGAAGAGGTCCCTGTGTAACCTGGATAGTCTGTGTACTATTGTTAACCCTGATCCAGGGTGTGGGTCAAAGTTTATTTATATAAATTGTTTGGTGGTAGTTGATCACCAAGTGGATTGGATTAGGTCTCGTCTTGAGACCGAACAACATGTTTTATATCCGCTATGCTATTTAAATTTAGTCATCTCTGATTTACTGATTTATTGCATAATCCAGAAAAGTATAATTTCACTTTGATAGTTAGTCTTAGAAAGAAGTTGTAACAAATTTGTCTTAGTAGGATAACTTCAAAAGTAATATTAATAATACATATTAAGATTTCTGAGAACTAATCAATCTTCTAAGAAGTTGTTTAAATAGTCAAACTCTTATAACAGTATAACCTTGACTAACTGGGTTGTATCTAAATTTGGGGAAAACCAATTCTTTGATATAATAGTTATTTAACATAAATATTTATAATCACTCAATTCACCCCTCCCCTCTTGAGTGAACTACTCCGACCAACATTTGCCATCATAGGTTGCTTTATTATGACTCTGTGTAATCTTACTCAATTGTGATTGTAGTTATACTTTAAAGATCTATAAATTTCTGTCAATTCTAAATTTATAGATCTTTAAAAGTAATTTGTTAGTATTGATAATATATTGGAAGGTGTTGCAACCAACAAACCACCATTTTTTAATGGAACCAAATATTCTCAATGGAAAATTAAAATGAAAATGCATCTAGAGAGTATGAGCTTTGAAATCTGGTCATCCATTATAGATGAATACAAAATTGCTGTGACTGATAGAATTACATGGGATGAACCTACAAAACTTTCTCACAATAACAATTACAAATCCATGAATGATTTATATTGTTCCTTAGGAGATGAAGAATTTAATATGATTTTTTCTTGTAAAACTGCCTATGAAATTTGGGATACCTTGTCTGTCTCACATGAAGGCACATCTAGTGTAAAGGAAATGAGACTTAATAATTATACTATAAAATATGATAATTTCAATATGAAACCTGATGAGCCTATTTCTGACATGTATCGTAGGTTCAATGAGATTTTCAACACAATTATTTCTCTTGGAAGAGAAGTTGCTACCAAAGAACAGATCATGAGAATCCTTAGGTGTTTACCTGATAGATGGAGGGGAACAACTATCTCTATTAGAGAATCATGCGACATCAGCAAGATACCTGTAAAAGAACTCATTGGGAAACTGATGATGTATGAGGAAGAGATGAAAGTCAATAAAGAAGAGGATGATGAACCAAAGAGAAAATCTATAGCTTTCAAGACCACCTTCTCAAAGCACAAAGACAAAGGGAAACTGGAAGATCATGTAGAAAGCTCTACCACTGAACAATCATCACCTGACAGTGTTGAGTGATGGCTCAATTGGCCAAGAGATTCAAATGATTTTACAAGAAGAAAGACTTTTTAATAAAACCTAACTTCAAGGGAAAGTATGATCAAAAAGGAAATTGGAAAAAGGACTGGAAAAGAAGTGACAAAACTGATGAAATTGTATGCTATGAATGTAAGAGAAAAGGAGGCTGACTGACCAAAACTTAAGTATAAGAAGAAGTATGAGGATAATGAAAAGAAGTACAAAAAGGTAATGAAGGCAACTTGGAGTGCCTCTGAGGATAGCTCAATCGAATCAAAGACATCACATGATGAACAGGCTAACAAATCCAATATGAGTTTTATGACAGACACATCTGAGGTAACATTGAACTCTTCTATGCATAATTTATACCATTCGGAAGAGGAAAGTGACTCTGAAAATATGACTAATAAATAAATGTTTGAATATTTCAACATGTTTGAAGAGACATGCAATGAATTAACAGATAAATATAAATCATTAAAGAAACAGCATGCTCTCACTGCAAATGTTAAATCTGAACTTACTACTGAAAATGAGAAAAATTTCTAACTGGTCAAAGAAAACAATGAATTAAAAATTTCTAATGAGCAATTAAAAACTGAATTAGAAAAGTTTAATAATGGAAAAAATACCCTTACCCAAATTATAGGAAAAAAAATTTCCCCCAAATACAATACTGGCATTGGTTATCAACCTGGTAAAATAAACCTTAGTAGAACAAATTTTTTTTCAAAGTCTAGGACATATAATTTTGTTCCCAGTTCTGTACACAACTCATCTAGCTCGAGTCATGATATATACTCTACTGTTTCAAGTTTTTGTGGACCAAATACAGTTTATTTTTCAAATACTTTACATAATGCTTATAGGAAACCTATGAGACAAATATTGGTTCCTAAATAACTTATTACTAATGTTACTGGACCCAAACAAGTATGGGTACCAAAATCTGTCTTTGCTTGACCATGTTATAGGAAAGCTGCTTGAAGAGCTCCTACAAAAATCTATGGCACTTGGACAGTGGGTGTTCAAGTCACATGACAGGAGACTATTCATGCTTCAAGAATCTGATAAAATTAGATGGAGTACATGTCACATTTGGTGACAATTCCAAAGGGAATATCATTGTATTATGCCATATTGGTATCTCTGATTCAATATTAATTTCTAAAGTACTGTTTGTTAATGTCTTAAAATATATTTTTCTTAGTATCTCACAATTATGTGATGATGGATATCATGTTAAATTTGAGAATGATGATTGTAATGTCTTAGATTCTAAAGATGAATTAATATTTTTTGCATCAAGGAATGAGAACGTCTGTTCTGTTAATTTAGATTCCTTAGCCTCTCAAAATGTTTCATGCTTAAGTGTATTTCATAAAGAATCTTGGCTCTGGCATAGGAGACTAGGACACTATAATGTTAACTCTCTTAGAAAGCTGACTAGAAAAGGCCTAGTTAAAGACTTACCCAAACTTGAGTTTCTAAATGAAAAAGTGTGTAATCCTTGTCAAAAGGGAAAACAAAACAAAATTTCTTTCAAACAAAATAAAGAAGTCTCTACTTCTCAACCTCTCGAGTTGGTTCACATGGATTTGTTTGTACCATCTAGAGTTTCTAGTTTAAATGGGAAGCATTGTGTTTATGTTCTAGTAGATGATTTCTCTAGATATATCTGGACCTTTTTCATGGCTTATAAAAGTAAAGCCTTCTCTTATTTTACTATGTATGCCAAGTATTTAAAAAACCTTAGTGGACTTAAAATTAAATCATTAAGAAGTGATCATGTAAGTGAGTTTGAGAATCATGAGATTGAATCCTTTTGCTCGCAAAATGGCTATACTCACAATTTCTCTTCTCCTAGAAAACCTAAGCAGAATGGTGTTGTAGAAAGAAGAAATAGAACCTTGAAATAAATTGCTAGAACAATGCTTAGTGAATATGGATTACCTATTTACATTTGGGGTGAAGTTGTTAATACATCATGCTATATAATCAATAGAGTCTTGATTAGAACAATTCTCAAAAAGACCCCATATGAACTCTGGAACAATAGGAATACTAAGGTCAATTACTTTAGAGTTTTTGGTTTAAAAGTCTTTATTCTCAACACTATGGATAATCTTGACAAAGTTTCATCCAAAAGTGATGAAGTAATTTTCCTAGGTTACACAATATTAAGTAAATCCTATAGAGTATTCTATAAAAGAACTAAATGTGTGGAAGAATCTGTTCATATCAAGTTTGATGAAACAGATCCACATAATCCTAGAACCATCCAAGAAAATATGGAGTATGATGTATCAAATATGAAAATCAAATCAAAATCCTCAAATTCCTCTGTGAAATAATCTGTGAAAACTTCCATTTTTGGAAATTCTCTTCAATTGAGTCATAATGAACCAGAATCTGTTGATAAATCTGAAATCTCTAGTCCCTATTTTCCTAGAAAGGTTAGAACCCTTAGAAACCATCCCTTAGATGCGGTTGTAGGAGACTTAAAGAAAGGAACACAAACTAGAGCTTATCTTAGAAATCAGGTTTAACATCAAGCCTTCTTGTCACAACTTGAACCTAAAAACATTGATGATTCCATCAACAATGAATTTTTGGTAATGGCTATGCAATAAGAACTTAATCAGTTTGAAAGAAACAATGTTTGGAAACTTGTTGAAAGACCCAAGGATTCATTCATCATAGGCACTAAATGGGTGTTTAGAAATAAAGTAGATGAAGCTTGGAACATAGTTAGGAACAAGGATAGATTATTTGCTCAAGGCTACAGTCAAGAATAAGGAATTGACTATGAAGAGACCTTTGCTCTAGTAGCCAGACTTGAAGCCATCAGAATCCTACTTGCCTATGCTACACATCTGAATTTCAAACTATATCAAATGGTTGTTAAAAGTGCATTGTTAAATGAGTATATAGTTGAGGATGTCTTTGTTGAACAACCCCCTGGATTTAAAAATCCTCATTTTCCCAATCATATTTTCAAAATGTCAAAAGCTTTATATGGTTTAAAACAAGCTCCAAGAGCTTGGTATGACAGATTTAGTACTTTTCTTATTTCCAAAGGTTTTACAAAAGGAATAGCTGATCCTAACCACTTTATAAAATGAATTTCTAATGATTTTTTAGTATTTCAAATCTATTTAGATGATGTTATTTTCAAATATTCAAAAAATTCATTATGTATTGAGTTTTCTAAAATGATGCAAAATGAATTTGAAATGAGTTTAATGGGTGAACTCAAATTCTTTCTTGGATTTCAAATCATTCAAAATAATGTTGGAATTGTTTTAAATCAATTTAAATACAATAGATATCTTCTAAAACGTTTTGGATTGGATAGCACTAAAAGTAGTGACACTCCCATGAGGACCACCTGTATGTTGGATCTTGATGAAGATGGAAAATCTGTTGATCAAACCACTTATAGAGGAATTATTGGAAGTTTACTTTACTTAATTGGTACCTGTCCAGATATTACGTCTAGTGTCTGTATGTGTGCTCGTTTTCAAGCAAATCCTAAAGAATCTCATTTAAATTCTATAAAGAAAATTTTCAAATACCTCAAGCAGACAACCAATCTAGGATTGTTCTATCCTAAAGGACAATCATTTGAACTAGTTAGTTATTCCGATTCTAACTTTGGTGGTTGTAAGTTAGATAGAAAGAGAACCTCTGGAACATGTCACCTTTTAGATAAGTCATTGGTATCATGGTGTAGTAAGAAACAAAACTTTGTTGCATTATCTACTTTAGAAGCTGAATACATAGCAGCTGGAAATTGTTGTGCACAAATTTTGTGGATGAAACACACATTACTAGATTATGGATATCAATTAAGACATGTACCAAAAAATTGTGACAGCACAAGTGCTATTAAAATCACAAAAAATACTATTTCACATTCAAGGAAAAAACAAATTGATGTAAGAAATCACTTTTTGAGAGATCATTATCAAAATGGTGATATTACTTGGAATTCATTGGTACTGAATATCAACTTGCTGATATATTCACTAAACCATTAAATTCTTAGAGAATAGAATACATCATACATGATCTTGGCATGATAAATATCAAATAGATATCTTACTTGTCTTACTGTTCAATATTTTACTATGTTTTACTTTACTATTTCATGATTACGGTTTTTAAGTTATTGTATCTCATGTTTAGGGTCTCACCATTAGGAATTTAAACTTACGGTCTGACATTTTCTGTCTCACTGTAACGTGCACTAAGACGTTCAATCACTGTCTCACCGTGACGACAGATCACTATCTCACCGTAATAATCATTTACCGTCGCACCGTGATGACCAATCACTTTCTCACCATAACAACCCTTCATTGTCTCATCGTGAAAATTTTAATTTTTATTTCACCTCTTTTACTTTCCCACGTTTTTGTTTTTGTGACGTTTGGCATTCCCAAATGATAAAACAAAGAGTTTCACTCGGTTCTTCACTCGGACTTTCTCCTAATCACTCATTTTGAACCCTCTAAACCGTGCAACCCTCTTTCTCTCTCGCGACCTTCAATGGATGCCAAGAATGAAGCGACCATCTTCATCAACACTTGAGAAGCACAGCTTGAAGAAAAAGAAGATAACACCCAAGCTGACACCCGAAGGGCCTCTGAATCCGAACCTGGTAAATCACAGTGTTGTACCTGAAAAATAAATTTTCCCCAAATGGCTTTTATCTATCAAATCTCTAGTCCTGAAAGTGTTAAGAGAACAAGGCTGGTTAGAATGGTTCTCAAAGGAGAATATACCCATTTATCTGAGGTTAGTTTCTTATTTCTACCAGTACGCATAGTTTTCTTTTGAATCTAGTGAAAGCTTTGTTGTGAGGAGCTGGATTAATGGCCAAAGATGCTCCTTCTCGTCGAGGTTATGGGAGGAATGCCTTAGGATACCTCAAGAAGGAATCTGTGATGATTATCAAATATAACCCCCACCTACAACTGATTTCTTTGACCTTGAAGATGCTTTGAAAACCCTAACCGGGAATGGAACTAAGAGAATGGCCATAACAGCTGATATTGATAGGGAAACAAGGTTGTTATTTAAGTTTGTTCAAAATCTGGTTAGCACAAGGAAAGGTGACTTTGTTGTATTAAAGTACCAAGATGTGTTCGTGATTCATCTTATGAAGAAGGGATACCAAATCAACCTGTGCAAGTACATCATTCACCATATGTGTGGGTTGATTAAGGTCACATCCAAATCCACCTCTCTATTCTAATCTCAGCTGATTTTAGTCATGTTTTTTACCAAAGGAGTAGTTTGACCCAATGAAGAAGTTCTTGTGGATTGTGAGTACTGTCTCTCTAAACCCATAATCATGAGAATGAAGATTAACTGGAACCCTTGGAAAATGGAGTGCGTGGAAGATAACGATAAGATTTATGAGAATTTCAATCCTGTGGATTATCTTTCAAGGCCTAAGGACATTTCTGATCTTGGTTTGGAACCAGATGAAGTTTCTGAGTATTCAGAAGAAGAGGAATAAGAAGTTGAAGTACCTCAAAGGGAAGAAGTTGTTGTTGAGGGAAAAAGGCCTATTATTCGTCTTATTGTTCTTGAAGAAGAAACTCATGTCCCTAGAGTTGATATCAATCTAGAAATCCAACCTGAGGCTGAAAAAGAATCAGGTGTCACAGAATCTGAGCAGAAAGTCATGGATGAACCTGTTCTGGAAGAACTCACTGTTATGGAAGATGTTTTAGTATAAGAACTCCCTGCTATGCAAGAAACAAATCTTGAAGAACTCTCTGTTATGGAAGAAGAAAATTTGGAAGAACTCCCAGAGGAACAACAAGTTTCTGAGATAATACCCTCTTCTGAAGAGAGGATGGAGATAGCCTTTC
Source organism: Viscum album (assembly GCA_963277665.1). Classification (NCBI taxonomy): domain Eukaryota; kingdom Viridiplantae; phylum Streptophyta; class Magnoliopsida; order Santalales; family Viscaceae; genus Viscum; species Viscum album. The sequence continues at coordinate 238,927,485 of OY728155.1, read as the reverse complement.
AGTTGGATAGATATGAGATGAATGAGGAATTAAGAGATGAAACTATGAATTTACAACTAGTTCCTGAGCCTCTATATCTTGAAAATAAAGCATCTGTTGAGTGGGAGGAAATCCAAAATCATGAGACTAATGAAGCATCACATCCAGCTGAGTCTAATCTTGTGGACACTCAGTACAATTTCCCTAGATTTTATGATGTGAGTGAATCTCGACAATTTACTGCCACTGGGCTTGATCTTTACTGACTATTTTAGTTAAAGTCAGTTTCTATCCTTGTCCCTGAGAAGGAACCAATACCAGAACCTACCCCTGTACCAATTCCTTCACCTGAACCTACACCTGAACCTCTACCTGCATAGTTGTCTTTTGTCAGTAAGGACGATTTGAAGGATTTTGGAGACACTATCTTGTCTGGAGATGAGAATATTTTGAAATCCCAACATCATGCTGTGACAAATCTGAGTAATAGAGATGACTCACTACTTTTGGAGAAGATTATTTGGCAGATCCAACCCAAAATGCTTCATGAAATTCATGAAGTTCGAGTTGAAAATAAATTTCTCAGCAGTGAAGTCTCAACCCTGAGAAGCATGGTAGAAGATATGTAGAAAGAACTTCATTCCAGATCAGAACTTGTTGCTACCTCTCTAGAACATTATGTGTCTCAAATCTCTTAAGATGTTGTGTCTCAGATTCACCCTTACCTGTTATCCTTTGATAAAAATATTGTATAAAGGAACAAACAGTTGTTAAAAGAAATGAGAGAGCTTGTGGTGAACTTAAAAAAACTCACTGATGAATGCACTGTCTATCTTCAAAAGTTACTAAACCAGCTTAAGTCTCTAACCACAACCGTCAAAGCTTATCATACCTCTGGTGAGTCCTCTACACCTGCCTTGGAAATTTCTTTTCTCAGATTGATGGTCCAAGAAGAGATTCATAATTCTTTAAGTGGATTCAATGTGACCTCTTTCTCTGACGTTGTCTAGAACAGTTATAAAGTTCTTGATCTTGTGTTAATCCATTCCAAGATTTCCAATGATGCCCCGCATGAGATTTCTAAGAAAGTGGATTTCTATTTCAACCGTATTTTCTCCAAGACTGATATGACTAATCACTTCAAATACCTTTTATAGAATATGAGAATTTCTCCTGTAACCCAAGACTTTAAAACCCAAGTCCAGAAGCTAATCGAGTTTACTAGATTGTTGGAAAAGTTCATAGAAAACAAAGATTTGTTTGAAAAGACCATGAAATATGGTGGATAAATTATTGCAGACTTCATCAAACTTCTAAGATCGTATCTCCATGTCCAGAGTACAACAATTGTTGCTCTAGAGGATACTTCTCTCAGACCTAGACTACCTACGTTTACCTCTGCCTTACCCTAAACTACCATGTCTGTTAGCCAAGCTCGTAGTTAGATCAGGCCTGTCATTCTTGACCAGCAACGGCCCAGATCTTCCACTTCTCCTACATTGTCTCCCTCAGTCTTCGAAATTCTCCCTTTATCTTCTCTATCTACCACCTCCTTGTCTTATTCCACATTAGCCACTGCACCTATGGCTTCTTCTTCTGTTGCTGATAAAGGAAAAGAGAAGGAAAATCCTTGAAGGAGACCAGTTCTTACTACTGTTTGATGGGGATGTCATTACATTCTGTATTTCTACTTTGTGATGTACTACACGCAGCTTATTTAAACTTTTTTATAATCCCAAAAGGGGGAGAAATAAGTTATATGTTCTGTTTATATTATTTTCTCTATAGTTCCACTTAATTTACACTTTACATGTACATGATTTGTGATCATCAAAAAGGGGGGTGTTTTTTGGACTCCTCATGTATTAATCATGTTTTAATGATCACAAATCTCATTAATTATCACAAGTCTCGTTAATGATCCCCAATATATTTAAAAATCACAAATATCATTCAACCTATTTAACTCTTATAATTATATCCAATCATGTGTATGTATGTTTCAAGTTCACTTATGCTTTATAATGGTTAAGATCAATCCATTTCATGAATATTACTGTTTAAGTCGGAATACTGTTATTTGCCTAAGTGCAAGGCACTGTGAGAAAGACACCGTGAATCCTAACACCGTGAAGCCAAGCCCGGTTAGCTAGACACGGTTAGCCAAACACGGTTATCCAGACACCATAAAGATCAGACACCATAAGCCAAGACACCATGAAGACAAGACATCGTGACCAAGACACCATGAAGACAAGACACCATGACACTCATACCATGACTCTCAGACACCATGACACTTAGACCGTGAAACTCAGACACTGTGAAGGAGACACCGTTTTCTCAACTTACTGTGACACCGTTTCTTAAACTATTTTGTCTTCATTCAATCTAAATCTTAACGGTCATATTTGATTCCTTTAATGAACTGACATAATTAATTTTTCATTGTAGACATAGTACGAGGTACAAGGCACGAGACACATGGAACCTATCGGCTATATCTCATGCATTTGAAGATAAAGAGTAGAGAGTTCCCAATGACAATAGTGTGTGGTACTGAATAGAAAACACATGTGTGAGCACGACCACGAAGAACACTTTTGTAATATTTTTAAAGAAAGAATTTTCACATGCATGAAATCCGACTCAGCTGAAGAACATATGAAGTACACTGGAATCCATAGAACATCTTCACATTTTTAAAGCTCGTGGAGAACACAAGCTGAATTGCGACACTCTGTTTTTCAACACAAAAACCAGATAAGGACTCAGAAGCATTTCTACTAAATCGAAGGAGTCCAAAACTGCAATTCAAATCACTAGAGCCTTCTAAACTCATATCTACTCTCTCTTAGTGATTCTTTTACTTACCTTTTGAGCAGTGTGTGTACTCTGTATATTCCACAAACACACTGACTCCTATGCTAAAATGAAGGATTTCTAAATCCTTACACCAAACTCTATATTTCTATTTACCCATGACAACTGTGGAAGAGGTCCTTGTGTGGCGTGGTTATTATTTTTTTACCCACAGAAACTGTGGAAGAGGTCCATGTGTGACCTGGACAGTCTGTGTACTATTGTTAACCCCGATCTAGGGTGTGGATCAATGTTTATTTATATAAACTGCTTGGTGGTAGGTGATCACCAAGTGGATTGAATTAGGTCTCGGCTTGAGACTGAACCACTTGTTTTATATCTGCTGTTCTATTTAAATTTAGTCTTCTCTGTTTTACTGCTTTATTGACTAATCCCAAATACTCTAATTTCACTTTGATAGTTAGTATTCGAAAGAAGTTTTAACTGATTTTTCTTAGTAGGATAACTTCAAAAGTAATATTAATAATACATATTAAGATTACTGAGAACAAATAAATATTGTATGAAGTTGTTTAAACAATAAAAATCTTATAACAGTATAACCTTGATTAACTAGGCTGTATCTAAATTTGGGGAAAACCAATTCTTTTAAATAATAGTTTTGTAACAGAAATTTTTATAGTCACTCAATTCACCCATCCCCTCTTGAGTGAACTACTTTGACCAAAAGTCTCGGTTTAGGTTCTTGGAAAATCAGTTGCTGCTGAAGCACTTCTTCTAAAAACATAACCGGGCTAAGCTTCAACTTGGCCTCATCACAAAGAGTACTTAAAGCTTGGGCACAACTACTAAAAACCTGTAAAACATAAATTTAAAACGTAGGGTGAGAATAAAAATGCCCAGTAAGGGGTTTTAAAAAATTTGAAGGAAATTCCTCATTTAAAAAAACCACCTTGAAAACAAATATAAAAAATTTTCTTGAGAGGAATATATTACGTTTCAAGGCACAACATCAATATTTTCTGAGGTTACTTGAAGACATTTTTTTTCCAAAAGTACATTTTCATACAAGATAGTTGTGCTTTCTACAAAAACATAAATCAGAGTGTGCATGTTTATGTAAGAAATGATATGTGAATAATTCATAACTTAGTCAAGCCAACTCCGAAAGCATTTTCAAGAGTATAAGCATTTATATTATGATTCATTAGAGCATAAAAAAATACTCAAATGGGTTTAACATTAGAAACTTTTCCCTTGTGTAACATTCCATTTTCACACTTGATTATGCCTTATGATTTCATGTCCTTCATCATAAAAGATTCTTAATTAAGGATCCACAATCCCTTGGTTGATCATTTACTATTTCATAATGAGGAAATGTATAATGCTGGACTTTTTTAAGGCCTTGCGCGAAGACTGTATGGGTAAAAACCCAACATAATTGTAGTTAACAACCACACATAGTTTTAAACAAAGCTAGCATCATGTTCACACATTATTTCACTTAACTCATGATACTTCATCACTTTACCCAATGAATTGGTGCGCTCTATAATTCAAGGTGCACCCATCACATAATTTTAAGTCCAATATATTCCTCATATGTCTTATCATGGTATCATCTTCATAGTGTTCATGTTACATAGAAAACTTACATTCTTAGTCCATAATCCTTTTTTATACATGTTCATACTGGAATGGATCATGCAAAAAGAACTAGACTTGTTGGCGTCATATTGAACAGGGATGTGTATAAACTAAAACAACATACTCTTTCATATGTAATAAGAACTAGTATACATAAAACAATGGGTTGTCACTTGAAATAACAACTCTTGCATTTAAACCCTTAAGAATGCGGCCTTTTCTAAACCATGTTGATAGATTTTGACTTTGAGATACTCATTTAATCCTTGAAATGTTAATTTACAAAATATTAAAACTTAAACTTAAAGGACCAAAGGCATTTCTTGTGGAACAATTGGAATACAAAGTATGGATTATTGCCTATGAAGTGTTCATGTATTAAAGAAAATTTTAAACACGTGGGCTCATGCATGAATGTATATTTATGCTTGAACATGGAAACCATTATACCATTTACATGAGAAATCAAGTTTTAAATACATATATGTATTCATGTGTATTTTATAATTATGTAAAATGTTTATATATACATAAAGTGTGTATTTGGGATCTGCATAACCCAAAACAAGATTTAATAAATTTTTACAACTGTTGTGTTCTTCATAACCATGATTTAAATTAATAAGGATAAGTTTTGTGAAATCTTAGTTGTAATATATTTATATAACCATACATACATGAATTGTAAATAAGGGTATACTTAAAAAGAAAACATGAGGAACTAAACCCCTTTTATGTGTTTTATGTTTTCAAAACAACACTTAAAAATGAAAGTTCACCCTTCAAAGATCATAATCATGAAATTGTTTGTGGTATATATATATATATATATATGAATATACATACTTTTTGTTTTGAAATTATAGAACGGGTTGAGACGAAATTATATACATACACATATATCCCTAAGGAAAAGAAATTAGATAAGAAGGGTTCGCACACAAAAAATAAAGCACGAAACCTCTTTCATGTGTTGTGTACTCAAAAAACATTTAGAAAATTCATCGTGAGTTATGATTTAAAAAATATATGAAACGGTATGTATATATATACATATATACCCATATATACATAAGGAAAAAATAGTTTTACAAAAGTGAAAACCGAACAAGTTGATCCCTTACTTGACTTCGGGTGTGCAAGAAGGATGGGCAGGAAATGTTTGCACATCGAGAGGAGGAAAAACAGTAATTTCTGGTGAAACAATACCAGGTTTATATAGGCGGTATACATATATTTCATATATATATATAACGTATCATAAATAAAATAGAAACAAAGACTTAAAACTTGATCGAGATAAAACATCCCAACTTGTTTCTTAAAGTGAGATCTCAAAAAACAAACGGTGATTATAATAAATACATATATATAAATCTTGTGAAAAACTAAAACCGAAACAAAAGAAAGTAAACTGAAAAATAAATAAAGTAAAATAAAATAGATCGGGGAGGATATTTCGGGTAGAAGCCAAGTTTGTGAGGCCATAAAATCACGTGGAATACACAGAGGAGGGGAAGATAAAGAAGAAGGAGGAGGAAATACCAGTGGGTGGCCACTAGTTTGAGCGTGATGGGGAAGACAGCGTGGAAGAGAAACCGGGGAAGAAATGGACCGTTCGGATTATGTGAGTTATGTTGGGATGGTCGGGATGAGGCCGTGGGTTTAAAAAAAAGTAACGGTTGAGATTAGATCTCATGTAAATTGAACGAACAATAGAAAACACTGTATCTCTCCATGTTTGCTGAGGTTTGGAAGTGAGATTGTGATCAACGGCCTGGATCGCACACAATGTGATCCAACAGCATAGATCGCGTTTCGCCCAAATAAATGCTTCACCCATCAAATCGGGGAGACGCACGCGGCTTCCTTATAAGCCTGAGGCTCCGCTACACACTTTAGAAATCACATCACACCCGGAAGGGAGCCTTATGTACTGGAACTCGTTCCCCCGTAGGCCTCGACCTACCTATGCAATGCTGTGGCATCACTCACGCGGTGGCGCACTCAAGCGATCCTTCTCTCTAGTGCACATTTCGGGGTACCCATGCCCATGCTCAGCCGGCCTTGGCTTGGTTTGAGTTCTAGCCTCAGCCACTGAGTGTGTTCCACCTCCCTCGGCCTAGCTGTAAAGGGTTGGCCATGGTTAATATGTTTTTTATTAACCTAATTTTCAAAATAACCATCTAAAAAAACCGAATATCCTTTCATTAAATTCGATTTATTCATAACTCTGGATATTTAAGAAAAATACACAAATCAGACAATATATTTTTTATTAATGAAATTATTCATAAAAAAATATTTTCAAATTCAAAATGCATATTTTTATTTGAATTTAAGTGGACTTATGTACCAAAATGTTACGGTTTCGAAAGTCATGTTTCCAGATGATCTCAAAAATATGTTCAACGACAGGATTTTAAAGCACTCAATTACTTAAAACATTTCAACATGATTTTACACATAGAAAAATAATTACATATTAAGATCTAATGAAATATTTATAATTGTCATAAAAGAGATCAATTTTCAAAACCAGAATGTCTAAATATTTGAAAAAATTATGTTTTGAAATTATAAAATATAAATAAGTGTTAAGGACTTTAACATATTTTTGAAATACTTCAAAATTTTCAATATTCATAGTAAATAAAACTAGAATACCCGATGGCTATAATTATAGCAATTGTATACTCAATGGTCACCTAAATGGAAAAGGTCTAATTTTAGGTCATATAAAAATGCGATTTAGGGTATTCCAACTTCCAACACAGAGACACAGAAGATGGTACTCTTCATCCCTTTAATTCTTAGTATGATTCCTGCGATTCTGGTTATAATGTTCTTAGTCGTGGCTGATCTGAAGGAAATACACTACTTTCTTGGCATGTTCTTGGTGATGTGGGGTCTACTGGTGATCGTGATTAGCCTACTTTTAGGAATTTTTGGTTAGTTATGGTCTTTAGACCTTGTTTCCATGTATCCATTTCCTGTGTTTTGAATGAATAACATGTCTTGTGTTTATTTTGCAGGCATTGATTATATAAAATGGAAATTAAGACAAATGTAATAGTTACTAGAGAAATTAAGTTTGAGGTGTCACAATATTTTTCATATAGGGTGTTCTATAGTTTATAGTCATGTAGAGAGGACTGTTGGCATATTTTGCTGGGCATATAAGGCATCTTTTATTCTGAACAAGAGGCATCCAATATTTTTCATATAGAATGTACTATAGTTTACATTCATATATATTGGAATATTGGAATCTTATTTTTAGCGCATAAGGAATCTCTTATTTTGAGAAAGAGGCATCCAATATTTTTTGTATAGGTTTTACTATAGTGTATAGTCATATAGATAGGACTATTTGCATCTTATGCTTAGCACATAAGGCATCTTTTGATTGGAGAAATAGGCATCCTATATTTTTCATATAGGGTATGCTATAGTTTATAGTCATGTAGATATGACTATTAGTCACAAGGCGCCTATAAATGGTTTTTTTGGGACTTACGCTAGAGCGGCCCTTTCTGGTTCAAGCCGACAAAGGATTCGGGTGATGGGGTTTGAATGAGTTACATGAGGAATGGTTCAACTCAAGGTACTTGATGGAATTGATGATGAGAATATCAACTCACAACATGGGAAACAAACCATGAGAAATATGGCAGTACAAGGAATTTCATCGAGTGCGGAGGAGTATCACAAATCATGGTATTCCACAGGTGGAAGGTGGTTGTGCATAAAGGTGCAATGGAAAATGCTAACATCTCAGACTGAAAAGTTAATGGTACGACTCCCACATTTTTATGGGGGTTAGTGACAGAAGTGAAGGGATGGGCTCAGAGGGCCGGGAATGTAGCCTGACAGTGATGTCGAGTGGGGGTGTGGGGGAACATCCTCCACTGTATGAACTAGCAGGCACAAGCCTGGATACTGTTGCGCGTAATATGCGCCACATGCAGGATGGGTTGCGGGTAATATTTCACTATATGACACAAGTGTGCACAAGATTGGGAACCTTGCAATTGTTGTGCACAATAGTGAATGTCGGCGCACAATAGGGAAGGTTCGTGCACAATTGGGAAGGATTGTGCACAATAGGGAAGGTTGTCATGCAATCGGATAGCTGCAACACTAGTGTGCTCAAAATTGGTCACAAAGGCATGTTCATGCACAAATTTTGATGTTTTTCTTTTAATATTGGGCACATTGGAATATTTTCATGAAAAAGTGATGTTTTTCACGCATGGTGGGGGTTTTTTGTGCACAGGCATGGAATATGTGGACTTACATGCATCAGAGAAGTGATCGACCTTCAGGGTCCCTTTTTGGAAGAAGGGGGTGCGCCTATATTTATAGGAGAAACCATGAATAGCGGTGCATGTAAAATTCTGTTATTTCAAGAAAAACCTCTACTTTTTCATGAAAAATGATTTTTGTGCAAAATTCAATTTTTCACTCAAACCTATACTTTGTCCCCACATCATCTTGGATGGCCATTTTCAGCAATTTAACTTCAAACGACCATAACTTCTAACCGGTAACTCCTTTCGGGCTCCACAACCAGTCAAATCAAATCCTGTGAAATAAAACGTATTATGACACAACTAGAACTTCAATTGTTATCATGATGAAGAGTCTTGAATCATTTTATTACTTAATATCCCTAAGAGTGGGTATCCTAGAATCATAGATAGATGAAGAAATCATCTATAAGGAATAAATTCCCAATGGATTTGGGAAGTAATGTTTTTTATAAAATAAGTGGAATGAAATCCTCATTTTTCATATTCGATTATAAGAATTATATAATTTAACTCTATTTTTGGTTGATGATGAAAATATAAGAAATGGGTATACGAGTTCCCTTTCTTGTAGTAAACAAGATTATTAAACTCATAGTATGTTATTAAAAGACTTGATCAAATCATATCATGATAGAAAATTGGATAAATGACTACCAAAATTCAAAGTCCCATTGATAAATCATGACTAAGAAGACCACGGTTAACCATTAGAGGTGGTATGTATGGGTGATAGGGTTACAATAACGAATCAACTATTGCCTTAAATATTGAGGGAATGGGTGAGACACTTAGAAGTTGAACTTTTAAAGACTGTATAGAAAACCACTGCTTTATTTCATACAAATGAATGATAAAAAATAGTCGTGGAAGTGGAATTGTTGGAATGAAAAGTTGTTTACTAGGGAGGCTGGGGATGCACTTGAGGTATAGGGGATTATTCTTATAGGGTTTGGATAACTCATTCCTACATTACTATTTCAAATAATGGAAAAACTCATGAAATGTTGTCTTATATTAGATTTTTAGATGTCTCCATCCTTTCATTGAAGTTCATAATCTCCACCCAAAATATTTATTAATGTTATTATATTATGACTCATGATGTGAAGATGACATTAGAAATAAAAAAATAGTCCTATGAATTTGTAAATTGAGTGATCCAACTTACATCAGACAGTAATTCATTAATGTTTGAATGCCATTAAATATTTCATCGAACTTAATATGTGTTAGAATAATTTTAATTTCCTACAGATTAGTTGACATACACTATTGGTGGTATGATGAATATCCCAACAGTTTATTTATACCTCATGAAGAATGATGCAAAAAAATCCTAGATTGGTGGATCAAATTCAAAAGATTAAATATATCCCTTGAATATTTATACCCGCTATCACCATTATTCATTACTCCCCTAGAATTTTATTCCTTGGAAATACATAGCTAGAGAATGAAAATATCATTGGAATACTTCATTCTACTATATCCATCAGGTAAATATTACATTTACCCAAATACATTTTCATTTAATGATTCTTATTTTATAAAATATTAATTTACACATGCATTGGTATGAGATCCCTGAATATAGGTACATTAAACCCTTTTCGGAATAAGGTTAATTTACCTTCAGAAGGGGTACCTATAAAAAAATTTATGAGTAAAACTTAGGAGCATATCAAATTGATTCATTATTTTAAATTTTCATAGACGGACACAACTGGTGGAGGAGGAGATCATTCACATATGATGATTGAACACAACTATGTTATTATGTAACACATGTTGACTTACCCTGTTTTAATTGAATTCGTTGCACTCTTTGAGGCTAGATTGGAGATGGAATATATATTTTTTAAATATTGATATCCCTATCACCTTTGATGACTACTGAAAATTGAATGATGAATTTTATATTATTTTATGTATTCCTGATCCATCTACTTCAACAAATAGTGTGATGATTTGAACTCCCCACAAAAATATCTATATCCCTAGAGAATTTAGCTAGAATGTCTTACCAATGGGATATTAGGGATGTCCCCTCTATTAAAGTAGAGGTACCACCTCCAAGGGATTCATAAAGGGTGGACCCTCCTTGACCACATAGGGGGAACCGCGATGGTCCTTTACAGGGTTTTCCCTATCATGATTTCTCTACCTCTCTAAATAGATAATATTTAACAACTGGGGATTTTTAAGATCCCCCAACTGAAAAAATTATGGACACATATGGTGACGATACCATAATGCTACAGGATGAATGAATTTATATAAAAGAGATCCATATGGCAATATATAATGTAGTTCTCAATAAGGAATGTAGTTAAGGTAGATACTTATAGGAGATGGAAACAAGCATAGTTTTTTAAGATCCAAATGTGGGTTAGTGCTCGTAATATTATTTTTTTACATTGGATTTATCTATTGATTCAGAAATTTTAATCATAATTATCATAAAAATCATCCCAAGAATCATAGCTCATTGAAAGTTATTTTTTCCCTATACTCCAACCATTTGAATATATATATTCTAAAATAATCTCGAGACAGTAATGTTCACTGGTTATTGAACAAGTGAACCCTTGTTATGTAATGGTTCCCATTTATAAATCTCATGTTCATATAATCTCTAGATCTGAACTGGTGTCACTCAGATTACGTCAAACCCCCAATTGATATATCTAGAGGAACAAATGGAGGCTGGTATAAAAGACGTTATTGGAGGATCTTATTTTGAATCTTCACATTATTATTCTTTTTTTCATGATGCATAGATACAAAGGGGTTGACAATAGAATGATCAATTGCACCATGAAGGATACTCTTTTAATGTTGTAATGAGAGCATGAATTGCAACAACTCATTTTTTGGGAGAACTTGATAGAATAATCAACCAATAATAAGGAAGAAATTCTCAAAGAAGAATTGGGTTATTAGGGAGAGGTAGTTGAACCAAATAATATTCATAAAAAATAATCTATTTTGGTGAACCAATTCTAGTAAGATTTGGACACCAATATGAATAGTTTGATAGAGTACCTATTGGATAATGAACAAGTTTTCTTTGGTTTGTGTCTAAATCCACTATTAGAATGTACATTTTAAAATTCTAGACATGGGAATCTTACATTTTTAGATCTGAAGACATGGGCAAAACCTACTCTATAGAATTTTACATATTTATATTTTTTGTTTGGCTTGTTGTGTGATTTTACTAATAAAAATGTTTATGTTTTGTGTTGTATTTCAATTAAATATATAATAAATACAAACCAATGTTCCTATTGCTACTATTGTTTTTGCATAAATTTATCAAGATCACATCCAGTGATCTGCTTCCATATACATCTTATATTTTCCCCTTTGAGATCCTCCATCAGTGGTATGAAAGGAAGGATTTTAAGATCTATGTGAACTTCTACTTCCGTAACAACCTTCATCGGAGGTTCTCTCAACCTATAGCTAGGGGAGAAAGGAAGATGATAATGAATAGTCCAAACTATTCATAACTCTGGTGTGATAATTTTATCTGACGTTGTTTTAGACTTTTATTTTATTTTTCAAAGTGAATGTTGACTTCCCATTTTTCAAAAAATGAAGATGAAAATTTGTTAAAGTGATTTTTATTTCCCCTTACTATGCCACCATTTGTCTCCCTACTATTATTGTGAAAATATTTATTCTATCTTTTTTCCTCCACACCTCCCACTTCCAATATACAGGAAAAACCATTTTTCCTTTTTCCAACATTCCACACTTGTTTCTCAAGTGTTTTTCTCCTTTCCCAATCTCTAACAAGGCCACCCCAGTTTTATCAAAATTAAAATTTTCCATCCATATTCTGGAAAATGATATTTGAGTGATCCAAAAAAATTATTTCTATCCTCAGTTTTAAAAAAAAACAATTATTCTTTACAATTAACACAAATCAATATTCATATATGACAATATTGGGAAATATTAATAGCTAAAACAAAAAATATATAGCTTTTTTAAACTCAGAAAAATATATTATGTCCTTTCGGATATTTTCATATGTCATTTTCCCTTACAAAAAAATAGTTTGTCTCCATGGTGAATTCATTTTCACAATATGTGATCCCAATGTTGAGGAAAAACAATTAGAACAATTGGTACATCCAAATGTGCATATTCTTTGGCACCCAAGATTTCATGGACAATATGGAGGATGGATACACCGATCTGGAATCCAAAGCAGTAGAGGCTATTCTACAAGATGTTAAAAGGGATAATCTTCATGAGGAATAAAATTGGGATTGCAAGGAGAAATCCTATATTTATTAATTCCTTGATGAAGTGACTTTAGAAATAATTTATTCATCAAAATCATTAATGGAGATCTAGGTTAATCTTCTCAATGAATTACTAGGTGCTGACAAAGTGAAATTGATTCAGCTTCAATCTGTATGAGGTGTGTTTGAATCCCTATTTATGAAATCTTCTGAGACTGTTACCGAGTATCATACTAATTTAATGGTTGAGGAGAACCACCTTCTAATAAATAGAGAAAATATTTCCAACAAATGGATCTATGAGAAAAAAAATTTATCCCTTGATCCATAATTCGATTACATAGTCATTTCCCTTAACGAAAAAATGGACATAAAGACGATCTTTGTTGAAGACCATGTGGGGTCTCTTTAAGCCCCCTAATTGAAGGTGAACCATCATAGTGATATAAATGAAGTGGATATTTCCATATAATCAATGTAATATCTTAAAAAATTTGAAAAGGAGAAAGGAGGGGGAACTCAAATTACCCGAGGTAGAGGATTCTGTGGACACAATTTGATACCATAATTGGAGGATGTGCTGGAAGAATCCCAAATCGAGGAGGCTGAGAATATCAAAATTATACTATATAAGAAAGTGGATATTGAATAAGGGTATGATTCAATGATCATAAACCTGACAAAATAAATGTTCAATGCTTTAATTTTCAAAATTATGGACATTATAGTCATGAATTTTGGTATAAGAAACCCATAGAGAACATCACCAAGGAGGAACATATGGTCAAAGTAGAAGATCCTTTTGTTAAGTCTCATGTGTTGATGACACAAAAATAAACACAAAATCAAGGTATGTGTTATCTTGACATTAGATCTAGAAAACACATGATTGTGTATAAACACTTGTTTATGAACTTGGATGAGAGGGTTCAAGGAGAGATTTCATTTGGCGATCCTTCAATAATAATTTTCTATCGAAGAGGATATATTTTTATCAAGAAAAAATATGTCAATCATGATTTCATCTCTGACAACTACTATATACCCGACATGAAGAATAATATCTTAATTGTTTGGTAGTTGGTGGAAAAAAATTAACATAATCCAAAAAATAAACAGATGGTGATTGTCTATGATTGGGGAAGGCTGTTCAAAATAGTACCAATGGAAAAAGGACTATAAGTTTCCATTTATGATCCGACTTGAAAAACCATGATGTATGAAGATGATACATTATGATAAAGACAAGGTATGTCATCTCATCTTTGGGAATTTAATCATTGAATTTTGTATATTTTTAGGAAGCAACAAGATTGTGAATTTGATTCCTATCATTTGACACATAAATAATTTATTAAAAATATATGTTCTTAGAAAATACCATAGGAACAAATTTGCAATGGAGGAAAATTGGAAATCTCTACCAGCACTGGATCTACTTCACACCAATTTTTTGTGGTCCAATGGATCCCAAATCATAAGGATGTAGTAGTTATTTTTTGAAATTTATTGATGATTATATTAGTAAAACATGGATATATTTTCTCAAGATGAATTCACAAGTGTTTGGAATCTTCAATAATTTCAAGGTGCTAGTGGAAAATAAAAGAAGCCACTGTATACAAACATTGTGATCTGATCGAGGTGGGGAGTACCCCTCTAAAGTATTTAAAAAGTATCTCAAGAGGCATGTAATTCAGTAACAATTGACCCCGGCTTACACACCTCAACTCAATGGAGTAGCTTAACAGAAAAATTGCATCATTCTCAATGTGACAAGAAGCATGTTGGAAGACAAAGGAGTGCCCATGAATTTATGTGCTGAAGAGGCATTGTGTGTAGTGTATCTACTAAATATATTCCCAACCAAAAATATTGAAATAAACACACTCTATGAATCATGGAGTAATCACAAGAAAAGTGCAGGTCATCTTAGAGTTTTTTGTTCCATTTTCTATATGAGGATCCTGAAGGCAATACAAGAAAAGCTTGAGGAAAAAGGAGTGAAGTGTGTCCTAATGGGATATAGAGACTGATAAATGGGATATCGTTGGTATAATCCCATCACAAACAACATTATATTCAAAAGATATTTATTTTTTGATAAAAAGGAGACATGAAAGTATAATCATGGTGGTGCTTTCATAGTGGTATGACTCACTCTAGGTGATGGTGAAATAATCGAAGAAGTATCATTGGAACATTGAAGAACTAAAGAATTGATAATTTCATCACGACATATTCCTACATATGAATACATTGAAAGATAAATTTCTCATATACTTCCTCAAAACATTTGAAGCCTTATATATATATATATATATATGAGAGAATGTTACCAACGGATGACTATGTAAGTTTGTATTTTCTCTCGATGACTTCCAATCCAATTAGCTTTGAGAAAGCTAAAATTGATGAAATGTGGAGGAGAGTGATAGATGGGGAAATATAACCCAGCAATGCAACTAAAGGATATAAGAAAAAGGAATGATTTGACTATGGTGAAGTCATTTCACTGGTTGGTCAGCCACTTGGATATGATGCAAAATCATGGGTTTCTAGGGAAACATGTTTACCGGGGGATTTTGGAAAATAATAATTTTTTATTTGGTCTATCCCTACCTCCACTATTGGAATGGTGGTTTTAATATTACAGACATTAGTAGATTATTTGTGTGGATCTGAAGACATGGGTGGCACCTACTCTACGAAATTTTACATATATCTATATATTGTTTTCGTTGGTGTGTTATTGTAATACTATAAATATGTATGTTGTTTTTTGTATTTAAATTAAATATAAAAGAAATAAAACACGTGTTTTCAATGCTTCAATTTTTTGTTCCCATAAATTTATCCAGATCACCTCCAATTATCTGCTTTTGTGTGCTTCTTATATTTTCCATTGTGAGATCCTCCACCAATACCGAAGGCTATTTGGAGATTCCAAGGAAAAAGAGATGAGTGTTGTTTATGATGTTGATAATATATGTCATGTTGAAGATATCGAGTACAAATATCCTTCTAGACAATAATTTAATGTTCATGAATTCAAAAATCTATTATTGAACTCCAACTAATGAAGACGTATTTTTTTAAAATCTTCTCAAAATAAGAATTGATCATCTTCTATCTTGTGAATTCTTCTATTTTTTTATAAATGAATAAAAAAATTATTCTCAATTACTCTCATTACACAACCCTTATTTCACTTTGATTATCACATCATGATAACTAGAGAAGCTTCGAAAATACAATTGTGAAATTACATAAATCCATGTAAACATTGATTCTGAACTGGAACAGGTCAATCATAATTCCCCAAACATTTGACTTGATGATATTTCCTCCTCATTGTGTGATCATATATGGGTATAGTCATGTGTAATATCACTATAATACAAGAGTTTGTCCTTTTCGATATGAAATAATTTCCTCCTTTCCATATTATTAAGAATGGGTATAGGATGTGTTTGTTCATTGTAACACAAATGTTGGTCTATTTTGATGAAAGTATCGTTGACTCAACAAGGTGAGAATCACATAGGGTGGTTTTAAAGTGATTAATCTGGAGTAAAGAAGGATCACGTACCCTAATATCATAGTTTTAATGTGATTTTCCGGAATTAAAAAACCTTTATACCATGAACGATGAGTTCTGGAATCATTCTTATATCAATGGGTCTATAGTGTATTTCTTAAAATTTTATATGGTCAAATGGTGGACCTCAGAATCCTTGTGAATTCTAATTTCTAGCCATGTCTTATTCTTATGTCCCATATAGGTGTGAATGTTTTGAATGAAACGTGTATTTTTCTCATGAATCCCTTTATAGGATATCAAACTGATATGTTTGGTGGCTTTCTCATTGTAAAATGCTCAATTGTTTCCATGTCAACCTGCATTCATTCCCAATGAGTGAAGACATGACTTTTTTTTCAAGATACCCATGATAGGATTTCAACCTAGTGAGTTTTACATCTATTTACTTAGCAGTTTATGGTCTTTAAATCTCGAATAGTGTAGCTGGTGTTTAATGTCAAACGACTTCAACAGAAATTTGAGTTAGTTTATAGATTGACATGGGAAAGGAAATTTTAATATGAATGAAGTTTCCAATGTCATGGATGTAGATTACCTTAAGGGATTGTATACATGGTTTATATACATATTTGTTTTTCCACAGGTTCTTGATGTTTGTGTTCCAATATCATCAACCAATAGAACATAATATTCCATCATGAAAGGGACTAGAAAAACCCAATCTGAATAATATCATTATGCAAGTGTGGATCATCTTTTAAGTTGGTGAAAAAAGTGTAAGGTCATTATTCTTCAATTTTTTTAAAAAAAATATTTAATTCCAGATATTTTTTATATTAAAATTTAGATATTCAATCTACAAATATAGTTATAACTTAACATTATCAAGGGATCCCAAGGTAATCATGGATGATGTAACACCAGTGTTTCACTTATAGTATGTAAATATTTCATTCTAAATAAATTATGGAAAATGGACATAGATTTCTATATGAATGTGGTTAAACTATAAATTACCAATTATATATTTCAAATTTTCTAAATTTAATTTATTTTTTTAATTTATCATGTTATAAATAACTTGTGGATATTTTTTTCATGTTTTTCAAAATTGTTTTATATCAGTGTTAATTGTGGAAAATAATGATAATGTAACTTTAATGGTACTAGCTTGACATAATAATAACATGACTATTTTTTAAAACTTTTAATATAGAACCATGAATTGAGTAAATACTAAAATTCATTTTTCAAAATAAATCCAATCATAGGGATCTATGTTTTACATTTTGAAAATCAATGTAATGTTTTTATTCAATGGGAATTGTTTTTAATTTTCTCTTAATAAAGTATTATCATGGATAATTACAATTATTATTTGGTTTAAAAGTAAAATAATTTTCATTTTATTTAAAACAATCCAATTATTTACATTTTAATTGGCATTATACATGATTTTAGTATAAAATCTTTTTAATTCTCAAAACTTTCATTTTTTTAAAATGGTTTCTTATTGCATTTTCGTAACTTATATGAAAAATAATATTTTACCACTTCTATAAAATGATTAACTTTAAATTGTTTCCATATTTGGAAATAGTATTCCAAATAAAAAAGAATTTCAATTTTAATTTTTTTCATAATGAATAGTATACGTGGTAAAATTAATAACCATGGTTTAGTGTAAAATGGTTTCAAAGGATTAAGAGTAAGGGATAAAGATTCATGGTAAAAAATACTATATTAAATCAACTTGGTTGGTTTTATTTTGTACTTATACTTCTCAAATTAAAATCTATAAAAATTTAGATCCACTTGAATTTAGTTATATATATATATTATAATGATATTTCAAGTATTTAAATGTTTTCCACCAACATCACCTATAAAAGGGAACATTCTCCACTAAATTATCCATAGTTCTTGAGCCACATAGAATGATCCAGAACCATCCAAAAATATTTTTAAAATCATTATACACATTCTAGAGGTTCTGGTCTTTCTAAAATACCACACTAAGATATCTTAAGTTTTAATCTTGAGGAGGATTTTCCAAGAAGAGTTATTTTATTTATCGAATCCTTTCATTTTCTTCATTTTATACCTTATTAAAATATTCTTATATATATACTAATATAATGAAATTATTATAATAAAAAAACTATAATTTTAATATTTTTTTGTAACATTCGTTATCATCATATTCTCTATCCTATTGACAAAGAAAACTCTACTCATGCGTATGTACAGATCATGGATAATCATAAGGATATATATAAGAATATATATTATAATTTTTATATAATTATTATTATTTAAAAATTAATCCTTATATACTTTATTTCCATTAAACTATTAGAAAAATTAAAATTTCATCATCTATATGTATGAACTACCACCCCCATGAATGATGTGTTTCATTTTTTTGTTACCTCCTTACACGATCGTTGAAAAATTATATTCAATGAAAAAAATTATAGTCATGAAATTATTCACATTATAGAGATGATTTATTCACTTCATAACACCTTTAACCATTTTCAATATATAGAATTAGTCTAGGAAAAATTGACCAATAATCCTTATGTGGTCGACTTAAATAATAACTATACAATGGATTGATGTCAAATGATCATAAAAATGGAAAAAATTAAATATAGATGAAAAAATATCTTATAAAGGTATTTAATAAATTTAAAATTACTACTATGGTGGATATAGTGTTTTTAGCCAATCCAAAATCCAATTTAAGGGTTATTCATCTCATTTTCATTCTATTGAGATATATTTTATATTTTGAACCTAATTAATAGTATATGATGTATATATTAATCCATTTACATATTATACCATTAATTAGTATTTATTTATTTATTTTAATGTTTCATTTCATTTTTTGTCTCTTTATGTGTTTTGATTCAATATTTATTAATTTCTTAAGGGTTTAAATTACAATCTCAATATTTTTTAAAGTATTTGTGATTCAATATACTTTGGAAAAATTATATTCTAGTTATTTATTAAACCCAATATATTTTACTCACCTATAATTATTATTTATGTTTCCATTTCTTCCAAATTTTCTCTCCTTGAGACTCCTAAAATATGAATGATTATTTATCAGAAAATAGAACTCTTTTTTGTCAGAAATATTTCCTTTGCATATCCATATTCATTAAAAATATTATTAAAGTTATTGTATAATTTTAAATGATTGGTAACTGTATATTTATATTAACTTGTATTTTCCTTATAATTTTTTGAAGTAATATTCCTAATGTTTTATGAGAAACACATTATTTACTTTCTATGAAAGTGTTCAAGGACTGTTCCTTTTAAAATATACGGTGTAAATGGATTATACCACATCGATGATTTTAATTATCTTTTTATATTCCTCTATAATATAAAATTATATTTCCTAAAATATGATTTTCCATTATTATATGGTTTTTTAGTAAATTGGATCTATTTTCTAAAATGTTATAAAAAAATTGGTTGTAATTGTTAAATTTATTTTTATGTATTATTCCAAAAGTTGTAATAATGTTTCTTTTAAAAGATTCAGTCACACTTTCCTATGTATTTTTGAAGACATGATTTTACTTCTTAACATTATATATGACCAGTTGATGGATTTATATAATCCTTTATGTATTTATGGATTATAACATTATTTTTTATCATTCACTTTTCTGTGATTATGTTTTCTGAAAATCAAAATTGTTGATTGGACATTATCTTTCATCCTCATGTGAATATTTAAAATATTACTTTTGTATTCAATATCAATTATACTACTTTAATAATTTCTTGATGATTTACGCTCTTAACATATTTTGTTAGTTTAATGAAGTTCATTTAGAATATTATTTTATTTATTGTGTAAATAGAAAATTTTAGTATTCTTGATTCAATATGGACATTTATTTATTTATAAGGTGTATTGATTACATATTATATTGAAGATTCATTATATGAGTATTGTATTAGACACATTTAACTGATGTGTGGTGCCCAGTATGTACAACACCTTGATACATCATCAGGTCTCAAAAGAAATCATTTTTCCAAATTATTTGGGTCTATGTTGTATATCGATACATTCATTGAAATGAATTGGAACAAGGCCCAAATGGAATGGTTACCAATTTATTGGAATGAAGCCTTAATGATAGGATCATAAAATCTATAATTATGTGTCTCCTTCATAATGATTTTAGTTATTGTTATCTATGTGATGGTAATTTAGATATTTTCCATCGATATATTTTAAGGTCAAGTTATTGATAAAATTGAATGTGTATTTATTATATACTCTTTCATATTTTGTATGCCTCAACTAATCAGGATAGTTTTAGTTTTATATATCATGTACTAATCATTTGATCTAACCCATTTATTTTTTCCATTCCATTGGATATAAAAAGGACTATTTGAATGCTCTTCAAGGATTTGGGAATTTGTTTCTTGAAATATTGTTTTTTCTTTGTTATATGAATGTCATGTATGTATCTATTTTTTATGACCTCAAAATTAATCTACCCATTTTGGCATGATCCCTTGTATCTTGATTCAATGTAATAAAGCAAATAACATATATATATTTTATTGTGTGAGGGTGGTTATATTTTGTGTTAAATAATTTTTAGTAATACCCTTACGAGATATATTTTTCCAGAAAAAAAATCTAGAATTGGAATTTATATAAACTATAAGAATATTAAATATCTTTAGTGATACTTATTTCATGGGTCAATATTCATGATTTTATAAGCTAATGATGTACATTTCATAATTTAGAGACTCCACCTAGTATATGAAATAAAAATTATATCAACATTCAAAACCAATATTAGGATTTACCTTATGATAAAATAAATAAAAATGGTGTTGTCATAGATAAGATCATGGTAATAATTTTATAACCTACAAAGGTTATGAAAAATATGCTTTGATATATAGATCAACCGATTGTTCCAAAACATGATGTATTAATGTTAGATCACATTATACAATATATTTCTCATCCATTTAAAGGAATTTTTAACACATTGGGAGCTGAGCAATGGATCAAATCCCTTGAAAGGATAATCCGAGAATTGGGAGTTAATGAAATGAAAAATATTTTTTGGATGCATATTATTTAAAGGGTAAAGTTGATTAATGGTGTTTATTGATCCTGATTACTAATGATGATGGTGAAGTAGAAATTGAGGAATGTAGATCTTTTCATGTGATCTTTATCTAGAAATAATTTCATCATGAGAAAAAAGATAAATTAGAGAAAAAGTACCCCAAACTAATATAGAATTAATAGGAAAGTGTTTTCTAATATTAATCTAGCTTCATGTGATTAAAAAGGCTTGGAACATACTACATAAATAATTCAGAGAGAAATATTGAACATTACTTTAATGGGATTAAGTTAAACCACTAAAGGGCACATATCTCCTAAAAATATTCATCATATAATGATATAGTATCATTTTCCTTCATGATAAAGGAATAATTTCATAGTTTTTATATACTGAAAGAAAATAATTAATATAAGAATTTTTCTGATCACAATATAGAGACCCATACTTTTGTACATAGATATCACATCTGATTAAATGAATATTAAAAAAAATTATGATCCACACCAAAATCATATGGGTATATTATTTTTGGATACATGGATACACAAAAATATTGTTAAAATAGGTCTATATCATCTCATTATAATTCATTAATAACTATAACTCTTCTTTGGCATAGCATACAAAAAACATTTCTTCATAAACATTGGAAGGATACATAAGCAAGGGTGAGCCATGTTGTTCAATAGGGGAAAACAAGAGTGATATCAATGATAACATAATCATTAAAAAAATATATGTATATTAGAACATAATAGTAACATTTGAAAATAATTCCTTTCAAATCATATATCATAAACTTTTTTCAAGGAATAAATCGTAAATTTTCATAATATATGACCCAAAAATTTATCGAAGATCATTTTCAATGAGAGGAAAAAATTTTCATAAGACATATATGTCTAGAATATATATAAGCCAAGAAAATAATTTCCATGGTTGTAGTAGATTACTACAACAACTAACATACTATATTGGGTTTACTCCTCATTCCATCGTATTTGTTATAGTAACTCATAGGAGTAACATTGTGGACAATGACCTTTACTGCAAAAGGTAAACTCCCTATTCCCATCCTTATTATCCCATGAGATATCAATATTTAGAAAATTCATTGAGGGATATATAATTATGCATGCACCTACCAAAAAACATAATCCCATCATATGTGGTCCACATGATCATAAATCATTCATCATATATCATGACACATGGAGATAAAAGTGTTTTCATAAACATTTAAACATTTCATCATAGAATTACCCATGGAAGATAAATGAAATTCATTAAAATATTTTCATCATAGTAATAAATCACGTAGATAAAGAATAAGGATTATATCCTTAGTAAATCATATGTAACATCATAGGGTGTCATCTTAGAAAAAAATTCCTTTAAAAGGTCACATAGAACATTTCATGAGGAAAATAACCTTTTCATTTTGAAATCAGTTCTTCTAAATATTACAATTTTCTAAATATTATAGAATAAATTTTATTTCAAAATAACCATGGATACTTGTAAAGTAATCATAAATTAACTTATAGATGTTCTATTCATTTCATGTACACTAAAATAATGATACCTTTCACATTTTCTTATTAAAATTAAAATGTAGCTCATTTGGAACATGATAAGAAGATTAATTTTAAACCATTGTTTTAAAATTAAATCATAGGTAAAAATGAGATTAAAACCCCATAAGAGTAAAGTAAAGACATTCTTGAAAATATTATTTTTATAACATGGACACATAAGAAAGAGTTTTTTTACAGAAGAAAGAAATAATGTCAATTTTTTATAAAAAAATTATTTCAATATCTTTAGTTATTAAATATAGGAAAATTAATTTTAAAAAAATTATATTCTATAAATAACCTTTGAATGTTATTATTCATGGAATTAATATGATATAGGTTATAAAATTTTATCATTGAAATCTGGACTATAAACAATCCTGATATACAATGATATTGTAAAATATAATCCTTACTGCAAGTTAGACTTCTTTAATGAAACTATAAAATCATATATAATAAATTTATATTTATTATAAGTATATAAAAAATCCATTTACATACTAATAATATCATATAAGATCAACATATAACATTCCAATGCATATTTTTCAATAATTACTTAAAAAATTCATCGTTATTGGGTGTTAAGTATTTCATTTTTCATGAGAATTTTGGATTGTTCATTCAGGTCTTTGAACTTTTATGATGGTTCGTTAATCTTTAGAATAATAATAGTGATATAAATTAAATATATGTTCAATATATATATGTAACTCCCCGACACCAATGCTTGAAGTTGGTGCCTTACTTTGTTACTTTGTCTTGATTGCAAGGTATCAAACCCGATGGACTGATCAACATAGATATTTTGAAAAATAGATTACATACATGATACCAATATTAAATAGGAAAAAATAAAAAAATAAAAAAATATAATAAGTAACAATAAACTGAATCCTTGAAACTCATTCTAGGAATTCATCTTAATATCATGGGGAAAGGAAACAAAATAAGTGTGAGATCAAATACTAAGTAAGGGTAAATACAACATATGATATAATGAATCAATGAACATAATAATCTTGTAAAGGTAAATAATTTATCACACATTCCAAATACATATCTCTTTAAGGAATAATCTATATGTCATGGTATCAAAATTGTACGCATTCCAGTTAATCAATAAACTAAAAATTAAATGAATCCATATATATATAAAATAAAAAAAGTCACATGGATAATTTTAATAGATTCTAAATTCTCAATAATTTAAATTCTTAATTATTGGGAGTCATGATTCCTAGGAATATGATACTACTACCATCAAGATTTATTCTCAAGACAGTTTAAACTTCTCTGATTTGGCCAAATGATTGTAATCATGAGACTATCGATGCATCGAGGTGCTTGAATTAACCAGTCCATAACCTGTATAGTGAATTTCTAAATCATTCTTCATATAGATAACAATCTATTTAATTAATTAACAACATTAATTATCATCAAATATCTTTATTGAGTAAAAGATACAGATATATCAACATTTTAAATAATCTCCAATGTGAAAATCATATGTAAAAAATTGTATATAGTTTATGAAATAATTAAATCTATTTCATAATAATATGTAAATTTAAAATGTAATTAAAAATAAAAATTTTCCTAAGTGATTTTTTTGATAGAAATTTAACAAACACAAAATAAAGTGATATTTCCAGGATAACTTTTACTACATGGAGATTTTCAAGTCAAAACCCCTTAGTTGAGATAGTTCAAAGTAAAAATTAATATATAATTAGGTATGAGTGAATAATTATATTAACTAAAAATGGGGTGGTATATATACAAAATTAATGTAAATTGATGTATTATAACAAATAAGTCTCAACGGAATGTAAATTGATATGAAATCTCTTACCTTGAGTTTCCTTTTGGGGGAACATTCTTTAACTGTCTATATAATAGTTTTAAGAATTTTTTAACTTATAAATTAACCATAATCATAAATATAATATCATATATTAACTTATTATAATATCTTATTACTTGTTTGTTAACAATCTTCCATTATATTCACTATTTCAAGTGTTAATTTCCTTGTATTACAAGTTAGTATTGACTTTTTCTTTTAGTTCATCTTAACTAAATCATTATTTCATCATCTATAGAATTTATACCCTAATATAATTATCATATATATTCAGTATATCTGTATTTAGAATAATCCATAATATTTGGAGATAAGAAATGATTTGTACCATTCCTGGAGACGGTAGTTCATACGTACGCATGAATGCTACATCCAAATCATTGTCGCATTTTAAAGAATTATAAGTAAATAGTATATTTGTAAATTATATTTCCATTATAATAATCATGTCATATATGTAAATTATTATTATTAAAATCAGTCATAATATATTCCATGTAAATTTTCAATGAATCACATCGCTTTGAGGAGGCGGTAGTCCACACGTCCACAAACGATGTTATAGTATTCCCACAAAATGGAAGGTGAGAAGGTATGGTTATATAAAAAGTTACAGAAACATAAATAAATTATAAATAAATTATATATCATATATGAATTACTAATTAAGAATTATTAAATCCTTTAAATTTGGTAAATGGATGAGTGAATGACATCAGTTCACGATGTAGTAGTCCACCGTACGCACGAACGATGATTTGGTATCCCATTTTGATGTATTTTTGTAAAAGTGTATGGAAAACTATTAGAATAACTATATCTCAGTATATTGATGTTTTTGAGGTTATTATATAATAATGATATAAATATAATTGAAGTGGTGGAGAACTAAATAAAACATAAGTGATATTTAGATAAAGTTATCACTTATTTGGGTAACTCCTCTTGGTTTATACCAAAAGGCTTCATCAGTTTGATTTCTTCCCAAGAATATGATTCTAGGAATATGGGGTGGAAGTTGGGAGATTATTTGGGTATATTGTGGATGAAAAAAATTGATTGAGAGTTTGGAATAAGTGGGAGGCGTTAGTTCCTTTTTAAAATGGAGGAAGAGTGACATTATTATAAATTTTTGATATGGGAATTCAACCCACATTTTTTCCATATCAAGTGGATCCAATTGTAATTTCTTGTATTTTTCATGTATTATATTTGGATATAGTATGGATTATTTTCAAAACCATGAATTGAGATGGCGTACAATCATAAGGCCCAGTGTGCCTGGAATAAATGTTTTAATTATATTAAATATCTTAAATAGAACACTCACGCAATTTTCCTGAAAAAGTGGAATGAAATCTAAATAGGTGCCTAGATTAGAAATATGATGGAACTGATGAGTTCATAAAAAGTGGTTCACCCTAGTTGTTACTTTACATTGCTTGGCACATGTCATTTGTAGAAAAGTCTTTGTGGGTGCTGAAATAAATAAAATAATTAAATAAATTGTTCTATTTAAGTTTTTTTGATGCACTGATTGTCAGATCATTAAATATATGTCTATATTATAATTCTAGGTCTATCTGTATAACCCAGGAGACATTAGAGAGATTGTTATGGAATTTTCTCTAGTGATCAATGATGTAATTTCAAATCAATGATCAATGCATATTGAATTTGACAATCTTTTAAATGGAAACAATGCCTCATCAGTGATTGATCCCAATCAAGGTAGGAAGTGTGTTTTGTTTGGTTTTCTTCTTATCCTTGATTTATATGATGAACTCTGACAAATAAATAAACAAATTGATCCATTGTTTCATCGTCTTGGGGGAAGGGAATTTCGTTGGGGTTTTGAAGATAGAATTAGCTTTGTGATTTTATTATTTCAATTATTATTCTAACAACGACGAATTGAGATTGACAAGAACATCAATCAAGGTTCGCTCCTCTAATATATTCTTGTGCTTTTCTCCCCTGTTCAACTTTAATTATGGGTGTTCATTGTTTCTCTCGTGACTCGACTTATCCCAATTAGTCAATCATTGTACACCTATTTTAGGGTGAAAAAATCCAAAATCATAGATTCAGGATCAACACAACACGATAGTGGGGCGGAATTGGAAGGGTTGATAAATAAGATTACCATGGATACCCAATTTTGTGTTCATTGGTGCTCAATGAATATGAGTTATTTGATCTATTTTCCAAGAGAATTGGATGTCTAGAATAAAACAGTAGGTGAAAACGATTCTTGGATGAAGTAGATCCATGAATTCTGGAGAGATAAATGCAATATTTCAAGGTGGCGATAGAGTGGGTGTGAATTGGAGGAAGCAGAATGGTTTCTGGAAAAACCCAATACACATGGTGGGTAGTATTTGACTACATGGTGTTTAGTACCCTTGGGATTACTTGGTTTATACTATCCCACATGACACAGCCTGGACCATGTACACAGCCTCCCTCGTGCACTGGGACACAATAATGGGTACACGGGATGGTACCATGTATGGGAACATGTTAAGAGTACACTGGTGGGACCTAGGATATAGGGACATGATGTGTGACCCCATTACACACCATGTACTCTTATATATGGAAACAAGATGTAGACCCATGCCGTTTACATGGGAAGAACCCAGGGTTAAAAGTTATAGTTTGTGACACATACTACACGTAATGAACTTTATTATACATGGAATGGATCAATTATCCTCCTTATTATGGACAAATTTTGTTAGGGTTCATTCCCTTGTCCTTCCCCAAATGATAGTATGTAATAATTTCCTTCTCCTAGGGATATGATCCATTCCATATGAATTCATGGATAGAGTTATTGGAATCCTTCTGAGAGGCCCGGAGTGGTATCTTCTATTCATCTTCATTCCCTAAGTAGAATTCAGGTTATCGCTGTGACCAACACCATATGGTTGTCAATATTCTATATAGTGAGTTAATCCATATTATTTTTTTGATATCACCCCATGTCCATGGAAGTGATCCTCATCTTTTTATCATATTCTCTTTGAACGATCAATGTGTTCTTATCATGAAGAGACATGGCGAGTAGTAACTATTGGACATAATTTATCTATGCAATAAGACTCAAGAGTGTGTTCCCTTGAATGAGTGATTTGTGGAATCATCTAGCTGTAATCCTAGGTGGGTATACTATGGTTGTGAACTACCACTAGAATGTGTGCATTTTTTAATATATCTAGATACTCTTGTTATTTTTGATTTAGAAAAATACATAAGAAGTGATAAGTGTACATGACATTGTTGTATTCTTTGTGGGTTTCAGAGTGTCCTGCTGAGTATTATTATACTCATCTATGTATGAAATTTTCCAACACATGTCATGTCTTGTGCAGAAAATCATTCTTTAAATAGATTCCAAGTAAAACAAGGACCAAATGGTGCTTAGTGAGACTTGAAATACTGAGGTGTGCTTCTACAAATTTCTGATAGTTGTCCATGTATATACTTTTAGGTTGGACATGTGTTTTTAGACTCTTTTTGGTGGTCTTTTATTTATCCATGTTTAATTTCTTTACATCCTACCATACTCTAGTTATAGGATTTAGATGTATGTGTGCATGGTTATTCATTTTTTTTACAAATTTCAGTATTTTATGGGCTTGGATATGTGTGCGTGTGTAAAGGTACTTAGACTAAGGCCTCCCATGTAATGATATGAATTCTCAGTTCTAGTCTTTATCCCTTTTCCTATTGGAGGTAGACATGGGATGTTATGGCATAGCCCCCCCTCCCCACTAGGACGGTTCATGAAAAATTGGTATCAGATTGGACATTTTTTCTTTAGGACTGGGAGTCTATGAGATTGGTTTCAGGCAGTAATGTTAATTCTTTCAAGTTTGACATTCCAGACAGGGACTCTAGTGTTGGTGAAGCAGCCGACGTATCCATACCTTAGGATTCTGATCAGATGCTTTTTGACTAAAAACATGAGAACACTTTTTGCAGGGAAAACAATGGTACACACATCATATATAAACAAGTTGTGGTTCCCATGTCCTTCTTAAGTCATCGGTCCAGATATACTCATTGACCATGGTACATCATGTTTACTTTCAATATGACTTTGCAATGTATACCATATAAGAAGAATTATTAGTATCATGAGGATGTTCCACTTAGTGATGAGGCATCTATACATGGACAAGTTCCTAAGATGTTTCCCCTAGGTGGTGTGTTGGCTATACCACCACCTTTTGAATAGCTAGTGGTACCCGCAATACCATGTTATTAAATGCATAGGTTTAGATCTATTCATGTGTTTTAATGATATATATCCCATATTTTTTATGTTGAGCCAAACCCAAATATGGTTGAAGAAGTGATTGAGGCAGCGACCCAAGTTTTTCATCTTGTCAGGACACCAGTAAAGCAGATGTTTGTCCTTGAAGTGAGCCTTTTTCTTGGCTTAGTATAGAGATGGTAGGTTTTATTTTCCTAGTATTATAATGCAGAGACTCTATCATAGATATAGTTTAATAGTCTTTTCAGATAGGAGTTATCACCAGTTGAGCTAATGGATGTACATATTGAAGAGATTCTACAGGTCTAGTAGTGAATAATGATATTAGCTGAGTATTCATCAAGGTTTACCAACATCTTCCGATACTTGATAGATATGAAATGAGATCAGTTCATCAGGTATTAAACCATCATGCATGGTCTTCATAGATACATCTGAGTGAGTTTTATCCCTCTATGCATTCCTAATAATTTTGTAGAGCTAGAGCGATCTATCACTACTGAAAATACAATATATACCAATGGTTTCAAACCGTTGGTATATGTAGCAAAACAGTTTTTATACTATATACCAACGGTTTTGAAAACCATTGTTTAGTAAGCCATTTCAAAAGGTCTTTACCAACATTTTTTCTCCAAACGTTGGTATATGGTAGTGTAACCTTCATTAGTTTAATGGTTTTATAGAAATCTTTGGTATATATTTATACCAACAGTTGATAAAGTATTGGGATATATAATTTACATGTAATTTACCAATGGTTTCAAAACCTTTGGTATATAGTATTACCAACGGTTCTAAAACTGTTGGTAAAAATATTCTCGAAATACACTTTACCAATTGTTTTGAACCGTTGGTATAGTGTATTACAAACAGTTTATTCAAACCATAGGTAAAACTATTCTAAATAAACTTTACCAATGGTTTAAAACCATTGGTATAGTGTATTTTCATAAAATAACATAGCAACCAACACAGCAGCCGCCCATCCCCTTCATCGCATACACCTACAAACACACCTACAAAAACCACTTAAAATAGAAAAAAAGACACCTGCAATAGCACATAAAAAAATAGTAGACTCTTCTAACCATGACATGTACCACAATATAGTTTTCCCTATTTAAATCATCAAATGAAAACCACTATTCCAACTAAACCTTTTCAATTTCATTGGTGCAGACATCTCATAATGGTGAGAGGACACTCACATTTCAAAGAACCCATGATAGTAAGAGTTACATACATCCTTAACATAATTATCACATAATTCATAAGGTTATTACAGTAAGTATACACATACAACAAGTATACCCATACAACAAGTATACCCATACACCATTAACACATAATTCATAAGTTAATTAAATACATAAAGAATTAATTTCTGAATTCTGGGGGTTGGGGGCTATTTAGGGGTTTTGGGATGTTGTCTAAGTGGGGTAGGGGGTGTTCAGGGGGTGGGGGTGTCTAGGAGTGGGGGTGTCCGGGGGGATGGGGGTTTCTAGGGTGGTGGGGGGTTGTCCAGGGTAGTGGGGTCTATCCATGGGGGTGTCTAGTGGGTGGGGTCATGTGTGTGGGGGGGGAGGGATGATGTCCATGGGGTTGGCGGGGATTTACTAGGGTGCGGGTGTCTAGGGGTGGCGGCGGTCTAGACGGTTCAGGACTATCCAAGGGTATGGGGTGGTGTCCAGTGGGTGGGGGTTTCTATCCATGGGGGTGGGGGTGTCCAGGGGGTGGTGGTGTCCAGGTGGTGGGGTGGTATCTACGAGGGGTGGGGGCTGTCCAGGTGTTAGGGGGTGTCCAGGGGTGGTGGGGGTGTCCAGGGTGGTGGGGGTGTCCATGGGGGTGTCCAAGGGGGGTGGGGTGGTGTCTAGGGTGGTGGGGTGGTGTCTAGGGGGTTTGGGGGGGGGGGGTTCCAGGGGTGGGGGTGTCCATGGAGTGGGGGTGTCCATGGGGTGGGGTGGTGTTCAGGGGGTTGGGGCAGTCCAGGGGGTTGGGGGCTATTCAAGGAGGGTGGGGTGGTGTCCAGGGGTGGGGGTGGCTTTCCATGGGGGTGGGGGTGTCCAGGGGGTAGGGGTGTCCAAGTGGTGGGGTGGTTTCTTGGAGGGTTTGGGGTCATCTAGGGGTTGGGGGCTATCTAGGGGGTAGGGGGCTATCCATGGGGGTAGGGGGTGTCCCATGGATGGGGGTGTCCAGGGGGTGGGGTGTCCAGGGGGTGGGGTGGTGTCCAGGGGGTGGGGTCCAGGGGGTTGGGGGCTATCAAAGGGGGTGGGGTGGTGTCCAGGGGGTTGGGTGGCTATCCATGGGGTTGGGGGTGTCCATGGGGGGTGTCCCGGTGGTGATGTGGTTTTAGGAGGGTTAATGGTGGTAATGGTTTTAATGGAATGAATTTCATGGATTTTAAGATCATTGGTATTTTTAAAATGGTTTTCTAATAGTGTTTATTTCAATAGTATCTGTATTTTTAGGAAAAAATGAATGGGACAAAAATACTATATGATTTTTGAAATGGAAGATTAAAAGAGATTTTTATAAACCATTGTGGAGTTTTAAATAGAATTAATTCTCTATTATGTGATTTTGAAATGGTTTTATGAATAATTATTTATGATGTATCTTTATGGGATTTGTGATTTTGTGTCCCTTGTTTTAGAACATCAGATTATTTTACTAATGTTTTTGTTTTTTGATAATTATTTAGAATGTTACCACAATAAATGAATCAAAATGTCCATAAGGGTATATCTAAGGTAGTCATTTTTGTGTCTTGGTCTCTACTCAAACTCTTGTGGAAGTGGAATAACCATGTTCTTCTCGGATCATTTATTATGCATTGGAGATTCTAAAATACCATCCACTATTTTTTATTGGTGATCAAGGATCCCAGGAGGTAACCAAGTGGGTATCTATGATTAATGGGATCTTTGAGTTGTTAAAAACCCTACAATCCATGGGGGTGGGGTTTATCTATGGGGTGGGGGATGTCCATGGCGTGGAGGGAGGTCCACGGGGGTTGTAGGACTGTCCAAGGGGCTCGGCGGGGCTATCCACAAGGGTGGGGGGGCTGTCCAGGGTTGTAGGGGGTCCATGGGGTGGGCAAGGTTGTCCCAGGGGTATGAGGTGTCAAGGGGGTGGGTGGGCTTTCCATAGGGGTTGAAGGGCTATCCAGGGGGTAAGGGGTCTGGGGGGTAGGGTTTCTTGGGGGGTTTTCCAGGGGGGAGGGGGTGTCTAGGGGGTGGGAGAGCTTTCCATGGGGGTGGTGGGGCTGTCGAGGGGGTCGGGGTCTCTAGGGGGTGGGAGGGCTACCCACGGGGGTGATGGGATATCCACGGGGGTGGGGTCTATCGAGGGGGTATTGTGGGTCGAGGGGGGGGGGGGGGTCGGGGCTGTCCATGGGGGTATGGGGTGTCTGGGGGGCTATCCAAGGGGTGGGCGGGCAGTCTATGGGTGTTGGGGCTATCCACGGGGGTGGGAAGGTTGTCCACCGGGGTGGGGCTATCCATGGGGGTGGGGGATATCCAGGGGGCATGGGGTGTCCAGGGTGTGGACTGGGCTATCCAGGGGGTACGGGGTGTCGGAGGTGGTGGGCGGGCTGTCGGCGGGGGTCGGCGGGCTGTCTATGGGGGTGGGGGTTTTCCACGAGGGGAGGGGCTATCCAGGGGTTGGGAAGGTAGTCCACGGGGGTGGAGGGGTTGTCCAGGGGGTTAGGGGTGTTTAGTTGGGTAGGGGTGTCCAAGGGGGGTGGGCGGGATGTCCACAGGTGTTGGGGGTTGTCCAAGGGGGAGGGGTTGTTCAGGGGGTGGTCGGACTGTCTAAAGGGGTGGGTAGGGCTGTCCAGGGGGGAATAGGGTGTCCAGGGGTGGGAGGGTTGTCCAAAGTGGTGAGGGTGGGGCTACCCATGGTGGTGTTGGGAGGGCTATCCAGGGGGCACGGGGTGTCCACTGGGTGGGAAGGTCTATCCAGGGTGTACGGGGTGTACGGGGGTGGGGGGGGGGGGGCTGTCCACGGGGGTGGGCGAGCTTTCCACGGGGGTGGGGGTTGTCCAGGGGTTACTGGGTGTCCAGGAGGGTGGGTGGGGCTTTCCAGGGGGTACGAGGTGTCTAGGGGGTGGGCAGGTTGTCTATAGGGGTGGTGGGGTTGTCTAGGGGTACGAGGCGTCCAGGGGGGTGGGCGGGTAGATCATGGGGGTGGGGCCTATCCACGGGGGGAGGGGTTGTCTAGGGGGGGTGGGAGGGCTGTCCACGGGGGTGGTGGGGCTATCTAGGGGGTCGGGGGTGTTCAGGGTGGTAGGGGTGTCCAAGGGGGTGGGTGGGCTGTCCATGGGGGTGGGTGGGCAATCCATGGGAATGGGGGCTGTCTAGGGGGGCACAGGGTGTCCAGGGGGTAGGTGAGGTTGTCCAAGGGGGTACGGGGTGTCAATGGAGTGGGCATGTTGTCCAGAGGGGTGGTAGTGTTGGCCAGGGGTAGGGGTGTCCAGGGGGTGGGTGGGCCATCCACAGTGGTTGGGGCTGTCCACAGGGGGAGGGGTTATCCAGGGGGGTGGGAGGGATTTCCATGAGGTGGACGTGGCTATCCAGAGGACACGAGGTGTCCAGGGGGTGGGTGGGGCTGTCTAGGGGGGTATGAGGTGTCAAGGGGGTGGGTGGGCTGTCCATGGGGGTGGTGGGTGCTATCTAGGGGAGGGTTGAATCAGTCACACCAAATAATCAAGTCAATTTTTATAATTTATATATAAAAAATATAGATAATGTGAGCTACCTAATCACACATATATTCAGGTACAAAAAATCGATAAACATCAAAGGTCAGTAATATCAGTCAAAAATGTAACAGATCAATTTGTCCCTCATCACAATCACTATCATCACAGTCATCATCAGCCTCACACTCATCCTCATCATCATCCACATCATCTTCCCTGCCCTCCTCAATGCCCTCCTCCTTTCCCTTGTACTCAGCCTCGACCTCCTCATCGCCCTCCTCCTCTGCCTCGCCCTCCACCTCACCCTCCTCCTCCACCTCGGCCTCTTCCTCGCCCTCTGCCACCATCGGCTTAGCCTCCTCCTCACCATCGTCTCGAACACCACTAGAACTGCCACCTAGTGAACCGATATAGAATTCATATATTCATCACAAGTAGTTTTGGCCTCTGGTGGAAGTGTTGGGCGTAAAACTTCTATCAGTTTCATAAATGCAATTTTTTCCTTAGCAGACTGTTATTCCATATTTGTGGCCCTTATTTCAGCCTGTTCTGCCTGTTCCATAACCTATTGGAACTCAGTGGCACTACAAATCTTACCTGAGGAGGGCCAATACCTCGTCAAAACTATACTCTTCCCAGGTTGGAAGCATACTCTACCAGGGTGCTCATCTCCCAATACCTAATGTAAGTGATCGTTTGGCCCAAAATTGTCAGGTTCCTAGGAATCAAGGGCCTCTAAAGTATCATGTTACATATATAAATAGATTATTAAGTTAAAAAATAGATATTAAAATTTAAAATCTATAAATTAAAACTTACAATCTGCTGCTGAGTCGGTTCAATAACCGCACATCCATTTTTCTTCCTTCTACTTGAGCAAAACAGTTTTCCTTGAGGCACACGTCCTTCTATATTCCATATATTATTCTACAATGACATTGAATATAGGACACCATAATTAAAAATAGGATACCAATAATTAATTTCATAACGAAAATTATATAACAAATTTATAATTTGAATAAATTATGGAGGAAGCAGTAGAAAGTGATATTCATAAAAAGATTATAAACTATCATACCTGCTGCCTCTCGTGATCTGGAATCATAGTACGTCCCAATGTGTGGATATATTTTTTAGCATCAATGTTTTTTTATTTCTTCCATATGAATCCTAAATAAAATTCAATAATTTATATTAATGAAAAACATGAAAATTTTCATTTAAATACCTCTAATGTGATTAATACCTTAAATTGGATAGTCATCCAATGAGTAATCATATGTGGATATAGTACTAACAGACAATCATCCATGACATGGAACACCTCTAACTTTGTTCCCACTCTAGCACGCTATCCAATGTACATCTCAAATTTATTCTCTCTCCAAAGCTCACCTAACTTCTTTAGACGTGCTGGTCGTGCACCCTCACCATCAGGGAAATTAAACCATAGGTGACACAAAAATATTAATTCATATAAATACAAAAAGTAATATATTGAATTAAGTACAAACTTTTTTTATAGATTTTTCTTCCCAAACATTATCTTTGACTTCATTTGGTAGTTGTATCCATGAGATCAGGCTGACAGGAATGATGTCAGAGTATTTGGCAAGCGTTTCCAAAACACTCCGACAGTGTTTCCCTGGTTTTTAAATTTATTTGACTATCTTCATTTTTGTCCAGCATCAACTGCATGTGGCAGTTCCACACCACACGCATGCGTGTACACCCTTTCCCCCACCTTCAATCATCATATGTATCTGTTATGAAAGAAAAAGCAAATATTTTATCAATACATGTTATAATAAAAATAAATAATTGTGTAAAAATTTGTTAGGGTTGTATAAGTATACCCACGGTAGTCTGATCAATGGGAACCTATGGATCTACAGAAACCAAAGGATCACCTTGTACAGATGGAGTGGGTCCCAATGTATGCTCTTCAAGGACAACCTCTATTAGAGTAGGAGTCAAAGAGGATGGAATATAAAAGCCCAGAGAGAAGGAAGCATAAGTGAAAGAAGATGACTGGGATGGTTGGCCAAATGCTGGATGGGAAGTGGTAATCATCATCGGATATGGTACAGATGGGTGACGAGGCTTAGATGTAAAGGGTGGTGAAAACATGGGAGGACTAAAAATCCCGTTTGTCCCTAAGGTCACACCAGGATTATAATGTGGGATGGATGGTATGTCAGTGGGAGGGGCAGGGTTTAATCAGGTACACCGACCAGATCGTCTATCTCTCATACCACCCCCCTCGTACGAACACCCTGAGTACTGGGACCACTACTAGGATACTCATCAAATAATTGTCACCTAATAGATGTATCCTTCAAAAAATGATTAAAAAAAATTAATCAAATGGCATTATATATTATTTAAATATATATATTTGAAATAAAATACTCACTGTAGGAACTAGTGGTGGAATGCCTAGCTCAGTCATGCGACGATTGTTGTCCATAATCTATTTTCATCACCTCTCTTCAATTGGTTTCATTTCCTTCATTTGAAAACAAATATGGAAGTTAATAATAAAGGATAACTAATGTGTAACCCAAAAAACAAAATAAATGCAAGGGAATAGGGGGATTCATGGATAATTTAACTATCCATTATTTTAGGTGAGCTTGAATAGATATATAATAATGTTAATAAATCGTACAAGATTTAACAAAAAAATTAATTTTTAGTATGATGGTTATTTACTAAGTTTCATCAGTCTATTAGAATCATGGAACATTGATTCTACTAGATTCATAAAGGGTAAAGCAGTTGTCAAAATTAAGGAAAATTTTAATTTCTTTAGCCCAGTTATATGATGCAGGTTTCAATACATGTTTTGTAGAAGAATACAAACCATTATGTTCATTACCTAGTAAAATGTTAAAGAGTGGTCTTAGAGTTATACATATTTTATACAAATCACAGTTGAATCATTGAAATGTTCACTATGTTTGAAATGTTGGTTTTATAGGTTTGAATACAGTTTTATTCCAAATTAGATAATGAAATTCAAATAATGTTTCCACCAATGAACATTGAAAATTCACATAATGTTCATGTAGGAAACAACATATTTGTAATCAATATTAAATCAATTTGAATAGTACCAAACTTAACAGCCCAAGTCGAGGTAAACCATAAGAATTGAGAACATGAATGGATGATTTTATATATTTCCCACCACATCTTCAGGTTCACAGTCAACTCTGACAATTGATCTATTGGAGTCCTCAAAAGTAATAAATTGATGGTTTCCAATGATAGTAGGGATGGTGACAATTCCATCATCCCCATCATCAAAAATATGTCTTGGAATTACTTCAATAATGACACCAAATTCAGTTTGAATATGGTCTTTGACATAAAAAATTTGTTTCGCCATTGATGCCAATACATATGTTTAATCAGTAGAAAAAGTGTGAGTCATATCAATTACTCGAAATACACAATCATCAATAAATGTGACCTTCCTCATCATCGAATCAAACCACTAGCATTTCATCATCATGACTTGTCCAAGAGAATAATAATCTAATATTATTATTTTTTCAATGACTCCATAATAACCTACATTTTAAAATAATAGTCTACTATCTAATGCACTAACATAATAGTATGTTGTGGTAGTAACCATAAAACCATCATATTGTTTTCTCATGTTCTTTTCTCATTCAATGATAATAAATCGGTACCCATTGATAACAATTGATATACAGTTACGAACCACGGTATTCGGACCAAAAGCCAAAGCTCTTATTTCATTAGAGACGGATTCAAAAGGAAGAATAAATACATGAAATATAAATCAATATTAAACATAATTAATTATTATTTTAATTATTTTAAATAGTAATATTATTACCTTCAATTTTAACCAAGTAGAAAACTTTTTGCTATGAAAAGTCTCCCTCCATCTCAAAGATAAAGAACAATTATTTCTATTTATCATCACTATATGTTACCTGTAGATAAAAATTGGAATATTTTAATATATATATAATATATATATATATTCAATTTACTTACAATATGTATTCATCGAACAATTCACAGTTGAACAAAACGGTGCGGTGTGCCATCTACCGCTCTTCAAGGCTTAATGTCCTCATTGTATATGATCTATGAATTCATCATGTTTGAGGAAGTGATGGAAAACTGGGTTCAATTTGATCATACTATTCTTCTTCGTTTCTCGTTTCTCTGTTCATTCATGTAGTAAGATCAGAAAAATACATAGAGTAGAAATCCATACATTCTTGAGCCAAGTAATCGTTCATGATATAACCTTCAAGATGAGTCCTGTTACGGACATAAGACTTTAATGTGTACATATTTCATTTAGTTGGATAATCCAATGAAAAGAAATAGGTCCTCCAAGATGTATTTCAGTTTGAATATGTACTGTCAGATGCAGTATGCATGTGAAAAATGATGGAGGAAATTTTCTCTCTAACTCACCCAAAATTAATGGGGCATCTGCCAACATTTTTTTCAAGAAAGGCTTGGAAAACTTCTTTTCCCAAATATCCATAAACAAATGGCACAAACAAATAACAACAAACCTTACATTATTGGACAAAAGATGATGAATTTCTATTGGAATCAATGCATGCAGAAGGATGTGATAATCATGAGTCTTCAATGATTTTAGCTTCAACTCTCTTCTATTGACCCATTTAGATATGTTGCTTAAATAGCCATCAGGAACATTAATATTATCTAGTACTTCTAGAAATATCTTTTTTTTTGTAGGGGTCATCACATAAGAAGCACATGGAACATGCCATTTATTTTCACTGATATGCACAGGATGCAATCTTGGTATGATGATCCAATCCACCAAGTCACGAAGAGACTGTAAATCATCTTTTTTCCTTTCCCTTATCATTTAGAAGAATCAAAAGCAACATTTCTCATATATTTTTTTCAATATGTATTATGCATAACCAATGATGTAACAAATTGGTAGACCAATAAGGAAATTAAAAGAAGATACTTCTCTTCTTCCAATTGTAATAGGTTTCAGTGGAAACATTCTTTCTCTTCCTAGATTTCATTTAAACCCTCCTGAATGAAAAAATGAAATCTTTCAATTCATTAATCACATCAGTTCCAGACATACACTAAGGTGGATCATCGGTCTCATTGGTATTGTCAAATCTACGATGATTATTTCTATATGGATGGTGCATTGGAAATAATTGACAATGTCCCATAAAAGAAAAACTACAATGATGTTTCAGTCTTTTGGATCATGTATTCTTCATAAAAACAATACATGATAGTTTTTCCTTCGTGCTCTATCCAAACATAATTTCATAAGTAGGAAAATCATTTATAGTCCACATAAGCACAACACATATCTAAAATATGTCTTTCGAACATGCATTGTATGTGCACACACCCACATCCCAAAGAAATTTCAAATCTTTTATTAAAGGATTCGTGTATACATCTATATCATTGCTGGGATCAGAAGGGACATATTTGAGTATACTCAAGAAAGTGAAAGGGTTTTTCATACACTACCATGGATAAAGATTATAAATGTGTATAAAAACCGTCCATGTGTTGTGTGAGGTAAGCATCTTCCCCAAAAAATTAAAACTATCACATGAAAGACCCAACCTCACATTATGCATGTCATATAAAAAATTAGGATATCGAGTATCAAATCTCTATCATTAAAATCAATATGTAGGTTGAACCAACTCATCTTTAGTCTTATTTCTCTCGGTGTCATGGCATCACATTTTTATTGATATTTCATTAGACATAAAATGATTCTAGATCCCAGGGATCAATGGAAAGTGCCACATTACTTTATATGGAACATGGGATGGCGTTCCATCCACTTTTGGCTTCTCATGGGATTGGAAAAATTTTATACAATCATTTGGTTCAGTAGTTTCCTCCCAGAATAAACTACAATCTTTTGGGTGAGCATGGATTTTGTTTCTTGAACATCCAAGTTCCTCGACTAACTTTAATTTCATATAGTGGTTTGAGGGAATATCTGCATCATCTGGAAGTAAGTCATTTAAGAAGGTAAGAATGTAATTTATGGAAGTATTAGAAATCCCACACATAGTTTTCCAATGAAACAATCGGATTAAAAATTACAGCTTTTTCATTTTACCGCAATGCCGATATACTAGAGTTGTGGCAGCATCATTCATTTTTTTCACCCTGAAAACCACATAATTTTCATTTTATGAATCGCGCCTTCTCATATAAAAATCTTCTTGGGTTGGGATCCTTTTTTTATGATGAATAATAAATGGAAACTGGTCATATAACACACTCTCCAATCATGTCCTCTCATTTGTATCATCACTAATTTGAGATTTCATTTTATCCCCATTATGATACCACACATAGTAGTTTTCTTGAAAACCATATTTGGTTATGTGGTAGCTGACTTATTCATAGCTCAACCAAGGTCTTCCAACCAAATTGTAATAGGGGCAGTGTATGTGACAACAATCTGAAGCATTGTGAAATTCAAAATCTAAAAACCTCTCTAAATTGTTTTGAAAATCGCTTGAGATCTAATCATTTTCAAACATCCAACTTCTAACCATTCTATAAAAAACTTTATATGTCCTTTCATCAAAAGTAATTCAGTAAGATTTAAGTTTCATCGAAAATGTATTTATGTAAAAGAGAATTGTTCACATTATATGAAACCATAACTGAAACACTACTCTATATGAGAATCATAATATAAATAACAACAAAATACTATATTTATAAACTAAATATCTTTGAATAACTATACATGAGTGTACAAGATCATGTACACTTGTGGAGGAGAATTATTCAAGAGTTGAGTAAATTTTATATCATAAAAATTTAATATTTTAGTAGATTATTTGAGTGATCACATCCACCGCCCAAGGGGGGTGGGGGGTCCAGGGGGTGGGGGCTATCATGGGGGGTTGGGGTACGTCCACGGGGGTCGGGAGTGTCCAAGGGGGTGTCCATGGGGGTGGTGGGGCTGTCCACATGTAACACCCCGACCCCAGTTACACAGAGTTGGTGCATTATTGTGTAACATTGGCATGATCACAAAAGATCAAGTCTCGAAAGACCGATTAGTTTAGTAGCCTTGGAAACACTAGATATATTCATAATTCTTACATTACATCATAAGGTAAAACAAAACTACAACAACATCTTGTCTTCATATCCCCTCATACTATCCCTATAGGTCATTCATAATATACTTCTTCACATCCTGGAAAAATTAAAACATTGGAAGGGGTGAGATCAGATACTCAGTAAGGATAACAATATAGCAGAATCTTTCATAAATAAACATTAACATTTAAGGAAATGTATAAATAAAACAAAAGCCTTTTAAACTTGAACTTCAGCATAATATGGAAAAATAAAATGAAATAATGCCATTTACTCATTCACATGGATATTCTACTAGTCGAATCATCACATGCAATATCAATAACCACTTTCATAATGATGGAATGCATAATGCCAGACTATCATAACCACGTAGCCAAGGCCTCATGCCAAGACTACAAATAAGATTTTGTCAAGGCCTCGTGCCAATACACTAGATTGTCTCATGAGACCTACTGATGCATCGAGGAGCTATAGCGGTCTCCACCCGTCACTTATTAAGTCCAGTGCATTCCTCATATGAATAGGTTTAAACATATCATAAACCGTAACATAATCGTATCGCATAAAACATGCATAAAAGAAAACATAACATTTCAACATTTCAATCACAATATATCAATACAACACATTGGTATAATAAAAACATTATCAAAACCATTTTCAATACCAACATAAAAGAAAATTAAAACTTGGTATTTATTTTTCAATTAAAAAAATTTATGGCTTGTAGAGGAAGCCAAAACTCAAATAATGGTCACGGCGGTAGAGAAGTCGGTGTTGACACATACATAAGACAAAAAATTCCTTTTGTCATTTAGTAAAAATTATTCTTATAAAAATATTCCTTTTGAATAAAAGTCAAAGGGGTTTATACACCATATAAAAGAAAGTTGTGTATAAAACAAAATATGCCTCAATGAAAGGGGATTGAGACGAAATACCTTACAAATATCATTTTTTAAATAAAATAGATCTATTATGTGTATTCACTATAATTACACATAAATAAATTAAAAAATACAGGATAGGACATAATAATATCATGACATAATTTGAAAGTAAGAGATTAACCCAAAGAACGGAAGTTGGGTTAAGAAGTTCCCTTACAAAGATTTTTTTTAAATAAAATAGATCTATTATGTGTATTAACTATAATTACACATAAAGAAAGTGCAAATACAAGATAGGACATAATAATATCATGACATAATTTGAAAGTAGGAGATTAACCCAAAGAACGGAAATTGGGTTAAGAAGTTCCCTTACCTCGTGTCCGACTTGACTCGATCATTCTTTAATCTCCTGAATAATAAAGTAGAGTTAATCTATACTTT
Organism: Viscum album; assembly: GCA_963277665.1. Lineage (NCBI taxonomy): Eukaryota > Viridiplantae > Streptophyta > Magnoliopsida > Santalales > Viscaceae > Viscum > Viscum album. The sequence continues at coordinate 238,884,838 of OY728155.1, read as the reverse complement.
CTTAAGAAAATTTTTCATGTTCATTATTCCGTTTATATCAGTTATTACTATGTTATGAACATTATTTAGTCATTTAAGTTAATAACGGTCGTTTTGTCAATCTTCGGTACTTGAGTCAACAATAAACTTCTTATAATTAAAAGTTGTTCAGGTTGTAAAATATAAATTATCTCCAGAATCATATTAATGATGTAGATATCATATATATAATATATATCCAATATATAAATTCATTTATAATATTACATAACCTTTAGAGGTAAGAAATGAGATGCACCGTTCATGGAGACGGTAAGTCGTACGTACGCATGAACGCAACTTTCATTTCTATTTCATATTAAATATAATGAAATAATAATGATATAAAGGTATATTATAATTACAGTATAATATCATATATAATATCATTAACTCCATCCTTTATACGTCCCACATATGGCATTAACGATTCAAATAACTTTGAGGGGACGGTAGTCCACACTTCCTAAAATGAAATTATCGCGTTTACCCATAATGGAAGTCATAAAGGTATGCCATAAATAAAAAATAAAGAATATTAAGGAATAAATAAACATAATATATATCATATATAAAAATATTTTCATCATAATGGCCACCATGAGATGTGTTAAACGAAAATTGATCAATCATCTTTTCGTGAGGTAGTAATTCACCACCCACAGAAACAATATGTTCTTTAACCATTAGACGAAGGTGTGTGTAAGTGTAAATCAAATCCTTCTCATAAATAATCCTAGTATATTTAAGATACTGTTTTTGTTACAAAATAATGGAATAAAAATATTTTAAGGGGTTGGAGAAGCAAAATAAAACAAAAGAAAATAAGAGAAGATATTACCATAAAATCGGGTAACTCTTTTTTATTTGAGCCAAAGGCTTCCTTGGGAAGACTTCTGCATTAAGTTATGCTTATAGGAGTAATATAGGAAAGTTGAGAGAGTATTTGGGTAGATTTTGGCCGAGAAAAATGGCTTTTATGGTGTGAATAAGGTGGTAGAGGTGGGGGCCTTTTATAAGAGGAGAGGAGGGGCACTCTTGGAAAGTCATGAAATGTTACATTATTATGAAATTATTTTCAGATTTTAAAGGTCCCAAAATTATATATTTAGAAGATAAGGTGATAAGGGTTAGAAATATACTCATACTATAGGTTTTGACGAGTGTAAGTCTTAGATTTTACATTATCTTTTCATTTTATTTAAATCGTTTATTAATGAGGTAATCACCGCATCATCATGGTGTCATAAAAACATTAATTTATTTAATTTCTAAAAATTATAAAAAAATATCATGATGTAGGAAATATTTTTAGATTTACAATCAATATTTATAGTCGAAATTTTAACTTATATAACCCCATGTAATAATTCTTTTAGTAAAACAACACATGTTTGTGACAATTTTTTTTTACTTTAAATAAAAAGTTATTAATATCATTTTCTTACCCAAGTGGCTCCATGGGGTCCCCAAGTTGACCCATGAAATGTATTGGTTGGCCATGAATCATCCAATAAGGTTAGGACAATTTTAAAGGTAATTTCATATTATTATAACATTATATTTACCTTAACTTTCACTAATTACCTTTAATCGCAATTAATGGAACTTAAAAGTTACTATTCACCAAAAATTATTTTAATCCCATTAAACCACATTTTACATCCAAATTATAATCATCTATGTTGGATTTTTGAAATTTAATTCATAGAAGCGGTAAAGTTTCATTTAAACAAAAAATCTTTTTTTTAACTACCACTTAGTGGTTTCACTATTCATCAAAAATTGATGTTTTTCAGAAAAATACCAAAAATTAACCCTAAGCTATATTTGATATTCCAAATTCAAAAATTATGCCTATTTTACAAAATTCAAAATATATAAGTTGAATTAATCAATTTAATAATTAATTCCCACTGTCACAACAAATAACGTGTTTTTAAGAAACAATAAATAATTGTTTATGTCCAATTTCAAAGTGAAATTAATTCTAATGACCACCATTAGATAAAATGGTAAAAACATATTCTAATTGTACTTTAAAACCACTCAATATTATAATTTATCACTTTAAATTATTTTTATTAAAAAATTTGTTTTTAAATATTTTTTTCTATTCATAGAAAATTGGAAGTTCTCAGAAAATTACAAAAAATTCAACTTAGGATAATTTCGATATTCTGAATACAAAAATGAAGTCCATTTTGAAATATAAAATTTATATAATTTCAAAAAGTGGGTATTACTATTCATAACGGCTACTTTGATTGGTCGTTGTGTGTTAGAATCTCGAAGTTGCGTACAATGCAAACTATTGTATTATTGAGGGGGAAGCGTACCATGGAAGCTTGGGGTGTTACATTCTCCCCTCCTTCAATTAATTTCGTCCTCAAAATTTGAAATTGTTCTTTGAAAATAAAAGGTTGAAAATAGAAAATACCTTTGTGGAAAACCCACATCGGAAATAAGGTTAATAAAAATATAACTTTAAAAGAAATAAAGAGAAGTACAAAGGTCACCCGAGATAGCCCATACTAGTATTCTATGAAAATATGGATATGGAGAAAAAGCAAACCATCAAGGTCTGATGAACAGTTGTAGAAAACAGGGTTAGGTGAAATTTAACTACAAGAAAATCACAAACTTGTGATTGGTTAAACGTTCATTGATTCCCCAGTAGGAAAAGTTAACCAAAAACATTTTTGTTTTTAGTTACCTTTTATAAAGTTGAGGAATTTATTTTGGAGATTTACTAAGAACATAAGGAAATATACATACTTGTCATGTAGACTTTCATTCTTTAATAAATTTTAACCACAAACCCATATTTCACTCAAAAAGTTAATAGAACTCAAAAATATTATATTTATCCTAATTGTATAAGGTTCCAAATATTACCACATACCATTTAGATTAGGAAAACTATTTTGTAATAACCAGGGACTTTTTGTAGGATATTGGTAGGTAAAAAAGGCCTATCGCACTATGGTTGTGGGTTCGATTCATGAAGCTTTGTCTGATGCGACGGGTTATCCCCCGACCTGCAGGTTGTCTTTTTCCTAAAACTATAGTATTATAATATTCCAAAAATAATCTTAAAAAATGTTTTAACCTTAAAAAATAATATCCAAAGTTAATCTTAACCCATTCCAACCTTTATAGTTATCCAAAATAGCTCTATCCAGACTTTCTCTAAAAGGTCTCTAAATTCCAAAATCAATTGTAACATCAGATTCCCCAAACAAAGTAAAGTTTCTCTTATTATCACATACAAAAATATGATTACCTTTATTATATTAAAACCTAAATGAAAACAACAAGTACTGTAATACAATCCTTATATATATCACATTATTCTTATAACCAGAATATAATCCTTGAGTCCAAAAGCACCAATACATTAATTATTACACTTCAATTGTAGTAACATCATAAGATTTTCCTTTATCCCTTGGCCTTTTCTAAGGTAAGTTTCCCTGATGATTAGTACATTCATTTGCATAATGCCCCATTTCCCTACAATTGTACTATTCAACATTGATATCCTCTTTCTTTCTCTTGCAATCACGAGCCTGGTGACCTTTTTCTCCACATTTATAACAAACACCCATTCATTTTAGGCAAGTATTGGGGTGATTCTTCCCAAAATTATCGCATAATGGAAAATCCTTTTTTCTCTTTTTCCCTTTATCTGTCTCTTGTTCCACCATTCTCTTCTTATCTTAATTTACTTTATTGTTATAATATTTAGAGAATTTCTTTTCTATCTTGATATCACATGAGACAATATCTTCGTATGACGAGAAAGATTATGATACTAAGGCTCGACGGAGAAATGGTTTTAACCCATCAAAGAAACGATCAATCTTACTTCTTGGGTTATGTATATAATCTGCAGCATACCTCACTAACCTTGTAAAGTTGGCCTCATACTTTGAGACATTCTCATCCTCCTTTTGTCTCAGACTCAGAAATTTCCTTTCCATATCTGCTCGATGGTCACGAGGAAAGTATTTTTCTAAGAAAATATCTTTGAACTCTCTCCATTCCATATTTGATACTTCATCATCTTCCTTTGTGTTTTGAATCAATGACCACCATTGATCAGCATCTCCAGTGAGGCGGTAAACTGTCATGATAACCTTTTCTCTTTCGCTACTCCCCAAGGAGTGGAATATTTTCTCTAAGGAGTTTATCCATTTCTTAGCTACTAATGGGTTTTTACCCCCATTAAATGTTGGCGGTTGTTTCCTCATGAAGCGGTCTAACATTGATCCTCCACGTTGCGGATTAGGGTGCTCCATACGAGTAAGGTTATTATTCATAACTTGAGTGAGTTGTCCCAGTATGGTGATAAGTTGATTAGCACCAGTTGAATCTCCAGCTTCACTATAATTATCTTGAGCAGGAGGGAAATCCCTACATAGAGTGTGTGCATTGATATGGTTTCCATTCCTTCCACTAGGTGCCATTTTTTAAAAAATGTCATAAACTAGATTAGTTTATGAATCGAAATACATAATTCCATACTTGTAAAACACTTAAAATAAATTGAACTATTTATGGATATAATCCATAATCATAAAAATGTTTTCTTTGAAGAAGTATATACTCATAAACCCTTCATAATGGTTTTTAAAGAAAATGATAATTATCCTAAACATATCCCTCGGGAGTGTCGTAACCAAGAGTGCAGTAAGGCCCGTTGTCATCCACCAGTTCCTGTTTGAGTCTAGCTCAAAGTGGTGTTTTCAGGTTTTACCCCTAGGTACATATGTGCTAGAGCCACCTTTACCTGCTCGTATCCAGACATGGATGTATTGCTCGGAAAACTCACAAAATCTCTATAATACCAAAATTCTAGGAAGTTCTTCTATACTAATCCTCAAATCCTATCTTTGGGCTATGTGGTCTAATCAGAGTTTATCTAAATCTAGCTTCCAACGTTAGTACTAAAATGCCTCTGATACCAACTGTAATTCCCCGACCCCAGTTACCCAGAGTCGGTGCATTATTGCGTAACATTGGCATGATCACAAAAGATCATGTCTCGAAAGACCAATTAGTTTAGTAGCCTTGGAAACACTAGATACATTCATAAGTCTTACATTACATCATAAAGTAAAACAAAACTACTACAACATATTGTCTTCATATACCCTCATATTATCCCTACAGGTCATTCATAATATACTTATTCACATCCTGGAAAAATTAAAACATTGGAAGGGGTGAGCTCAGATGCTCAGTAAGGATAACAATTATAGTGGAAGCTTTCATAAATAAACATTAACATTTAAGGCAATGTATAACTAAAACAAAAGCCTTTTAAACATGAACTTCAACATAATATAGCAAAATAAATTAAAATAATGCCATTTACTCGTTCACATGGATATTCTACTAGTCGAATAATCACATGCAATATCAATAACCACTTTCATAATGATGGAATTCATAATGCCAGACTATCATAACCATGTAGCAAAGGCCTCGTTCCAAGACTAAAAATAATATTTTTTCAAGGCCTCATTCCAAGACACTAGTTTGTCTCATGAGACCTACCGATGCATCGAGGAGTTATAGCGGGCTCCACCCGTCACTTATTAAGTCCAATAAATTCCTCATATGAACAGGTTTAAACATATCATAAACCATAAAATAATCATATCACATAAAACATGCATAAAAGAAACATAACATTTCCACATTTCAATCACAATATATCAATACAACACATTAGTATAATAAAAACATTATCAATACCATTTTCAATACCAACATAAAAGAAAATTAAAACTTGGTATTTATTTTTCAATTAAAAACATTTATGTCTTGTAGAGGAAGCCGAAACTCAAATAATGGTCACAGCGGCAGAGAAGTCATTGTCGCCACATATGTAAGACAAAAACATTCCTTTGGTCTTTTAGTAAAAATGCTTCATATAAAAATATTCCCTTTGAATAAAAGTCAAACGGGTTTATACACCATATAAAAGAAAGTTGTGTATAAAAAAAATATGCCTCAATGAAAGGGGATTGAGATGAAGTCCCTTACAAAGATAATTTTTAAATAAAATAGATCTATTATGTTTTATTCACTATAAGTACACATAAAGAAAGTAAAAATACAGGATAGGACATATAAATATCATGACATAATTTGAAAGTATGAGATTAACCCAAAAAACGGAAATTGGGTTAAGAAGTTCCCTTACAAAGATTTTTTTAAATAAAATAGATCTATTATGTGTATTCACTATAATTACACATAAAGAAAGTAAAAATACAAGATAGGACATAATAATATCATGACATAATTTTAAAGTAGATGATTAACCCAAAGAACAGAAATTGGGTTAAGAAGTTCCCTTACCTCATGTCCGACTTCACTCGATCGTTCTTTAATCTCCTGAATAACAAACTAGAGTTAATATATACTTGATTAAGAACCTTTTTAAATTTCATTATTCCTTTTATATCAGTTATTACCATGTTATGAACATTATGTAGTCATTTAAGTTAATAATGGTCGTTTTGTCAATCTTTGGTACTTGAGTCAACAATAAACTTCTTATAATTACAAGTTGTTCATGTGGTAAAATATACATTATCTCCAGAATCATATTAATTATGTAGATATCATATATATAATATATATCCAATAGATACATGCATTTATAATATTACATAACATTTAGAGGTAAGAAATGAGATGCACCGTTTAGGGAGACGGTAAGCCGTACGTACGCATGAACACTACATTCATTTCTATTTCATATTAAATGGAATTAAATCATAATGATATAAATGTATATTATAATTCCAGTATAATATCATATATAATATCATTAACTCCATCCTTTATATGTCCCACATATGGAATTAATGATTCAAATCACTTTGAGGGGGGCGGTAGTCCGCACTTCCTAAAATGAAATTATCACGTTTACCCATAATAGAAGTCATAAAGGTATGAAATAAATAAAAAATAAAGAAGCTTAAGGAATACATAAACATAATATATATCATATATAAAAATATTTTCATCATAATGTCCACCATGACATGTGTTAAAAGAAGATTGAACAATCATCGTTTCGTGAGGCAGTAATTCGCCACCCATAGAAATAGTATGTTCTTTAACCATTAGACGAAGGTGTGTGTAAGTTTAAATCATATCCTTATCATAAAAACATCATATTATATTTAATATACTGGTTTAGTTACAAAATAATGGAATTAAAAGATTTTAAGGGGTTGGATAGGAAAAATAAAACAAAAGAACATAAGAGAAGACATTACCCTAAAATCGGGTAACTCTTTTTGATTTGAGCCAAAGGATTCCTTGGGAAGAATTATTCCTAAAGTGAGGGTTCTAGGAGTAATATATGGAATTTGATAGAGTATTTGGGCAGATATTGGCTGAGAAAAATGGATTTTATGGTGTGAATAAGGTTGTACAGGTGGGGGCCTTTTATAAGAGGAGAGGATGGGCACTCTTGGAAAGTCATGAAATGTTACATTATTATGAAATTCTTTTCGGATTTTAAAGGTCCCAAAATTATATATTTCAAATATAAGGTGATAAGGGTTTTAAATATATTCATCCTATAGGTTTTTGACAAGTTTAAGTCTTAGATTTTACATTATCTTTTCATTTTATTTAAATCGTTAATCAATGAGGTAATCACTGCATCATCATGGTTTCATAAAAAATTTAATTTATTTAATATCTAAAAATTATAAAAAAAATATCATGATTTATTAAATATTTTTATCTTTCCAATGAATATTTATAGTCTATATTTTAACTTATATAACCCCATGTAATAATTGTTTTAGTAAAACTACATATGTTTGTGAAAATTTTATTTTTACTTTAAATAAAACGTTATTAATGTCATTTTGTTACCCAAGTGGCTCCATGGGATCCCCAAGTTTACCCATGGATTATCTAGGTCGTTCATGACTCATCCAATAAGTGTAGGACAAGTGTAAAGGTAATTTCATATTTTTTATAACATTATATTTACCTTAAATTTCACTAATTACCTTTAATCGTGATTAATAGAACTTAAAGGTTATTATTCACCAAAAAATATTTTCATCCCATTGAACCACATTTTACATACTAATTATAACCATGTATGTCGGATTTTTTAAATTTAATTCATAGAAGTGGTAAAGTTTCATTTAAATGAAAAATCAGTTTTTTTAACTACCACTTAGTGGTTTCACTATTCATAAAAAATTGATGTTTTCAGAAAAATACCAAATATTAACCCTAAGCTATAT